>JAJNNY010000017.1:0-704791 GCA_022453515.1 Astrocystis sublimbata
ATGGGGGTGACGTAAGGTGTAGGCGGCACGAACGTACCCTTGCTACTTGTTGGCCGAGGGGCAGTGACGACTGGAGCCATAGCGGCCCTCGCAGGGACACGCATAACTGGGGTCGTCTGGTGAATGAGAGAAGCAATCGCAGTCGATGATACCGGATCTTCCGACTCATCGTCCGTCGGGGACGAAACCTGCTCAAAATCTACCTTGGTCTTAGCATCTTCGACGAGCGCGCCCAAGTTGCCATCAAACCCTCTACTTTTCAGAAGCCTTGAGAGATGTGGCGAGTCAGTCGAAGGGGCGAATGCAGTTGGCGTGGCTGCGGATTTAGTCTCTGTTGGTTTGCCGGAAATTGTTGGCGTGGGTGTTACTCCTGGCAACCTCCCTTGACGGTAGAGTTCCAAGGATTGCTGAATACGACGCACGACAGAGAAGCAAGCCTCCGAGTCGGCCAGGCTATCAGCGCGGGTGAATGGATGGGCAGTTCCAGTCGGCGGCGCAGTAGACACAGTAGGCTTCTCCTCGACAGTGACACTTCTATTGGGAACATCCTCGACTTCTATTGGGTGACCGCAGTGAATAGCTGCCTCTTCGTGGCTCTTGAAATCCCTCTTGTGCGCGATACGACAATGATTGATGAATCCCTGCGTGCTTGAGAAATTCTCACGGTGACAATCGATGCAGACCAGTTTAACAGTCTGACCATCAGACCGCTTGAGAACGCAGGGACCGCTCTGGGCTTTCGGCGGGGGATATCCACTAGATAGAGCGTGAAGCTTCTGGCCAGCAGTACCTCTGGACGGCCGCGTTTTCCCCTGTGATGCATTTAGGTCCCCAAAGCTATTTCTCGTAGATCTGCCTTCAACAGCCGACCTCGTCCGCCACGAATCAGTTGGCGTTGGATTTTCGGGTACGATGCCGTCAAACTTGGGATCAGGTATGAGCCACTTGGCGTAATGTCGTGCATAAGGGCCATCGGTGACACCAAACGGCGGCGCCCACTGAGGCAATTTATCACCCGGACCGGGCCGCAACGAAGGCCCAGAGCCGTTGGTGACATTCAACATCTGCTCAGGCGTAGGGGTGGCGGATGGATACGGTATCAAATGGCACCTGCGCAGCTGCTCTAGTGCGACTTGACACTTAGCAAGTTCTTGGTTGATGAGACGTAATTCATCGTGTTTTAATAGTATCTCAAGACTGAACTGTTCCTCAATAGCTTCCCTTGCTCGTTCCGTGTCAACGACGTCGCGTGCAGTGGGCTCAGTAGCTGCAGAAGACTCTGTTACCGGGGCCAAGGCCACTTTCTTCTGTGGAGGGCTGGCATGGTCAGTAGCCAGATTCTCATCCCTTGTTCTCGGCCGCTTCAGGGATGAGAGAGGAGCGGGTGGCGGCGACTCTATCGCGGCGTTGCTCTGCTTCCGCCGCTTGAGAGGCCGTTGTGACTGAGTAATGCAAGCCTCGGTTGCTATCCAAGGCTGCACTGGCTTGGCGAAATCGAGCATAGGTCTATCAGCAAGTAGACTCTTGTCGCTTCCCCTGTGTTCCGAATTCCAGAATTTGAACATGGGCATACCCGAACTTGATATGGAGGAAAAACCAAGTGGGTAGCCCTGCATCTGAGAAGTAGGCGCGTGCTGAGACTGGCGTGAGTGGAAGGGAGGGTGCACAAGAGCAGGTCTAAATAACACGGAGGACTGTAGACGGCGGTTGGAGCGTCAGGAAAGTCCAGCACTCTGCAACAGGCACGGGTGGGTGTGTTGGGCGACGCTTACGCTGCTGATGTGCTGCCTAAAGAGGGCGACGGGTGAGTGCGACGGGCGCCTGAGACTGCGGATTGGGTAGGTGCAGCCTACCGGGAAAAGGGGGTGGGGGGGCGAAGACGTGTGTGTGTCAGACAGCCAGACGTGTGACGCCAGAGTAGGCAGGGGCCAGTGCTGACGTAAAGTGCGGGTCGGTCTTGACTGGAAACCCGACCAGGGGGACCTTGAAGGCTCGGGGACTTGGGGACTTGGCTGCTTGAGCTCGGTCCTTAGCCAGCGTGACTGCCCGTCAGGAGGGTCCTCAGTAGGTACCAAGGTAGAGTCTGGCCCGCGGGCACGGTACCTATCTCAGGTTGCTGCGACGGGTGGCTCAGGGTGCACTGCAGTTCAGTGCTGGCCAAGCATATGATCGGAGGATCGGAACCTGCAACAGCTGAGGCAGATGGACAGTCCTGGATACGGCACCTGAAGCCTGCCTGCGGCACTTCAATGGCTGGCGATTCGCTGCGATCCGATACTTGATGCACCTGTGCCCAATCAAGAGCACGCGCGGTCCTTTCGCACCGAGTGCACCGAGTGGATTGCACTGGATTGGTGGTTGGCTGTAGGCTGTAGGTAGGCGGATTTGACGGACGCCGTAGTGGTGGACCAAGCTGCTGAAAGGAGGAAATAAGGGGAAACTCGGGGAGAAAGAGGATTCCTTTGGGTGATGTGGCCTGCGCCAATTTGCCCAAGCCAAGCGAAACTCTGTCTGAGTCAGGCCAGAGGTCCCGTCCAAGATCAAGGACGGAGTCAAGTGCCGCCTGGCGGTTGGATGGGCAAGGTGGCAGGTCCCAGGATTAAGGCGGCGCAATGCGCTGCAGTGAGTGAGTTACAGGCGTTGTTGCAGGTGTGCTTGCAACAAGGCGGCTGTTAGTGACGGCGACGACAATGCCAGCGGTGACGCACGAGAAAACCGGCGCGCGACGAATGGTGATTAAAAAGTAGATAATGCGTGTGGTCGAAAATGGAAGGGTGAATGAAATAAAAGTACAAGGGGCCGTCGGAATCTCTGGTGGTTGCTGGAGTTGTCGCGTTGACTGACCGAATGCTGTGATGTTGTTGATTGACTTGGTTTAGTGATGGCCGCTGGCCGCTGGCTGCACACTTGCGACCGGCGACAGGACCGTGGGACAGTGCCACGACGCAGAATCAATGGGGCGCAATCAATCACCCTGCTCAGTCGGGAAGACGGGATACCGCATGTATTAAAATAGTTGTATATACTGTGCTGCTGCTGCTGCTGCTGCGTCTTGTTCTTCTTCTCTCCCTGATAGGGTTTTGAAGGGGCGGCTTGCGACCGTGGAAATGATCGGCTGATGGCGCGTGCGCGCAAAAGTGACTATCTGGCTGACGGGGAGAGAATAACGAGGAAAGGAAGGAAAACGTTTGATAGCCGTCGCAGAAGAATGCGAGGGGTGGCAACTGAGATAAGACAATAGTGCACAATGTAAGCCGGTGGTGGTGGTATTATTAGCATGCGCAGGCAGGCGCAGGCGCAGGTAGGCAATCAGGATATGGCGAAGGATCAAAGGGAATGGCAAATGAATCGCCTCTGCGTGTGTGATGGTCTGCTGTGTGCTAGCAGCCTTAGGTATTGCGCGATGATGCGACTACAAAGGGCAGCACGGGAATGTATTGTAGAGGCAATGGGCAATGGCGGGCTACGAGCTAGAGCAGGACTCGGGAGCTGGCGAGCTGGGAAAGGGGGCCTGGGGGCCTGGGGGCTAACCAGAATTCGCCAGTCGAGCCCAGTCGACACGCGATGCTAGGGGACTGAGAGGCGTGAGTGCGTGAGTGCGGGTGGGCAAGTCCAATGTCGATACTTCCAGCTTAGTCGACGGTGAGATGATGTGTTTTGATTGTTTCTCATTTCAGATACCAACCATCCGTTGCGTCCAGTGTTGGGAATGCGCACGGTACTCGTAGATCCAAAGCGAGCAGGGGTCATCCGCAGGGAGTGCTTCACGTACTGTACAAGCATATGATTATGTCCTGTGTAGGTACTGTATGTGTACTAATGGTCTTGACGGTGATGCAACGTGCGCTAGCAGATACGGTACGACCACCCGATGTGGGGCACTGATCCCATCCATGTCTGGGAAATGTTTCTCGAAGGATAAAAGATCTGAACCATACCGCGCCGTACCCATCAGCCATCTATAAACGAGAGGCCCCTGCGAGCTCACCCCACAAAGTGACGACGTGGTATCATGTACCTACTCAAGGCTAAGTGCCTCAGTACCTCCTGTTCATCAACACAAACGGCATCATGAAATAGAAATAGTGCCACTGCGAGAAAGACGGCGTTCTAGGTGCAGATCTTTCCAGAGAACCGGTTTCCCGGCCTCGTTATGCCGCCGAAGAAGCACTTGTGCATTTGCGTTACCTGCAACTTCTAAACCTACATACAATACAGCCTGGTACGGAATCGTACACGTACGCGACGGTATGCCTTTAGTACTTCACCCTGCAGCGTACTATGTATGTCAACAACATACCTAGGTACATGTATATACATGCTGTACAGTCAACATCACAAAGTTGTATCGTATCGTCCGATGGTGCCGCTCGACGGCAAGAGGTTGTGTTGTGCGCCTTGACACAAGACGAAGTAACTGCTGTTAGGCAGATATCGAAATGTAGACTGTAAGCGGCAGCCTACCGCATCTCCGGTCTGCCTATCGATGGCGATGATCCAGTTTCGCAAAGATGACTGAGTGCACGGCTAAGGATGTGGTTGTGGTGGTGCTACGACCTTATGTACGTCGCTACAGAAGACATCCATGATGCAGCTTAGGATCCGATAGTGATTTTATGCGCCAACGTTAGTCCGCGCCACGCGACATGGTGAGCTTACTCGTAGAATAAGGCTGCCTGCCTAACATTTCATTCTGCATAAACGAGCTTGGAAGTGCAGTTCATCGGCGCCTCATGCCGAGATACATGCACTGTTTCTGGATAGATACCATAGATGTTTGGAAGGTGAGCGTGGTGTCGTGGTGTCGGGTGGTGTCGTGTGTATCCGTCACTACACATGTAGCAGATGAGACATTCTTTCCTCTCCTATCTACTTGAACAGTCGAGATCGGCCGCCTGTGTCGCAGGTTGACGATAACAAAGTGCAAAGTACCCTCTTGGCGGTTGAGGTTGGCAGGCTTGGCAGGCTTGGCAGAAGCCCCGGCGATTCTGCGATGTTGCGATGCTGCATGCGAGAAAAGCAGGGGTGAGTCACCCTTGGCGCCCAATAGCGCGAAGGGTCTAGCTCCAAGACTTTCCCAAATGGAATCAGCTCCCGAATGCATCCGTGAGCACGAGCCATCCTCTCAATCCTTCCGAGACGTGCGCTAGCCCGAATTCTAGAGTCTAGAAGTCTGAATGGGCTCCTCCAAACCATCAGTTAAACTAGGTACCTATAGTAGTATGTGTAAGTACAATATGTACGAGTAAGTAGGAGGTAACATCAGTAACAGCATTAGCAGTATGAATTACGTGCGGAGTACTCGCAAATGAAGCGAGAACAACGATGGGATCGAGTGGATGCGACAGGATCTGATAGGATGTCGTAGACTAGGTACCTAGCTCGCCTAGGGTCCCTACATAGGTCCCTAGATACCCACATACCTGTGCGGGCTCCGGCATCTCTATTCCTGGCCCTGCATAGCCCCTGCCAAATGAGATCAGGCAGGAGAAACAACAAAAAGCAAGCTCGGCAAGCATTCGTGTAATTCAATGCGACGTGTGGTAGATCATGTTGCTGATCATACTGCTGGCCTCTCCAGCATCTTCCCCAGAGAGGACTCGGCTGGTTTTGTACTTACACATGCTTGGCTCGGATTTTGCAACAAACAACGCATTGGTCGGCACATATGTATGATGTTACTGAGTCTTTGAAACGGAACTCGTCTACGTACGTACCTAGGTACTTTAGCTAAATATTTACGCCTTCCTTTACGTGCCTAGGGGTGTATCTACTGTACAGCTACTGTATCTGGTAGGAAAGCCACGTGAAAACGCCTGCTGCCATAATTAGCAAGTACTAGGTATCTACCAGGTATCTAAGCATGCCTGACGACGCCGTGCAGCAAAGCACTGCATTATCGATAAGTCTGCTTAACGCAACCTCTTATCCATTTGTCAGATTCCCCATGCCGAGGCCCAAAGCAAAGACGCAGAACAGTTACCAGTCTACGGCTCGGCACGACCACAGACTTTATCCGGACCTGATGCGTTTCTCAACCACCAGAAGGGCATAGAGATGGCAATGCTTGTGCGACAAAGGAGTTTCATTCTCGGCCCAATCAACCCTGCCATAACATCGAGATGCAGCCCGACGAGGCGCTCGCCCAACGCAAGCGCAAGCGCACCGACACAAAGAGCACCGTCGAACGCACCACCACAAGCAGCAACAAGCGCCAATGTCTCGCCACGAGCCTGGCCCTAAACGGCGTCGATGATGCGAAGATACTCGATACCGTCGGCGCCCGGTACGAGATCCATCTGCAGTCCGTCATCTCATCGTCCAAGATCCAACAGAGGGTAGCGGCCATGTTGCGCCATCTGACCCCGCCTGCGCAACTTTCCCCGAACGCGACCGAGACGACGCCCAACACCACGACAGCAGCATCCAAGAAGACCAGGGTGTCGATCCTGAGAGCCAAGGCCACCGAGGCCGGCAAGCTCGTCTCCATCTCCGAGATCGCGAAGCGCGAGATCGAAAACGAAACACAGCCTGCAGACGCAGCGGACGACGAGAAAGCCGAGGCGCGTCGAGAAGAGAAGGGGAATGTAAGCACGGGCCGATGGTACCAATACATCACCCTCGGCGAAGAGCTCATACAGAGACCTCGAAATGTCGAAGGCGGCACCATTATCGAGGAGACCGTGCTAGGAGGTCCAGATCATGACGAGCAACACCGCGACGAGGAGAAGGACGAGTTTGAGGTCATGAAGACGCCATTCGAGCGAGCGATCGAGGGCCGGCCACTGGTGAGAGGGGTTCCGGTCATGAGTTTGTTTCTGTCGAGGTCACCTATCGAGGAGCTGAAGAGGCGATACGGAGAACAGACGAACGCGCCGCCTACTTAGCACACATACTCCATTTAGGAACCGGCATCGAGCGAGCGATTGAAGGTCGAGAAATTGGGAAGAGTGTTCCATCGTGAAAATTTCCACCTTTGCCTGTTGAGATTCCGAAAAAAAAACAGAAAGCAGCTGGGCGGCTCTTCATATCAAGCAATAGCGACTGGCGACAAAGGTTTCACTGCAAAGGCAACCTCATAATGCCAATTTGAAAATCGAGACTATTTATAAGCGCGACCGCAACGTGGGCGACTTAGTCGTATGATATGGGGGTTTGTCTGGCGTCTGGGCCGTAAAACACATTTCCTTCACGCATATCGCAACGGGATAGTAGACTTGAGGCATCGGTCTTTGGTAGGTAACATGTCCCACATGCAAATCAATTCTGTACAACTACCTAGTACAATGTTCATTGGTAGTGCTCGCACAATGGTTTTGTACAATTTAATCAACCACCAGCCTAGTAGACAAGTCTCAGCAACTTGCTCGTCGGACCGAGTGTTATATGGCAATTTACCCTCACAGCGGGGTTTGCTCAAACGTATAAACAGGATCGGAGATCTCCGACTTCGTTCAGATAGTAGTAACACACTCCCAATAATTTCGGCATTGTCGACATTTGCACCGGCTGCTTCTGCTCATATGGGAAGACCGGCCCGCGGGGCAGCCAACTGGGAATCTGTTCGACTAGGCGAAACGCGGCAGCTGTTAATCGCAAGCTGGGCAGGGTGGCAAAGACACCAATTCGCGTCGCGTTCGGACGGCCTGATGGGCTACGGTCTAGCGCTAGTGTTTTCTACCGCCCTCGCTGCCCGCATAGGTTATGCGCAAAACGAAGTTGACAATTACGGCCAGCAGCAGAATGATGGCCAGCACCGTGGGGCCGAAGCGGTCATCGAAACCGGCCTGGCCCTTGACCCGTATCGACTTGGCGCGCCAGTGATATGTGAAGAGCGCGTATACCATGGTGAGCATGGCGACGCCGGTGAAGAGGAAGGCGGAGATGAAGGCGGGCCGGTCACCGAAGTTAAGCATGCCGATGGCGAGGGCGCCGAGGATGACGGTGAAGTTCAGCCATGACAGAAAGGTGCGCTCGTTGGCGAAGAAGACTTTGGGCTCGACGCGGGTCGGTAGCGCTATCCGTTTGCCTGCAGGTGGAACGAAGGGGTCAGCATCGAGATCATTGGGCTTGCGTCGTCCAGGGCCACCGTGGGCTCGAAGGGACTGGACGGCGGTTGGGTAAGTCTGTGTACGGACCGGGTGCGGTTTGGAGGAGTGGCTGGCTCGACATGGCGGATAGCAATCGGGGCGCGTTGCGCAGATGTTGAATACTCAGATGGTCAATTGTCTCGTGTTGCCGTGTCACAACAGACCTCGAGACTCGGTTGTGTGACGGATAAGCTTAAGATGGCGTGTATTGATGTGTATATCGGTCGAAGTCGCGCGTGGTTACCTACCTCGACAAGCAATGACGATATCGATGAAAAAACAGCTGAGATTGGAGCTCTAGATGTGCCAAGTGCTGTGCCGCGGTAAGGACTGGGGAGCATCGTGCCCGCACGTGCATGTCTCGATGGACGTGAGTGGCCAGACCTTAGATGCTTACTTAAGGAGACACCTAGGTAAGTAGCTACATGTAGCTAGCACCTCCCCGTTCTGCGTTATTACCAGGATTTGATCATGATCCTTGGTCTTAGGTATGGAGGCGACCTCAGGTAAGGTGCCTGTCTAGGCACTACCTAGCAGTATGGCCTCGGATTCTCGAGTAGGTGACTACCTGCGTCAGTCTCCATGACTTACACTGGAGCTCCCTGATGAAGAGAGATATCGAGACAGTAATCAAAGTGGTGATGCCATGCTATTGAGCAAGATTTGGATGGATCTTTGTGTCGACGCTCCGAGACGTCGGGTTATTTCTTCAACTTCAAAGACATCCATCACATGCTGTGTTGCCCTGCGTAACCGAGCCCCCGAGTGTCGTCCCCATTACGTAAAGCAGTAAACGAAGACTCCAAGACAGATAAGATGGGTAGGTAACAACTTGCGAATCGCTCAGAGTGGACAGTGTCAAGAGTGTTGAATCACTGCAGTAAGGTAACGCTCTGACGTCGCTGGACAGAAGCTGGAGACGGCGTTGGATCGTGGGTTGGGTTCCTGCCGCCTGCGTCGGGGGCTAATGTGCAAGAAGCTTAGCTTTCTGGGGGGATTGGTACGGGCTAAGATTGGCTGCTGCGTAAGTAATGCTTAATAAAATCACACTCGATGGGGAGGTACCTGAAGAGACGATGCATGCAAAGGGAGAAGGCTGAAATTCGAAGTCGAGATGCGAAGTCCCAAGATTCGACCATCGACACAAGGCTGCCCAAGGTACTCTCGTATTGTTTAAGTACCCAGCGAGCCTAGGTAGTCCATTACCAAGGGGTATTAAATAATTATATAGCTAAATTGCTGTGATTTTACTTAGGAGGTGGGCTCGGTAAGTACCTAGTCAGAGAAACCTCCATAATCGGACGAGCGATTGTACGACCCCCCACCGACGTCCGCCGACTCCCGCCAACGCGTCCGAATTACAGGACTGGCAATACTTACCTACCTCCCTGTACCTAAGTAGCACCTTAGTCGAACTCGAATACTTTTCTGCTTCCCCTCACCCAGCCAACCCAACTCTTTCAACAGGACGACAAGAGAAACCCGCCATATCGAAATCGCCAATACAACCACCTCCTCCCCTGCCTAGTTATTGAAGATGGCCTCCACAACCAACACGGTAAGGACACACCACAGCCACATGACGCAAGCCCATGTGTCAAGGGAGGGAAAAACTTGGGATTTTTCGTCGGGAGCGCATGGCTGACTGTAGCGACCAGCCCATCAACGCGACCCGACTGCGCCAGATCGCCATGGACGTACGTTTTACCGCCATACCCGGGACCACCCATATCGGGGACAGCTTGCTAAGGGAACCGCGATACAATACAGGCTTGCCAGCTCGCCGTCGGCACCGCTGAATACTACGAACACTCCAAAGTCGAGGGCTGGAACTCGACCATCATCGTGCGTTTGTCCTACGCAGATCTAGTACCATGATAACCCTTTACACTGACATCAAAATCGCGCTTCTTTCCCCCCAAACAGAACTCCATCCTGCGCGCCGTCATCTCCGAGTCCACCCCATCCGGTTCCCAGGCGCCCACCTTCAAGTACGTCGTCAACAGCACCATCGTGCAGCACTTGGTGCCCACCTCGGCCCTCAACAAGCCCAAGGGTGGCAGCGACGCCACCAAGGAGGAGCCACACGTGAGCACGAGCAGCGACACCCCCACGGCCACGGACGGGAAGCCGCACGTCGGCCGCCGCGGCATGCACTCGGCCACCCAGGCCTTCTGGAACGAGAAGACGGACGGCATGTGGAGCTTCAAGTACGATGGCGGTGAGGGCAAGGGCATGGACGTCGTCGTCAGTGTCATCTGGATCGGCATCTAAAGCCCTCCTTGCCCGCTTCATCTATCCCTCGCAATGACGAAAGCAGCCACGACGGCAGCAACACTACGGAGTGGAGAGCCGCCGCTCCGTTTCCGCCAACCCAGTGATCCCGTGCACCTACCAAACTACATCTCTCCCATCCAACTCCACTCCATCCACTCGCTCGGCTACCCACTCACTCACATGTCCCATTTGCGAACTCCTTATGCGACTTCGATATCCGCAACAGGAGCAGTCGAATTCCAAAGGGCGAAGCAACCAATCTCGGAGTCTCCTCAAACCCCCGCCTGTATATCCTCCAACCCCACCAATACCCATTACCCTGGAACAGTGCTCGCATAAAAGAGACGGGGTCGGCTCGAATCGAATCGAATCCGAGTCGAACCGATACAGGCTAGAAGAAGAAAAAATGAACCGGAATCTCTAAAAAGGCGCGTGAGAGCAGGAACAGAAAGCAGAGTGCGAGGAGAGGCTCACGCCCGGCGACGAGGAAAGGGACAACAGAAAATCGGCTTCGACGAGGAATGCATTATCCTTGCGTTGAACATTTTTTCCGGCCTTGTGCCAACCCTGTACTACTTTGTTGCATCATAGCTGCATATACACATTCGGGTCTCTCTGTCTATACTATTACACCTACTGCTACAACGGGAGGGGGGCAATCATTCGGGGGTTTGGCAACATACTATTTAATTGGCAACTTGTTTGATTGGGGTTTGGTGCATTTGGACATAGTTACAGGAGTGGGGGGAATTCTTTGATACCTTACATATCTCTTCCTACCTTCACACATGCATACCTACTTATATACTCTCACATATATCCTTTGCTTCTTCTGCGTTTCTTGTCCTTCGATAAATTCCCAATCGCTAGCAGATTGACCTACTTGTTGCCTTCTGTCGTACGGCACGGTTTTCGTTTCATGAACAAATGGGCAACTAAGCACGGATGTGTGTGTGTCAAATATTACGACTAAAGTACACACGCACACAAGAAAGAGCGGAGTATAGTAACCGGTTCGATGACATTTCCAATCAAGTTTTTTGAGAGTGACTCGTCATCTCTCTGCTCTGCATTTTATTTGTTGCTCTGAATTTCATGTTGCATACCATTGGATCGTTGAGCAGGTAGTGCAGGAAGCCAATAGACAAGACGTCTGGACCTATCATCCGTCTCTCGCTCAACCACCCAATCAACCCAATGAAATGAGCCAGTTTAGTTTTATTATTACAATCGGACGGACAGAATCGCCCCCCGCGTGATGAATCATTATTTTCCCATCGTTTACAGTTCTTAATCCGCCACGGTTACGTAGACAATGCCACTCTAGTACCACCAATCCATTCGTCTCATTACAGTGAATCTCCTCGGCCACGTCTATGTTTGGGCAGTTTCATATAACTCTGAATATGCCGCCCAACTGTCGAGTCACCACCACCCTCATCTTCGACATGCAGCGGGTGTACCAGCGATCTCTGAACCTAGCTGGTAGACGCGACTGGACGCCCGCGGTCGTTGAGCTTCTCGTCGCTCTCTTCTGATTCGTCGTCACTGGGAGGCCGGCTGTCGCGCAGGTTGCGACGGCTCTTTGTCATCTAGAAGCGGAGATGCCGCTGTTAGTCGTCCATTATTCTCGTCGCATTCCATAGCTCTGTGCTTGCTTGCAGTGGAGCGGCTTGGAAAGGGGGAAGGGTATAGGACTTACCCAAGACCTCACACCACCAACAAGACCCAGCGTATAGCCCGACATGAAATCGTTGGGCGCTGGGGCCCTCTCGGCACCGGGGGTTGTGGGCGACTTGGCGGAAGCAGCAGCCATTGCAGCTTCACGCAGACTAGGCTCGCCTCCGTTCGAGTTGCTCGGGGTCGTGGGGAAGTTGAAACGACCGCCCGGGGCAGGGCTCTGGGGCCGGCTGGCGGGCCAGTATTGGCGCAGCTCGCGAGTCAGCTCCTGACCTGTCGTGGTCCAGTTGGAGCGGATGTTATCACGAATATCCTGGACATGCCGCTTCAGGTCAAGCTCGTTCTTCTTGAGCCAGCTGACGTTGAGTTCTTGGCGCGAGGTGCCACGCTTGAGTTGCCGGGCAATGTACTTTTCGTAGTCGCGGACAATTCTGTAGAGGGTCGCTAGTTAGTGCCATGGCTTCACCAGGGGCAAATATCCCTTATTAATATCCAGCAGGGGTGATTGCGAAGCTTACTTGGTGATGATACCCGTTGTGCTTACGCCCTCGGTTCGCTGCGTGACCAGGAACTTGCCCTCCTTCTTGATAGGAGCATAGATGTCGTCGCCCTCGTCAGCGCCATAGGGAATATCGTCGTGGGCGACGTAGTCGATCTGGTGTTTATCGAGAAAATCGGGAGTGACGACCCAGGGGCAATTCTCGATGACCTCGTCAACCCATTTGCAATGGCGCACTGTCTCGGCGCGCTCGCGGCCAGAGAGCACGGTAAGGCCCTTGCGCATATGTGTTTCCTCGTCGCCTGTCACTCCGACCAAGAGGTGGACATTGTCGAAGGCTTTCTTGGCCTGCTCCAATTGGCGCATATGTCTAGTTGCAGTCGTCAGCGGTGTTGGTCATCAACCGGAGCTGTGAATAAGCTTCCGAAGGGGGAGGGGGCAGTCAAAGCCAACGCACCCAAGATGGAACAGGTCAAAGACGCCATCAGCGTATACTCTTATGGTGCGACCGGTAGGAGGATCGTTTGTGCGGTAGCCGACGGGGTGTATCAAGTTGCCGGTCGGCGGTGGCGGCATGGCATCGGCGCCCTGCTTCTGGTGGTTGCTGGAGGCGATGGAGTCCTTGCCGACGAGGCTGGGCTTCTTGCCCTTGCGGGTGACGCGGTCGGCGATGTCGATGCTGGCCTCGGTGGTGTCGCTGGGCTCGCCAGGATCGGCCAGGTAGTCGGCGGCTTGGGGGTGAATATGGTCGAGGGTGGAGGCGGCCGAGGTGCGCTCGGAATTGGCGCGCTGGCGCTTGGAGGGGTTGGTGCTGGAGGTGGCATCGGCTTTGCGATGGGTGAGCCTGCCGGTCTCGGGGGCGGTGGTGTCGCCCTCCTCGCCCGAGGCATCCCTCGACGAGGGCTGCAGCAGCGGGTTGTCGTCCATGATGGCGGAGTTGGCTGTGGTAGGGCGTTTCCGCTTGCCAGCGTGGGAGGAGCTGGAAGGGGACGACATGGTGGCGTGTGACGTGTGACGTGTGGTGTGTGATGTGTGCTTGGATATCCGCTTCCGACCAGGTCGCAGGTCGTGACTGGCCACCCGTGTAGGTATCAATCCCGTAACCTTAGGTAATGGGGATGCTTTGTTAGGGATGTAGCTTAGGTACCTAGGTATGTGCGGAGCTGAGGAATGCAGGATGCAGGCAGACGGGCAGACAGCGACAGGCAAGCGGGAGGGACCGAATCTTGAAGGAAGTGTCAGTAGTCAGGGCCATCTATCGGCAGGTGAGGCAGGAGATGCGCAATCTGTCTGAGCTGCAACAAGCCAAAGACAAAAAGTGAAGGTGGAAGTGGATGTGGAAGTGAAAGTGAAAGGACAGCTAGCGGCCGGCACGTCACGTCGAGTTGTGCTTGCCTACGGACCTAGAGCCTTGGGACAGGGGGCTCGAGAGCCAAGACCAGGACAAGGAACAGATTCTGGATTCCGGGCTGGCTGGCGAGCTGGTCTGCTAATTGTCGCACAGTCGGGGAAAGTTGGGGATGGTGGTTTGGGTGGGACGAGGAGAGCACGCAACTGCTCGACTGCGGGTGCAAATGTGGGTGTCGAGGTGTGGGCGTGGTAGGATAAGGTCCATAGACCATTAGGTACCTAGGTACATGCAGCTAAGCTAACCTCAATAGCAGGGCGTCTAGCCTTTGCTGCTGTTCGGTATTAAGATTGGCCCTTGAGCTTGGCTCGTCCTCTTGGCTGGCCACCTAAATAGAGGTAACCTCAAGTACCTTAGGTACCTACCTAGGTACACGCCTCACGCATCTCTGTAGGTAGACTCGGAAGGTACTAGATATCATGATGTACGTACACACGACAAACGGGCAGCTTACAAGGCACCGCTATTATGAACATTACCGACTATTATGTACCTAGGTACCTGGTAAATATAAATATATACTGGAGGTCATTAGGGAATCTTGATTTGACGTGGCTTTTCAGCACAATGCGCTGCCCTCATGTGTCTTGCTGACCAGCTCTGCGATTGGGACGAGACACGGACACCCTGAACGGTTACAATGGTCCCAAATGGCAAGATTACGCAACATGAAGTTAATTGCAGCTGCGTACGTCACTATATCCAGGTATGATGGCACCAAAGATAAAGGATTGGGATGGCATGAACACCATGACGTTTGGGGTAGTATCTGTACTTACCTTTTAGGGAACTCGCCAACCAATCAGATCTCGAGAATAGTCGGCATGTCGAACCGGCGTCAGTGGAAACCCCCTTGGTACATGGGCCACACACACCTCCTCTCCACGACTTTTCTTTTATTCAAGAGGTTCAAACCAGGTACCTAGAAAGGCCAATGATGCTGCAGTACTGAAAAGGAAGAAAAAAAAATATCCCAATTCCATACCTCACAACATGTATGATTGTTCCAGGGCTGCCTTGGATTCAATCAATCGTCTCCTACACGCGAGGGAGAGGATTGCTCAGGTACCGTTGCCGGCAACTCCACAGATTACGTAGATCGTCAACCCTTTAGTTGCGCCTTATGCGTAGGTACCTAGTTTTTGGGGTGCCTATCAGTGCGAGACGACCGACTACTTGCAAGCAAGGTTGACGTGACGTTAAAGGACGGTGTTGTTGAGCTACATAAGGGCAATTCCAACTTTGCGGCATGGTATCATTAACGCTGCTTGAACTTATACCTACACGATAATCCTGCACGGTTAGTTCTACGTATCTAAGGGGTATGTATGTAAGATAGCAAGAAGTATGTATGTCAGCTGTCATGTCTCTACATACAAGTGAGCTACACAATGGCGAGAATGGTATGCATGGATGGCTAAGTGATACTGGATTGATGAGGTGAGACGCAACAACTCGGGAGTAGGTAAACCCCATCGCATAGGACATGGTTCTTGGTGGACATAAGCAATACTTGTATGCCACGTAGATGCTACTAGGTAGGAACACCATAGTCCAATGCAAGGCACGTCCGCCATCACCTCACCTCTGCAGCTGACCTCAGACAACTCCATCCTCGATTAAACTCTGAGCAATGTCAATCAACGGCAACATGTGTATCGTGGATTTGGAAGTTGGTGATATTAAGTCTCTTATTGTCAAAACAAATGAATGAAAGATGAAAGATGGAACCACAACTGCTCATGCTGATAATTGCAGAAATAGTCTGTACGCCTAAAATGAACTGCGTTCCTGCAACCTGTCATAAATGCCAGCCCATGGGTGGCGGTCTGATAATATCATGCTCGTGGTATTCCAATTCGACCCTTGTACCAATTTCGATTTGTATTCTTGGATGAACGCCATCTTGAACCGATAATAAAAAGGTCATATGCATCGTCTCGTATCTATCGCTTTCTCTTCCTTCTCTTTTCTTCTTCTTCTTCTTCTTTCTTCGCTCAATTTCTAACCTCAACACCAAAAATGGACATCTAAATGCCCAAGCAAATAACACCCGCCTCGCAGGGCATCTACAGGACGGAGCGGAGCGTGTGCCAGGCACGGCATCTCCAACAGCCTATTTAAACAAGGCGGACCTGGCGCCGGTTCCGCGTGTGCCGTCCGCAGCGGTTGGGATGCCTCGGCGAGCTGCGATAGCAGAAGCTCTTGGCGTCCTCGTCCGCCTTGCTCCCGAACTTCTCCGTGACGACGCAGTACTCGAACTCCTCGCCCATCCAGTCTTTGATGTGCTTGTGCAGCTCGCACCGGGCCGTGCGGCACTTGCGGCAGTACACCTGGCCGCGCGGCGACAGCATGGCGAGCTCGTTCTGCTTGCCCAGGCCGCCGCCGCTGCCGCTGCGCAGGAGGAACGGTCCGGCGTGCCGCCACACCCACTCCATGTCGTTGGGCCCCTCGCGCCGCGCCGCCAGCGACACCTTGCCGTGCATCGTCCAGTGTACGGCGTAGAAGTGCCGACTCGTGAGGGCCAGGCACACGCTGTCGATCGGGTCCAGGAAGTCAAAGATGGCGTAGTGCAGCTCCGAGGGCAGGTGTCCGAGCTGCAGCGCAACGCCGGGCTGGTGTGTGAAGGGGATGGGCTCGTAGTCCATGACCGAGTAGGATCGGGGTTTCGCTTGCTGCGAGATCATCCGCTGCAGCATCGTCCTCGGGTCTCTCGCTGCCGAAGGCATCGGTAATGCAGGAGACAGAGCAGGGGTAATGGATGGCGTCACAGCCAGTTCGAAGTACGAATCCGTCGCCATCGACTGCGGTGGGGTGGCGGACGGCGTCACAGCTCGCGATACCGGTGCTGTCGGGACAAGGTATTCGGCCGTGGTGAAGGCTCGCCGAGGCGGTACGTGTATACCGTCATTCTTCGATTTTTGATCTTTGCTTGGCCCCTTCTTGGGCTCCTCGTCGATAGGGCCAATGGTTGCCGATGTCATCAGCCGGCTTGATAGCTCCCTCACGTCCATGTTCATCATGTCGGATGATTTCTGCCTCTGGGAGGAGAACCGGATAACTTCCACCATGGTGAGGACAGAGGATAGTCGCAGTAAATTTTCGACCCTTCTCTAGTTATTCGGCCCACACTAAGGAATGGGTCTCAGAGCACGATCTTTGGGGAGACACCCCTACCAACAGAACGGCTTGAGGCGTCTAGGGGGTTTGCTGGCCACACGAAGAAGCCCCACGAGATTGTGGGATATTAGAACAACGGTTACGAACTAGCGGTATGATCGTGAGGATGGGTCAAACTAATGTGACCTTGTTCAGCCGTGGGGAAGAAAGTCAGGTCAGAGCGTAGTCGTCAGATGCCGTGGAAAGGGTCTTGTGCTCTGTCACGAAACCACTAAGGCAAGATGCTAAATATTTTCAGATACTCTTCTCGCAAAGAGCGGGATGTCCAGGCCACTATATACGAGACTGAGAGCATTCGCCTTCCCGATTTACGGTCAACGGAAAATCACGCTAGTCAGATCTCGAAAAAGCCATTTCTGGTGGGTATGGTCCACTCTCTGCCTACTAGGTCCGCTGGTCTCCCACCTCACTAGTGCGTTCTCGTGCGTGGGAAACTATCGTGACATCTGGAGACGAAGGTGGAGCGGCGTGACCACCTTTTCCTGCGACTAACGTCAAGATGGAACCGCTGGACTCCATCTGCTCGCCGATCCAGGGACTGTCGTGTACTTTTTCCTTCCACACACAAAAGGTACGATGAAAAAGGGGGACCGGCGAGACCCCACGGACAGCTAGTACCTTCCTGCCTTGCTTGCCTTCCACCCTTTTCGAAACACGATTTGCACACTGATTCTTACTACTTCGGGCACGACGATGCTCCATTAAAAAGAGGGCCGGCTATCAAAACGCTCGTCACTCTACCATGGGTCCCGGGCCGCACGATAACGGACAGTGCGCGCACACCCGGGCGATGACGAGCTGGCGCCGCAGTAAGAGGCGCTGAGAGTTGAGTTCTTCGTGTGCGTCTTGCGTTGGCCGAGCCGCAATGACTGCCACTCGTCGCCAGCATTCTGCCCTGCAGACACTGTGCATTCGAGCCGGGAATTTGCGGGATGCGGCTCAGATAACTTCGGGGACTTGGGGCTGAGATTGAACTCCCGCTTCTCCGAAACCAAAAAAAAAAAATTTGGTGAGTGACCTGGCATTGTGTGGTGTATGGCAGATGGTGTAAGTACCTCGAATACCTAGTATCTTATAGGATCTGCGGTGTCTACCTAAGTACTCGCGCTTCGCCACTTGATCGAGTGGTTGAGTCAGCCAGCCGCTATGCCCGAGAACCGAAACCCCCACTCAGGATTGATCGCCCTCATCCACTTTGCTGCTTGGCTCTACTGTACATAAGGCCCACATAGTAGGTACCGACGTAGTTGTGGATGGTGTTCCAACAGTCCCTTTTGAGAATGGGACTCTTTAATGGGAATAGGGTCGCGTGTTCGAGGTCTGGATATGCATCCCAACTTAGAAGCCAGTATATTTAAGCGGCAGAATATACTTTTAACAAAATCTTGGACGTCGCTGAGGCTTATGGATCCAGCACTTGAAATATTAACAAGTCATGTGAAACGGTGAGCAGGGGCCATGGGAGATCTCTCGCAATACGGTATGTCGAGGACCCTGGAATAACAGATCTTGTGTATGAATCCAACCCCTTGTCCATTAATCCGCATTGCGGGAGATGTGAGTCGACATCTGGATATGTACAACGATTGCAGGCACACATGTAGGTAATCACTATGTAGATGGATTGGTGAAAGTACGAAAAGCGCTGCTCAGCAACAAAGTGTACATTGGGAAATGGGAACTCGCCGGCTGAAGCATGTTCTCAAGGTAGATGAGCCTTGATGGGGAGGATGGGAACTGCAATAACTCGTCATTGATAATGGCGCATCAGTCATAATCACAGGAAACGGTTTTTAAAGCCACAATCCCCAATCCCCATATGTGATTTGTGTAGTTTCCCCATACCCACTCCTCGCTGCGCGTAAGCTCCGATCCAATCAAGAGTGCATGGAACTCTGGCGGTCTATCAGATCATCACGTACGATAGGTCCGAGGAATGACCGTGTACTTAAGCAGCTCGAGACGGCTTGCCAGTTGCGGTCGCCTCCCAGACGTAGTATGGGAAGTTGATAAATGCAAATGCCATATCTGGTCCGTGAAACTACGTTACACGGAAACACGTCATAACCCTATCCGGTAGTAGTCTGAACCCTTCTTGTGAAAAAGCCTTGCACATGCGATCTGAGAATTGAGATGTTGTGTTAGGTTCACTGCCAAAGATGGTTGCTTGAACCATCAAGCGCTGCCAATTCAAAACTTTGTCAGATATAATGTGATGATAAATTTCACCTTTCTTGTGAGGGCATAACACGATTAATCACATATCCGATATGGATCTGCTATGATTACCATGGTCCCTTGTATGCTAATCACATTCAAGGGCGAGCTTCTCGTTCTCGTTCTCATTTTCATGGTTTTCTTATAGCCTCATGCCTCGGATTTCAACATAAGTAATATCTGGAACACAACCATTGAGGTCCGACAGACCACGGTAATTCGGATATTTTGATTCGGATATTTGACTCAGATATTTTTGGCTCGGGTTGCCAGGTATCGACACCGCTATTTGGTGGAACACGAAAGCGTCAAAATCGGGATGAGCTACAGTTATCCATATCCTAAGAACGAGAAACCATAACTATTATGGTGATTCCTCACCAGTAATGGTGTCAGGTGTCACGGTAGCATGGGCTTCACCATGACCTAGGGGCTCCCCTGTAGGGGCTGTTTGGGCTACTAGATCTGTGTATATAAGGGCTGGGCGGCTCCCACTGAATGGGAGAGCCCAGGAATCAATAGAATTGACACCTGACCCCTACTATTCTACTTGACTACTTGGCTACTGCTATATTCCTTCACTCTGGTGCAAAAGCGCTTGACACATGGCCGATTCTCACAATACCCAAATTCGGGGCAAGCGAGGTGGGATGACCCGTTTCATACTCCCACCCAATGCCATGCTGTATGAGTAGTTAGTGTTGTTGAAATTTAATATTTTGGCCTTGAGCTGGGAATTCCTCCATTAATAAATGTACATGAATAACTTTTCTTGAGATAAAGTGTCTAAATAGCACCTTTGGCGCCATGCTGTGGCTCTTCCTACAAGCCAACCATGAGGAGAGAGATTTACTACTAGGTATCGTTGAGAGTACGACGTTCTGCGCGGCATAAAATGAGCCTAAAGGTTGCGTATGGAAACTACCAAAACTTTAATAACAAGCCAGGACACGTGTATAGCAGGTAATTATTGCATATATTTCACAAGGCCAAAGATTGAATTTGCTGCCTGCATCAAACATTGCATCACGGATTTTGAGATAAGGTTGGCTAGAGGTGGCTTTCAAACTAAAACTGGTAATATGAGAATCTATTAAATTTACTAGCTGTTCTTTATTGAGATAGAGGAAAAGAATGGGCGTCGAACCCTAATGATTTTCAAGATATGCATCCGGTCGCCCGCCCCCAGTGTCTATACTTGTACAACACCCCATCTCGAGAGCAAGCTCACTAATCGCACATTTCACTCTCTCCTCCATCTCATTCATCGCTTCCACCCTCCTCTCCATCGCTCTCTTTATCTCCAGGCCCCATCCACCCAGTCGCCGCTTGCAGAACCGTCACAAACACAATCAGCACAACCGCGGATTGGAAGAGCATTCTCAAAGCCGCACTATACCCCGCCACCGCCACCGTTCTTTCCTCATCGCTTAAGTTACCATGGTACACCAACAATGGGCTCCCAATCAACTTTCTGATCAACTCCACCCTGTCTTTACTCAGATGGTCCTTCCCATCGAGAGCCAGCAGGCCCTTCTCCAGGCTACCTCGCAGCGCGCGTGCGAATATACCACCGCCGATGGCGGAGCCGAAGCTCCCCGCGAACCCGCGGAAGGTGTTTAGCAGACTGGTGGCCACATAGTGGGTTTCGGGGGTCGTCAGATGTAGCAGATGGGCGAGGGTGTAGTTCAACGCTCCGCCCGTGAACAGGCCGTTGAGGAAGACGATGATGACGTAGATGGGGAACGGGGTGTCGCGGGTGGAGCACACGGATAACACAGCGAGACTGAGCCCGGACAGAGCATAGCAGAGGATACTGGGACCCCAGAAACTGCCTGGGCGGCGGATGTGGAAGGCCTAGAGCTTTGGTCAGTTTACTATTTGGCGTGTCGGGGCAAGTATGCCGAGCTGTGGCCACGAGGGAGTGGGTGAGATTAGACTAACACCAACTAGAAGACCCCCAAGGCCAAATCCAAAGTTCGTCGGTATGAGGATGCTCCCACTTGCAGCGGGGTTGAAGCCGAATACGGCGAGTGCTGTCATCGGGGTGTAGAACAGGACGGTCCATCGAGCGGCCACTTGAGTAAGCAAGGTAAGTTTTGTGTCCTTGTCTGATATTGATGGTAGATCAACTTACTATAACCAAGCTGAGAAAAGCACGACAGTAGAGCCCCGCGGTTTTGCAGAACGGAGAGGGGAATAATGGGATCAGCCGCAATGTATTTTTCGATCAGCACGAATATAACGAGTGATCCTAGAGAAGACGCGAGCGGGATGGGCTGGATCTTCCCCGAGAGTCCGAAGAGGAAGAGTACGACGGTAGTTGACTGTATATATGTAAGTTTAGACATGCCGATTAAAAATGAAAAAAAAATTGGATAGTGAATAGGCATGTAGTTTGCAGGGTAGGGCCTGCGTACCAGAAAAAAAGCGCCAGGGTAGTCAATACGTTTTAGCTTCGCCCCCAAAGACATGTCCTGGTCTTTCTTCTGACTTGGTGATGTCATGGTATGTGGTATACTGAAGAAGATGAGACAACCAGCAATGAGAGTTGCCGGGGCTTGAGCCCAGAAAAGGGGTCTCTATTTGATGAATTAGTGTGCAAGTTCGGAAGATAGGGCCATGAGGAGCGCTATTTACCCATCCAACAGTTTCAATCAAGCCGCCAAAAACCACCGCACCCAGGGAAACGCCTGTCGTCTTTAGCCCGCTGGAGTCAGTAACTGCCATTTACAGTGACGAGGTTGCTCTTGAAACGGGGGTTTGCAGGTATCTCGTAAGCATATATACCTGTTAGGGTAATTTATGCCTCGGAGACTTGCAAGAGGGGGGGATAAGTGACTTCAAGGAACACATACGAAGCCAGCGTTCCTGTGTGAGTGAAGTTAGCGATGGTGGATCTTTAAAACCCGAGGATTGTTGGTCGACGCCACGATAGCCGGTGTTTGGCATTCCAGCGTGCTCAAAGATTTCAACGGTCGCCTGAGTATATAATAGTAAAAGAGTTTCTGCACTCACGTCAATCCTATAAACAACCCCCTATTTCTCTTCGTCGTGAGCTCCAGTATTAGGATAAAAGCAAGCACCAGAGTCCCACCGCCGCCCAGCCCGGTGATGACACGGCCAAGTATGAAAACGGCGAAAGAGCGAGCTTGGGAGGTGACGAGGCATCCAATGGAGAACAAGACCGAGGAGACGAGCACCATGCTGCGCGGGGAGAAGATGGTGGCCAGCTTTCCTGTCAGCGGCGCCATGGAAGACAGTGCGACGAGAAACGAGGTGGTGAACCACATGGCGTTCTCGTAGGCGTCTAGATCGGCTGCGATGGTGGACTGCGCCATCGTTATGCCGCTCATATTCATGGCTGGCGTTGATGAACGGGTCAGCGTGTGGTCGTTGGTCCCTTGAGTCTGGGGGCCATTTCACGATGTCGCTGAGCAAAGACAGCCTTCGCGTTCGTTGACTTGACTTCGTATTTTCCCATTCCCAATTTGACGGATGAGACTAGGTGATGGGCATCATACCTTGAAAGAAAATGAGAATATAGACGCTCAAGATGATTGCAATCCCTCGTTTTTTCGTGACCGTCTGATTCGCGGTATCCAAGTCCTCTCCATCTTCGGTATCGGTGAGCTCCGTCGGTGATCTTGAGCTCGGAGGGCTCGCGCTATTGCGCTCGGATCGCAGCAGCGGCGAGTCCTCGGTGGCCGTGGTCGAGGTTGTATCGTCCCTTAACAACGCGGCGTCTTCGCGCCATTGCGAGTTTCTTGCCATTGTAGACCGATCTCAACAGGGCCGAGAAAACCCAAGTCAAGGAAGTATGTAGGTAGATGCCGCGTATGATTAATAACCCAAGAAGAACTGTGGTCGCGCAAGTGTGAAATGTCAAAAACAATGAGTGTGGGAATTATAAATGCAAAAGCATGTCTAATTGTGAGCAGAAACAATGAAAGTTGAAGTCAGCCGTAGCGCAACATCTAAAAGCACCCGAACGGCGTCTGCACACGCCGTACTTTGTAGTACCGACCTATCATGGATTGAAGTGAGGTTAATGCAGGACCAGGGACAGACAGCGATCATCGACTCCGACTCGCTGGGACTGGAGTGCTGTACCTTGTGATTGGTAAGCTCGGGGGGCTCGGTACAGTACCAGGTAACCTTAGGAGGTACCTAAGTAGGTACCTAAAGCAAGCTACGCGGGCCGTTACGCTAACCTGTCGAGCTACCTGGCCCCCTGCTGTGGCTGACATTGACCTCCATGATTGGCCACACCAATATCCAGTTGAACGGATACCTTCCGACAGTCCCGTCATGCATGCCCGATGGATGCACGCTGCAGGTGGAGTCTGCACTCCGACAAGATGATGTCTGCTATAAGACTGCTTGCTTCATTGCCGCTCTGTTGTTTTTCTGTTGCGCAACTTGCTGCCCAAGCTACCGACGTTGGAATCTCTCCTTATATTCCCTCTATCGTAGGTATATAAGACAATTTGATGCTATGCGTTATGTAGAAATTAGGGAGAGGAGTGAGTCCATCTGGGATTAGTTCAGGTGCGAAAAGACTCGGTGGTGTGCATGAAACTGAGGTGTAATGAGGAACTCATAAAATGGTTATTCGTCTGTATCGAGTAGTCGCGGAACTACTATATGGGTATCAAAGTATAGATGTATATATACACCCTGGGTGTTCAATTGTCCCTAATTCAAAAAGAGTCTCACTACCTTGGGTAGGTAGGTAGTATGAGACGTTCGCCCCGACGCCTGAAGCTGAAGACCAAAACTTAGCCCAAGAAGGTAGCCGTATGACATGATGATAAAATAGTACCGCCGAAAAGCCTGATCCGATTACGCCTGTATCCGAATGCGCCTAGAAGCATCGTGTATATGCCGTTGTTGGTCCATTAAAAATGTTGGCCCTTGGTAGCTTGCGGCGTACAAAGAGATAGTTTCATTAGATGTTGAAGAGCCTTATGCTGATTGACTGCTGATTGATGCCACCAAGTTTATGGGGCTCTCGTCATCTGCGGACCCGTGGGTCATTATTTGCAAAAATTCGTCGTGGACGTCGGACTGCATGTCAAGGCAGGTTCGCGAAGGACCAACCAAGTTTGGTATGACTCCCATCTCTTTCCCTCCAGTAGTAGAGCCCACTGCTGATAAAAGCACGGCTTCTCATGGATTTTCCTCGAGCTCTTGCATCCCAAATGGCATTTTCATATCCGCTCTGCAATGCTTCTTTGAAACTCTCCATGCTCGACAGAGGTCGGGTCGGAGTTGCTTCGATTCTTCGTCATAGCAACTGATAGTTTCCTGATGATGTTGTATTTCTCGGGATCAAAAGAGGAGGGACCGAACCGGTCTATCTCGCTGATCGACGTCCGCCTTGTTGCCTCCATGATAGCGTCTAATTCTATCTCACGGTTCGCACGGTCTTGGATCTTCTTCTGTTGCTCGGGTCCGATACGTGCATCGACTAAAGCTCTGGCGTCGCGCTTGAGATTAAGGAATAGAGAGTAGATGCATGTGAATGCCATCATGGCAGGGACCACCGCGAACGCGGTTTGATAGCCCACGCCGCCTTGGTGAATGCCGTATACTTCGAGATATATCGTTAGCACATTGTAGTGTTCAGATGAAGCAAATACACCGTGGTTCTTGGTGCACGCTAAGGGGGAAGCTCACCAACAAACGGCCAGAAGGCAGGTCCTGACGCCCCCATGGTGATATATGCAGCTGCTCGTTTGGTGCGTTTGCCTTGACCTCGGAGCCCAAGAGTATATATCAAAGGCCACATGGGCCCTTCGAAGAAAAAGAAAGCAACGACTGGAATAGCCAATAGGTTTGGGTTTTTTGGACGGATAGCGACCACGAGGATTCCGGTTATGACACCGAACACTGCGCAGATGTTCAATATAGTCCGGGGTTGAGGTATTTTTGGATGGGTAGGCGATAAGTATGCCATGTACGCTGCAAGGAGGCGGGACGCAGCAAAAGAAGAATGGGCAATGAGTAGGTAGTCAGTAGTACTCATGGCATAACCCGTTGTCTTTACAGAAGTGTCCCGGGTTGTTGGCGTTACTATTTGCGAATTCAGACTAGGCTTCAAAAGGTTCCGGAAGAATATGCTCATCGTCTCCTGGCTGGCAACGTAAAACCATTGAGCCACAACCGCCAGCGCTAGGCTCCAAGTTCTCAATTGCAAGCCGAAAAAGCTCCTTTGCTTAGGGTCAACGGGGAGATATCGGGTAGAGTTCTCCATCTCGGCATCAGTAACTTCGGGGAGCGGCATGTAATAAAAGAACAGGGCTAATGCGACGCAGAGCAGCGTGATAGCCAGGAATGTCCACTGTACGTCAAGGAGAGTCATTGAGTTTACGTGCGTGGCGCTGCTGAGTTCGTTAAAGAACACCTTCTGAGCGAGGAGCCCACTCAAGACGGTGGCTACGGCCTGAAGGCCTTGCGCCACCAGAAGTCTCATTTCCGCGTAGTCCATAGGACCACAGAGCACGATGAAAGGGTTGGCCGCAGCTATTGGAGGCAATTCGTTAGCAGAGGACACTAAATGTGGGTATGATACTGGGTGGGCATTGGTGGAATATAATCAGATGAGAAATGAGGTCTGAGGCGAGGAAGGATGCTACAACACGTACTTTCTAGGACGGCCAGCCCAAAACCGACAACGAAATTTGAGATCAAGAAGCCGGAAAAGGATGTAAGAACGGCACTGGGCCAGAAAATGATAGTTCCAATGCCGTAAATGCATAACCCAAGCACTGTAAATAAATACGTCAGTATCTGGAACAACTCGAACTTGAAGGGGAGCTGGTCCAGCAAGGGTGTACTTACTGAAAGTGGCCTTGAAACCGCCTACGCTTCTTTCATGATGATGATGATGTCGCTTTCCCTTCCTTCCCAGTCTCCGATGCTCGTCGCGCCGCAAAATCCACTCTCCAACGAGAAGCGGCCCGAAGAAGTATCCGGCTCCGAAGTAAATGCTGGTGAGACCCAATGTCTCTGGAACGGTCATGTCAGATATCTGAGCCACAACATTCGACAGCGTGTTGAGAAGTCCGTATGAGAAACCCCATATTATGAAGAGCATGGAGACTACTGTGCAGTATCTGATCGCATCTTTCGTGCATGTTCGGATTATGCTCTTGGGCTTCCGCATGTTGACAAAGCCAAAGTATACCCCCGAGACGTCTTGGCTGCTCGAAGTTGCTGTATTGGTCAGAACGGAGCCATAGCTTCGATCTGTGTTTTCCTCCATCATCATGTCTGGCGTGGTGAGGAATTCCATGGCTGAGATCTGCGCATCGATGTCATCGGCTTCGGGTCGAGTAGCTTGGCCAGGGCCGCCATCGGCCATCTTATCGATCGTCCCGGATGGCCGACGTTCGCTGCCGTTCGGATCCCTGAGCATAGAGGGGAGAATACGAATGATCAGTGGCTTCAGTGTCAGAACGCAAGCGCACGTGATGCCGACGTTCACCTCAACAGCCGACCACATGAGGGCCAGCGACGCGTTCCAGGAGAACTCCGAGGTTCCACCAAAAGCCACGTCTGGGCCACTCAGAGGTGACACGGGAGCATCGTTAACGGCCCGCTGGAGGTAATAGATGCGAATCACATCTACGATGGTAACGAATATACCCAGAGCGAACGTGAAAACTAGTATGATTTTCTGCCGTGGGGGGAGCCTCATGCTTGTCAAGATAGGTAGGGGAAGGGCGAGGATGGCAAGGTCTGTGACGACATTGACGGGAGCGGCGCAGATGAATTCAGTCAAGAGAGGGATACATCGCCCTGAATGGTTGGTGAAAGCAGCGTTGACCGGATTGCATTGGAAAATGTTGAGTATTGTCAACACGGTGCCAGCAACATTAACGATCACAAGTACTGTCCATGAAGCGAACCTGAGGAGCTTTTGCGTATTTCCCGACAGTCGGAGATAGAAGATGAGGATCGATGATTTCGTAGCCATTAGGGCGGGGTTCTATAGAATATCAGCCAGGTATTCGGATTTTGAAGTTGAAGGTAGTACGCACGTAGAGGATCGTGAAGGCATACTCGGAGCGCCTGAGCGCGTCCCAATATTGGTCGCTTATATCGTGGTCATGCTGGCCAAGTCCTTTCGCGGTGCCATAATCGATGGCAAAGCTGAGACCAAACGCGAGGACCAAGGCAACGATTATACAATAGTCATCCGATGAGACCTTGCGAACAATAAACGTTCGACATGTCAGTCTCGCGCACACGAACACTGTAGTCAAAATGAGAGTCCCTGTTGTAACAGCGAACACAACAGGACCGCGATCCGGCTTGGCAGTGGTCGACGGACTATCCAACACTGCCGAAACCATCCTTGGGAAGGCCGTGCAGAGGAAGAATGCCGTCAGTTCATGCCCGAAAACACAATATCGACTGGTTAAGCGACCGCGTAAATATCGTAGACAGCGGCCAACTCGCAAGGAGCAAAACGTCGTCGTTACCCTATCAGCGAGAAGGATTCGTATAATTCGAGAGATGACATGTTCGAGAGCGAGTCAATGGACTGCTGATACGCTGGCCACGGAGTCTGGAATCGTATATCAGAACGTCGGCGATTTGCAGGCACAGGCACAGGCACAGGCACAGGACCTATGTCGGTATTTGTAAATGAGTATACTTTTACAAAATTTTGATCATGGAATCCAGTTAGGGGGATGTATAAGTAGGTAGCTAGCTATAGTGCGGCGACAAGGGTGGACTCGGCTTGTGTGTATGACTTGGTACAATTCGTGTGGGGGATTCTGGCCCACTGAGGCCAGCCAAGTACACCTACCTAGTAGTCTAGTGGCGAAGACGGGGCCATCGACATAAGTGAGGAGTTAGAGGCAAGCGACCTCGGGAGCAAGTAATAGTGTGTAGATGGTAGATTCGCTAGTGCCGTTCTACGAACTGGTGTGTTGTGTTGTTGGTCTGTGATAAATGTACGGGTTTTGGCGAGAGGGGAACGACGGAGCAGGATGAATAGTAGCCACCCAGCAGAAAGTAGGTGTTTTGTATTGACCTCGTCGGGGACCCTTACCAAACGATATTGCAAGCTTTGAGGATTTCCAACAGAGTGAGAAGAGCGAGTGGGTATCTAGAATACCAGGGTTTTCAAATTGCCGGGTTGTCAGAATGCCGGCATTATGTGCATTACCTAGGGAGTCGAAGAGTGCCCAAATCCAGCGACAATCCTGACGCACATGCAGAAACGGATCCGTAGTTGACTACCTCTATAAAGCAAGGATCGGTAGCGTCTTCAATTGCATGTTTTGACTTCGCCGTAGGTGTGCGTATGAGAAGTGCGGTAGTGGAAACGCTGAGAATTTATGCTATACACGAGAGCAGGTGGTGCAAGGCAGGCCCCGAGCAATCCGATTTTGAACATAATAGACGTTTTACACCAATGGAAAAGCTTTGGCATGACCAGAAGGAGGAGGTTCGACTACGATGCACGCAACCAGTCTTCAGATTTCGTAACTCAGCCGCCTCGTAGCTTGGATAGACTGGCCACAGGGCGAGAGAAAAAAAGGTGGCAGTTGTTGCTCTGCCACTGCAGATAAGACAAGACATATACATAATGAACTTATGCAGTCCAGCGGTGTCACCAAGGGGGGCAGGGCAGTACCGAGAATATTGATACAACCAAATCAACACCAAAATCTGCACATGCATGGCACAGGGTGTGTGTGCGTGTGTGTGTGTGTGTGTGTGTGTGTGTGTGTGTGTGTGTGTGCTGTGCCTGGGGGCGGTATGTATGTACAGCGAACACACACAATGACGAGAACGACGGCTGATGTCAGCAGCTGCATCATCGTTGGGGTGGATCCATGGCAATTTCATCCATCCATCCCCTTCTTTGTTAGTCAAGTGAAGCCGCGTCTCTTGGTTGAGATCTAAGCAAGCGCCGAGTCTCGTTTGGGTACCCAAGCAACCAAGACAGCATGCTCTTATTAATTACTAGGGCTGATCAAATGACGCCTACACTTGGCGGTACTGTGTAGACAAAGGGAAAGGCGCAAGGCAGTACATAGGTAGTGGTAGTTTACTGCTTGACTACCTTCTCAATACAATTGAAAGAAACCCTGGGGCCGAGGGGGCCTGTTGCCTGGGTAAGACTCGGGTGCTACAGCGTCCAGCTGAGTCGACTGTGGTCTATCTGGCCTTGCTGCCTTGCTGCCTTGCACAAGGAGAGTGAAGCGGGAGAGTCGCGAGATCTGGCCCTGCCAAGCAATGGAGGGAGCGAGTGAGCGAGCGGGTGAGTGTGCGTGGGAGCGATGCCCCGCGTGCGGATAGCGACGGCAACGGCCTCGAATAGTCATTGCGCAGTCGAACGGTCGTTCCACCCAATCAGAACAGCATGGTCTGGACAGCACCAAATTCGCTGCTGCTGCTGCTGCCAAGCAAGTCCACTGGGTGCAAGTTTATTGATGGCCAATTTTGGCGACTTGATCTATGTAGTTTCGATACCTTGGCCGCCGCCCTGACTCGCCAACGCGTAGGCAATGCCGACCACGTGCATGGCGACAGTAGGTAGTCTGTTTATCTACTGTAGGGTCAAGTTAAGGAGCGCGAGGGGTGTGGGAGAAGTTAGGAGTAAATGTCCGGACACTCGCCAAGTATGACACCGTCGTGAGGTCAACAGCATCGTTGGTCTGCCATTGGCGCACTCGCAGGCCCATCCCACCTAGCAGGCAACGGCGTTGAACCTACTCTGTATCCTTCCCCAGATTTTCCGGGGTTGGGAAGATCGACACCCCAGCTCCTTGATCCGTGCGCCTGTCAAGCGATCTCCAATCTCCAAGTGAGTGCAAACTTCAAAGTACAGTGAGTGTTACAGTATAATGTGTGACTTTTCACTGCTCCATACCGCCAGAATCAAGGAATCTGGACTGTAACGAACTGTTCGAATCTCAAGATATACCAAGGCCAGTTTGATTAGACAGACATCTCCAAAATGGCGAAAATGGTGTGCACTGAAGCCAGTGCTGAGATATGACATATCCATGCGTGCTTAACCTAGCTAGGTAAGCTTCAGTTGAAAACTGCCATCTGGCCGTGTGCCAAAGCTTAGGGAGGATAGGAAAGGATACCTACCAACTTCGGGCTCGGAGTGGTCACAGTCTGTCTAGAATCCATTGGTAGTATGTAGTAAGTAGACAAAGTACTAGAAATCACGACTCCATTTACCTCCAGGTAATCACTCAAAGCGTGATTTGCATCTGTTCCACTTTTCTACCGCTTGTCGATGTCGGCTGAAAAAAAAGTGTAACCTTGACACGCTTGATAGCCAGAAGAGAGATTTATTTGTCTTACCCTACCCAGCTTGCCCAAGTCAGGCAGGACAGGACGCCATGATTTTGCTGGAGAGCTTGGCCGGCTTGGCAAGCCACCTTTGAGATACTGCTAATGTGCATACTCGTAGTACTAGTAGTAGATTTAACCCCTAGTGATTTGCTGTAAAATCGAATTTTGTCCGTGTCTGCAACAATAGTACTATGTAGAAACGATGATTTTGAGACTTTCACCGACAGCAATATTCATGCGACAAAAACAATTACAAGTAACTACAAAGACGAGTGTAAAGAGATCAGATCCCTGCTACAGCTGCTGGTGTAGGTGGGACGGTCCGCAGACACTGCAGCAATCTAACCTGACCAGAACTTGACGAAGCTTGTCGAGCTTCGTCAGATAGGTTACCTGGCAAGCCTGGTTGTGAAAGCGTCGATCTTATGAGTCTTGCAGTTTGCAGTTCTTCCATTGTCCACCATCTCGCATGGGTTCGTAAGAAGTACCATGACTCGGCCAGTTCCTACTCTATTCCGGCGATCTTTCAGCACGCCGAGCTGTCACTTACTGACGAATAATACCCGGGCGAGGCAACCGATACAGACAGGTAGCAAGTCCCTAAGCGCAGCGAGTCATCCAACCAATACTTTAAGTCTGATTGCTACAGGGTATGGGTGCTCACCCCAAAGTTCCGATAGTGGCACCGCGGAAGTCTACCAACTCACCAGGTGCGATAGCATAACCTTCCTGCCAATCAAGGTGGCCGGCCCGGCGTCACTCGATCTGCCAGCGAATTGAAGCCGCTAATGCGACTGGGCTAGGTAAATCTAGACTGGCGAGACTGGCGAGACTGGCGAGACTGGCGAGATATCGGCCACAGGATCCCAGGCCTTTCAACGTGGTTATAGGAGACTAAAGCGCACGTGTCTCTGATGGCACAATTCATCGGCAATGATTGAGATCGCACACCTGGGCCAATGTCAATGGTGCAACGTCTCCCGAGTCTAATCTTGAGGCATTACTAACTTATACTTTGGGCTAAGGGGCCGAGATGGTTCTGGACCTCGGGACGCAGCCCGGAGGTTATCGAATCGGACGCTGGTTAGTAGCGAGTAGGTAAGCAAAGGGCAAGAGGAAGCTACGTCGTGCACTACTATGTTTAACCATTTGCACAGCTCGAGATTCCATGATCGGGACATTAACAATTTGGTGAATATTGTCCACGGACACACTGACTTGACTGGCTCCGTAGGGGTATGCTGCTGTAATGATTTGATCTGGGTTGAGCTTTCTAGAGCACATATCGAGTTCTTCTTCGAACCAATCGCCTATTACGAGAAAGCGGCCTTGTCGAAATGAAAAGCTAAACTCTGGATGTGGGAGATGCATCGTACGTAGCATCGGCTGCTGCGAACAATGAGTCTTCATGTTAGAGCTCGGCAGGTGGAAATTGTATGCCAAACTGCACGAGTATGATTGGGCGGAGACAGATAGAGCATACCTATGTAGGTATCTACCTAAGTAGGCGAGTAGGTAAGCCACCAGTCGAGCCAGTCAGATAGATGGCTGGCAGACGGTTGGCGTCTGTCAATAAAGCTGGGTCCTGCAGGTGCCGGGGCCAATCAGGACGCATCATTTCCTGATTAGCGAAAAGTAGTTGCGGCCAGTCGTCAACGTCAATTGAGGGAAAGAGGGAAGCTTGGGATCGCGCGAGGCGAATGAATTCATGGTTGAGGTGCACCTGCCGACCAACTCCAGCTTCAGCCGAAGCCCATGCGACCGCCATCTTAGACGTCTTGCACATTGCACATTGCACATCCCCGACAAACCCTCTCCACTCCATCCACGCCCACACCCACGCCAACGCCAACGCCAACAACCTACGAGCATCATCAACATTGTAGCATTCATTGTTGCTGCTCTCTCCCGACCCCTCGGTCCTCCGGCTTTCGACCGTTCGGTAACTCTGCATTCTGCATTCCGCATTCCGCAGTCCGCACGCCGTGCCTTGGCGCCAGAGCAAAGATGCTGGCGTCTTCGAGAAGAGCAGCCACTCTGGCTATGCGAGGTGTGTGCCCTGCGCTGCCCCCGACTACATGATATATACATATACATATATATATATAATCTACGTGCTGTATTTATTGCCGTCGCTGACCTGTTGTTCTGTCCCCCCTTGCACAGCGAACCCGACATCGCGCATCGCCATCGGCCCCCTCCAGTCCGCCGCCTCCATCTCGACGACGTCTAGGAACGATGCCGCCACCTCGGTAGCGCCCACCAGCCACGCTGGCCTCGCCCGCCAGCGCAAGGAGGTGCCGCTCGCCAGCGAGACGCCTAAGAAGGGCGTCATGCAGTACGCCCTGACCACGCTCGACCAGGTCGCCAACTGGGCCCGCCAGTCGTCGCTGTGGCCCATGACCTTCGGGCTCGCCTGCTGCGCCGTCGAGATGATGCACCTGTCCACGCCGCGCTACGACCAGGACCGTCTCGGCATCATCTTCCGCGCCTCGCCCCGCCAGTCCGATGTCATGATCGTCGCCGGCACCCTGACCAACAAGATGGCCCCCGCCCTGCGCCAGGTCTACGACCAGATGCCCGAACCCCGCTGGGTCATCAGCATGGGCAGCTGCGCCAACGGCGGCGGCTACTATCACTACAGCTACAGCGTCGTCCGCGGCTGCGACCGCATCGTCCCCGTCGACGTCTACGTCCCCGGCTGCCCCCCCACCAGCGAAGCCCTCATGTACGGCATCTTCCAGCTGCAGCGGAAGATGCGGCAGACACGCATCACACGCATGTGGTACAGGAAGTAGAGCTATAGCAGAGCCAGGCTGGGCGAACCGGCGAGCAGAAACACGCATGATAGACAAATCTTTCATTTGTCTGGGGTTATTGTACATATATCTACCTACTCAGTGTTCCAGTCTACGCACCAGGAAGGACTAGAACCCCCAAATTGCATTTTTGAATTCAAGCCATGCTGCCTTGCTGTTGACAGGAACTCGGAAATATCCTGGCACTCTCCATATGTGATCAATAAGCAGGCCAATCGCCTGCTTGGGCTCTGGGGGTCTGAATTACGTTGAATGCTATATAACGATATAGGTAGGATCTGCTTAGAGGCGCGAGAGAGCAAATCCAAAGCCAGCCCCTTGGCCCACGCGGCAAAGATGTGCCAGTCTGACCGGCTCACTCCGATGGCCAGGTGATAGACATAGGTAACCCTGCCTTCTTTGCCCCCAACGTACCTATTCATCTTCAGCAGCTCACCTTGGTCTTTCTTCCTATTCATCTCATTATGGCACCAGCTGTACGTAAAGCAATGTGCATGCATTGAAAGCCCTTACGCGCCGAACATTCCAATTATTTGCCCTCGATTAGAATCTTAAAACGAACGTGGAGATTTATACATATCGAACGGAAGCATGTTTACCAGTCTCTCTGGCCCAACGACATTGGCGTCCCACCCTTTCGTTCCGCGCTAGCTCATCGCTTTTTCCCTCTTCACTTTCCTTTCCTTTCCTTTCGTGTGTAGCTCGTCTGACTGAGCTTATGTACTCAGTGACCGAGGGAAAAAAAGCTAACTAGCGACGTTGGGGAGGACAAGCCATGAGAGCCCCCCCCTTCTTTTCTCCTCTTACAGCAATGCAGCAGCAGCGATGCCAAGCGCCGCCATCAGCTTGGGCCCGTTCTGGCCCGCGGCCGCGGTGGCTGTCGGGATGGTGTCGCCGTCGGTCGCCGTGTCGTCCGAGCCATGCGTCTTGGACGCCTTGTCCGAGGACTTCGCGTCGGTCGTGGTGGCTGAGTGGGTGCTGGCGCTTGTCTTGGAGGTCGTCTTGGTCGTCAATTTGGACGAGGAGAAGGCGCTTGCGTTGGAGCTGAGGCGGGGGGAGGGGAGGCTTCTGTGTTAGTTTCGCTCGCTTTTTTTTCACATTTTATATTTGGGTCCGCGTGGGGAACGGAAAATAGGGGGGAGCGAGAGAGAAAAAAAAGGGGGTATATGGATGGGAAGGCGGAACAGGGAGATGGGAGAGGGGGATGAATGTTCAAACTCACCAGTAGAGCAGCCGCTCGCTGTCGAGTGAGTACTGTCGGCTATCGTTCGGGCAGTTGGCGAAGCACCTGTTCATGTGTGAATAGGCAAATCTTTAGAGAAACAGGGACCGATCCACATAGCACAGGAGAAGGAGCTCCTTTCTCCGCATATCAGATCGAGCGGCGTCAACGTACGTCATGATGGTTGTGTACTTTTCGCAGAGACAGCTGTAGTCCGTGCTTTGGCAGAGGGCGAGGTAACTCTCTGTCGTGTCGAGGCACGCGTCTAGGATAGACTCCGCGGCGCATGCGGTCGTGGTCGTCGCTGATGTGGTTGTGGTGGTCTCTGCCAGCACACCGGCCGCCAGAGCGGCCATGGAGATGAACGCGGTTCTCATTATGTTCTAGTGTTGGCGGTTTCAATTAAAAAATAAAAAGCGCAAGGGTAAATCAATTTCAGCGTAGGGAATGTAGAGAAGTGAAAGTATTGCAGTGTATCAGATCATAGAAGTCAGGACGAGCATGGCACTACGAGTTTATGGTACCGGGTGTAAGTGAGTATCGGGACATGTTGGACAAGAAACAGAATGCCTGATTTCATATCACGACAGTCACGACTTCTTAAGACTTCGTGAGAAACTTGGATGCCTGCCCGAGACCCGATGAAGCGTTGTAGAATTATCGAAGTGCTACAAGGCCTAGGCTTGTCGCTACATAAACGAGGCACATGACATGTTGTTGTTGAACCGAATTCCAGTTGTTCTGCTGGGTATTTTGAATGTGGTCGTAAATCTGTATACGAATAACCCACGCCGTACTGTCTCGGAATGGGCCCGACGGGCGCTTCAAGTGGAATATTCGGATTTCGGTAAGCTAATGCAGTGTTAAAGGCAGGGTTTTAGATGCAAATGAATGAACAATTGACGGTTCACTTGTTTACGTTTCACTTCATCGGGAATGCGGTCCTATCAGAGCAGCGTGCCTTTTTGTTATTGTCTCATTCCTAAATCGTGAAAGGGGCTGCGGGTATCAAAACATTATCGCCGTATTTAATCTGCTGCAGCCTTATAACTCGAGGCCATGATAACCAACATGCGTAAGTCAAGCTAAAACTTGCGTTGTGCCCGTGAAATAACAGACTCGCGGGGCTTCCCATGCACCGGTGCTGGAACATACCTGCTTTCCGTTCTCTCACTGGATGAGACCCTTCTCATGCAGTCTTCGTCTTGTATGCAAGTAAATCTCGGCCCGGGCGGGCGGGATGTATAATCTCCCAAAAGGAAGTCATGCGCAACAATTGGAGCCAAGAGAGATCGAATAGGGAAGCAGGTAAGAACCTTTATTACTGCCATCTGGAGCGTGGATAGACAACCCCAAGCCCAAGCCCCCCGGGTGAAGGAGTGTATGCTGTATGCAACATACTCGAGATTGGACGCATGTAGTGAAGTACAACAACTAAAATTTAGGCACGCATGCATTCAAGTGTCTGTTGCTTGTATTCATTTCCATCTGGTCTTCGATCCCACATATGTCCCAGAATTCAACTCCGTAATATCCAGGTCCCCACGACTTGCATTGGGCTTGAGATCACGAGAACGAGGCAACCCGACGCATAGCAAATGCCCGACAAAAGTCGAGCGCCGTGGCCGTGCATCTGACCTCGTTCTTGCAACCGTGCCTGGGAGCCTTAACCCGAACACACACACATAACATACATCTCAGGTAGAGAAGCCCAGGACTTGATCTTGGGTACTACGCCCGCAGAAATCATGACAAATGACGGAAAATAACATACGATCCACGAAGCTGCGGTCTGTTCATAGGATGTAAGGTAATGAATACACGAGATGTGTGGACGGTCAAAACCATGCGGCTTCTTTTCCATGGAATGGCGCTTGTGGTGAGCCGATTCAATCCTACACAATATACATTCTAGCAACATACAGACACCAATCATTCCTTCAACGTCAAGATCTGGTACCGTGCACTCTTCAATCACTTTCCGAGGTGTTCAGTACAGGAACAGGATCGTATTATCTAGTTGATCGATCATGTAAATACTCTCGAGGTGCCAGAGTAGTAGTAGGTTGTTTGAAGCCAACAAACATGCTCATGCTCTTCCTGGAATGCAAAGCACTCTTCCCAGACAACGCAATGGGTTTGTGTCACTCATTGCTCAGTGTCCTCGACTTTCTCTCATCAATCACCACTTCCCGCCCATACCTTCCTCAATCTCCCTAAATACCTCCACGCCTCTGATTCCCAGCGCCGTGCCAACACCAACAGCCGTGGCGCCAACGCTCCTCATCCTCCTATACCCCTCTGCATCCGCGACTCCGCCGATACCCAGGAGCACGATATGCTTCGTCGTGGGGTCTGCGTCGAGCATGCGCCGGAGCGTCGCAACGTTGCCCAGCGCGAGAGGATGTAGAGGTGCCCCAGCTAGGCCGCCGATGCCTGAACCGGGAAGAACGGGGCATAGTGTGTCTTGGAGATCGTGGCTTTCCTCAGTGGTGTCGCTTCTGCCGAGCAGGAGGCAGGAGCCAAGGGTGTTTGTTGCCGTGACGAAGCTGAGAGGGCAGGTTAATGACAGAATCTGATTCTTTTCATCCCTATTCCCTTCCTCATACCCTGGTGACACCACAGCGCATTGCCTCAGCGTGTCGACGAACATCTCGAACTGTCCCGCATGCGTATATGGAGGAGTTTTCACGCCCCAAGGGACCGCCCAGTCTGTTCCTTTTCCTTTTCCTTCCTCTTCGTCCCCATCTTCATCCCTTTCAGCTTTCCTTTCCTCTTGCGCATCGTTCCCATGTCTTACAGACTCCCGAATAACTTCCTCCGCAACCCTCGTAACATACACCCCGAGCGCCTCGCCATCATACGCAGGTGGCGGCTTACCCGGAATATTTGGGCATGAAAGATTGACTTCCATCGCGAGCGGGTGCTCAATGTCCCTGGCGCATTTCGAAATCCGACTGTAGCACTCTGCGACTTCGTCAGGCGTGCCTGTGACCGAGACGATAAATGGTTTTTTGCTTCTGCGCTCCCCTCGAAGTTCAGATCTCCTATTGGGTGACCATCCCTCATTGTTGTTGTTGCCTTTGCCGTTGCCGTTATCCATTTCGCCCTCCGACACGGGGGCCTCAGATGATTTAGATGTCATCTTCTTTTCATCTTCTCCTACAATCGCCTGTATAAACTCCAGATACCTACCGAGCGGCAACGGGCTATAGCCCAGTGTATTCAGGCTCGCATTCCCCCTACTACCATCTACTTTCCTCTCACCATCCCCATTACCACTATCCCCACACCGCACAACTCTCATATCCATCCCATCCCCAGTCCCGCCAACCTCGAAGATCGCATACCGATGCACCCTCCCATCGTGCTCAAATCCATCCAAGAGCGCCGTCCGCGTTGTCACAGCGCCCGTGGCAGCGCAGCGATACAGGGCCCTCAGCTGCTCCTGCGTCGTAGCCCATGGATTGGCCGAGTTGAAGAGTGGGGGATGTATGTGGAGAGCTGGCGGTAGAGGTAGTGGGTGATTTGGCTGGGGATTTTCTTTGGCTGTATTGGTGTTGTTGTTGTCGTCTACCATGTCTTAGGCCGTAGGTAGTACGTAGATAGATCCCTAGGTACCTATCTCGCTCAGTCTTTCTTTCCTTCCTTCTTTATATGCCTCGGCAAATGACTTGGCTCGACTGGTCCCACGATGTAGGCTTCCTTCTGGATTTTTATTTTCGACAGTCTCTTGCGTGATATCATTTAGCACCACGGATGTCGTATGTTTGAAAGTAACACCTAACCCGAGGAACGTGAGTAGGTGGTAAAGTAAAGTACGTGTGGTTAAATTGCACAGGCCGTGAACCCCGAAAACCAGCGATCTTAGGCTTAGGTACCAAGGTATGCTACTATCGGGTCGGATTGATATGCGTCAAATCCCATTTTAGCACCAAAACCCACCACCTTTGCTAATTGATAAAAATTACCCAAACTGATCAGAAAAGAAAAAAGAAAAGGCAGTTTAAGGGTTCAAAGCCTAAATAACAAGACCTACTAAGTCTCTTTTTTGTAGCTTTGCTTCGTATAATATGGTATCAACGTAAATATCAGGTATTGAAACTACTAGTAATTTTGGTGGGGACTGCTGACGGATAGGAAACCAACAGGGGTGTAGGTGTATGCTACCTAGGTAGGTAGCTGTTTCTTGGGACCCTTGGTGAACGAGGAATCGAAATGCAATTCACTAGCAACGAGTATCAGAAGTATTGGAATCAAAGCACGGACTTGCCTACTGAATTATGAACGATTCATACAAGTATCCATTTTTTATAGATGCGTTCATTCATGTTATCTTCCATGATGTTACCACAGGTGGTAAAAATAGGCCATCCGACCAATGGGCGGGGAAGATAAGATAAGACGTGTGCAGTAGGACCCTAGAACGGCAAAGAACGAAGATATCATGCGTGGCCCGTCTCTCCTATCACCAGTTAGATGCTGCTTGCTACCTACCTAGGTATTTCTCGTCTTCATCATCTACGGTGTGGACCGAAGTAAACAACATTGGACGTATTTGAGGTTGTCAAGGGGTTGAGTCTTTTCGATTCTCTTGTTTCAATGCGAGCACCTTCAGTAGATGATATTTGAGGTTGTATTCTGGAGCTGGCGCCATAGCCATAGCCATAGCCTTCAACGCCAATCTTCGAAGCTACAGCAAGTATATTGCGCCAAGTAACCTGGATATGATGCTCAATGTCAGAAGTGCACTTCTGCGTTTGAAACTTCTACACGAGAACTGACTGCTTCTCAGTTCAACCGGCTTGTTATTTCATGTACCACGACGACCACCGGTGCTCATCAGCGTGATTTTCTGTTTCTTTTTCTTCTTACCACCCCCGGCACCCCCCGTCGGGGTGCCTGACCCCGACGCCGCGCCGATTTCGTCCAGACCCATGGCTTCCATCTGCATAGCGATCTCGGCAGCCCCCAGGATATCGTCATCTTTGAGCCACCCATCGTCCGTTGGTCGCTTCGTCAAGGGCTTCATGTCGGGCGAAGCCGCAATGGCCGGCGTACCCCACACCGTCCTCGAGGTCGTCGGGCTCGTAGACATGTCCGCGAGGCGTTCAAAGCCGGGTCGCGGGGTGGGTGGCGACGTCCCGGCCGGAGGCCCTAAAGGTAGGAAGTCCTCCGAGTTTACAACAGGGGTAGGTTCGAAACTGTCCCCATTCAAGTTATCGTAGTGGCGTCGCGTGGTGCGACCAATGGCCGCAGCCTCCATGCGCTCGGCTTGTACTCTTTCCCGTTCCTCTTGTGCTTCCTTGTCTCGATGTGATTTGCGACGCTTCTCTAAATCATTGGCGAAAGTGTCCAGTATTTCTGGAGGCACAATGTCTGTCCAATCACACTCTAGAAAGCTTATGACACAACCTTGGGGAAGATGAGCCAAGTACTTCGCCCGTTTCCGCAAGGCATCATCCACCACATGGCCAGTCGATATATGCTCCACTCGGGGAAGCATCGCGGATGGAAAGTCAGAAAAGTCGCCAAAATTCGTTTTGAGGATGCGGATGTCGAGAGGCGACAGGTACAGGTGTGGCGGCGCTTCGTAGAAGTGGAACTTTTGTTGTCTAGGATGGTGTTTGGAACCCGACGGTGCCAAAGAAGGCGCTGATCCCGCCTCCTGATGCTGTTCCAAAACCTTTTCCTTGGCCATATTTATCGCTCGTATGGCACGCTGCGTCCAGTCGCCCTCCTCGACACCGTAGTGCAACTCGTCTTCCTGGGCCTGCTTTCGCAGATCCTCCGTCTCGCGTTCGAATTGCTCGATGACATACTCGTTGGTTCCCTTCATGATCCGGGCATAATCCATAACACTGGCGGCGAAATGCCAAGGGATGTCCTCGCCCATGTTTGCAATATCACTTGCTCCTTCGCCCGGTAAGGCTAGTATAGACCCGGCATTCCGTACCATTAATCGCAATACAACATCCGCCCCTATCTCGGGCAAGGGGTTCTCCTGCCCCTCGTAGAAGCGGACTGGCCGAACCTCGGAGAGCCGAAAGGTATCATCGCAGATAGGACATTTCTTCCAGCGCGCCTCTCTCCTGGGGGCAGGTTCGTCTTCATTTGTCGAGTTCATGAATCTCAGCAGGCAGGTAAGGCAGAAGACATGACCGCAGCGGGCCATGCGAGGGGCCACGGGGTCGCAGAAGCATATGGGGCATTTTGCCAATTGGGACCTGGAGGAGGCTATGATCTGAAGGACATCGGACCAGTCGAGGTGCTTGTCGGCATCGGCAGCCTGGGCGCTGTAGTTGCCTGTCGGCGACACCACAAAACGGTAATTGGCGTGGACGAATCTGACGACGCCGTGTTAGCAAGACGACGAAGACCTTTTCGTTGGGGCTTGAAGGGGGTGTATACGAACCTGGCCTTGTCCACGGCGTGATAGCCGGAGCCGGTGCTCCATGTGGGATGGCGACGGGATGCTCTGTGGTGGTCCTGGTAGTGATGGGAGGGTATGGAGTAGTTTAGAAGATGGGTGATGGACGTCTGTCCACGGCGACTCGAGGCATTCCGGACGGCTCTCTGTGCCGCAGCAATCAGTCGAGGCTCAAGATTCAGTCATGGCTCCAGAGGAAGACCGGAACGGGAAGACAGAAGCAGGGGCGGCATGGCGACTTACCAGCTCTGCCAGGTGGCCGTCATCATCCAGGTTCCCGTTCGGCCTCCGCATATTCCGATGCTGTTTCCGCGACGACTGTCCCTTCCTCGGAGCAGCCGAGACGGGGACCGACGGACTCGACTGGCCGGAACGTCGCGAGGCGGACTCGTAGCTGGACTGCGGAGCGGCTATCTGCTGTGGGGAGGAGCTGTACGATGCCGGAGTCGAGAGGGATTTGGCACCCTGATTGCTCGAGCCGCCGGAGCTCATGGTGGTGACGTGCCGAGCACCCAGCGAGACCGAAAGGTGTCTACGATGATCGACTCAACGCCACCACAACGCGCTGCGATCAAGGTGTCGGTCGAGTGACTAGAGTGGAGGGGATGGGCAGTCTATAGATACATCAGATCAGCAACGATGAGATAGATGATGGGGATGAGTTCGAGATGGTAATAGATGCGGAAGAGAGAGCGTCTCGGCCAGCCAGATTGAGAGACAGACCCCAGAGACGGAACGGGCCAAGGAGTCACGACTCGGCGGGGCGCCTAGTCTAAGTGTAAGTGCGTGGGTGCTACATACAAGCGACAAGGTTGGTTGCCGGGCGTATGAGGTGATGCGAGGACGGGGCGTGATACGATGATGGAGCTCACTCGGTTGCTCACGCCAGTAGAGCGTCCCCCCGAGCCCCCCCAACCTGGAAGCTGTCCACTGAACGCCACACTGGGGGCGTGCCCCGCACCTGCAGCTAAGCCATTCCACAGCAGACCCCACCTGACTGATACAGAGAGGTACAACATTAGGCATGTACCTACCTAAGGTACCTAGCACGCCTAGGTACGACCTACAGGAGGTACCCAATCTTAGCAAGAGAACAACATGAACCAACCTCTGGAACCCACGATGTAGTGTTCTCGAGCACCGTGGACACATACACGCATGGATAATGGTAAGTGCCCAAAAATGTAGTTTCAACGTACCTAGGTAGTCTCAAAAGGCCATGCCATCTTCACCGCCTGGGACTTTAATTTCCATTGATGTCCAAGAGTAAATAAAAAGCGTAGGTGATTAACACTATCTGCTCCATTATGGATTACAAGTTACAACCGACTCAAGTACTAATGCGATATGAAATATATCGTAAAAAGTAAACCGCTTAACTATCAAACATTTCTATGACTAGGAAGAAATATGCGAGTGAAACTGGACCAGTCGCGCCTTTCGTCCAAATTCAACAAGATATTTACTGCTCTCAGAGGCCTCTTCTGAACAAGAGCCACGTCTTCGAGATAAAGACAAATGGCACTTTGGGGCAACGTGGCTGAGTGGTTAAAGCGTATGACTAGAAATCATATCCCTTCGGGGTCACAGGTTCGAGTCCTGTCGTTGTCGTGTGATGAGTTTTGTTGCTTGTTGTCGTGATGGATGGCTATCGATGTCTGCGTATGTGTGGTGCTTCCATTATTTTTCAAACATCTTCTTGGTTGGACCATGAGTACCAGCTATTCCAACGAATGCTGCTGCTCGTGGGGCTGAGGTAGTACCGGTCTAAACTACCTCACCAAAGGAACATTGGCCGAGATTAATGCCTCCAAAATAACAAGTAGAGCCAATAATCAGTTGTTCTGTCACACAAGCACATCAATCAGATTAAGTATATAACGGTAGCCATAGTTCGAAGTACGAGATATGACAACGTAGATATTTGTTGCGAGTGGTACCAGATACCAGGCAGGTCCAGGTCCAGGTCCAAGTGCGAGCAAGCAAAAGACCAAAAAAACAACTACCAAGTAAGTCTGTTTGTATCATACACATGTGTCTTATGTACGCTAGATAGATAGATGCCTGAGAAGTGCGCGATGCCGATCCGCCGTCGTCATCTACTTATTAGGTAAGGCGGGAAGAGACGCGTTGGGGGGAATCATCAACTTCAAACATTGCAAAAAAGGAAAATCAACCGTGCACCATCAGAAACAACCAGCGCCGTCCTCACCGGCAGAGAAGCAACCCAACTGGGCCTTCGGCCGGGCCGCCTAATTTTTGGACGAGAGCTTCGCCTTCACCTTGCCGAACATGGCGCTGAGCCGGTTCTTCTTCTTCTTCTCCGCATTGGTCGCCGTGCTTTCGCTTGCCTTGCTGCTGGCTGGCGTGGCAACCTCGGTGGGCTTAGAGGGTGTCGTCGGGGCCGTGGCAGCGTTAGTGCCATTCGTCGCCTTCGTCTCCTCGGTGGCTTTAGATTCTGTGGCAGCGGGAGTCTCCGTGGTTGGGGCAGCCACTGATGTGGCGGGTGCCTCCGTAGTCGCCGGGACAGCCAGAGCCGGAGTTGTTTTGGTGTCAGAAGTCGTGTTCGTTGATGGTGCCTCAGTCACAGCGGCCTCCTTGGGAACCGACACGTCAGCTAGCTCCGTTGTCTTGGCGTCCTTCTCAATCTCCTTCTCAACAGTGTTAGTCAGCTCGTTGTCAACGGCCTTCTTGTTCTCGACGGCCTCCGCGTTGGTGGCAGCCTCTGGGGATCTCCCTGAGGCGGCAATAGAATCTTGGACTGCGGAGGGAACATCAGAGGCGATCTCTTCGCGAGGAGGCTCCCCGTTGGCTGACGCATCGATAGTCTTGACCTCTTTCAACAGAGCCGATTCAACAGCCTTCTTCTCCTCCACTGCCTCGGTATTGGCAGCGGCCTCGGGTGATTCGCCAGCGGCAGTGATGGATTCTTTGACTTGGGTAGGTGCCTCAGGTGACACTTCTTCCCGCACTTCTTCTTTTTGGGTTGTGCCAATTGCGTTCTGAACGGACTCCGGCAACTGCTGCTGAATTGAAGCAGGAAGCTGTGCAGCAGCCGAGGTCACAGCGGAAGCAGCAATAGGCTGAGCAGCCGAATAAGCATCCTGAGTCTTCTCAATAGCGGTGTCCTTGGCGGCGTAGGCCCCAACGACAGCGGCACCGGCAGCAGCCGACGCGGCAGCAACAACCGACGCGGCAGCCTCGCCGGGAGTGACAGCGCCCTCTGTCTTCTCGGTGCCTTTGCCGGCGGTACCCTCCGAGGTGGATGGGGCCTCCTTCACCCTGTCGAGCAACTCCTTCTCAACGGCGGCCTTCTCGTCCACCTCCTCTGGTACCGCACTCGCTTCAGGGCTGGCATGAACCTTCTCTTGGCTTTCCTTGACGACATCGGGTACCTGCTTGTGCTCGAGGGGCGCATCAGCTGCTAGGGCAGCAGTGGTGGATACAGGAGCCGCCGAGGAGATGGTGAAGGGATTGACTCCTATGTCAAGTCAGTATTTTCATTTGCTCTGAAACACTGAGATGACAAAACGTACCCGGAAGTGAGTCACTCTTCTCGTATGATTCGGGGTCCAACTTCACATGGCTCGTGGTGTCTTGGGCATGTACATCTTCGGGGACCGTCTCTCCCGGAGCAAGCTGGACAGGGTTGACAGCGCCGGCTGCGGCTGGAAGAGGGTTGACACCAAACGTCGTTTCAACGTTGTTATCAGCAGCGGGTGTTTCGGGAAAAGACCCAGGCAGGTTCGAGTTTTCAGTCTTCTCTCCCTTCACATCACTGTCCGGAGTCGTCTCCTTTTGTATAAAAGCATCGGCGGCTAAGCCGGCGGTGCTGGACAAGGGCGCAGCAGAGCTCATGATAGCGGTGGTAGGAGGGACTTCCGAGATAATCCGTTCGGGGCTTAATACGTTGTTTTCGTTTCCGCTTCCGTCTGTTTCTTTCGGTGCGGTGTGATCAATTACCCATTCGCCGTCGACGACAAACTAAAGCAGGACGCTCGGTTAGCACAGGGAGGTGAGGGTGAAGAGGGAATGTGTGGTTGAGACGATGGTCTTCAGATTGGGAGGGAGGCTTAGGTAACGGGAATGAGGGGGTCCCGAGTTTAACTTCAGGGCCAGAGTTTAAAAACAGGGTACAGAGGCTCCCAGGCAGTAAGTATACCATTCGCACCTAGGCGAGTGGTCAGCAGCACACGCGTCGAGTCGGCAAAGTCGGGATGACGGGAGCGAACAGGACTAGGTAGGCCTCGAGGCTGCTGGGCCTCTGTTCGCACGTTACTGCTCTGGGCTTGGGGGGTTGGGGGCTGAGATGCATGCACGTTGCACGGCACACAGGACATCCAGGGCTCGCGGAATGCTAGTTGCCGCTATCCTTCAGACTGTTGCTCGATCAAGACATCCAGACTGGATGTAGGCAGGCAGCCCGCCCGTGTCTGAGTCGGTCTGTCTCGCTGTAGTACGAGGCCATGACTAGCCCACGTGCCAATACGGCCATTGCACGTCGCCAATCTCTATCGCGCAGCACTTGCGTGGGCGTAGACGCGCGAGTTCGCTGCCCTCTTCTTGGCTCTCGCTACTCCACGATGAGTTATGTGCATCCCATCCAATTGGCCTATCAGCGATCGGCGCTCAGGCCGCTCCGCCGCCCCAGCAGATGCTTGCCGGGGCACTCCATGACTCCAATTGCGTCATAAGCCCCTGCTACAAATTGCGCTCCAGGGATGGATGTGTGAACTGGGTGGTATCCCTCGCCGTGCACGTGCAGAATGCGATAGCCGGCTGAAGCTCACGAGCAACGCAACCGCGACAATGGCGCTTGCGTTCAGTGATTTCGGGTGAGCATATATATCGTGGCAGGTTGAAGACAGTAGTGAGGCGTGGAGGTGAGATTGCGTTGTCCCTGGCTCTCAGATAGAACCACTGCAGCCGGCGTCGAGAAACAACGGAAAAGGTTGTAGGGAGCACGGGATGACAAGACGGCGGTGAGATAGGAATGGCAGGCAAATCGACGAACCTTGTACAATATGTTGCTCGAGATGCCGGGTAAGAAAACCGTCTTCTCGAAGCCGTCGCCCGTCTTTTCCAACTTTTCAGTCTTCTTCCAGTCGTCGAAAGTACCGGTCACGTAGACTTCGGTGGCAGGATGATTCCTATATAAGGAGTCATGGGCATCCGGTCAGTGAGCTGCAATGGTACGATGCGAAGTAAAACAGCCAAGGTACGGCAGTCCAGCAAAGAAAAAAAGCTGAGCAGGCTGTGTGAAGGTCCGGGGGGCGCCCTGGCGAATGGCAACGGTTGTTGCGGCACAGGGTCCAGCAGAGACAAGGAGAAGTGATGGATTAAACCGAGAGCGGGTGGTGACCGCCTCGGCGGATCTGCGTCCTTTCCACGTCCATCTCTTTATGCTGCCGGCTGCGATAAAGGGCGCGCGCGGGCTGGGAGGATTGTGACTTACCACTTGAACACGAAGCTTCCCATAGTAGGTATGTAAGAATGGAGGGGAGACACGCGAGGGAGGTATTGCAAAGGTAATATAAGATGGGTAGTAGATGGGATATGGAGCAAGGCGACGGCGCAGGATTGCTCTGCGTTGCTTTTCCTCGTTGTCGGGGGGGCTTGGGGGCGCAACACACAAATTTTACACTGCGGCGATGATCGGTCGGCAGAATACTAGGGAGGCAAGGCAGGTAGAGTAGCAGGATAGTAGTAGCGAAGGCTAAGGTGTAACTAAAGGTGTTAGTAACTTAGGGTTGACAAAGGGATTGAAAGAAGCAGTAGTCCCGTCGTCCCCGGGTAATGCTTTGTACTAGCAGCAGGAGCTTGGATCCTGCTTGGGATAGCCTGGAGGTATGGGAGCAAGTATTTCCTTCATATCCACCTGCACTAGGAAGACTTGGGACTTGGGGCAGAAGCAGAAGCCGAGAGCTTGGGTGGAGGTTGCGAGGGTCAGTCAGCTAAGGTACAAGGTTCTGCTCGCAGCAGGGGTTGGTTGGTTAGTATGATAGAGCTCGATAGAGCTTGACAGCAGCAGCAACATGCCAGTTCTGCCTACAGGACTGCCCCCACTAGTTCGTACCTGCTCCTCGTTCGCGATCCATTACCGTCACCGTCACCGTCACCGTTACCATCAATCACCGTGCACCCCCTCGCCCACTGACGAACGCAGACTCCACCGCTCCAAAACGCTATATTATATATACACTGTGATCAATTGCGGAAACCCTATACCCAGGTCAGCTGAATATCTCAGCTTACGAGTAAGACAGACCCGACACATGCAACAGTTCAGAGCCGGAGACAATGTGCTTCCTACTACTTATACAAGATATGCATTATGTAACCTCCCTCTCCCGATTTCCGGCTCTCTCACTTCCACTAAGCTCAGGGCTGGCAACTGCCCAGGCTATCCAATCCACCTCGCGTACATGAGTGCCTGTAAAACGACCCCCAAAACGTACTAGCTCCCAGTCTAATCCGTTCAGATCCACGGCGGCCTATACCCTTCCGAGCGCCCCGCTGGTGACCAGCATCAGACCCATTCAGCGGCTACTTGCAACTAAGCCCATCTCGCCCACGCCTCCTCGCATGGTGCTCTTTTTACAGCTTTCCATCTGCTTCTCTAGAGTCCAGCGGCGTTGATCACGAGGTTGAACTACTTACTGGCGCCATCCTCGAATAGAATAAAGGCTGCTTCTACAGCTGTTGCACTACGGCCGAAAGAGTATAAACACCCGTTGGGACCGTTTGGGCTGAGCGAAGGGCGAGAAGGGCATGCAAATGCAAATGCAAGTGCAGCAGCTAGCTGTAAGGTACTTGAGCTGTCAGGATAGCTGATCCATGTACTAGAGGTATGTAAGCATGTAGGTACCGACATAAGGACAAATTACGAATGGGGCCTCGACATTAACCACCCAAGACAAGCACTTCCGTTTGCATGCGAGACAACACAGAGATCCATGCGGGCCATGATGCGAGTCACTGGAGCGCCCTATCCCATGCTTACATACATCCATTTTATCTCCCTCTTTCTCCCTCTCTCTCTCTCTCTCTCTCACACACACACACACACACATACATACTATATATATATATATACACATGATATCTGCACCCAGCCGTCAGCTTCTTCGTTTTGGACACATTCGCGCAAGACCGCTCCTGCAACAATTGACAACTGTCTTGTTCCGTTCCGAGGCACGTCCCATGTGCGAGGTTGGTGATGGTGCATGCCACATGCCACATGCGTGTCTAAATTGGATCCCCCCGTTTTAATTTTTCTGCTCAAGCCAGCCAGGCTCCAGTTCTTATCTGGCGGACAGGAGGCGGCCTCGGTAAGGACCCTACGTCATTGGACAGGAGTGGGCCGGCAACAAGAGACTATTGCAGACCGCTATCAGCCTGCACATACATAATACGTGTACGTCTAAGTATGTCGCTTATTTCAGTCAGGCTCTTTCTTGGAACGGCTCGGGTAAGGCTCCGAGCATTACATCGTGGGATGCAGGACAACTGTCCACTCTTCTTTCTTTTCCGTGCCCATTATCTTGCAAATACTCGTAGTTGATTGTATTTTTTTTTTTACATCTATGGCTCTTGTCTACAGATAGGAAGTAAATAGCCGCCATTTTCTTTGTACCTCGGGTGTAGTAATATGTAATTATCCGCCAGGTGTGAACATACTAATACTTCGTAGAAGCTATGAATAAACTTATGTGTACATCAAGCTCAACCCAAGAGGCATGTTGAGGAGGAAACTATCCGGGATGGATCCAATAGTAAATAAGGATGGTGGTATTGTTTGTGGCGTCCTTGTGTATCCCTTATTGCGCCCTAGCTATCACTTGAAAGTCGAACTCAACAATACTTATCATACATCATTCTCGTCGTCATCTCATGTTGCTCGCTTGCTAAGATGGGAAAGCAGGTATGAAGGAATGTGAATGTGTATATGAATGGACAGGGGTCCATGGAAACAAGGAAAGACAGAGATCCTCCCGCCACGCACCCAATGCGTAACTCTCATAACCATGACTTAAGCCTCCCCTTATGCGAATCTTGTCCTGGTGGTGTTACAAGATGTCTATGCGCTGCCAACATGCGTCTAAATGCGTTGCGTATAGGGTGGTTGGTTGAAATGTGAGAGATGGAACGAAAGGCGTGTCGTTACTCAACGGCAAGTACAAAAGTTGAAGGAATATATGTAGAAACATAACCGTAGGATGAGGAAATTAAGAAATAAACAAGAAGTAGGTCAGCATGAGAAACATTAATAGGAAACATTAGAAGAGAAGAGGGGGTTAGAATATCAAGGAAAGTCACGCCCGCTAGTGGTTTCCCTCGTCACTTTCTTAGAAGCGCTGCTTGGTGAAATCCTCATCGAGGCGCTTCAGCACATGGACGACATCCATGAGGAGTTTGCTCTTGTTGCCGACAGTCTCGCTCTCGAGTCTCCTCCGCACCAAAGCGATGACGCCGAAGGCCTCCCGCCGCCCTCGCAAACGTTGAAACGCAGTCTCAGGGCTCAAGCTTGCCACCATCTTCAACCATTCTTTTGCCTCTTTCTCCTCTCTGGCAGAGGCTGGATTGACAATAGCATGGTGGGTAGATACGGACGAGAGTCCAGTTTTGCCGTTGCCATTACGCCCGTGGACACTCCTTGCTGTGCGAGCACCGGTGGCCCAGCAGATGAGGGCAGAGACATAAAGAGCCCAGTAATCTGAGATATCGGATATGTTCGATTCTTCTCTTTGATGGGCACTATTCGCTGAATTTTGGGAATTATATCTTTCGTGGCCGGTGAGGAAGGCCAAGAGTGCTTTGGCAGCAAAAGTGGCAGCAACCCCTGCCTGGACACTATTACTCCATGAATGAAAATTTTGTTTGTGTCGTTCATATTTCTCCATGGATGAGACTTTCTCGGCAAATAGCCAGCTGTTGCCGCACACGGCAAGTAAGCCACGAAGAGGTGTGAAATGTATGGCGAGATAAGTGTTGGCGACTGCAGATTCGGGGAACAAAGTGGAGATCCGCTTTATTGACTCGAGATCCAGAGCTGCCGAGAGGTCCTTGTCTGGCAGGCGGAGTGCTTCCGAGGCCATATAAATCGCCAGGTCTAAAGGCGGGGCCGATTGTACACGAGTTTTGGTGATCTCTTCATCAGCCAGGTTGTTAGGCTGGAGCTGAGTCGGGTCAGAGCGTATAAGGGATTGCCAGGCTTTGGGGTCTTGAGCTGCCCAAAGTTGCTGCGTGGCTTTGACCAAGGGTATAGGGGATGTTGGCGTGAATAGATGCGAAGAGGAATTTTCATGGTAGACGGATGTGTGAACATCAAGAATGTAATAGGCAGCAAGAAGTCGGCGGCGGGATTCGGTAAGTATCCATTCCTCCCAGTTTTCCGCAGGAGAAGTACCAAAGTCAATCGAGGTTTGCGAGTCGACCATCTGTAGAGGAGATGTTGAGTATTGCTGCCAACCTGGAGTGGAAGATGAAAGGAAAATACTAAAGAAATGATCCTGAAAAGAAGAGCATGTGAGGGAGCCAACATATAAGAAGGGGAACATGGAGGAGAAGAATGACTTACCCTGGAGTATAGCGACTGGAAGGGCTCCGACGTGCGAGTCATTGCCCTCGACCCTCTAAACCTGCCGTAGAATTCGCAAAGGAGGATCGCCTGCATGTTGTGGAGGTTCCATCCAGGGCGCTATCGGCGTTCAGCTTGTGTGTCTGGAACGGCAGGGAGTGAGGCTCAGCTTACGTTTTGGGCTTCCTGCCAGGCAAACTGATGCAGGATATGCCCATTATTACGATCCTCCTTGTTCTGGAGAAACTGTGACCCTACAGCTGCCATAGCACATCGGAGTACAAGATCGTCAGAAATCTCGAGGCTTTGGCGGTGAACGAGTGGAAAGAGGGCGTCGAAGCGCTTCCAGTATACATCGAGGTAGCGGGGAATAGCTTTATGTGCCGCCGACGACGGAATCAAAGCCGTCAGAACGGCAGCGTCGGGATACGAGCCCAGTAACGCTGCCGGGTTTTTCTGACGGCCTAGTATCGCCGAGGAATTCGGCATTGAGAGGTTAAGGGTGACTAAATTATCAACCGGTTGAGCGGACAGCATGACGGTCGGTGGAGTCGGACTACGAACAGAAAATGGCTGGGATTGGAGGTCGTAGTATCCTCCAGCATCTTCGGAGAATGCAGTATAGTCTGGTATTGGGTAGACAGGTTGCTGCGGTGAGCTGAAGTAGTAGAGTTCATGATTGGCGACGTCAGGTGTTGGTGATTCATAGCCGCGAATCATAGCCCCGTCAGGTGTTGAATACGGACTGCCAGAGGCCGAAGAAGGCCAATTTGATTCGTGAGAGAGATGACCTGGGAGGCTACTGTCAGGTATTGTCAAGCTAGGAAGCCCCTCAAGGCTCATGTAAGGATACTCAGGGGGCCTGCGGGGTTGAAACTCCAGGCCGTAAGAAGTAGTTTGAAAATAGGAACCATCCATACTTGAACGAGGCATCTCGTAGGACACGGGAGGAATGGTTGATGACAAGATGTATTCATCTTGTGGGCCTGCCGAATGAGATCGAGGAGAGTGCGTCGAAGGAGACATTGGTCCCGGTGCCGACATACTGCCGCGATGACTCGCTGAGTATGAGGAAGAAGTTCCCGGATAGTCTGGGTGCGCAGGCATCTCATTTACCAACGATAGAGCGTGATTAGGTAGCATATGGGCCTGTACAATATCCACCGATGGATTTCGCTCCATTGGAGTATGAGAAGTCCGACGACTGGCGTTACTCGCCACATCTGTTCCGGACCTGTCATCTTGTTCACTTTCACCCAACGTTAGTTCTTGCCTAGCACAAAAACCTGTTGGGAACTCACTGTCTTTGTATGTGACGCGCCAGGAGGTCCTGCCGGTGAAATGTCTTCTCGCACCCGTCACACGGGCATGGGAAAGCGGCCGGCTTGTGGCTTAGCTGATGCCGTCTGTACATTATGGTTATTAAGAGGCTGGTTCTCATAAGACGTAAGGCAGTTGATTTCTTACCTCAAATGCTCCGCTCTTGTAAATGTCTATTCACAATTAATGAAACTCCTTTTGACCGGAATAGTACGACTTACCTTGGGCGGCTTGCAGTCGTTGCAAACGTGGACTGGTACACCTTTCTTGGCTCGGCTTACACGTCCAGTAACAGGGGTCAGTTTAATTGGGATGTTGCTCTCTCCCGGGCCACTAGTCATCGGCCTCGAGGTCATATTCGAACGACTGGATGGCGGCATATTGGACGACGATGAGCTGTGAGCGTAACTTCCGTACCCAACAGAATCCATGGGCTCGGTTCTGTCGTGCCCGGCAAAGGAAGAACGGTATGGCGAAGCTTTATCCTCACTCGAAGGTGCCTTTGCGGGCGGCGCCGTTGCTATTGTAGTGTTTGGCGATCGGTTTAATGGACTACGACGACTTGGTTGAGGTTTGTATAAGTCAATGTTCGACCGTGAGGGATTGTCGTCACTTGTTGTCTTGCTTGTCGATGAAGGAATTGGACTACGAGCCGACCCGGAAAGTCTAGGTTGGCGGGAGTACTTATCCATTCCGAGGTCTTCATCGTCTTCCGCGTCCAGAATATATTTTAGGTCGGACATGGTTACAGTAGAGCAAGAAAGGCTCTGGCTTTGGCTCAAAAGGGAAAATAAACCGCAAAAAATAGTAATCGCACAGCCCTGTCTTGATAAATAAAGTATAGATGGTTCAGAACAGGCAAGGAGAGGAAGTAGGCAGACGGGGGGTGTGGCTCAAGAAGGCTACGCGGACATTCAGCCTTCTCACGAGTGTGACAGAGTAATGTGTGGATGTTTGGAGGGCACGTATCCAGTGACTCCGTCTGCAATGGAACGGAAATACCAACAGAGCAGCAGCAGGCTGGGTGACATTGCTATATTCAGGTGTAGGGTTGATCGCATGCGGGTAACAAGACAACTAAGCTGGCTGACATATAGAGAAAAAAATGAAAAGACAAATTATAGAATAGAATCAGAGCCAAACACAAGATGGCTACGCATGCGATCCGGGCTTGGGGCAAAGCAGGCTGGGCCGTTGCCTTGCAGCCCTGAATGGTCGTGCATGGATGGGCATGAGGCACCCCTGCCAGCTGGATAAGATGCTTGTGTGCATGGGTAGAGGCGAGGTCGCGCGCCAGACCGAGTTGACAGACCTTCCAGGGGCTTATTTCGAACTGGGTAAGAGTACCGTGCTACTGGTGCAACCATGTTATTAATTGCTGTCGAGCCTACTCCCCGTGGAGACAGTTCTCTTCACCAATCTCAAACAAGACCTTTCTTGCCTGTAACATAACGGCGAGCAATCTAACGATTGCCCGGAACCCCGTCAGTGTGGAATAGGAGCTTCTCTAACACCCCCAGTATCGCGGGAATGGTGCGGGCTGCAACAGTCGAGGACGAGAGCCCCCACCTGCGATCTTCCGAAACGGAGACGGACTCTACCTTCACTATCTAGAGAGAGGTTTGGGCAGGAAATCGTTGGCAAACCATGACGAATAGTGCCGTAATTGGTAGCAGACGAAAAGTAGTACGGTACCTATAGTCTACAAGGCAAGGCCCGCAACCGGGAGACTGGGTCGCGCCGAGAGTGCCAAAATTAGAAAATGCGGGCCTCTAGAGACTAAACAACAGGCATTTAGGGAGCAGCATCTTGGTTCTCAGGCTGAGAAGTATGGGCATTGTGCGCCATTCTCGTAGGCCTGTACAACTTGCACCGCGCCATGTGCGGTACACGTAGCCATGGTGCTATCGGTGTGGGCTCATCTGTACAATACTACCTAATGCTAGGTACACGTAGGAACTTACCTAGTGTGTGTGTGTGTGTGTGTGTGTGTAGATCATGTTGGTGGTAGAGGGTAACAAAAAGGAGGACCCGATTAACGAGGGACATCATCTTCCTCACCCAAGGCGTGGCCGTGGCCGTACCTAAGCGTAGGGCCTGCACAATGACTGAGACAGACAGAGCTTGGTGCATTGTAGGGTATGGTCAGGGGCCGACAGCAACGAGGAGTTGTCACCCATGGCCGGGAGTCTGAATATCCAAGAGTGTTGACACTGGTAGATCTCCACGAGATGCGTCGCAGGATGCAGCCACACACGCGCACAGTTCTAGCGCACCGAAGCACGGCAGCAGGGCCCAGCACTGCCGTACATGGAAACGATTAGTCTTGGTCTCAAGTTCATCTATAAGGTTGGGGGGCCGGGGTAAGAACAGTCTCAGATCGGTCCACTCGATCTGCTGTATACCAAGTGCCTCGGGCCTCGTGCCTTGTGCCTTGTGCCTCGTGCCCGTGCCGGCTCGTGCTGTTGTTTAGGCGAGCTAATAGACAATCAAAGTAGAGGCTAACTCGAACCTAATCGCCAGCAAGCACCTGCAAGGCGCAGTTCGTACATGAGGCTGCAGACAGCCAGCCCAAAGTAGAATGTTAGCGCCGGGACACCAGATCATCAGTACTAATTCGATCTTGTCTGCAGCATGGCTCGCTCGCAGTCGGATCATTCCAAGTTGCACGGAAAAAGATCATGCAACTGTGCCGATTCGCTTTGCACAGCCATCTGATCAATCAATCGAAAGTCGACGGTGCCTTAGGTACGAGACTGTTCTTTGGCGGCCATCGTCAAAGCTAGTAGGCCTCAGGGGCAGTATACTCAGTACACATATCGACCTGCCATGCTCAGCGGTGCAAAAGGTGGTACTTGAGAAGGTACCGATACCGAGCCCGGGACGATACTCGTCAGACCTGTCAGACTTGGCTTCCCGTCTAGGACACGACTAATGTAGGCTACCGGAACCTAACTCGCCCAAGACATCGGCTCCTATCGTACATAGTGGCATACTGGTCCTGGCCCATGGACCGTTGGTGTTTGAAAGCGCGAGCCGCGGGATTGAGGATGTGTACCTAATGTAGTATGTGCATGCATGCCTCTGTACCTTCGTGACGAATTGTACTATCTAGGTAGGTAGGTAAGTAGAAGTACTAGTAGGTATGTACCTGTTCAGAGGATCTCCAACCGACGCCAGGAGAGAGCTCGACTAAAAAAGTACCGATGAGCCAAGTGAGCCCCTAGGTACCTAGCGAGCCCAGGATGCCAGGCTCGCCAGGAAGCCTTCTGCTGGGCAAGCGGATCTGTCCTCCAGTCTCCAGATGCTGGGGTTTGTGGAGCGGCCGGACATGGGCCACGGTACGCTCATTGCTGCTCACAGTGTATCAGACTTGCCGAAATAACTGTAACAATTGCAACACCAAAGAGTACATGTATGGAGATGAGTTAGTACCTGCCGTAAAGAGACCCCTGAGCCTGGTGAGCCTGGCGAACTGGTTCCATCCCCCTCCCCCCTCGAGACCCAAGGCGATCTGATCGACACGTGTGCCGAGTTCATCAACATCTGGGTAGGTACATGTGTATGTGGTAGATTTCACAGGTTTCTAGATCCATTTTCAAACTTGTCAGTCGATGCCGTGCATGAGGAAAACGTATCTTGAAGCTATCGAGTTTCGAAAGAGTGAGAGCGAGCACACAAGTGTCTGGAGACAGGAGACAGGACACCGGAGACAGGAGCATTCGCCCGCTGGCTGGTTCGGATCCTCCTGCTGACAGTCAATCATCTCACTTGCAGGAAAGTCACCGAGCAATTGGCTGGGTTCTGCCCAGCCAACCTCGCCAACCAGGGTACTGCCCCGGTAACCTGCGCCAAGGTGGCACATCTGCGCAAAGGACTTGCCTGGTGGGGTGTCAAGGGTGTAAACAAAGGGTCTCGACAATGACTTGGTTCTCACGAGGCTTAGACAAGGTTCTCTGCACGCCCATTGGCCTCGCAGCCAATTGCGGGAGCACCCACCTGAATCAATCATACTCGTACATGTATGTAATGTAAGCAGCAGAGTCCTATTTATAACAGGATGCAACATGGGCGTACTGTGTGCCATGTAACTAACCAGCACGAAGTACTCCCCTCTCTCTCTCTCTCTCCTCTATGGTCCTGAAGACAAACAGACGAGAGCTCGGGTGGCTAGGAGGATGGTGTAGGCCGCTATATGTGTGATCTAAGGATTGGGCGACATCAGTGAAAATCACCACCAGCACCACACCAGACCAGTTCCAGTTGCAGTAGGCGAAGGAATCGATATCAAGCATCGACTTCGCTGCAGGGGAAGTGTTGGGCGAGCAATATGTTTCATTCAACCCGCTCGTTTCAACATCGCGCCTATTCGTATATGGTGTGCACAGGCATGCAGCGCGTCTAAAGCGCTTCGGCAGTGGCCCGGCGGAACGGTGAGATGGGGGCTGTCTTGCATTCCATTGTGGCATACATTCAACAGGTACCTGAGGAATCTGCCGGGATGGGCAAGACGCGATTGATGTCATTCGTGATGCAGCCACTCCGTGAGTGCTGGAGGTGGAGGTACATTGGTGAAGTCATCACCAGCAACCACAGGACACAGGCACACAGGGCCACAATGACATCTACGGATGTGTGCCTTTCTCTGAGGTCCCCATTTAGAGCGGGCAGCGCTTGGCGTATAAGCCCTGGAGCTAGTGATGCAGATAGATGTGCACCGATCAGTGATGGCTCGGCTGATTGGCTTCAGTGTCTCTGTTGGCGATGACATGCATATAAGTGTTGCTTAGGTAGGTTCGGCTTGGGCCAGGTATCGAATGTCCATCCTATTTTCGATGCGTGCATGTGAGTGAGCAAGCAATACGTTCCTGAAATAACATCATAGATTCATAGGTAGAATTAGATATATCAACCATATGCACCTATTCACAAAATAGTAGTATGTGCTACCGGTTTAAGCCAGGCGGGTTGCCAAATCAGTCGAACAAGGTCGGTGGATGGTCGACGGAAAAGTTGGGGTCATGCTACTACATGCTTCGAAATTGGATTGCTACCAATCTTCTCACGGGCCAAGTCTTTGAGATGATACCCCAGCATCAACAGACTGCCTGGGACTCTGTCTCTTCGCATCTTCGCCTTTACACTATCTCCTATCGTGTCTAGTCCTCGCACAACGACTGCAATTCCTATCAGTTAACAACAATAACCACAGCCTTCTTCACCGGCGCTTAATTGTTAATAATAGTCTATCCAAATTGATGAGCCTCTTATATCCATACATATTCCTGGCCCGGCTTCCCAGCTCCTCCCAAAAGAGAAGGTCACACCACATCCGTCATGTAGGACTAGATCTACAGTTCTGCTACTGGTAATGAACTTGATTATTACATGAAGCGAAGCCGAACGTATGAATATCGTTGCTCGAGTGAGGATGGTGTGTACCTGGTCCATTGTAGCCAATAAACCTCACAAGCTTCCGCGCGGATGCCACACAAGCGCGTGGCTGTCTCGAAGGCAGTGCCGCAGTGCTTGATACCACCATCGCGTCTCGGCCGGCATCGAGGTCCTGGAGAACCTTTTTTGAGCCCCGCCTTCATGCGCCTATCCCCCATCATTGGACTCGGCCGTTGATGAATGATGTTTGCGGCTCGTCAGCGGCACCTGCGAGTCCCGATATGCATGCCATTGGACCCGAATTCGACGTGCTTGATGTACGTCAGATCTGGACCTTGCATCACACATCGTGTGAACTAAATCAGCTAGAGCACCACACTTAAGGTGTGTATTAGCGAATATTATCGACAGTTTTTCGGTCCGATGAACTAGACTAACGTCTTCCATCTGTGTTCTTGGAATCGTTGCGGCAGTAATGAGATAGCCCATGCCTGCCGTGCCGAACTTGCAGATCAAGCGGAAGCCGACAGAACCCTGCCTCGCATTCGGTGACACTTTCCACCTGGTCGCTATTCCCAGGGTCTAACCTTGAGCTGATATGGACTTCTCATTCGCCACATGTGTTTATTGGCGGCCGGGGCGAAGCATGTATTCAACTAAGGTACGTTAGGAACAACTCGGTATTTGTTATCAACAACCAAGAGGAGACACGGATCGCGGGTCTATATGCTTGATCTGCCCCTGGGTGCTCTCGAAGATGATTCTTTGTCAGTAGCCCTGAGGCCTGATTCTTGAACTGCACAACGATCGGAGTTCACATCCCCATTACATCGTCTACTACAACTCACGAGCGAGTGATGTTGCTACGTTGCTGATACAAAAGCCGTGATAGGCAATCGAAGACTCTTCTCTCCATGAGTGACCTTAACGTCCTGGAGTAACCACATTGGCATCGGTCACGCCCGTATTGCATTCGCCCCCCCCAATGTATTTATACAATGGGGCACATACCACATCACCACAGCATCTATTTGTCATTTAGATGTGTTTCCAATAGGTGAGTGCCCAGCCTGCTGCGGGACACTATTGGAAACTCAAACAACCCCGGGGTAGAGAACCACGGATTGGAGAACGGAGGTGTAATTCAAGATCCCCTTCCGGCCGCTATGTGCCAAATAACGTGTATATGTCAGCCAGATGCCAGGCCCCAAGTTGATATCTGATACTCCAGAACTGCCACTAAGAGGACCTTGCCACCTTACCAGGTCAACCCGCTTAACGCCTACTTACGCGAACTACTACTGTACATACTTAGTACAGTCGTTTATGGCAAAGCTGCAAGCCACCTGATACTTACTATGTGCTGACTCGCCGATGTTCCTTCCTTCCCCCACAACTCACAAGTAGATTGATACCCTGCATGACCCGAAACAGGCGAGGTTCTGACACGACCTCCACAATCCATCCGTACTACATACAGCGAAGCGGCAACGGCAATCTCAGCGACGGTGACGCAAGCTAGGCTTATTCACTCTGCTGTCGATCTCGCCACTCGGTTCCATCGTCGGAGCGTCTTTCCGATGAAGACAATCTGTAGGGCTGAATTCTCCTGGGCAATGCTGAGTCCTTCGGTAGCTCGTTGCTCCAGACCCGGATCTGCAGTCCATCTTACAACGTCAACTTCACGCCCAAACTAGCAACGTCTTAGACATAGCCCGGGTTCTCGTCTTATTGTATTGCAACGTCGTTTGATAATCCGAACTAGCAACGCCTCAGAAATGGGCTCTCAGTGGCTCGCGAGTAACAGCCTCCACTGCTTGACGAGTATGCCTTACTCGATCACAAAGGTCAAATTGACCCGTACTAAGGCTAAGGCGTCCTTGGTCAAACAAAAAAACAAAACGGAATGAAGTGACATTTTGAAATCCAACACTAATCAGATGGAGCGAAAGGCTTTCACAGAATTATTTGCAATGAGGTACATTGTCTTGAATGAAGGCGTGGAGATAGCATCGGATGTGACTTACAGCCTACTACGACAAGCCCTTCAATCAAGCGACCCTCCCACCTCTCGTGCAATCGTGACATGCTGCTGTACAACCCGCTGAGAATCTAATTCAGAGACAGAAACTTGAATTAATGTTCGGGTTTCAGTTGTTGCCTAGGCGTAATATCCTACAACATACATTGTGTTGTAACTCAAAACTATCATTGATCTTCACACGTCTGGTGTGTGAATTCGACAGCGATATCTGTTTCGAATTGAAAAGTCACATTTGACGCCAATTTCGCTGAAAGAGGTAATTATGATGGACAATCATCCGATGTCAACTGGGTCGCGATACTTCGAGGCTTGCGACAGCTACTAGTCAATTCAATGCGCATCCGGCATGACCACCGACCGAACCTTAGGTACCTACCATCTCAAGCATTCAATCATCAGGGGAGTCAATAGGCCAGCGAGTATTGTAAAGGTCCATTAAACAATCACCGCTTTTTGGTAATTATGTGATTGCCAGTCCACTGTTCTGCGAAAAAGCTTTTCTTCCTGCATTATCTAATGGGTCCGGTCGGGCGAGGCGAGCGAGGTACGCACTATATCCATCGTGATGCAGCAGTCCTGCCCCAAACCGGATGTCGAGTGATAGATCTCGCAGCAAAATTGTTGGGACCATCGCGCATGTGCATTTGAACTCCCAAAATATTGGGCCTGGGCTTTGCTGGCAACCAGCAATGTTCCACGGGAATAGACACCCGGGCTCGGCGGGTTTGGTGGGTACTGGGTCCGAGTCTTTAAGGCGGTCGTGATAGGGTCGCAAAGACGGAGCTTCCAGGTACGGTGCGAATCAACTATCCAATTGTGTCGTAGACAGCGACGATAGGAGAGAGCAAACCAAGCAAGGGATAGAAGAAGAAGAGAATTTAAGTAAGGGATGGGCTTGAATAAAGATATCTGATACAATGCCTTCTCTTGGACTCTAATTATATCCTTGTCTGTAATTACCTATTGACCATATCTGTAATTCGTGAACCAATCATTCTCAATATCACACTACAAATATATCGACGTTAGGGCTCAAGAGAGTCCATAAGCTTAGGTAGTCAGTCATGACATCTACGTTGAGCAATCGGGTCCGTGGCGGCCAATTGGTTGCTCTAATTACCTTTATTGATGCCAGTCAGTATACAGCAGAACCCATACAATGATTACCCGCTAACAATATGGTTCAGTGTCTGCATGTTGGTTTGGTTATTGCCAGGTTCGCGAGTCAAATCATGATAAATGAGAGTGCCGCAACTCATTCGTGCCGAACTTTAGGGTGTTTTTGCTGGCGTGCTGGTGTCGCCGGACTTCATGAGGCTCTTCCCAGAGCTTAACAACGGGACAATTTCTGGCGCTGTGACAAGTAGCTTCTTTGTGAGTTTTACCTAGCTGTCGTATCGTTTACCAACGTTGATCATCTTTCTGGCCGAATCAAGTCTAATGGATCAATACTTGCTAGTTAGGAGCATTCGTTGGTGCTGTGGTCGCCTTCGTCTTAGGCGACAAACTCGGTCGCAAGAAGACCATTATAGCAGGGCACATTTTGAATACGGTGGGCGCAGCATTGCAAACCTCTCCGTACAGTCTGGTGCAGCTCGTCATCGGAAGAACGCTGAACGGTATTGGAATTGGAATCACATCCACGATGTCGCCAGTTTACCTAGGCGAATGTGTACAGCCTCACCACCGGGGTCGTTTACTCGTCATTGGAGCGTCGTCTAATGTTTCATCCTTTGCGCTGGCCAACTGGGTCAGCTATGCACTTGCATTCCGCGATGGACCGATACAATGGCGTCTGCCTCTAGGGATCCAGCTCATTTTCCCGTTTCTCATTTTCCCGATCGCACCATTTGTGCCGGAAAGCCCAAGGTGGCTCCTACTGGTCGGTCGAGAGGATGAGGCGAAGCAAGTGCTCGCGAGATTGAACGACGAGTCTGTTACGGGCGAGTCTGTTACTGTCGACTATAACTCCATCAAGGCGTCTATCCGCCTCGAGAGAAGCCATCGGGTCCCTCTCATGGATGTCCTGCGAAATCGAGACAAGACCCAGAATCTTCGAAGGCTAATTCTATCATGCGGGGGCCAGTTCATGCAGCAATTTACCGGAATCAACAGCCTAGTATGTATAATCAAGATAGCCATGGAACTAGAGTCATCACGCCTCTTTACTAACCGCGAGTGTAGGGCTTTTACCTGCCGACATTGCTCCATGAGAGTGTAGGATACAGCCTACAAATGAGCAGATTGCTCGCTGCGATAAACGGGACAGTTTATTTCGTCTTTGCGTTCTTTTCTCTTGTAGTAGTGGACCGGGTTGGGCGGCGCAAGTAAGCATTTCTCTAGTGCCTTTCACATCACATAGCTAACAACTAAAGACTCATGCTATACGGTTGTCTGCTAATGACAGCTTGTCATCTTATATCGTCGCTATCGCTCAAAGCCGCCCAGGAACAACCTTCTCAAGCGAAGACAGTGAGCCAAGAGAAATTTAGTATAGCTTCTAGTAAAATCTAACCGTCTCGCAGTTTGGCAGCGTGACTGTAGCGTTCTTCGTTATCTACCACGCCGTGTTTGCACCCACCTGGGCCGGTATTCCATGGGGTGAGTATATCAATCATAGTCCCGGAAAACTTGGGCTTGAGGAGGACATACTAACACACTTTATGCACAGTGTATGCTGCGGAAGTCAACTCCATTGGTTGGCGGACTCGCGGCGCAGGTGCAGCAACCGCCACCAACTGGTTAACCGGATTCGCAGTGGTACAATTTACTAAAGTGGGCATCGACAACTTACATTGGGCGTTTTTCTTGAGTATGTCTCACCCAGCACAGACATCTGCAAATCCACAACGGACTGACCGACTTACAGTTTTCGCCGTCCTCTGTCTGCTATTCTTTCCTGTAGTGTACTGCTTCTACCCAGAGACTGCTCGACGCAAGCTCGAGGATATGGACGAGATGTTCTTCCGTAACCCGTCATGGTTCGTCTTCGGCAAGGAGGAGATGACGCAGCCTACGCGGCCACAGACTCTCGTAGATGCGGAGCTGGCACGCATATCGGACAGCCAGGTCACTGTTATCGAGGTAGCGCCTGATAAAATTGAGAAGTAATTGGCTGTCCTGAAATGACTGGCTGGTGCAGTAGGGACGGTACACTGATGGAACGGACTCGCGTATACTGGATTTGACTCATAATTACACAGTTAGGGAAAGACATAGAACTTGGACGAAACTTTTAGATTTAGATTGACACATGAATATCAACTATAATAATAAGATTTTAGACCAGAAGCAAAGGATTTCAATACTTTCCATGGCCTTTCCGATCCCTCTTACCACCATTCTTGTATCTTGCATTCATTGTGTACTTGAGGTATTGAATTAGTCTAAACCTTTACACTGCCGCTACCCTTTCGGTAGCTGATATGTACTGCGCCTCTCCCATATAACTCCAGCGACCAAAATATGCATTCCCGCCCCCGGGACATTTGTGTCCCAAGCCAGCTCCATTGCAAGTAGCGTAAGCGCCTAAAAGACTACCAACAAATGAGCCATTGCCACCACTCACAAGTCCAGCGTAAGCTGTACCGATGATTAACTTCTGTTCAGGCCGAGCCGCAGGCATAGCTGCCAAGCTGTAGTGTGTTGTGTTCAAGGTCTGGATCTGAAGCTCAATGCTTTCATAAGTCCAATCTAACGGGACAGGCACTGTTGTTTGCGGGGGCGGAATTCCTGTTCCTTCGGCGCGAAATCGGAAGACTAGGCGAGAGCTCCCGGTCGCCTCGTGCGTATTCGAGGGATCAGATGAGGGGAGGAGAACCACGCCTAGATCGATGTGATTTGTCTGCGTGAGGAAGACAGTGATACCAGCCTCCTGACCGACGGACTGAGGATCGAAAAACAGTTCGACGCTGAATGTGAACAGGGTATGCGTCTGCCGTCGCCCTATGAAAGAAAGTCCATCTTGACCTGTCAGTTCTGGCGTCGACTGCGAATAAGGTGTACCCGTAAGATTGTTTCTGCTTGGAACGATCTTTAGCCCCCTCTCCGTGGTCTCGAACACACCCTCGCGAGGGACGCGCCAAAACACCAAATTGCGAGGAAGTCTTGTTCCTTTCCTGAAGTCATAGACGTCGTCGTCGGGATTGAACGGTCCATCTCCAGGAAGATCCCGATCAGGCACCGGCAATTGCCAACCAGTCATATTGCCTCTAACGGGCTGCAGGACAGGCCACTCGCCCTCGTCCCACGTCACGGGAAATAGCACGGTCTCACGGCCCACTGAAACAGCTGGAGTCAGTAATTGCCTTTCACAGTAAAAGAATTGCTCATGAAACAGTGGGTTGCAGGTGTCTCGGCAGTAAAGAGACCTGTTAGGGCAATACATGCGCCCGAGACTTGCCAGAAGGGGGATTAAATGACTCCAGAAGTTGCATACTGGGATACACCTCATACTGGGGCCCGGAGCGCGTCGCTAGGCACATCCCCCACCAGTTCCCCTCAAGATCCTGGAACAGGTCCCCGTGGCCTACTGTCTGAAAGAACTGGTCCGTGTCACGATTCGTTAAAACGGGATTATTCTTATGTGCCTCATAGGGACCCTTTAAATTCCTTGACCGGGCGATGGTTATGGACGGGTCGGTCGCTGTTCCGCCTTCAGCGATCATGAGATAGTAGTAGCCGTCTTTCTTGTATGGATGCGGGCCCTCGGGCCATACGCCACCGGTGCCGTTCCAAAGACTGATGGGCGGCTGACTGAGCACTCCGGTGTCGAGGTCGATCTCTTGCAGTACGACGCTTTGCGTAGCTACGTAGGATTTGCCGTCGTCGTCCCAGAACAGATCCGGATCGATGAGGTTCGTCTCGAATGTGACCGGGTCCGACCAGGTCGCTTCATCGAACGGGTTCGGCGACTTGAAGACCACCCCGAGATTACTGCTCCCGACACCGAGATACTCGCAAATAACGTAGAACAGGTCATCGTGATATCGAATTGTGGCTGCATACATGCCTTCCTGCTGTCCTGCCGTCTTCGTGCTGATGCCAGGGAGTTGGCTTTCGCGGTTCCAGGCATGGCTAATCAGCTTCCAATTTATCAGGTCCTTGGACGCGTAGATTGGCAAACCCGGGAAGGATATGAAAGTCGATGTGACGCAGTAAAATGTTCCGTCGACCTGCGTGCATGACGGATCTGAGTGCCAACCTGAGAGCACTGGGTTATAAAACGTCGAGTTGCTCGCATTTGCAAGAGTCGGAGTCAAAGCGACGGTTCCTATGCCCACGAGGAGGCGAAACGCCGACCTCAAGCTTGAGAACCTCATACTGAAGCAAGGAGTTGGTATTTACTGATACGCAAGTTCAGCACTTCTTTTTGTCTGTTCTTTGCTTACTGAATGTGTAATAATATACATTTTTCTAAACCTAGTCGCTAGGCGTGAGTTCCTCCGATAACGAAAGTTATATTCAGGCTTTCGTATTTCCCGTTTGCGATTACCCCCGTAACACACGCAGTCTATTTAACCGAAAAGTCTACCGGGCTCTTGGATATCAGGGCTTCTCCGCAGCCAAGTAACCATCAAAGGGTTAAGATGTGGGGTCAATGGACTTTGCATCGGTGAGGCAATTCCCGACGGGGAAGTTTAAGAAGTGATCCTAAGAATTGATGATTGTTGTATGGCATTAGACGTGGAGAAATCGTTGGTAATCTGCGTTAGGTTCAACTGCCAATTTCACAGAACTCTTGTTGGGCAAAGTGGTCGCTGTTCATATTCCAGATACAAAGGTTCGTTCGCGCCTTATCATGGTACTGCGGAGGCTTGGCCAACTTTGCAACGTAAGATGTGAGGAAGATTGCGGACTCGGCATTGTGAAGATCAATAAAGTATTCTTGAATAAGTCCCAACAATCTCAGACATGTATCCGGATTTCATTTGAGATATGGCGTATCCAATACACTCATAAGGCAGCAAAGCCTGAACAATGACACCAATACCAAGCAGAGAAGTTAGCCAGATAACACAAATTATACTACCTAGTGTGAGATGAAGAGATATAAGCATCGTTCTTGCTCAAGAGACATTGCAAGTATTCAACTGATTTACTGTAGCGGGAGCCTCCAAACGGGGATGCGTTCGAGGGCAGCAGACACCCCATCAACCTCTATTGCAGCCTACAGGACTCCGGATGGCGAAGGGGGTGGAACTTGATTACAAGTTTGCAATTCAGACCATGCACAGCGCATACTAATTAGGTTAAGTCAATTGCGCAAAGATATGCATATCCGTAGAGAAGGAAATCGGGGTCAGCCGCTGTGTCTCCAAGAACCGGAACGGATCGCGATGGTGGTGGCACAATGCGCCACGGAGATGAGACGAATTCCCGATGCGGTGCATCAACTTCTCATGCAATGCGCGAGTTCCCAGACCCCAATCTCCTATATCCTTATCACTAGATAAAAAGCGCCAAAAGCAACTTAAACAAAGCAACTTTACATATTTCCATTGGTCTTAGATAACGCACTGGCGTCCATCGTCAACCTATAACACGGCATCGGGGCCCGCAAGCTGACGGCACGATTTCCCAAAGCGAAAACGCACAACTGCACGTCAGGTAACGGAGTTCTTGGCGCATGCACGGAGTAGCTTCGGTGCCCGGCAAATACTGCATGGCTCCCATGTCTTACTCCTTGGGTAGTTTTCCTAGAAGATGCTCTCGTGCGTGAGCGTTCGTTGGTCGAATGTCACACGCCGCAAGAAACCGCCTCATTCAGAACATGCTAGGCGGCATGAGTAGGTAGATAGTCTAGATAGGCGGTGAGGTATAGCGATAGTCCAGGCATTGATAGTCAGGACTTCGGAACTCATGACTGTTATCGTAGGGTAATGATAATCCTCCCCTTCCGGGTGGTTATCTATTCTAACAGAACTTGCATATGTCGTGCATCGCGGGCATAGGCAGTGATACTCATCAAGGCGGACGATCGGGTATGTGCGACAAACCTATAACTACTGCGGTGCCTTTGCTTATGCCCAGTATATGCTTGCTACCACTTCAGCGAGCTGTAGAACCATGAAAATGATATCTATCTCGTGTCTTTAAAAGCCAGACCCCTAGAATGGCTCAAAGATCTCGTGACATTAATAGAGTCATTCCACGCCATGGCGGAAACAACGGCTTCCTCGGCCTTGACATCGACGGCTCAGTCCTCGGCCCCAGATTCCGAGTGTACCCCGTTGCTACCGAAGCCAACGGATGAACATGGGGACAGTGTTGTCCCTACATATCGACAATGGCTCGGGGAAATCTGGATACTGACCAAAGCGGCGATACCTGTTATCCTGGCATACACTCTCCAGAATAGCCTCCAGACCGCATCCGTCCTGATCGTTGGTCGCCTATCGCCGGAAGCACTAGCTACGGCCGCTTTCTCGTACATGTTCGCGATGGCAACGGCGTGGTTGGTTGCATTAGGTGGTACCACTGCACTCGATACGCTTGCATCAAGCAGCTTCACTGGATCCAAGGACCGCCATGACTTGGGAATTCTTCTGCAACGGGGCATAATTGTCCTCACTGTCCTATACGCCGTGATCGCGGTGATATGGAGCTCATCGGAACCATTGTTTCGAGCCCTCGGCCAGGAGGAGTTCATCTGTGTGCAGAGCTCTAGGTTTCTACAGCTCCTCATCCCAGGCGGACTAGGATATGTTTGGTTTGAGGCGATGAAGAAGTACCTTCAGGCACAGGAGATCTATCGGCCGGGCACATATGTTCTCTTGATCACCTCCCCGCTGAACATACTCTTGAACTGGCTTTTTGTGCACCGGTTCGGCATCGGACTCTACGGAGCGCCGATTGCGACGGGCATCAGCTACTGGCTGTCGTTCCTTCTGCTCGTTGCATATGCCGTGTTCGTCCGCGGCCATGAGTGCTGGGACAGGTTCGATCCGAAACGTGCCGTATCCCACCTATGGCCCTTCACGCGTCTGGCGCTGCTGGGCATTGTCCATGTCGGAACGGAATGGTGGGCTTTCGAGATCGTGGCGCTGGCAGCCGGGCGGCTGGGCACGATTCCGTTGGCGGCACAATCGGTCATCATGACTGCGGACCAGATCATCAACACGATACCATTCGGGCTAGGGGTGGCCACATCGTCGCGCATCGGCAACCTCCTCGGCGCGCAAAAGCCACGAGAGGCGGCGCGCGCAGCCCACTGTGCTGCAGTGCTCTCGGCATTGGTCGGGAGCATGGTGCTGGCGATCCTCATGGGCTCCAAGGACGTGTTCGGCAAGCTCTTCAACGACGATGAGCGGGTGGTCAAGCTGGTGGGCGAGGTGATGCCTTTCGTGGCGTTATTCCAGATCGCAGACGGGCTGAATGGCAGCTGCGGTGGTGTGTTGAGAGGCATGGGCAAGCAATGGGTTGGCGCTCTCGTCAACCTGGTTAGTTACTATGGCGGTGCATTGCCTACGGGCATCTACCTCGCCTTTCACGGCTGGGGGCTTGGAGGGCTGTGGTTCGGCAATTGTGTGGCCCTGTACATTGTCGGTGCTCTCGAGTGGGTGATTGTCGGTGCAAGTAGATGGGAGCAAGAAGCGACCAAGGCGTTGGAACGACTGCGGGCGGGCGGGATCGGGAGCGCTGCAGCAGATGATGATCACGGGCTGGAAGAGAGTCCCGGCTCAGTGGACAGCCCCATTTAATCATGGATGTCTGTTTTTGTCTGTTTTGTCAGGCTGTCTTGATAGGTAGCATGCTTTGCTTTGCAACTGTAAAATCGAGTTTGCATTATTGTCAAGGCAACATATAAGACACTGCCCAGTGGACTACAACTTCTCCTATAAGTTCTAAGTTTATTTCTACTTTTGGATTGATCATTTGGAATGCTGTTATTGGATACCTACCTAGGTACCTAATAAATACAAGGGCTCTTTGGAATAAATCATCGTTTACAGGTTGTAGTACTAAAAAACAATATTGAATCCAGCAGCATGTCGAGATGTTGATTCATAGGAGGTAAGTAAGTAAGTACTAGGTAGCTTCTATAAATATTTCATTTGTTTTCCACACAAGGTGACAAGCTCGACAAGCCAAGCCTGCATCGCCGCTTACAATGGCCGTCTCCACTGTCGGATCTGCTGTATCCGCTAATATCTACACTAGAAGCGCCTAAGCTGCCAATGACGGTATAGATCGCCGGGGGCATAATTGAATTGCGACTCCGCTGATCCCTGCCCTAGCAACGATCCCTGCTGATGATTGGTCCTTCACAGCTAGTCCGTGTCCCTAGCAACCCCTCCAGGTAAGCCAGGACCTCTCCCGAAGCGCCGCTGCTTTTTGGGGCCCGGATTGGCCTATGACCTATGACCTCATGTATCGAAATCAATTGCTTGTTACTTACTTGTCACGCAACCGCGTGATGAACTCTCCATTGTCTCCCAGATCCAACAAGGACTTGCATCTATCTACCTCCTCAACAACACAACACCGCAGCATAAACAAACTCACAGTTTCATACCCAGGACGGGCTGTTCATTTGCCTGCATTCTGTTGCACTGTCACAATAGACTATCACCTACCATTCTGTGTCATTATTCTCGTTGTCGCATCAACTAGGTTACCTAACCTCAGCTCTGCCATCCTTGTCATCCTCGCATGCCTGGTCCCTGAACCACGCCACGTCCCGCATACCACGAGCACTCCGAGGCCTTCTTGTGATCCTGGGCCTGTCTCAACCTCGACTCGTGTGATTGTTTACAACATCTCGACTACTATACTATCCTGCATTTCATTTCATTTCGCTTTCCCACTGATACAACCGAAACCACCCACTCACTCACCAACATCTCATCTTCGACGCAACCCCGCGGTAGCTACGGGCCGTCAACGCATCAGATCAACACCCGTTCTCGTCGAATCTTCTGTCTCTCCGCCACCATGCGCACATTGACAAACTCCATCCTGCGCATAGCGCAATTCTTCCTTGTCCTCGTCGCCACGGCCCTCCTCGGCAACGTCCGCGCCAACTCGCACAACGCCGCCGGCTCTGCCACGGCCGCCATCAACTTCTCCATCTTCGTGCTGGCCCTGTCGTGGATCACCATACTCTACAACCTCCTCGCATACTTCGTCTCGGCCGTCGCCATCCCCATAGCCGGCCTTTCTTTGGACGCCCTGGCCACGCTCTTCACTGCCATCTGCGCCATCGTCCTCTCGGCCAAGTTGACGACCGTCAACTGCAGCCACTGGGTAAGCACAGAGCACCCCAGCCCGCACAGTCTGCAGCCATAAGCTTGTGCAGTCGTTGGAACCTTTGCTAACGTGTTGATTGTCCAATATGCAGGGCTCGAAACCATCCGACTGGATCGCCTTTGGCTCCGCCGACACAGAGAAGCGCTGCCGCGAGATCCAGGCTGGCCTCGTCTTCATGTGGTTCCTGTTCGCCACCTTCACAGCCGCCTTTGCGCTTGCGTTCAGGGCGTTCCGGCAGGGTGGAGGCTCTGTGCGCGGGCCGGGCAGCATGTCGCAGATCGGCGTCTAGTTCCGCGACGGTCGCGCCAACTCCCCCGCCAGGGACATGGAATCCAACAAGTCTGGAGAAACGTGGGAATAGGCTTCACGATGATTAATGAGGAAGATGGTTGTTTGCTTTTCTCGGTACTTGCTTTGTAATACGCTAGTCTTTTTTATTATTGTTGTTGAACTGGTGGGCATCCGGGGGTGGTGGCTTTTGGGTTGATCATCCAGTCTCCTTTGAAAACGGATGTAATGAGGAAATGATGGATGGGTAAGACCGGACCCTATGAACACTAAGCCTTGGTGGCTAGCAAACTTATATATGGTTTATTGTGGCTCCGGAGATGATGCTACGTTCAATTCGACTATCAAGAATCATAATCAGATAAAATGTGCAAAAAAAGGTTCTATAGGATCATCAGAATCTCGATTGGTTGTTCACATGTAGTATGTTACAATTGCCCAGCAAGCATCCCTTCTGGTTATGGGCATTGCAGAGCATTGCTTAAAGTGCATCTATGATTGCTTTTCCCCAAAGTTTATATCAGATGAACAAATGCATCAGGACTACCGGTTCTGAAGACTCAAGAGCCGGCGTCTGCTTCGCAGTAGGATGTTTTCGCACGCTCTTGCTATATACAGACAGGCTGTGCGGCAATGTTGAAGGCGGATGGTTGCGAATCATAAATATATACTATGCTTTGCGAAAATTCTCCACTCTCTACTTGCCTCAAAAATGGAGGGCGAATGGTGACGGTGACCGAGTGGTTAAGGTGCTGGTTTTAAGTCTGCAACTCTTCGGAGTTTGATATATTCACCAGTGACGAAAGTCGCGCGAGTTCGAACCTCGTCCGTCACAGCTTTTTTGAACCTATTCAGTTGATATTGTATTATACTCCTTTTGCAAATACCAGCAATCCAAGAAGGCGTGGATTGTCGGGAACTCCTAGAATTCCAGCTTCTCTAGAAATTGTTTGTTGTTTCTACCTATATCATAGCTGTATGCAAAAGAAACCAGACAAGATGGAGCAGGATGATTGCTGATTTTGAACTTCTTTAACATGGGTGTATGTATGTATGTATGTGTATGTATGTCGCTTTCTTTCATCTACGACTCTAACTTACTTGTCTATACTATCCGTTGTATGTGGAATTTGTCTAACTTGTTTAGGTAATATCTATACTTTTTGTGCCTTGATAAAGTCCGCAGCTCTTTCGGCAACAGCGTATACCGTCGTCTGGATATTGCCGAGCGGCTCCAGAGGAATCATACTTGCGTCGACGACACGAATGTTCGAAGTCCCATGGACAATCAGGCGCTCGTCGACGACGCCACCCAGCTCCACCGGCAACATGCGCGCGGTGCCGGCGATATGGAAGCACGACACCGTGCGCGAGCGCACAATCTCCTTGGCCACCTCCAGATCGTCACCGGTCGCATCCGGCAGCCGCTTGAGCTCCGTGTCGATCATGTCCTTGTACGGCGCCGTGTTGACAATCTTCTCGACGAAGCCGACGGTGCGGGCCAGCATCTCGAGATCGAGCGGGTGGGTGCAGTAGTTCGGATTCCAGGTCGGCGGCACCGACACGTCCTTGGAGGTGATGTGGACGTTGCCTCGCGAGAAGGGGTGGTTGAGCAGAGACAGGATGCCGATGCAGTCGTAGGGCGTATGGGACGTGAACATATCCGTCAGCGTGTCCGGATGCTCCGTCACGGTCAGAGACCCTGGGAAGCACAGGTATTGGATGGCCGGCTCTTTCTCGGCCTCGAGCAGCTCGCGGATCAGCTTGAACTCGCGCTTCTGAACGGGGCTCAGCGCGGGCCCGCTGGTGAGGTACTTATCGAACATGGCCTTGCGGTCGGCCACCGTCATGACGCCGCCACGGTCTGCTAGCGGTACGTAGGCCACGCTGGTCCCCATGCCGGCTAGCGGACCCTGCTTCGCTGATGCGTACTGCTCGAAGGCGCTCTGGAACACGGCGGGGTCGCGAAGCCCGTCCTTGGATGGGATGTCCTTCTTGACCGGAAACTGCTGCGATGTCATGAGATGGTCTTGCATATGCTCGCCGACGTTAGGGTTGTCGATCTTGACTTCGATTCCAAGGCTTTCGAGCAGGTCGCGGTCGCCAATGCCGGATAGTTCGAGCAGTTGTGGTGTTCGGATTGTCCCCGCGGCCAGGATCACCTCTTTGCCGGCCTTGATAGTGCTCACGTTGCCATCCTTGTTCTTCACCTCTACGCCCTCCGCAACGAGTAGACTATCCTTGCGTGTGCTGATCTTCTGCACTGTCGTCTCCAGCAGTACTTTCAGGTTCGGCCGCCTGGCGATCTCGTCCGAGTAGTAGGCAGTGACTGCCGAACTGCGAGTATTCGTCCCACTTTCAATGGTGGATGAGTTCTGGAACGCGCCGGTAGCCCTGCCCGTCCGGGGATCCGTCTTCATCTCGAGCCCTAGCTCGGCGAAGGTCTTGAACCAATTTTCGTTCATGACGTTGTATTGGTCGTCGAACGACAGCTGGACGGGGCCGTTGCCCGTCATGTCATCTTGGTAGTAGGCCAACCCTCCTAGTGTCTTCCGGATCGCTTCGCTCGGGGGGTGCGACGTCGAAAACTTCTGGAAGTAGGGGGCGAGGTCGTCGTAGCCCCATCCGCTGTTCCCCAGCTTGCCCCAGGTGTCGAGATTCGTCCGCGAGGGGAACATGGCCATCATGAAATTCGTCAACGAACTGCCACCCAGGACCCTGCCGGTGTCCTGCCGGAGATGGCGGCCATTCAGCTCGGCCTAGCCAACAGCGCACCGTCAGTCTTCTTAATTGCAAATCTGGTGGTTCTCGGTCAAAGGCAGAGGGGGACTCGTACTTGGGCTGTTGACCGAAAAGGCCAGGTGTAGCTGTCGTCAGTGTATGCGCCTGCGACAAGACCTGGAGTTTCCAGTGCCGGGTCTTTTCGCTTGTCGGCGCCGGCCTCAATGACCAAGACGCTCACGGTTGGGTCTTCGGTGAGGCGCGCAGCCAACACCAGCCCCGACGTGCCGCCGCCGACGATGATGTAGTCATACGATTCACTCATCTTTGAAGCAGCGAATGTCGCGAATGACGGTTCAATCTAATGCAGGACGTCGAGCCGGGAAGCAGAGCTGTGAAAATAGGTAGAACAAAGAAGGAACCTAGGGAACTGCGACATGTGCGACGTGAAGACGAGGGACGCGACCTCTTACTAATAGTAAGGCATGTAAGCTGACATCGGTGCCGGCAAGGCCATTGGGTGCAGCATCGTTATGCGGCAGCTCGAAATCATTAATCGTGCATGATGTAGCTTACTACTCCTAGCTTCGCGACATGCGATGCCACCTCACCTTACGAATGGAGGATAGTAGCTGCTGATCCGTAGGTACCCGTTCCAGATGCATACCCGGCCTTGACTGCCTCGGCGCTCAGTGGGAGACAATCAATAATTGACGTAGGTTTGAACCAGGTCAGATCGGACTCTGGAATGGCTTGATGAGGGGTTAACACCGTTCGATGTGGTCTGAAAAGGCCGAGTCCTGACTGTGGAATTCCTCGGATTCGGACTGTCCGGACCGAGAGCACTTACGGTGTAAGGTCTCAATCTAGGTACATCTCGGATGCTCGGGTACCTAAACCTGTACTGACTGACACAGCACTGAACTCGCAATCACGCAGGGAACGGCAATGGCAACGGTTGCCTGTTGCCTACTTTACCTCCATCGCGAGATGGCAATTTGTGTTTGGGTTTATACTATGTAGTATTCCGAATATAACGACAACAATGGTCTACGTCAAGTTTAGTAGAGCAATCACAGTGTAACGACGGCTCCAAGGGGCGGAGCACTTAGTCCAAGCCTAAGGGCCTTTCGGCCACCTCCGATCTATTCTTCGACCTCGGTCTTCACATTTGATCGAACTCGACCTAAAGAACGACATGTTAGCATGGTACCGCCCTTTACGTTCATCTAATCGTTGATCTTTGGGGTTCAAGACGACAGGTATTTTACTGAGAGTAGTGTTGAGGATCGTATTCATTTCCCATGTGCTCGTGCTTCACTTCGTCCGCGTTGTGTTCGCCATGACATTCGCCGTCAGTCCAGCAATCTTGCGCATCTGCAAGGGTTCCTCATATTCAACGAGATGTTCAACTTGCTTATTGAACAACGCAAAGATCTCCAGTACGATTCTTACGGATGGATGATGCACTGTTGTGAGTCCGGAAAGTCCGGTGATCCAAGAAGGCACCTGGAAGCAAATCCGCCTTCTGTTTCCATAAGGTTGGCCTGTAGCCATGATGACAGCCGGAATTAAGGGCAGATGGAAGCTCGGCGTTAGGTAGCAGAGGCTTAAGATATGGATGGCCTGTCAGGTAGATTCGGCCTGGCCGCTGGGTAAGGGCAGGGCCCGCAGCCCGCCCGCATTTGCATCACCGTGCAGCCCCAGCCCGCTGCTTGCTTAAAGTACCTGAGGTGTGTAGGTACCTGTGCAGGTGCTACCTGCTGGAAAGCTCTCCAAATAAGTGGCACATCCATCTGAGATGAACCTCATGATCGCGTCACCATTTTAATTCTATACTTCACGTACTTTCGCGGTGAAACCGACTTATGATACCTTGCTAAAACACATCAATTCATTTTCTTCGGTGCTTGCAGACGTCCATATCTTCCAAGGTCTTTAGGTTGCAACCCCTAGTTGCGTTTTTGTAGCTTTTTTTTTCATGCCGGTCGCGCGATAATTTTGCGGCTAACACTGCGCTGACGGCCGACAAACCACAATTCCGCCAACCACCCAACACATCTTTTTCCCGAACACGACGACCACTTGAACCAGAACCGGAACCAGAACCACAATCCGGCTATCCCGCAGAAGGGGGCAAACGCAATGATAAGGGCATACCTCCGCACACTCCGTCCCCTTCTGCAGCCGCCGTCCGGCTCTGGCGTCGGTCTACATCATGCGCCGGGCTTAGAATCGCAAACCCTCCGACGGGCATTCGCTTCGATATCACGAACCGGTGTCGCATCACCCATTTCGAGAGTGGCCCGAAAGATCAACTATCGACCGAAGATCGCAAACCCGCTGAAAGATACCTACCGCTCCCCTTTACGAACAAGCAAGCGACGCTTTCATAAGACTTCGCGCTTACGAGATGCGAAACCGGACCCGAGCAAACCGAACACCCAAGAGCCGCAGGGACTCTCGGCGAGATTCAAGAAGCTGTCCCGGGAATATGGCTGGTCTGCCGTGGGCGTGTACTTTGCCCTGAGCGTCCTCGACTTCCCGTTCTGCTTCCTGCTGGTTCGCGTCGTTGGCACAGATAAGATAGGTGAGCATGGACCGCGAATGTGGACCTTTTTGGCCGCCAAAGAGCCGGTGCTGACCCTGGTTGGATGATAAGGCGAGCTCGAACATTGGATAGTATCGCATGTCGCTCATGTGATCCCGGACTCCGTACGCGACAAATGGAACGAGTACCGGGCAGCGTGGAAGGAAAGCAGGCAATCGCAGCTGGGCCACGACGGGCAGGCCGAGATTGCTGGCTGGGGTGTCGAGGAGGCTGATGAGATGAACAAGAGTCATGCTAGTAGGCCGATCCCGTCTTCCCCGATCTAATGCGGTTTCCCCGCGCGGTACAGATGCTGATGATACTACCAGGCCTTGGTACCCAACTAGCCCTTGCCTACGCCATCCACAAGAGCTTCATCTTCCTCCGAGTCCCGCTGACGGCAGCCGTCACGCCCAAGGTTGTCAAAGTGCTACGATCTTGGGGATGGAATATCGGGAAACGGCGCCCGAAGCCGACAAAGTCCAGCTGAATGAAATAGCTAGACTCCTCACTCCGCTCCCCCTTGACGAACATTTCACAAAACACCTGTGGTATGTCTTGGTCTCGAAGTCATACTGTGTAACACAAACATATAAAAGCATGTATACAATGTAAATGGACAGTATAAATAAGATAGAGCGATCATTTGACGCAAGATGACATAGTTCCATGTCCGAATACGAACATGTGTTTAAAACTCAGCTATTCTCATACTATCGAGCCGTAGAACTGAAGGGTTGACGAGTGCCATCGCGATCAAGCTGAGAGCTGCCCTCGTACCACATTATGCTTGTTTTCTTGCAAAAATGAAGCCGGTCAACTGAATCCAGACCGATGATGAACATGGGTAAGACATAGGAGATACGGGCACGATAGGTACCGACCGACTGGCGAGATATAGCGTGCTCGAATCCGGCGGTGGGCACTCGGGCCGAAAGCTCAGCCACGATGCTGGATCCCAGGAACGGTCAAGGCAAGTTTGGCATTCCAGACACGTGAGCTTGTTCTCGTGAGGAGCTTCACGGGCCTGCCCAAATTCTAGAATGCACTGGGCAAGTAAAGACAGAATTGGCTATGTGTTCCTGTTCCGTAAGGGGAACATGGGATCATGACCCAGTTGTTGAAGCCATTGTAACAATGCTGCCAATCACTGTATTACCCAAAATCGCTGACATATTGACGCGTGCTTGAGACCCGGCATTTCCTGACAAACGTTCGTAATTCCTACACGAATCGCGATGCCGCTGGCAGAACCTCCCAATCACCGCAGACGATATCTGGATTGCGAATCTTCACTCTTCACAGGAGTAGGGACTTCCCCTGAACACTTCGTAGATCTTAGCTTAATCCAGCCTGGAAGAGAGTCAGTGGCAGAGGGGTATTTCGGTGCCGTCGCCGAAAGCCTGACCGAATAATACTCACGGCGCAGTGGCAAATAACCTTAGCTACAACAATCACATCCACTGTGTTTCATGCTAGTCAGTCAGGTGCCACAACAAGCGCCAAAATACCGAGATTCTACATAGTACGTTAATCAAGCCACAGTTGAGCACGTGGAGTATTGCTCAGAGCAGGCCGCCGATATAGGAGTCCAGAGTCTAGCCTTTGGAAGGAGACCCTTATTTGGGGGCGGTTCATGAGAACGAATTCCCCGCATCAGCCCTTACCTGCTTTGGACTAGCCTCTCATCGCTAGAAGCTGGGGAAGTGGGGCCGGGTAGCTCATTGCGTGCAAGGGGCCGGGCATGGCCACTGCAGGTGCAGCATGGGTAGAAGAAGAATACGGGCGCGGACGGCACGGCAGGTGTGATTGATGGCTGCAACTGCATGCCTACATGTAGGTACCTAGGTTAGAGATGCGGTACTGTCCATTTAGCTGTGCTTAGACAGCCAATTGAAGGCCAATTGGGTCATGTGAAGCAGCAGGTGAAGCTGTAGAGAGTAGCGATTGGCGTTGGGAGAGCAACGACACGTAAGTTGAACCCTTAATTTGCAGGAATTCAGTAAACAAACACCGCGGATTCGTGGTCACTTCATCCAATTGTCCCGAGAGATGTCCGCTGTTCCAAACAGTACAATGATGTAATACCGCGCTGTGAACAGCGATCAGATACTCTCAACATCCATGCTACCCATGTCTCTCCAACAAGGTTACACGGTGTACGTACGGTGATACTGATCACTTGATCGCTCTTCGCAGTACAGTACTAGGAAGTAGTTAAAAGGCAACATGCTCAATCAAGAAACAACAAACAACAAAACAATGCCTGTTAGAAACTTGCTTGTAATTGGAGTCAAAGCAACCTTTTCTCGAATGGTCTGGGAAGTGTGAAGGTCTGTTCTGGTCCGTTAGTCTGGTGAGGGGTTCGGGGTCACGCGACAATCTCGCCATTCCTGTTGCTTCACCCGCAAGCAATCGTGCGACGCTACGGAAGGGTAGGAGTTGGCCGGTTGTCACCAATTCCACATTTACACTCAATATTAGGTAGGCACCACCACCACAGTACCTACCCCAGGCTCGCCAGGCGCTGCCTAGGTCCTGGAAGCTGCTCACCGCGCTTGCCCTTGCTTGACTATCCGTCGTCATCTCTACCCGCACAGTAGATTGCCTGCAGCCGCGTACTGTGACAACATAGTGACCATCATGTAATGCAGCCGACCCTCGCGTGCTCGACCTTGCCAGAGACAGGACCTGATGTACTTTGCCGAATGAGGGCCGCTCATACTGGACTCCGGCAACTGGCCACTGCACCTACCTCCTGGCCTCGTCTATCGAGACTACCCAGTCAGTAAGTACTACCTAGGTAGTATATGAACGTGACACCCTCCCACATCTCTTTCATCTCCTCTCTTCTATCCATCCAGAACATTGAACGCATCACACCTTGGAAGCAGCACACAAGTGCTCTTACACAACACACACAGCGCCCTGCCATCTACTCGGGCCGGTCGTGCCAGCGTACAAGTCCAACATCAGCAACAGGCTCTCCAACTGCTGCAGCCCTCAACTACAACCACAACCACTACGAACGTCTGAGCCGGTTTCCATTGGATCAGCTCGTCTTCTCCACACACCACTCGGCCAATTGGCATCGACTTCTACTAGTACATCTACTACATCTAGTTCCTTGACTTCCATCTCCCCCTCCTATTTCCATCTTTGTCCTCCGTCATCCAACAAGTCATCAGTCCCTTGATTTCATTCATCGTGACCAGCCTGGAATCATCCTCCTATCTTATTATTCCCGATTACCATCAACCGTTCAGCCTTCGTTGGTTGCTATCATAGACCATCTTGACAATTTTGTCTTCCAACAACCTCAACAACACTTACCAGCAGTACGTAGTAATGCCCTGATGCTCCTGAGACATATACCCAGCCATCCTTTGTCCTCAACCCGCCTTTGATCAATGGCGAAGACACCGTCTTCCTTGCAGCAGTCAATTTACTGATTCAATATCTGCATGTTTCTAGTGACTCGCTCGCACAAGTTCAATGACAAGGACCATGCTGGTCTTGCGGAAGGCACCGTCCTTCCGCACGACAGCCTCCCCAAGTTCTTCGCCAAGAGTGGCTATGAGGGAGTTGATCCCAAGAAGACGAAGAAGAATGGTGCTGGCAAAGGCAACTGGTAAGCCATTATTACCCTCACACCCCTTATACGTCCGTCCCTTAGTCAAACCGGCAATTCATCACTGACTAACATGCATCAGGGGTAACGTTGGCGAGGAGGTAGTTGACGAGCAGTTCAACTTCAACAACGCCCGCCGTCGTTCCAACAGCAGTGGTTACTCCAACCATTTGAACGATTTCAAGACCAAGTTCGAGTTCAACGAACCTGAGCCCGTCTTCGAGGAGAGCATCCACGGTCCCGTCACCGAAGAGGATGACAATGTCCTGACTAAGACGGAGACTTCCTCGAGCGAGTCTAGCTCTGTGGACGACCAACACCGCAAGAGCATGTAAAAAAAACATGCAACAACAACAAAAGAACCTTACAAACTTGCCCAAGGTTCTGACTTCGGCTGCCACTTCTTGCTTTGAGGCAGAGCAGCATCAACGCCACTTTGTAGCATCAGACAGCTACCCATCCGCTTGTGCAGTGTACCCATCAGTGTATTAAAGGGAAGAAAACCCACAAACAGTAGTAAATCTTCAGAAGAACTACGATGTCATATTAAGGTCTTTGGTTTGGTATGGAGGTGTTTTATGATGATGACGAGCAATGACAGAAAGGAAGAAGGAAATGGATGGGACATGGAACCAAACCCCTTGATGGGAGCTGACGGATACAGCAAGGTGACGTTTTTCGAACACCGCCATGTGTGAGTGTCAATGTATGATAGCAACTTCGGAAGTCATAGAGCTCCGTTCATGGAGGGAGATGGTCCTGGATGGTCTAATCTACTTCTCATAGCTTATGGAAAACCCTCTTGTTTGCATTTTGTTCTCAAATCTGATGTTTTATGTCTTGAAAAATCCCGAGCTACACTCCACTGTATTGTGTAGAAGGGGTGTGTAATCCATGAAAATCAAGTACACTTGTATGTTCCCCGACCCAACTGCTTTGATACATACATTTGATACCTATCTACATACCCACTTTCCTATCTTACATTTTCCCTTTTTCCTTTGCTTCTTCTTTTCCCCCACTTACCTCCATGCTTTTATACTTGATCCGATCTACTTTATTAGCCCACCCATGACTAGCTTTATCCCACTGCTCATCTATCAAGGTCCGCAGCGCCAGACGCGCTGGCTTGGCCTGCTGGCCTTCGACCTTAAGACTCACGATGCGGTAGTTGCCGAGATACAGCTCGTCGGGGTATTTCTCGCGCAGATGCGCACCGGGGCCGGCCCAGCCCCAGAAGACCAGCCATTTGGTGTGGGTGGTGGGATCGAATTTCATTTGAGAAAGTGATTTGGGGTCTGAAACCGAGTCCGAGTCCGGGGCGGCTGCTGCTGCTCTCTCCTCGTCTTCGGCGTCTTCGAAGGGGATTATGTACTCTTTGTACGTCGTGTAAGTAGGGTCGGCGGCGGCTGCGACGGCACCTGCGGCGAGATGGACCAGGCCGAAGGGGTGCACGTGCCCGGGCGCCCGATTCGGCTCCGTCTCTATGAGGATGCGGGCGCGCGATCTGGTCTTCCCTTCGACGGAGACGGGGTTTAGGAACGAGGATGGGGATGATGATGGGGTTGTGGCTTCGGACATGAATGTGAATGTGGATGGGTTGATGGAGGCAAGCTCGGATGGCAGCTGGGGTTGCAGTTGAGATTGAGTGTAGGATTTATAGAACGACTCGGGATGCGGCGGAGGTAGCTCCTCGAGGTGCTCGATGATGACCCGCCTCTTTTCCCCCCGCTTGTGGAACGTCGTGAGCCAGAGCGGGCCGATGACGGACTGCCGGCGCGCGAGGATGCCTGGTTCCTTCTCTTTCTGCGCTTCCTCTTCTCCCTCCTCTCTTGGGGCAGACTGATTGGAGAAGACGGACAAAGTCTCGGCATGTATCGCTTCGTCCTCACAAGCGTGCAGCAGAGCGAGATCGACACGACGCTCGGCTTTTGTGATCTTTGGCGCGTGCATAAGGTTTGCCTTGGCCCCCTCGGTCAGCTCCCACCCTACCTCCGCGCGAGGCGGGAGGTGCAGACCGTTCCGGAGCCCGTTGATAAGCATCTCTGTCGCGACGGGGGTTACGAGTTCCTGCAGCTCTGGCACGGTTCTGCACGTGGATGGGATGTGGAGGGCCTTGGGGTGGCGCGGGTCCGATGGCGTCCGTGAGAGGATGATTCCGTGATCGAACATCCTGTCATCTAGCGTTTGGAGGGTCACACCGGTTATCTTACGGTTTAAAAGGAGGGTGTGCTGTAGCGGTGCCGGGCCTCGCAGGTCGGGGAGGAGAGAGGGATGTAGATTTAGACCCCCGTATCTTGCGCGGTGGAGGAGCCGTGGGGGCACGAAGAGGCCGAATGATACAGCTATGATGAGGTTTGTTTTGGTGGGCATCTGAGATGTAGTAGACATCATAATAGGTAAGGGACTGGTAGGATAGTAGATAAAGGGGGTGGGATCCGTGTCAGTGATGGGGCGGACTTACATCCCAGCCCGTAAAGGTATCTCTCACGTGGATCTGGAGCCCGAGACTTTCTGCTAAACTCCTAATTGGGGCTGCGGAGGGTGACTCGTCAGTATCGAATGCAATGGGAAACAAAACGGAGAACCAGGTAACTAAGGCCCGAGAATGGGTACAAGACTGGGAGAATGGCCCAACTTACGATGGCTGATGTGCCTATATCCACGACCCACCCTCTTCCCCGGGCGTACGACGACGTCGATAGAGCGGATGAGATCTGGATTTCGGACATGCTCGTCATGAAGCGCCTTGAGCGAGGCACAGCTGAAGTCGTCGGAGCCGCAGAATAGGATGTGTAGAGGCTCTGCGACACTCTTCGAGATAGAAGTGCCATACCACTGGCGCGGTTGGGAGACCGCTGCGTGGCGCAGACGCAGGGGCCGACGGGGTATGCCTTGGTCATAATGACCCCTTTGGTGCAGCAGACACCCAGATATCCGTCGCAGCGAGGCGGTCGATGGTGTGAGGAGCGATACAGACTTTGTTGCCCCTTCTAGTGGGCGGAGAAGGCGGCTCATGATGCGAGTGCTGCGTCGGATGTGACCCGGCATGCGTCCAATCTCAGTCTTGTGCCTTGTGCGCGAGCCCGGCTGGCTCACTTGCTCTCTTGCCAGTGCAACATGCAAGCCGGCGTGGACATCATTTATAGACTGATATCTCAAGGCCGCTTCGTAAAGTGACTGATGTATTGATGACCGGGTGAGCAAGCTGCACATAATGTTGAAATACTGAGAATCCGTTTGCCTCGACTTACTGTATCTTCAATGAGGTAACTGTGTATGTAGAGGCAGATGAGATAACCTGGATTTATGTCTATGGATCCTAATGATGCTTACTCCGAATTTGAAGGAAAGTGCAGCTCATTCAGTTGGCTTCGTCGTCGAATCTTATCCTCTCAAACATGTAAATATCAAGCAAGACTTTCGTGGCGATATCACAGCTGAATGTGGCCGAGACGCTAAACCGGCTGATGTAAGCATACCGCCCACGCATGCTGACACCGCTAGGTGCCTACCTACCTAGGCGAGCTAGGTAAGGTTTAGGTAGGTAGAGGTAGCTGAGGTTATTGGACTTGTTCCCCTATCCATGGATGCGATATATACCAGGTATATATGTATAAGTAAGTATTTGTTTTCATAAACCTACCCGTAATCCTATCTGAAGCCTCAACTAGTGTTTCTATATGTATGTAAGGGAGGCGAGATAAACAAAATATCTTGTAATTCATTCGCGTAGACAAGATTACAAAGTAACACAAATAAGTCACGCCCCAGCCTTCGTTACCTGCTGGACACAAACCAAGCAAACATCTTTCTTAGAACCTGACCATTCGGTCGCATTTTATATCTTTTATGATACCACCTCGAGAAATGAAACACAAACACTTGAGCTGCGGGCCAAATATCCTTCTCGCACAGGCGTATAAGGCAAGGCTAGGGCCAATGACCTGTTATTCACCATTAAACAATACTTAGGTAGGAGCAAGTCATACGGTCATATTCCTTGTCTTTCTCCCCAATCACTCTATTTTGTAGAAGCTCAGGCACGGACGTATCTTCCACGTCCACCCTCTAATACATGTTTGGTATAGGTAGCTAAAAGTAGAAAGGTTTATACAGGGGAAATTCTCATTCATTCGTTTTTTTAGACCGGCAAAGGTGTCGTTTCACCGTTCCTAATTAGATCAAATTACATTCCGTGGCCTTCAAGTTCCCCACGTCTACATTAGGTATCAATAAGCACGCCTTTGATGGGAAAGCTGTTCGTTTGCTTCCCTCCCTTTGCTCAAGATCATGAATAGCATATATCCCTGCCGCTGCTGCATTCTCCTCCCGTTGGCCGGCTCACTAGAGGGACATGTGGCGGGGTCTCGTGCAAGTGCGGGCCGGTGGTTGTATGTGCACGCCAAAGCAACGTACGAAAAGCGCATTGAAAAGGGCGGCATATCCGCCTGATTTCAAATATAATAGCACAGGTTAGGCGCTCTGAGGTGATGATGTGAAGCTTAAGTCACTCGTCTCCGTGTTGAAGTTCGACTTGAGCATCGTGGCGCTCCCTCCGCCCGACTTCTCTAAACCGGATACCGCACTATCGACTTCGCCAAAAGAGATGCCTAGGCCACCTTGCTTTTCATTCTCATCCTGTGCGCTCTCCTCTACCTTCTCGTCGAGATTCATCAGCGCAGGCGGTCGGTGACGCATTTGCCTTGCCTTGGCGAGGGAGATAGTCTTCTGTTGATACGTAGATGTCATTGGTTGGCTCTCGTCACGGTCGATAGTGGCCTTCATCAGAGCGGCCATCCAAGCCCGCCCCTGCTGGAGGTTGGGTACCGCAAAATAGTGCACAGTTGGCTTGGTGAAGGTAACGGCTTTGGAGAGGCCTGCGCGCGGCGGCATTAGCTTGAATATAAACATGGTGTCGGCGACTTTTTCTATAGCTGCCGCGGCGGCCGCATCACTCTCTGCGAGTGTGTGAATATTACTGTCTGCAGGCATCACCGGGGTGTTGCTAGCACCCGTCAGGGTCGCGTGCAGGCCAGTTAAGCGTTCGTTATCGGCTGGAAGGACGCGATGGAAAGAGATGTCAATCAGTCCTTTTTCCTCCGTATCGTCTTCTGAATAGTAATAGGAGAGTCTCCTTCCCCTGAGAACGAAGAGGCGTGGTTTCCATGTGGTCATGAGGTGTGAATTCTTCTTCTTCATCCATCCGCTGTAGTCTGCATCTTTGATTGCATCTCTGGGACCGACCTTCTGCAAACCACGCTGATACGCACTAGTCTCTTTCTTCGTCTTCTTCCCACTCTTTCGGCTGCCAGCCGTTGTGGAGGAGTACGGACTCCTCCCAGGTTCCGGCGAGTCTATCTCAAAGCTGGGACCGGCAGAAGGAGTACTGGAGCCGGTCCTAGTGGGCGACACCAAAGGTGATTCTTTGACGGAGCCGTCCGATGTGAGATTGTGTTTTGCGCGGTCTGAGCCGACAACCGCATCGGATATAGCCCGAAGTCCACTAAGTCCAGTGATTCTCCCGCTAGTATTTGATAGCCAGTCGCCGTGCGAGCCTGAACGGGAACCTTTCGTAGGCGAAGGGTGTGCATTATCATCGAGCTTGGTGACCGTGGGTGAAGGTCCATCTTTCGCCGGCGGTGGTGGACGATATGAATCGGTGGTCGTGTTCGAGATAGTTCGACGATGGTCGCCGCTTGTGCCGTAGTACATCTGGGCAGCCGAGGGAGGGGTGGCGTCTCGGTTGTTGAAATCAGCACTTCCGAAGCGTGAGCGTCTCGAAAGCGCGGTTGCACTCCTGACCCGCTGCTGGTCGGCGTAGCTCGATTGCTGGGCGTGCGAAGCGATGCTGTCGCGCTTCTTGAGAACGTTGCGTCGGCGGCCATCTAATTCGGTACCGGAGAAATAGCCACGTTCCAGCTCTGCCTGGGGATCCCGAGACACATCGAGATTCGATGCATTGACGAGGTCTTGAAAGCTGGTAGAGGATAACGGGCGGGTTGACTGTTGCGTTGGCGCGGCGCCCATCGTCCAGTTCCTATCAAAAGACGGCTGTTTCTTGTGAGACCCTTCGACTGGAAAGGTCCCGGCAGCGGCAAGCTTGGGGGTTCCCGTGGCACTAGTGGGGGAGTTGACGGTGATTCGGAAGTCGGTAGAGGAATGTCGTCGGGAATGGTGAAGGTCCCGCACAGAGGCTGCGGAGGGCCGCTTCTGATGAGACGGCCTCGTGGGGCTGTCCAAGAAGCGGCCGGGGGAGACGGGGCCACCCGACATGGCCTCCATCCTCGGCGTCTGGGAGAGACGTCTCGCATGGACCGAGGTCGGGCGATCCTCTATCGGAGAGAGTCTCTGGACGCCTGTGAGGGTGCTGGTTCGGCTCCTTCTTCTACCAGCGACCCTGGAATCTTCGGACCCGGCATCGCTGCCATACGTCTGTCGTCGCACGCCCAGGCCGTGGCCGCTCACTTCGTCCTGCAAGGTCTTGATCTTCTGCCAAGTCTTCAAACGTCGCCCGACCGAACCCAGATCGAAGGCCTTGAGGAAGAGGGACGACTGGTCCATGCCGAGAAGCACTTCGCCGGCAATCTCCTGGTCGCGGAACACCTCGCAGTGCTTCTTTTCCACGCCCGTGGTGAACAGATACTCGGCCACGTCGTCGGCAGTCCACGCTTCCACCTCGGCGCGGGTGTGGGGGGCGTCCTCTTCCTCGTCCGTCTCCTCGCCCTGGATGTAGGAGAGGCGGTTCTGAGAACTGTACTCGCTGCCCGAGTCGTTTGCGTGCTGCGTGCCGTTGTGGGCAGGCGAGTGCAGGTCGGTGATGTGTTCGTCGATGACGGTGAGGGTGTCGTGGAGGACCTGGCTGTCCTGGCTGGAGGAGGGATTGAGGTGGACCGAGGCCACGGCGGCCGGGGCGTAAGCGGAGGACGAGTCGGACATGTGTGAAGTGGGAGCCGAGGAGGAGCGGGTGTCCTGCTGCTGCTTGGCGGCACTCAAGGGGAGCGTGAGCGTGACGGGGCTGTCGTCGTCGGTGGTGATGTTGGGGTTGGGGTTGGGGTTGGGTGTTGGAAGCTGTGGTGGCTGGGCAGGTCTCGAGGGTGCGGGTGCGGGTGATGAGGGTGTGCCGTTGGCGGGCGGGACTGGGGGCGGCAGCAGGTTCGTTGCGGTTGCGGTTGCGGTTGCCGCTGTGGTCGCAGAGGTAGTTGTAGTTGTAGTGGCAGTGGCAGTGGCAGGTGCGGCGACGCCCTTGGGCGCTGCTCTCGTGTAGACTGCGGCATGACTCATTAACTCATTACTTCAGTGGACGCTCGACGCATGGGCAACAGCTAAACGGAACGGAGGATTAGGTAGCGGGGGGCCGACGCACCCTCGGGGAACAGCCCGTTGTTTCCGTTCACCATGTGGCGGCCCAGGAACCATCCATCACCAAACTCATCGTCTCGCTCGATCAATTCCACCCGGTCGCCCTTCGCCAGGCTCAGTTCATCAGAGCTCCTGGCCTGGAAGTCATCTGCCACCGTTGTCACACGTCAGCGCCCACCCGCAAGCAACCATCGCCATACTCCCCGGGACGGCAGTGCGAAGGGAGGGAGAGAGAGACTCACGGATCACGACCAAGATATCGCCCACTTCAGGGCGCGCCCCGTCGGCGGGCGGCCTCGACGCCATTCTGCGCTGCACACGGCACACGGCGTCAGGGCGGTCAGGACGGGACTTTACGTGGGCGGCAAAGGAGTCAAGAACAGCAGGAGGCCTTGGAAAGCCTCAGAAGCCTGGCACGGCTCGAAGTTGATTTGTGCAAGCGCCGGGGAGGGATGATGGGAGGTAGCCAAGTAGCCGCCTCGGACGGGGGGTGGGTTAGATAGAGCCTAAGGACCTAAGTAAGGTACGCTGTCAGGGGACGGGATGGTCTCAACCCAATCCAATGGGAGTGGGCCGCGTGCGGATAGAGGATCGCCTGCCTAGGGGCGTGCGGCGTGCCTAGTGCAGCGAGCGATAAACGCCAGAGGACAGTCCCCAAGTCGCCAAGGTAGCTGGTGAAGCGAGTCGCATATACGAAAGAAAGACGGCAGATGCGACGTGCAACGCTACACGCGAACGACGCTGTAGCTGCACAGCAACGAGACAGTTCCGCGCAGAGCGGCCAGGAGCACGGGGTGCCGGATGCTGGTGGTTGAGGACACGTCGAGCGGCGGCTGCGTATCACCACCGTAGTATCGTGGGCGGATGGGAGTGCTCAGTGAACTGACTGGCATAGGCCTCCGTACATGTGGACAGCCTCCGACTGGGTGGCTCGGGTGGTACGTTCTTGCAGGCGAACAGCACCACGATGGCGGGCTACCTATCAGTAGTACGAGCTACCTAGTAGTAGCGGACATATAACCTGTAGATGTCTGGGTCACAATAGATTTAGCTTGCAAGACCAACGGGCGCTCGGCGAACCGAACCGTCGTCGTGGTGTGGTTGCCACTAGTTAGTGAGTGGTAATGGAGTACCAGGTACTCGTAGGCAATGACTCTGTCACCTCGTCACCTTCACACTCCGTCACATCGACCGTCACCGTCGTCGTCGTCGTCGTGCTACTTTGGCTGTCGCAAAAAAGAAAACTTAGATAGATAGCAACCGGCAAATAGCCCTCGTCTACGCGCGAGACGCCAATGAACAAGAAGTCGGAAGAGCTAGGATAGTATTAGATGCCCTTCGCTGGATCGTCTATCGGCTCGGGTCGCAGGTGTCCAGGGTGTAATTAATTTCCCTGTCGCTCTGGTCAGGCGACGGACCCCCTTTTTCGGTATTGACCAGAACTCTCTCTTCACCCCCCCCAAACGAGGGGTCCGGGCAGGAAAGGTCGGGGGAAAAGGACAACGGCAGCAAGAAGCAGGCGAAATGGCAGGTCTCGATCACCATCCGAGCCGCTGGCGAAGAGATGCTGGCAATATAGAGTAACAAATGCCAGTGAAATGGTGCTGTCCATCACATCATGATATCTTGGAACTTGAGGTCTACCTATCTCTTACATGGGCCGCTAGATAAGGTTTCGAACGCATGAGGTGCTCGGACTTGGGGGCTTGGGTACGTACTGCATCAGATGGCATCTTGTCTTCCTGGATAGCCCCTGTTCACAGGCCTACGTAGTAGAGCCCGGTATTTACTCACAGTAGGTTGCGGTTGCGTACCCACCGAATCACCGACCGGTCCAGTACGATTACAAGTGCTACATGGCGCCGGGTGCCAAAGTTGGAGTGCTGTGCAAACTTCGGCGTCTCGATGTAACCTCGAACCGTGCATGCCTCCAGCCTTGATGTCGTGAGTCGTGGAGTTGTAGTTGCGTACCTAGCTCTTCCAAATAAAATAGTCCAAGTGACGTAGGAATCCCATCCACCACCACCACCACCCTCTTGCGGTTCTGTCGTCCCTTGCATGCCACTTCCGTGGATTTCAGCCTCATGTTATATTATCTCTTGATAACCGATCAAATCTTGAACCTGTTTATGAAACGATCTCGCAAAGGAAACAAGCATGGCGGCATGGGTGCCATGTGAAACATCGACTGGATGCTGGCAATGCCTTGTTTGCTCAACCGCTCAACCGTCTCGCGATGGCCTTGTACTTATGGGCGTCCTTTGGTCCATATTAATACTTGGTATGCGTGAGAAATATGGTACGATTCATCAACTCTTGCGTGCTGCTGTATGGCAACGCTACAAGTCCGTACATAACCCTTCAGGCGGTTTTGGCTTTGGAGAATCTCATAGAATGGCTGCTTCTTGACAGGGAATATGGAGACACTTTGCGCAAGGTGGTCACGATAGACACATTTGAAACCCTTAGCACATGTTTCTGTTATGTGTGGCATAACCTTATTCGCTGGCCAAATCTGAGGGCAGATTGGTCATCGCAAAAGTCCAGAAGAAAAAGAGCTGCGTATCCTCGTATGTCTAGCGTTAACACGTAACAGATTTGAGAAAGAGATGAATCGAAAAGAGAGAGAGAAAGTTAAAGTTGTACACACCCGACGCCGTCTGCGAACTGCTTCTTTTGTTAATCAACAGTCCTGAGTTGTCGGTTATTCAACAACCGTGATACACCAAGCGTGTTAAATGTAATAGGTACGACCTTCGAGCTGTGCTCAACAACTTGAAACCGTACCGGGACCTGAGATGCCGTCCGCATACACATACACATTCGCAGCGCAGCGCAGGTTGAAAGCCATCAAATAATCAACAAAACATGGGAGTTGCTCGTGCCTGGCCTACCTGTGGTCCATCATGATGCGCAACCTTATATATAGTAATATGTAGGTAGTATGTATAGATACATGTACCCATGTTGTATCCATATGTAGTACCGCCTCTCGAGCTTCTTTCTACAAGTATACCTAATACTGTACGTCTTTGGTAGAGCTCTCAGACCAGCACGTGGGAAGCGCCTCGCTACCCACCTGTCCAGGCATGTATTACCTATCTAAGTAGGTACCTACCTACTTTAGCTATGTGGTAATATGTGGCGAGGAAGGCACAGGCGCAGGCCCTGGGCAATGACAACGACGTATCTGTGCAGGTGGGATGCGTGATTTAATCGATGGGTATGGAAGGCGCGGGGTTCCCACCTCGAATTCCAAACATTGAAGGCTGGCTTTCCACCAACGCGTTCGATTATAACTTGTACCTTAGGTAGGCAATGAACGTAGACAGACAGACAGGCAGGCAGGCAGGGACCTCGGAGTCAGTCCCTTCCCATCTCCATTACGCATTTCGGTATGGGGCCACCGTATTCGTTGCACATGGCCTGCAGCGGCTCAACTTCTGGGACAACCTATTCTCCGTACCAACACAACACCCCCGTTCTCCCGTCCTTTGCCACTTGCATCGGTCGCGTTGCCTGCGCTGTTGTTGATGCCGGTGTTTATGCCGGTGCGAAGGCCATTGAACATCGATCCATCTGAAGGAACACCGGCCGCAGCCTCGGCCTCGTGCACTGTCCACGCCGACCGACGACGGCTTACTTGGCTGAGCCTGACGTGTCTGAGTCTGAGTCGGCTTCAGGTCGGGCTACAATACGAGGGGCCGGTCGTGTCGACGGTGTAGAGGGGGCTCTGCTCTGGGGGTGCCAACGCTTCACCTTGAAGCTGTGGGGACACCCGTTCGTACCCATCAGCCGGCGCAGGGCACGATCTGCTACCTTAGCACTACTATAGTAGTATCTCTGTCTCGCCTTCACTAGTACGCAGTAGGCGGCACACTATTTAATGGGGACCACTGCCGAGAACGAGTGGACGACCCCCAAGAACCGCTACCGCTACCGCCACGGTCCAAACCGTTGTCGGCCCACTCCCCTGCAACGCGCTTCTTTGTGCCACGGTCCACGGGATCACGGATCACGGTCTACTGATCACGCCCACGACGCTCACGGCCAACATTGCGGCTGGGCTGGCGTCCCCGGCGACGAGCGTCACTGACACGAGCCTGTGTGGATAGGCAGCTAGGCAGGGTTCCACGCGCTCATCGCGCCGGACAGCAACTAAATCAAAGGGATACACTCGATGACCACGGGGGAGAGTACCGCCAAGGCCGGGGGGGGCAAGGACTCGGGCAAGGGACGCGGACAGGGCCAGCGCCAGACTGCCTCAAGTGCCTCAAGTATCCCGAGTCCGTCTTTGTCCTCCGTTGCGCTCAACGACCGGCGGGTTGCCGCTTCTAATTCAACCCTGGGTGCATGGGTCAATAACCGTCGACAGCCATCGTGGCTGGCCAATGCGTCGCCCGTCCAACCCTCGCCCCGTCCTGCGCGACCACCTGTACCGCTGCCGCCTGCTCCCTCTCCCTCTCCCTCTGCCCCTGCCTCCTCTCCCTTGCCACTTGTCGCGAACCACGCCCAATCCCCGACTCAGACGCATACTCAGACTCAGACCCAGACCCAGCCTCGGCCTCTGCCTCAGTCGCTGTCGCAATCACAATCGCTGTCGCTGTCGCTGTCGCAGTCCTCTACTTCCCCGCAACTCCAGCCTCCATCGCGACCCTCGCCGCAGCCTATTGCCAACCCGCAGCCTCAGTCACCCAGCCAGCCTGCCAGGCCTGCTCAGTCTGCTCAGTCTGCTTATCAGCCACCGCCACCACTGCAGCCGCCGGCACCGGCGCTGGTGTCACCTTTGCCATCTGCAGCCGCGCTGCCACCTCAGACAGTCGCGGCGCCACACCTCTCGTAAGCTCATCTCCGCCTTGGAACCCTGTCGTCACCATTTCTTCCTGACTAACATTGCTCCTGCTGTAGGACGTCGGCTGATCCTCATCTGCCATCAGCAGAATCGAGCCATGGGCCTAGTCCGTCCCTGCCTCTAGCTGGCGACTCCTCCAACGCTACGCCCTCACGTTCTACCGACGCCCACCGAGACACACCCACCACCCAAGCTCACTTTGTCCTCGACGATCATGTGAATCCCGCTCCGCAATCTTCGCCACAGCAGAGCCCCGAGTCTACCTTGCCGGCCGAGAACGTCCAAAACACCTCACCTCGAGGCACAGTACAAAGCCTCCCCACCGCCGCCGCCGCAACTTCTACCGCAGACATGGCCATGAACGTCACACCTCCGTTGACCACTGTGGGTTCTAACCATGCCGCCCTCGCTACGCGCGCCCCAGCCCTGGCTTTGGCACCCGAGGGCCAGCACTTAGATCGGTATGTACAACACCGCTATAATCTCTACCGATATATTGAATATTGAGCGACGATGTCTGACTTGAATGCACGGGATCAGCGGCGGTATTTCAGAATTCCTTGTTTCTGTTGAAGCTCACGCACGGTTAGACTTATTCCTACGAGATGTGGGCGGGGAACTAGGCCTAGACACCAGTGCGGAGCGAGTACGCTTTTCGATCCTGAATCAAGCCTGCGTCGAAGGTGATCTCTTCTTCCTTGCCTTGCATCAGCTATTCTGCTTGTGGACAGTGAACCAGGACTCGGTCATGGCGCTCTGCCAGCCAGAAGCTCGTAACCGTTCCCTGGTGGAAAAAGCTTTCGGAACCGTGGCATTAATTCTCAAGTCCAATGTGACGATTACCATGAGGCATCTGCGATGGTATGCCAACTTCCCTAGTCCGCTGCCTGCCTTGCATTCCCATGGCCTGTATGGCCAGACAATCAACCAGGTCTTCGACTTTCTCATTCGTCTGTCCGAAACACATGTTTTCATCCACCAAGAGCATGCAAGACGAGGCTTCCCTTTCCTTATGAGCGAGCTCATTGGAATGTTCCATCTCTACTCCCCAATCCTACAATGGATTCTATTCAGAGCGTCGAGGAGGACCTTGGGTGTGAAAGAAAATTTGATTGGCCAGCGCATGGATTCGTTATTCGCCGTCGATCAGGAGAAACACCGCAACCCCCAAACCCAGACTTACTCTTTGCATCGGGAAGGACACCAATATGAGAACTACAACATGGACTTGGCCCAACGGTACAGGAACATCTTAGCTCAGTATCAACCCACCTCACATAATATAAGTCAAAGCCCGTCCGCGCTCGCTACATCCCCACCTGTCCAGTCTCTAGCTGCCCTGGCCACCGCCCTTCCTCCGAGTGGTGATCGGTTGCCAGCCGAGATGGTGCAAGGTTCAACTCAGATGGGCGCAGTTGCATCCAGCAACCAGAATATCAACCAGAATATCCATCCTCCTTCGCCAACGCATTCTCCAATGAACGGGTTCAACTCTACGGCTTTCCCGAGCCCGACCACCGTTCTCAACCCTCAGCCCACGGCGCATGTACCCATGACCCTTGTTCTACCGAGCAATACCTCGGTCGGAACAACCATGCCAACCACGTCTTCATTCCAGTCTCCCTACCAATCGACTACTCTTCATCAGCAAGGGCAGAACACAACACCCAGTTCCCGTACGCCATCAGGTAACTCGCAGCGACAATTTGGGATAGTCCGGCAAGAGCAGCAGCAGCAACACCAGCAGCAACAACACCAGCAGCAGCAGCAACAGCAACAATATTTTGCTCATCAACGTCTTCAGCAAATGAATTTGCAACAGCAGTCAACCGGGCAGCAATACCAACAACAGTCCTTGCAATATCCATCGCAACAGATGGCGGCATTTCAGCAGCACTACAGAAGGGGTCTACAGTCCGGGGCAGTACCAAGTCCGTTGCCCTCGCCTGTACAATCAGCACACCCGAACCCTTGGCAGATCTCTGCTACTGCCGGACAGCCTTCGCCCCATCTGCAGCCCGCCAGCAGTCATCCAGTTCCTCGGTCACTCCCTAGCCATCATCCAGTTCATTCTGAATCACCCACTATGTTGACCCCATCAGGTACAGTGGATTCCATGCCATCGCCTCGGACTACGACATCCGTTCAATCAGACCACGTACGGCCTTCGCTTGTCTCGCCACGGCGAAGAGCAACTCAAAACTCTGATCGATTAATTCCCGAGCCTGGTATAAGAATCACTCTACATGATTATCCCCATACTCCGTACGAGAAAAGATCTCTTGATATTGCACTTCACCAGGCTCATTTACGCAGCCCAAAGCGTATTCAAAGATCGTTCCACCCAGCGAAGCCTTCTCAAAGATATTACCAGGCGGTCAAGGAGTTTGCCCTTGAGCCCAACCCAATTCCTCAGCATGCGCACATGTATGAGTTTGCATTTGATGTCACTGCCACTATTTACGCAAATCGGGTTTTGAATGAAATAGTGGCGGGCGAGAGCCTCCCAGTGAGTCAGTATTCTGACGGGTCACTACACTTGCGTTTAAGATGCTGCAACCTACCTGCTAACGTATCTGTTTCTTCTCACACATGGGTGACTTGCGAAACAGCATGGCCAGAACATATATTCCTGAAATTGAACGATGACACAGTTGAAGTAAAGCGTAAACAGCATCACTCAAAAGACTCCGCAGCTGATGTCACTTCCTTCGTGCGTTCAGGATCGAACTCTCTCCAAATTTTCGTCATGAAGTCCAGCACACAGCGAAATTACGTCCCATATGTTGCTGTTGAAGTAGTGGAAGTTCTCAGCCATAGCTCTGTACTCCACATGGTCAAACAGTACGAGTCCATACCAGCGACTGCAACTCGTGACGTGATTCGCAAGCGATTGGTTGGCAACTCGCCCAACCAGGGGGGAGGCGATGATGACGTTGAAGTGCCAAATGACGGGATATCCATCGACCTGGCCGATCCGTTCACCTCGACAATATTTCAGGTACCTGTACGAGGCAAAACCTGCACACATCTCGAGTGTTTCGACCTCGAGATTTGGCTAAACACTCGCTTAGGTAAGAAGTCGCTAAACGCAACAGAGCCGTCCTTTGTGGACAAATGGAAATGTCCCTTATGCGATGGCGACGCACGCTCTTACAATCTTCGCATCGACGAGTTCCTCGTAGAAGTTCGCCAAAGCCTAGAGCAGAGCAGTCTGCTCAAAACCAAATCCATCACCGTTTCTGCCGATGGTTCTTGGAAGGCGAACTATAACCCCGACAATGACGATAGCGACCCGGATAGTGACGACGGTGGTACACGGGCCACGTCTAGAGCTGCATCCAAGTCTTCCGTGCCCCGAACTGTTATCGAACTCGACGATGACTAAACTGGTAGTCCTTGGCATCAAGGCCAAACTAAGGCGGCTTCAATTCGACCAATGTTTCCCTACTACGTACAACATGCATTTCGATCATCCGCATCCCACAATACATGTTCAGCACAGAATTGAAGTATGTTTTAGCTCAAGATGCTTCCACTACTTATACTCGAATGATCCACAATATCCTGGTAAAACTTACAGATTGGTCCACACGTTTCTTAAAAACCTTCAGTATCTGATACTATATCAGATCACGTTTACTTTTCTGATGAATTTTCAAGCAAAGCGCGGAGTCAGGGGGCAAAAGTGGCATCATCAAAACCTACCTAAGCATAGAATCTGGGTTTGTCTACCTGGAATATTCACTGGATGCATTTGCTTGCTTGCCTGTTTAGATTTCCAATTCCCTTCTCCCGAAGCCAAAGTCTATTGATTGCTGGTTCGCATTTGCCGATTTGCATTGCAGGTTGTATGGAAAGAGTCACAGGTCCGGTTGTTTCAAAATGAAGGAGTTTCACGGTCACGGTCATAAGGTCTGTTTGTTTTCTCGTGGTCGGTAGGCATTGACAGGTAATGGCAATGGCAATGGCAGTGCAGATGTCAATGTACATTTACGAAGACCTATCCTAAGGCCAGCTCATTTAAGGTGTGCGATGACCGATGAGATGATGTTCAAAGTTGTCTGTCAGGTAGATAGAACATACCTACTAAGACGTTTGACGTGTTAGGCTGTGTCGCTTATCCAGGACCCTTGTAGACGACTAGTAGCTGGTAAAAATACCTCGATGGGGTTTTTTTTAATTTATAAAACCGACCGACAACTGTATTCATGGACCAGCTACCTAGATACAGTCTAACTGTGCAACATGTATGCCTAGTAGGTATATATATATAAAGTGATGGTTCTTACGAGTAGAATGTCCTCATTTCCACGCTGTCAATAAATCAAGTCTGTACGCAGTGCTAATAATGGGTACGCATGTTTGACAAGCAGCTGAGAGAAACCTACCATAGGTTTCTAATGAAGGCATATGACTTTGAGTTCATTGCATTTCCAATCCTTGCAAGTGAGAGGACTGCAGGTTAGACGGTTCCCCTTTTCTTTAATGAGTACTTATATAACTACTGTTGCTGCGAATCTCGGAAGAATCTTGAACTTGGTCAGGAGGTACCTACCTAGATGATATTGGTAACTTCGATTCCAGTTTTGGGCCTACAGTTGGTCCGCAATACATATGCTTACCCATCATACCTATCAAGCAACACCTTCAATGGATTTGGGACCTCTCTCTAGAGACGCAGAATGGTCTGGTCAAGGCACCTGTCCACTCACCTGTTTGCTCAATTTCCAAGGCCGATTTCACTGCTTTTTTAGCCCTTCATGGGGACATGCGGGGGAAGTTGTTGTTCTTTCAAACTGGCCTTCGCCGACAAAAAAAGCTACTACGTGGTGAGAATTGCAGGGGCCACTTATCCACCTGCAGGGCATCCATGCACGGCATTACTTGGTGCCGACCGATGAAATCAGTCGAGTTGCATCCCTATGGTGACTCCGAGCTGCGATTGTTCAAATCGGCAGCAGACATCAATGTTATCACCATTCATTAGCGGACAAAAAAATCAACAAGCGTTGTCCTTCCAATTGCCAAGGTCTGATATACATGAAATTGAACGCCGGCCCCAGGTGTACATGATGCGTTTGATGCAAATTCAAGTTAATGATGAGCAGATGTCAAATGACTATTCCGTAGCAACGATGGACTCAAAAAGACCGATAGCCATTGCGAACGGCTGAGATCTCAAGTCCGTTTCCCGCCCTTTCCCTTCTTCTCAGGGACCGACTCGTCGTCATCATCGTCGTCATCGTCACTGTCCTCGCCAATACTATAATGGTTCCTATCAGTTTCCCGCGGCGAGGTAACGTGAAGATCATCCAACTGGTTCTCGTCGAAGTCGCCGGCCTCGACATCACGATTCGTCCGTCGGTTCCGCAAGCCATCGAGTCCGGAGCTACCGTTCCGGTCGCCTAGGAAGGGTAGACCGCTGTATCCAGCTGTGCGCTTCCTTGAGCGCCAGATGATGAATGCCCAGGCGGCGGCCCCGATGGCGACGATGGCGAGGACCACTTCGCCCGATTTCTGATAGGCAGCCCACTTGGCGGCTTGGAGCTCCTCGTCCTTGGCGTTATCTGTGTCAGTATGGTTGCCCACGCCGCCGACAGAAGTCTCGGGAAGCTTCTCCCCGTCGAGCTCGCTCTCGGTGGGCGCGCCGCCGATGCCACCGATGTCGACGCCAGTGAAGCGGTCGAGCATGTCGCGGGTCCGACGTGGGTAGTCGAACGGGACCATGTGCGATGACTTATTGAATAGTACGTAGGTGAGATTACGAGCCTCTTGCCAGAAACCAGCCGCATCCCCCTCAAAAGTCCAGGGACGTCGCGGGGCCCAGTTGCCCGGGGAGATCTCGAAGCCCTTGCCGCCATTCCATTCGAGGTTGCTGAGGAACGACTCCGTCCCCATGTGGTTGCAAATCAAGTCTTCGGCGCCGGAGAATAGCAGGACTTTGACTTGCTTGAGAAGGTCGGGCAGGAGTTTGACGGCGGGCTCGGATTTCTGTGTCTTGAATGCGACACCGACTGCGCCATTGCACTCGGTCCATCCCGTGTTCTTGGCGGGGTTGATGTGCAGCGCGTCGACAACCTCGGCCTTCGTCAGATAGGGCGTGACATATTTGAGGTCAGGGGGCCAGTTCATGCCGCAAGAGGGGTATTCGTCGGTCAAGCGGACGTCGTACATGTTGACACACTGGCCGCCATTCTTCTGGGTTTGGCGGAGTATCTCGGAGAGGATAACCTCGCAGAGCTGGTTGGAGATCTTGTTGCTGTCTGTCAAGGCTAATTTGGTTCGGCAATCGCGCAGCATGCCCTCAAGCTTAACTCCGAGAGCTGTGCCCTTTTGCACGATACCTTTTTCGTACGAGTATGTGAGGTATGCTTCGTACTGCTCGTTGGGGGCTATCCAGCCGTTGCCTATCATGAGGCCCTGGAGGTTCCATCTCTTGCTCTGCTCGGTTTTCTTGTTCCGCTCGAGGATTGCGCGGGCAATGTATGGGATGTGTTGGCCCGCAAAGGATTCACCAGCCAGGTATATCTTCAAGCCGCACCATCACAGGTTAGCACAAATACAGAGGGGTTTCGGTGAATTCAAGACTGCTCACGTCGTCATGCTCGTATTCGGGGAACAGCCTATACCACTTCTCGAGGAAGACGACGAACTGGTCGGCCATCTCGCCCAGCTCGTGGACGTAGCTGTTGGTGTCGACATAGCTGAAGCCGGTGCCGACAGGGTTGTCGACAAAGAGCAGGTTGGCGAACTCATTCCAGCTGCCATTGTTGTACTGCAGGTTGCCGTCGTTGTCTTTGACGCGGAAAGGCCCGATCTCCATCAAGGCGCCGTCCTCGGAGCTGCAGCCGGGCCCTCCGTTGAGCCAGATGATGGTGCGTTGCCTGTTCGCGATGTGTCGATTCTGGAAGTGCCAGAAGAACATGTTGCCGTTATGCTCGGGTGTGATCTCGATATGCCTGCAAACAGTGCGCGCCATCAGCACCACGTCCCAACCAGATAACGATCGCGCTTGTACTCACCCGGCATGCATCTTGGTAGCGTCCCCCTCGGGGAGGCCAGGCAGGTGGTGGACATAGTAGTCGCCGGCGGATGGCTCGGCCTGGACGAGGGCGACGGACGACGTGAGGGCGCATAGGACCGAGCCCCAGCGCGATATCCAGCGCGATAGGGGTGCCATGGTTGGCGAGAGAGGGCGTGTCAGCGTGCCCAACCGTTAGATTGCGGGTTGCCGGTCCATCGATTCCAAGGCAATTCGTGTGTTGTATTAGGGCGAGGGGCAATTGATTTATACGCAGATAATGGAGAAACAAAGCCCTGCGGCGGTTGGAGTATGGAGGTGTTGAAGAGGAGCAAGAAATGACGAAATGGAGTGTGTAATGAGAGAGAGTGATGTGGTCTCTTTTGGAGGTTGCCTGCAGGTGGTTTAGGTAGGTAAAGTTTACACCCACGGAGCTAAGTATTAGGTACATAGGTACCTAGTGGACCTAACTGTACTTACCAAAGCAGCCTGCGGACCGCGTTAGTGTGGGGTGTTTTGGCATCCTCGGCATCCAATTAGCACCTATTTAGTCCCTGTAAGTGCCCCAACATGCTCAGCCTAGGCGTGGCCTAGTGAACCAAGATGTGGGTAGGCTTCGGCGGACTACAGTACCTACGGGCCTACCTACATGTAGGTGCCTACATGTACCTAGGTAGACACTCCAGCCACACCTGGAACGTCTTCAGCCGCAGGTTCGTTCCTTGCAAGAACCTGCAGGGCCACATCTCATGGGAAACTTGGCATCGGATGCTCGGGAAACAGCGCCCCACGCCCGCCCGGCCAGGAGGGCTAGTAGAAGTAACCTAAGGGGTCGAAGTAGGTGCTGACCTACATAAGTCTGTATCTAGGCACTCATCGTCCAACTGCATGCCCGGCCACGGCCAACACACATACACACACACACACACACACACACACAAGATGGATAGGTATGTTCAGCAAGCCATCCATCATCTATCCCCATGCCCGAGTAAACCCCTCGCCACCAAGGTTCCCTCCCGACATCCAAATTCAAAACGGGGTAAATTACAAATGCGTGTATTAAGATTAGCGCCTGCCGATTTATCATAGACACTACTCGATATTCTCTTACTGGATTATTGCTGTCTCTGGGAACTGCCCCTGCGTGCAGTACTGACTCCTGAGTAGATGCGAGCACTTCCTCCTCTTTGCCCCAGCCTTTGATGTCGCCTCCTTCAAGGACAGAACTGCCCAGTGGCATTTCCCCGTCAAGCTCAATGCACTCTACCACCGTTGGAATGCTGTGCATAACACTCGAGAGGGACTTGATCCGTCGCAATTTTGGTTGTAAGCCTCCCGAGCTCCGTCCTTCATGTGCTGGACGAGTCCCTTCTATTATAACCCAGCTCTCGTCTCGGCCATGCCTTGGTCTATTCTTAGAACTACAAGTCCTTATGACCATAAAGACTTCAAAGTCCGACAATGTCTATTGCCCTCGCGGATATTTATCGTTCGATGTTATCGGCGTGTTCTCCCAACGGTACCCGTGCCCTCAACGGAAGACGAGACACCCGTCTGTCCGATGAAGTCGATCGATCGGACGGCTACCGCCAAGGTGCCTGCGAGATGAGATTGACCATGCTGTTGATCGCATTATCGCCTTCCTCCACCGTGATTAGATTTGCCTCCTGCAACACCGTAACTGTAGGGCCACGGGTCAGTACTTCATACCCACCAGGCATTCGCAGGAGCAGCGATGCCCTCAAGAAGGCCGCAAGCCCGCAGTGGCGAGTTTTGCTCCCAACGAGCAGGGCTGAGGGAGGAAGAGCGAGACACCACGGGATAGGCCCAAAAGGAAAACAAGGACTCGCAGAGGTATGAACTGACCGACGTCTCCCACCCAGCTTTGACAGTTATAATCCGACTCTGGGTTGTTCACTGGCGCATCCATAATGATATTTCTTACTCGCAGATCAATTTCGTTCCCTGTCGATGTGAACGTGGAAACAGCTAGCCGCCGAAAGTAATGCGGTCTTAGCCATGGCAAGGGTTGGTTCCACTCCTCATGTGCTTTAAAGTCCGGATACTCTCCTTGTATTCGAATTGTAACGTTGCTCTTTTCGGCTTCATCAAAGGATATATACAGTTGTGTGATTCGCGTGCTCTGGAGATCCTGCGGATGGCCCTTGAATACTTTCAGCACCGACAGTTAGTTTCAACTTCTAACCAACAAGATCTACCACACGTGGAGACCATAATTGCGACCTTCTGAGGCTTTGGAAAATCAAGACAGACGATCAAAAAAGTGACAATTCTTGTTGTACTCACTTAGGATCCACAACGTCTGCATTTGCCCAGTCCTCGAGGTCATATCTGGATGGGGGAGTGGCCGAGACGCTTGTTCCGCGTTCTGGCCGTTTGCTACATCGCCGCGGGCTTGGGGGCCCGGTGAGTTGTGCGAGTGTCCAGTGGCCGATGGAAACGTGTCGTTCGCGCTGGACGATGCGACCATTACTTTCGAAGGAGAGGCCTCCTCCGACTCACGACTAGTCGTTGCGTTCGAATCCTCCTCGAGCGCCGACTAGACGGGCACGCTGACGCAAATATCCACCTCCGGCACTCTGGATTAGAGAGTTGCGAGTTGCGAGGATAAAAAGGCGTATTAAGTAGATGCGAGCTCCGATTTTTATTGATAGCGACAGATAATAGGCTGCCGAATAAGATCTTCTGGAGGGAGTGAAGCAAGAGATATAGGTTGGTGTACCTAGGCTCAGCCATATATCTCGGCGGAAAAGAGGACAGCGCCATTTTGACACCGAACCACCCCTCTTGTGGCCGCCCTTTGGCTGCTAGGTACTTCCCAGTACACCCTTTCCATGGTCTGCGATCTACCTACATGCATACGTGATGGTCTGACTCCCTTCACCACTTCACGGGGCCACCTAGGACTTCGTACACATTTGCTGTATAACAATTGCTGGTTATGCTTCTTCGTGGTCAAGCATGCCCATCCTTGCCATGCATGAGACGGGAGGGAATTTATCGATACGAATCCGCCCATCATCTACATACATACATAGTACCCAAGGTATTGTGAATGTACGTCTATGTTCCTTTCTAGACTAACATTGCATGGGAGCCAGCTCGCCAGGTCGTTAGCCACGGACGGGTAGGTTATACAGGGTGTATGCGGGCTCGGCAAATAGACCGTTCTAGACCTGGCGCATGCCGCTCTTCCATCTCATTCGCTGCTCCTACAGTGTAGAATACGGCAAAGAGACTTGGTGGGCAAGGCTTGAAGAGCGCAAGGTTTGCACAAGGTTCGCACTTGCATACAGTATCTCTTCACACATCCTACTCGGTGCTCTCGGTGTAATGGGGTGGGTTTTGTGCTGAGTATGGGCTGACCTTAATGGCTCTGTAGGACGTTGCGGCAGATGTGGCATATCCATGGCGGACCACCCATCCACGCCGAACATCGACCACGCTCTCTACTCTCGACTCTGTCATCTGTCTACAGAAGAGGTCTCACATCATTACCAGAATGACATGTCACAGAATGGCTCTTGGGAAATGTGAGCACAATGTAACCGGAGGTTGCCTTGAATGGGAGCTTCGCCCATACTTGGCACCCTTCTCCAGCTAGAATTGGACGGCCTCCTGCCTAATACGCATGGGATAGGCGTTTGATATATAGTTTGACACGTACAAAAACGCGGATCCAGCAAATCCTGGAGAGGACGAACTGAAAGTGGCCTGTTGATCCACATGGGGTTTATCGAGATGTAGATACCCGCCGCCATTGCTCCGAGGGCTAGAGGTCGCCAACGGTTTTGGGCGGGGAATAAACGAGCAGATCACAGACAAAACGTACGAGATTGTTTCTAGAACATTCACCTGCCTATATTCGGGGCGGCCTAAATTTATTGATGCGTGCCCGAGTCTGGTCGTCAACAGCAGACAAACTCTTCGACAGTTTTCATCGAGGCATCTTGAATGTTCCGTTCATGTACGTTTGCAGATGACAGGCAGAGAACAGACAGGTTTGGCAATCCATCCCTTTTATGCCTCTCCCGTCCCACTACTCACGGTACAATAGTTAGCGGCCTCTTCTTTCTTGGGGCATGATGGACACGGTGATGTACGCTGATCCCTGCGGCCACAGTAAGCCAAGGATACAGAGTACGACTCTTTCGGCAAACGTTGCCCAGGATGTCATGCCCTCTTTTGGAATGGTTAGCGTTTGGGGGTGGGAATGGGCTCGATGGGGTGTCTACTTATTCCTTGTTGACGAACAAAGTTGTGAGGTTGGTTGGTAGCACGCGCTGAATTTATTTTAGTAGGCCTGCCACTGGCCAGGGAATACCCGCGGATCCGTCTCCCAAAGGGATTGGGTAAGAGAGATAGATGACTTGCAGGATTTCCATCCAGATCACGCTCGACTTGATTCCTTACGTTGTGCATTTTGCTTGTGATGGAGCCGAGGATACCCACCGGGCTCTCTCAATATGTACCTGTAGGTACATATTGGCTACGCAAGACGTTCCCATTCTGGTCTACTTGGGTCGATCATCAAGAGCACACATAGAACAACACAAATTCTTACGTTTCAACAGATTCGCGTTTCCGCCAGCAAGCACGTAGCGCCTTGGTCTGAGACTTGAAATCGGAGAGAGACACCCGAGCACCCATTACCTATAAACTCCGATTCCCCTGTGTCACCGCGGCGCTCTTCGTGTTGTACAACGGGTCTAAACATTGCCGAGGCCGGCTGATAAGTGCTGACAATGGACAATCGAATCGCAACAGGACGATGTGATGGATATGTACGTACGTATATGTCTGAGCAGGACGAGGAGCATGTGGCATGATATGGTGCAGTTTGTTTCTATATACAATTCTGCCAAGAGTCTGGGAAGCTGCGATATACACTAAGGTCAATGATCACATATACGAGCGCTTTGCTTTGACCACTGTGCTGTAACCCAGTGTCTTGCGACACCAGGAGATGTGTGAACGGTCCAGAGCTATGTAAGCGCTCATCCTGTCTGTCCCACCAGCGAAACACCTCACGATTAGTTCAAATACGAATTCCAAAATCTTGTCGGAACTGAATTGAACTCTTCAGGCCCTTGCACACAAGGCGAGATGTCATCTGGCAGATATGGCTGGTAGATTATCAACAAGAAACCTTGACTAGTGCCATAGTTTTTAAATGAACCAGGCGAGGAGTTCACGAATGAATTCTGCACAGAAGGCTACGCACCTCTTCAGTGGTAAGTTGCATGAGAAAGACAACGATTCTGAGACCACGACGAGAAGTAGTGCTGAGGTTCGGTGGAGGCTATTCGGACGAACACAAACCGGGAGATATCATGATTATGAACTGCCGACTTCACGCCGAGGGCACTGAACAAGTTATAAAGATTTGAAGCAATTTTTCGATGATAACATGGTAATAATAAGCCTTAGTTCCAGCTCTCGTGCTTGGAGGGCGTGTCTGTTTGCAGAAGCAGACCATTACGTGGAGTCTTCTCGCCACAAAATTTTCCTCAACTCTCAACCAAAATTCAGTCGATTCGAGTGCCGGCTAGCAGCCCTCGTTTGCAAGCATGTCGGTTATAGCAAGGTAGAAAGCGACTGCGTTGAAGCTGTAAATCCATGAGCGATGGTACGTGTCTATGGATGAGCGCAATTTTCAACGTACCCCGGCTTTATTCCAACAAGGCTCCGTAGCATCCACCTCCAACGGTTTGTCCAGTTGATCAGGTCGAGATGACTGACATTGACGAGAGTACCCTTGTAAGTGCCCCACTGAGAGCTCGCGACACTGACGAGACCATCGTTTGGTCCCTCAGCTTCGTTGATCACGCCAAGGGATTGTCGGAATGGGCTGAGGAACGGCAGGCGATCCACCACTTGAAACAGGAATAGGGTTAGTGATGACTTGCTCAGGGACGGCTTTTGAGCGCAGACGGTGCTTCAATCTCGCAAGCATAGATAGGTGACAAGAATAAGAAGACAGATGAGTTACTTACTAGCGCCATAGGAGAAGTATTTGGTTTCTGGATTGTCAGGGGTCCGAGGATTGAAGCTCTCAGCCATATACGTAGACGTCAGCTGCTCGAAAGCACCCGTTTCCAGGCCAAGACGGGCGAGGAGCTTGTAAAGCCTGGGTAGGTTCTCATTGCCGATCTCTCGGAACACGAAATCTGCAAAAGAGCTCCCATGATGAGGGGACGCAACGGTGACAAGGGACCGGACCGTTACATTCGCTGGACGAAGGTGCGAAATCATATATCGCGCATCGAGCCCACCCATGCTGTGGGCGACGATATTCACCTCGTGACCGCCAGCAGCATCGGCAATTCCACGTGCGAGCTTCTCAGCGCGTTGCTCGATGCTGCCGGATGGAGGGACAGATGTAGTGATGACGTGTACGCCGTTGGCTTTGAGGGCCTCGACAATGCCCCGCCAGTAGTGTACGGGCGGTAATAATCCTTGGGGCGTGAGATGAAGCTCGGAAAAGCCTAGTAGTCCATGGGCCAAGACAACGGGGAGCTTCGGCGTTGCTGAGATGTGGTGTTAGCCGCGAGATACAGTGAGCTGAAGCGAATGAGAATGCGTCAAGTCGAGGTACCCTCGATACCTTACCGTAGTGATCCCTTATGTGAGCATAGTCGTCGTGAATGCGCTTCCCGAGGTGTGACAGCCTAGGGTCGCCGTCACCGGAGCCGTGTGGAGCGGAAGCTGCAGCATAACGACTTGATATAAACTGTCGTTTGAGAGGTAGTTGTGGGTGGCCAGGAGGGACCCGGTGGCAGCAGGACGGTATACGGCGGATAGTATACATAGTGAGTTCGTGTGCTATAACCTTGAAGTAATTGTCATATCAGAGAGTCGAGTGCCACACCCATTGTCGTATAGAACTCTTGACGCCTTCTATCGAGCAACGCCGCTTCACTGTGTTTTCTGGTATAGCAGCTCGTGTTTCGTGGCCGCTTGATGATATTGCTGTATGACGTGACTCTATAGAAAATCACAAGTACGATATCTAGGAGAATGCTCAGTCAATTTACAGAAAGAAAGGCCATCCTGTTCTACCTTATGTAAATAAACACCATGACTTGCTCACTCCCTACATGTATGTGCATGCCTAGGTACCTCTAGGTAGGTAGCTTAGCGTGCAGCACAGTTGTTGACATCACAATCTGGAAAACTGCTAGGGAAGGATGCCAAGTATTCACATGCCCACACTGTCCCTGAGGGCCGGACCTTTCCAAGGCTGTCACAGCTGTATCCTGTATGTGCCTAAGCTGCATTGTAGCATAATTTGGGATATTAAATAATCGTATAAGAGGGGCTTCCATTTTCAATAGGTACCTAACGAACACACCTGGCAAGGATGCAGGTGCCAAGTCCCATATCCATCTTTGTCCATGCATCTTTGAGTCCAGTGTTCCCACTGGGCAGCTAAGAGCTTTCACCAAAGACTAAGAGCTCATGTTGTGAGCCTGGAGATATTGCACCTGCTACGTAGCAACACAGAAGTGGTCTTTCTCAGCCCTGCTCATAACACGAAGGTCAATTAGTACCTTGGTCTACGGCCGGCTTAATTACCTACCTACCTAAAGCTGCCTCCTAGAAAGGGCATGTTCTTCCTTGCATGTATGTATGTTGGTAGGTTCGTTGAGCTAAGATAGCGGCGCTAAAGAAAGGTATCTCAATAGGTGGGCAGTCTTCATCTCTCTAGGTGATTACCTCTAGGTACCTAGGTACTCTAGGTAGGCATACAAGATGTCCTGTATGTTGTGGGTGCTTGAATACAAACAAATCAATTTGTTGTGACACTCTTGGCCTTGTGAGTATACCAGCTCGATAGTACATTATTCTTATCGAAAGCTTCCAAGAATATACAGCGAAGCGAACTACCTGAACCAAACGGTGCACCCCGACTTGCAAACAGGATGACAGGGCCATCGCCTATCTACCACTAAGAAACCCATTCTAGCCGCTAGTCATAAGAATAACCTCATATTCTAGCTTTTGTATTGACAAGGAAGTTCTGTCTGAACCAGACTGTCGGGATCGCTCCAACCTCGCTCGCTTAATTTGAACTTCTAGATCGGGCGTGCTGCTGCTTGTTATGGTCATGTGCCCCTTCTTATGAATGGCTGGCAATTATTTCTCTCAAGCTCTACGGTTAGGTTCTTGCATCACACAACACCCTGTGTCCTTCGTTTTGTTGCGTAGCACAGCACAGACTGTGCTGTACGCACGAAACCAACAGCCTAAACTAGAGATAATCGAGCACATCAAAACTGGATTACCCTAAGTTCGGTGGTATTCCATCGCTGGTGTAATGGCTTGTGACCGATGAGCTGCTCTTCACAGTTGATCCCCACCTATTCAAGCCGTCTTGTGCTGCAGCAGCCACCAACAATTACTGTTTCTGGGCTGTACTAGCATGGGACAAACAAAATTACCACCGATCTATATCGGTCCTGACTATGATCAGGTAGGTGTGATTAGCCATTGTGCTCGGTCTGGGGCGCTACGCGCTTTCTACCTATTCCGATATCATAGAAGTTCACCCTCCCTGGTATACTTGAGGATGCTCAATTCCACGCCAGTGGCCGAGAGGAGGCATGGTACCTTTCTTGAATAAGTATACAAGACTGCCTCACCTTCCCCACAGCAATAATTACTGCCCTTTCTTGATCTTCAGCAATAGATACCGTCATCTCAAATATTGCCAACGCACAATATGACTAGTTCATCGACCTGCGCGGCTGCCGCATGCCAGAAAGACTTCCTGAACCAGTCAGCAACGCTCCCCGGAAATATAGTTTTCCTCATTTTCTTTGTGGCTCTTTTCCCTGTGGCTGCAGTGCTCGGCGCTAGATACAAGAGCTTATGGTTCACCGCAGCTATTGCCACGGGCGTTGCTCTGGAGGCCGTTGGATATGTCGGTAGACTGCTATTATATAACATGATAAACAGCAGAGCTGGGCTCACAATCTTCGTCGGCGGGACAATTCTCGGTCCAACATGTATCTGCGGCGCATGCTTCTCGATTCTACCGCGGATTGTTGCGCTCTACGGCGAAGAGTATCATGGCTGGCGGCCTCTCTGGTATCGCGTCCTCTTCTCGGTCTTAACTATAGCGGCTCTTGTCCTTCAGCTTGTTGGGTCAGTAACCGTAACTATTCAGGATATAGAAGTCATGGTTGGTAAATCTTTGAACACTCTGAGTCGGTGTTGGTCACTAACAAGCCTCGAGGTTGATATAGGCACTTACACCCTTATTGTGGGACTTGCCGTTCAGCTCATTGCCCTTGTTATCTTCGTTGTCCATTCCACTCTATTCGCGCTTACCCTACGAACCACGAAACATGCCTTGAACCCAAGGTTTTCACATATCTACAAGAGCACTCTGTTCAGGTCATCTTTGATTGGTATGGAAAACTCATCTTCCACACCTCGAAGCGGGATCTATGGATAATTGCTGATGGATCACAGCTTTCACCATCGTGATCTTGTTGATGCTTGTCCGGACAGCGTACCGGCTTCTACAGATTGCAGAAGGGCCCCACAGCTTCATTGCACGAGCTGAAGGACTTTTCCTGGCTCTTGATGGGGCAACCATGTTATTAGCAACTGTGTTGCTTCTGGTCTTTCTCCCGGCTAGAATTCTGGGCGAGGCCTGGTCGGAAACTTCTTTCGTTAGGCTTTCGCGACAAACGCGGCGATTAGCTCGGCCAGCTCCAGCCCGTATCATGATGTATCAACCAGGTCGAGCCCCTGATTGCCTCAACATGCATTATCCTATGCGTACCTATTCATCTGAAAGGACGAACTATGCGACGCCAATCTCACAGAGAGATAGTAAGTTGGAACAGGCATTCCATATCCCCCCTTTTTTTTTCTCCTTGCAAGTCTCAGAGGTATGAAGCACTTAACGAGCAGTTATTCGCTTCATGCTATGGGGTTGCTCTCGAACTGTACTTCACTCTAAGAATCAGCGACTGACACTAGTGGCCTATAGTGGTTGACAGGGACAACTTGTGGTAAAAACACGATTTGTTGATGGAAATACGGCGTTCTTGCAGGTGATGGATGAGGTCTTGACGTGGTGCTGACTGGCACGATAGGATGAATTGAGTGAAGGAGCGATGCTTTGAATCTGAAGAGATTGGAAAATCATTGTTCCCACTAAAAGTCCATTACGTGTTGCTCTCTCACTAGTCACATCCTAGGACTATTGTCTGAATCTTTGCAATTATTTCTGCACAATGAGGTGGCATGATGTTATTATCATTCGGCTACGTTCATTGTGCCTGCACAGTCTCGTAGGTGAGTTTAATGATATAGAATCGCTTGATCCATTGTGCCTCACTATCCCACATAGTATCGCTAATTTGAGTTGGGATTATGTCAAAGCTGTGGGGGTCACCATGATACATACTTTCCTTGATTGCCACATTTGACATAGCCAATTATCCCGACAGTATCGTATCTTTGTCCCTAAACAGGTCAAGTCATTTATGTGAGTTGGTGGTAATTTTCTTAGATTTGTGGCTCAAGCTAAGACTGCGTAGTATAGTATTTGTTTGTTGTCGCATGTTTCTACCGCCTCACAATTACTGCCAGTTTCAAACAGGTCATTCAATTTGTCTTTCACTTACTCTTGTTTCATCCTAAGTAATAATACTACCCTAGTCTGGTCGACGATACAGTCCAAGTCAGACACTTCAATCTTGGATCAGTGTAGTTTCAATCAATGAATTCCGATGGATTACCCTAATTTTCTTATTGCCGGGCCCAAATTTTATAAGCCTCAGTCTCTCACTATGTACGATCTGAAGAATGAAGACGAAGTTGCTGTTAAATTTGAGATCTTGACTCGGAACCAATTCAGGTCCCTTCGCTGTCAGAAGCAAGGATTACGTTAATTTCGAAAATTAGTAGCGTGTACCAGTACGGCGTCGTAATCGGTACGCAGAGTATCAATTCTGTTTTGCTTCAGATCATAGAACAGTAATTATAGGTAGGTGACGACATTACATGAGAAAACATCTACAATTTTCTAAAACGTCAAGTTGTAAGATTTGGTATGCTAGTAACGCGCTATGAATAGGCCTGGGACCGCACAACTCTCCAAGGAGTATGAAGCCGTACGGACGAGGTCTGATTATTGTTTGTTACGACTGACTCTTTGATGTAGACCATTATCTGGTCATCCCACCAAATTTCGAAGTGTCTTCGAAGTAGCAGGTCAGTGGCGAAGAGTAAATTTCCATGGCGCTATGATTAATAACTGGTATCCCAATATGTGATATCCCGAGCAAAGAAATGGAGCTTATCAAATAGGGGTTAGAAAGTGTTGGACGGCATGATGTGAGCGCCAGGCTCCCGTGCACAAAGTCAGCAGAGGATATCATTTCGTAGATCTAAACTCCGAGACTTTGTGTAACTAGACAGTCTGAAGCAACGCGCCTCTAGTTGGATCTCATCACGTCTCGGGCAGTTCGGCGGTTGAGTGGCTAAGACACTAGGTGTTAATAACCCAATATGCCGACCTAATTATACATTTCAAAATTCCTCTGATAAAGGCCTCAGGAACGGCGAGTTAAGGAGCATTGCAACAGGATCATCGCCATTGCTAATATAAAATGTACACAGTAATTACATTATATCCTGCACCCGATTACGTTCTCGAAGGTTATATGCATACATGTTAGTTGTCCTTGAGTTTTATCGTATGATCTCGGCTCGAAAACTCGGACTGAGCTTGCAGTGAGGCAGAAGCTGCGATAAAGATTTGAATCCGCACGTTTTTGGCTAGATTGTGTATTGGGAAAAGGTCATATCCAGGTCCGCATCATAGAAGTTGCGGAAGCCGAAGGTCTTTTTCGACTGATCAGCCAGGCAGCAAGCAACTGTTTTCAGACCCCAAACGCCCATTCCCGGGACCGACTCACGGGGAACTCCTATATCAGTTCTACAACATCTGCGTCCTACCCGGTCACAAGAGCCTATCGGATTCTTAGTACTTCGGATGCAGTCGCTATCACACATATCAGAGGAGATCACTAATTATGGCACAAAAAGAGTCATGACGACGGTCGGCAATACGAAGGTTCTCGGGAAAGGCGAGCCGTTTCTCTTGACACCAGTGGATCCTTAAAGTGGTACTACCTAGAGGTATGTAGAAGTATTCATAAGAAACTCATCTGGGCAATGTCTGGTGCGATCTAATTTAGAGACGATAAAGTTACTACATTGAATACCTACATTTCCTAGGCACGATAAAGGTGCTTTCGACAAAAAAGTGTTGCTTGGAGTAATAAAAACGGCACACGTCATGCCACTCATTACTCGTTCGTAAGCCACACAGCACTTTTTACAATGACCCCTTATGAAATGGATAGGGAATTGTATATAAGGTGTAGACAATCGACATGCGACACCAGCTCGACCAGAGCCCGAGGAACAGCTACAACACATACGATGGGGCGAGAATCTCAACGTTTCATATCTGTACGCAGCAGCTAGAACCATTGGCACACAGGCCGTCATATACCTGATACTCGTATAGTTCGTCGTGGGTATGATACAAATTGTCGCAGCTAGGTAGGTCAGGAAACGTTCAGTAGTATCCCCCTCGTGCCCTCGTGTGATACGGTGCAGATTTTCATGTGGCGTTCCTACGGTAAACGAAACTAAGGGCTAGCCGGCTGGCTGACAGGCGTCCCAGTCCTCGAAGATCTGCGGAGAGAGTCCTGACAGCATATCACCGTCAGGTTGCTTGCATTCAGCTCACTCCGCAGAGCGTAGCCACCTTCTCCTTCCTACATATTTCTTTCGTACAGAGTAATAAATCAGTCCGCCCTCATCTTCACAGAGCCTTGACCCTTGATAGTAGCCTGTTGTGAGATGTATAGCATCCTTTTCGGGTTATTCACAGTCAGCAGGGAGGGCAGACATGGCGCAGTCAAGAGGTGAGAATAGCAACGGCCTCTAGTCCCGTTGCGGCATGCCCCATTTACTGTAGTAAGACCACATGCATACTACCTAGGTATGTCTGGGCTGTGCCTGGGCACGTGCTGGGGATTTCCTTATCTATTTTCGGACCATCTAGTTACGAAACGGAGTAACAGGGCAGCATCAGCCTGACAACAATGCATATACAGTGGTTTGATAGGCAAAACCGAGATCGCGATCCTGATCTGAGATATTTCAATTACGATAAATAGCTATACTCAGGCGGCGACACAGCCGGCCATCTCGGCACCATCTGAGCGGTCCCACCGCCGGGCAAAACCGGGTTACCTCCGGTCCTGGCAGGAAGTCCGGCCGCCTATGGCTCCGTAAGTCCAATACCGGTAACTTATTAGGACAATGTGGTTCCGTAACGCCATGCCGTTCAGGTCGGATTTTGTGCAGGTCCAGCCTAGTCCACCTACGCTACTGGTCTGTATGATCATCGTGATGTGGGCGTAAATCGGGCAAGAAGCTGACTCGATTATCCCTGAGGGTGCAGTGAGCGTAGCGGTAGACTATATTGACAGTAGAGTGGCGATCTCTGATATCGAGCCGGGGCGGGGGGGAGGGGGCTTGATGATTAGGATATAGGTATCTGCCCTGATTTCTATTTTGGGACTATAAAACAGTGTTACAGGACAGCCTGGCAATTATGCATCTCCATTTGGTAGGGAAAACCGAGATCAGAACCCTGATGATCAGGGTTCTAATCTAATATTCCAAACCTTATTACATACATACCTAGGTACTAAGTACATACTGCAAGATCGAAGCGAATCCCAGGTACTTTTGTCGATCTGAAGCAGAAGACCGTGGTCGAAGACTAACCCGATGCTAAAATGAAGCTCATTAGCTGGATGGTTTTTTTTCTGGGGGGGGGGGGGGGGGGGGAGTGGCGTTATGGCTTTGTCGGTTCTGAGACTGGCAAGTACAGCTGAGTTGCGGTGGCATATGAAACCCCTGCCCCTACCCAGATCTTGCGATACGCTCGATTTGTGTAGTGACCCCCAGTCCATGTAACCCCGGGAGCCATGAATGCTGACCCGAGGCTGCGAAATAAATCACTTGCCGAACTAGGCGAGTCGTGTCGATGGTGGACAGGAGCCTACTGACCCCTCCAACCTAACATGACCTGCCCATGATCGAAAGAACAATACAACGAGGAACCAGGCTGCAGTTCGAGAATGGGATTGACGATTATGTCCGATGGCAAAAAGACAAATGCGCTATGCTATATTGCCATTATTTTGCGACTTATGGTTTGCGCCACTGAGGGTATATCCCGAGTGTTTCGGAAGAAATCGCGTGGAGATCCAAGACGAACTTACACGGACACCCACATACCTATGTTTATGCACATAGTAGTAGTAATAGTAAGTACAGGTACGGTAGCACTCTTGACCTCTCCTATGTCCTTTTCGCCTTAGCAGCGGGACTTGTCGCTGCCTGCTTGTGGTAGATGGCGAAGTAGGTTGCAGAGATAGCGTATTCGGTATTTGGCATTGGGTGCTATTGATCATTACTGTAGTCGGCATTGGCGCAAGCGAGGTCTGTCGGTGGGCTGATGACGGCATGCGCCCAAGTGCCGTGATGTGCCTGGCGAGCCTAGGGAGGATGGCGGGAAAACAGGTCAGTCGGTTGCGAAAAGCTTGCATTGGTTGCACGAGGTTGCACGGGTGTTCGTTACGTGGCCGACGTCAGATTTGGATTTTGGCGGATTTTGGCTGTGCATTTCAAATCTGAGACAGGCGCATGATCTGGGCCCTTTTGTCCCAAAGTTATTATATGCCGTGGCCATCCCACCGTCCATTCCAGACGACGCGACGAGTAGCATCGAAGTCGAAACACCTGGACTGCGTCCGACAACGGGTGAAGACAGGATTGCCATCGTGTGCGAGAGAGAGAGAGACATCGTCCACCCACAGCATCGCCTACATTGTCTACGTCGTCTAGTCGTGCTCGACGCGACCCCTTTTCAGGACCGACTCGGACTCGGACTCAGACACAGACTCGAGGCTAGTTGAAAGTGTCACCGGGTGCACGTGCGCTCCCATACCATCGCCATCCATCGTACCCTTTGAGTGATACTTATAAGTTATCACCTGCTTATCCGGCACGCCCCGGGATCCAGACCAGCCGCTAAATTGCGCTTTCTTCCCCTCCTCGCATTCGACCAGTCAACTGTCTGCGGCCAAGGCGCGTGGGTCACGGCTAGAACTGTTCGCATTGTTAACAGTGTCAGCAGACGGGACAAGACAAGACACGTTTGGAGAGGAATCGTCTCGACAGCGCGCAATCCGCAATCCGCAATCTGCAATTTGCAGCTTGCGTTCGACGTGCACCGAGTCGAAGGCGGCCCGGGACCTTGCAGCTGTGAGTGAGTGCATCATCATCCATCGCGATCCGCACACACTACACGGATATCTGCCCCTCCACCTCCACCTCTGAGGTCAGGGCCAGGCCCATCGTCCTCGACCGTCCTGACAGTGCCCACCACCTCAATCTTGGCGACGACGGTGAATTCAGGTTGGCCGATGAACTCTGGAGGACCAAGTGGAATCAGTGAGATCTTGACGACACGCAATCGCGGAGCGAATGAGCCAAGGTTGAAGAGACGAGGTTGCAGTTTTGTCCCAGTAGCCTGTTCCAATACACAGGTACAGGTGTCCAGAGTACCTAGCGATTCACGTTTGCTGCGCCTCTCCAGGAAACAACCTTGAAGCAAGACAACCTTAGCAAAAGTTCAAGGTTGATTGCGTCTGCATCTGCATCCGTACCTACATCCTTAAGATACCTACCTCCCTACCTACTACTCGCTAGGTAAGCAACTACCTACCTAGCCCTACCCAGGCATGCCAGGTAGACCTCTCCATTGCAGGTGTAAAACTAGAAGCAGGCCCGGCACCCCGTCACAGGGAAGGAAGGAAACAGGACAGAAAACAGGACCCGTCATTGCCCGTTTCGAGGCCGCAAACAAGGCAGGCCCGCAGCAGGTCCAGCAGGTCAAGCAGGCCTCGCAGGGCAATCAATGCACTGGACCACTCACTGTCCAGGCCGCCCAACGCCTCCCGTCTTCAAGTTCTTTCCACCTGGCACTTCCCCCCACCTGCATCCTGCCTACCCGAATGCACGCCAGGGTGCCAGTACCTGGTAGGCACCGAGGGCACTACGATATACATAGCACCTAGCGGGCCTAGTCGTCCTGACCTTTCCCTACCTAGGTACCGCACTGGTACCTGGCCCCTCACCCAACTTCACTACGGCCACACTCTGTTTACTCTACCTAGTCACTCTATATATGTACCTAGGTAGTCACTCTACCTACATATGAAGGTAGTCTGAAGGTACATGTATGACTGCATCTTGCATGAAACGGGTCCTCGACCCCAGGGAAGCAGCAGCACCACCAAAAACAACTGCAGCGCAACTGCAAGTTGCAGCAGCACCAGCACCAGCACGGGCAGCGACCACAGCCACGCCCCAATATCCAACTCCCCCTTCCTCCTCCTCCAATCCCTTACCTTGGCGACCTCCAGCTTGCTTGGGCAGTGATTGCTGCTGTTGACACTCCCTTCTTGATCGTGCCTTGCATTGATCGGCTTACCCATTGGGACTTTCAGACCACAATACCCGAACTCACCCACTCAACTCAACCAACTCACAACTCACTTACCCAACTCAACTCCCACCCACCCATTTCGCAACTGTTGCAACGCCCATTCTGTCTTCGCTCGCTTGTCACTCCCGCAACCCCGCGGTTTTGGTTGATTTTGGACAAACAGCTGTGTTTACTAATCCACCTACTACTACTAGTACATCACTTACTGTCCCTCGTTGCGGCGCTGTCTGGACTCACTCGACCCTCCCACCGGACTGGCCCAATACTATCCACCATGAGCTTTTTCGGTGCGCAAGGGGCGGAAGTCGCTCAGATGAACCACGGCCAAATATTGCGACAAATGGAGCGTCGTGGCAAGGGCGAGAACCCGCCCCTTACCGAGGCCTCGTCGCCCGCCCCTGCAGAGTCCGCAGAGAAGCAAACCAACTCCGGGAGCGGCACTAGCGAGTCAAAACCGAAGAAGAGGCACTTGTTTGGACTGGGCAAAAAGCGACACGAAGAGAAGAAATCCATGCAGCCGACCTCGAGTCCAGCCGAGGCAAGCATGAGGGATCCGGCGAAACGATCCGGCACAACGTCCCCGGCCCCGCTCGAAAGCCCCAACATGATGCCCTCCTCCCCCGGCCGTGGTCTCTCTGCCTCGTCCCCGCGCATGAGCTCGCCGGCCGGCTCCCAGATATTCGAGCGAGACGTGCAAGAGAGTGCTGTTCTGCCCACCTCGCCTGCGATCCCATCCCACATACAAACCGAAAATCATATTCCGCCTGTCCTGGATGCTTCGTCGGAAGCTATCACGGATGACCACTTAGACCCCGACTCGGTCGAAATTGTCACACACGTCTCTCACCAACCAGCCGCGCTTACCGTGCCTGGCTCATCAGTACACGACAGTGTGTCTGGCTCGTGGACGGAAGACCTTGCCGCCATGTCTGATAAGGAAGAGTCCGCCTCCAACTACGGATCGTTAGACTCGACCGACGTGCGGCGTCTGAGCTTCATCTCGTTTGCCGACGTTGTGCAAGCTGAACAAGTGGTGCCTGGCCTAGCTTCAGGCAGTCGGGATTCGATGCACTTAGCCGGCCTCACGTCGCTATCCTCTATGGGCGCAAACCGCTCTCCATCGCCAATACGGTCCCCCATATCTTCACAAGCGCCGGAGACGTCACCGCCTAACAGTAAATCTGGCTCCGTCAGAGGGATCAGCTTGTCACCTGCGAGGAAGCCTCTGGGAAGCCCGACTTCCACAGAATACAACATGAGCCTTGGCTCGGGCGAGTTGTCCATCGAGACCATGTCGCAAGCCCTGAAACGGACCGGTAGCACCGATCTAGCTGCGGCACGGAGCCACCCAATCAGCCCTATTGAGGGCCCCGTTGCACCTAGGTAGTGCATTCAGTCAAACCATGAACTTCGGTGACCGCACTGGTGCGATCGTCAAGATACCCACAGGCCATTGTCCACAATTCTGTGTAGCTGCGCGGCAGCCCCTAAACCAAAATGAGACCGAATGGCGTCTTGCTTGCGCGTTATACTTTTTTTCCCATCTTGTCGATGGCCTGCTTCTTCTTTTTCTACTACTACTACTTTGATTTGAGATAACCCATAGATGCCGTTTGATAGCGCGTTATTCCACTTCTCCTCGCATTCGAAAAGTATGCCAAGTTGAGGATTTGTCGTATGTGATTAGCCTCCCCTTCTGCTAGGGCAAATAGACGGGTGAGCGGGTTCGGAAGATTCAATTGATCCAATTCAGACAGAGGGTTTCTAGCAGCATGGCCTTTTCTTCGTCTTCGCTTGGGTGCCCCTTTCTATGCTCTCATGGTCCGAACAGAGTTGGTGGTCGCATATTCTCCGTGCTCGTCAGGAGGATGTTGTAGGACCGGCAGGGAGATGAGGCGAAAGGACCCAAATGTTTCCTGTTTGGCTATAGGTTGCTTTCAAGTTTCACTTCACCATGCTTTCGAGAGCAAGAAGTAGCGAGGCTCAGCTCAAATAGACAGGAGACGGTCAGAATGCTCCCGGGTGAATAGTCGAGTTGGAATCATAGGCGGAGTGAGTGTGCTGAAGCAACTTCATGACAGATAGTGTACGCTGTCACAATCCCGTCAATTTACAACTTGATTCCCCCCTTTGCGAATTCTAGTTGTGGGTTTCATGTAGTCCCACGCACAAATTTGAGCAAGAAGATGTGCCTGTGATTCATAGTAACTCCCCTTCAAGCGAGCGAAGTTGATAACGTTCCATGCGGGATGTGCTTACTTGCACAGCTATGATCTATGACCCAGGCCAAGAACATCGATTCTCACCAGGAAGTAATGTGGGAGACACGACGCGATCAAATCTCATACCGAGATTGGTTGGCGTCGATTTTGCCATCAGCATTCGACTCCTCCGTTGTGTAGAAGTGGTTGGCCTAGGATGTAAATTGAGACATGTAGTAACAGTACTTTCAGTCGATACCTAAAGGAACAGCATGGATAACTTGGGGAGGTGTGAGATTAAGGTCAAAGCCTGTAACCTCATGAGATACGCAATGCTACGAGTACCAGATTATCGTTATCTGTAGAACTGCTAGTCCCCATTGTGATGGTTTTTTTTTTTTAAGTCTTACGATGTGTCGCTTGATTATTGGGATGTTCTTTTCTCTTGCCACTCTCGGTCTCCTGTTTCACCGCTTTAGTCTTCATTTCGACAGTTTTGGAAGCTAAGGTCGCAATTGCGGTAAACTTCCCAGCCAACCCTAGAACTGAAGCATCAGAGGAAGTCAGAAATTCAATAAACACCTCTATAGCATACCGTCACACTGGTGTTGCCTTTGAAATCATCAGATATTTGACCTGATACGAATTTCATCGGAGTCTGATATCTAGGTAGGTAGGTAGATAGGTACCATCCCCGGCAATATGTGCCGTGCAAAGCTCAATAGTAGCAGTAGAATCAAACCTATGCCGTACTACTGAACATCAAGTACCCTGCTAGACGAAGCCCGAATATGTAAAGCACGGATCTTGGTAGGTAGTTGGTGCTTCTTCTAGCGTCGAATCCCATGAGTCTAAAGTGGAAGGCCGATGCGTGAGGCAGGCCTTCGGTGTTCGCGTAAAACAGTTCTACGGCTGTCGAACTCGTGATGCCGTCGCTCGTTAGCTTCCATCTCGCAGAAGATGCCTGGTCCTTGTCACCTTCGGCCGAACGTATCGATAGTTCGCCATTAGACGAATAGTGTACGACTAGCCCCGTCCCGGTCCGTCAAAGTGGAGAATCGGTGAATCGATTCCTACACGCATCTGTAGGTCTACTTAAGACAACGATCCACGGACCGGAACTTGTCGACTTGTCATGATCCGTGCGCATGGGCCGCGCACGTCGGCCCGCGCCGTCCGTCGGATAGGTACATCACTGTTCAGGAACAAAGCCTTTGCAACTCTTGTAGGTGATGCGAAGTGCAAGTTTCGATCCCGTCGCTTTCCCTTCGGAAGAAAGTCAGTTAGGGAATCTGATTGCACAGGGGGGGGGGGCAACAACAACCTTCGGAGCAGTATTCACGGTTCCAGGGTGCCAAGGTCAGTCTAAGTACCTACGTATGTATATCAGATATTATGTTATGGACCTGCCTGCGCAATCCTAAGTGATGGTGGATATCCCGACGGACAGAGTGGGTCGAGGAACAAGTAAGTAAGTGATTCTGAAGGGACGAACGATGCTATGTACACGAATTGATACGGTGCATCGGTCCCAACTGATCGGGTCCTTTGGTATCTCCAGATGCCTAACGAGCATGCAGTATATTGTCGTAAGTGCCTTGGGTCCCGAGCCTACCTCTTCTTACATAGCACACGCGAGCGCGCGTACCTTCGTCTCTAGATTTGCAGATCCCTCAGGAGCTTCCAAAACGTGATACAGTAAGCAGCCCGCTACAGAAAGGGTATTTTTGGTTTTACAACATTATCTTCCCGGTTTCAGTTCAGAAGGGAATAGAGGCATGCCATAGGGTGGATGTTAAGCTTTTTTTGGAGAATCCGCGAAAGTATGGAGCTTGTGGCTACATAGGCGTGATAGGAATGGAGAGTTGTTGCGCTTCTCCACGGCGGGGCTGGTTGATAGGTACATGACTCGCATGACTTCGGAAACGTCAAAGTTGCATCCCGCTTGATCGCGCTAAGAGAGCCGCTTAGGTCCTGGTTGAGGAATTGCACTGGTCTTAGAAGCCAGTGATTACTAGGTACTCTAGCAGACTGTTACCACCCTTACGATAGATTCGCTTTATGGTCAAATATAGGCCGTTAAAGCATATGTTGATCCAACCCTGGCGGAAGGGTTGCATGTTGGGAGTTACTGTATTGCATTGCCTGTGCTTTGTTTGCAGTTCGGCGATTACTTCAGCACAGAAACCATTGCCGACTAGTGATGGTCTTTTTCCAAATACCTATACAAGTCCACTAGGTAGCCTGGGCAAGCGAGCCAAGGAAGATGAGAATTTAGTATAAACCCTCATCATTGCGAACATTCTATTGTCAAAAGAACTAGCATGTTACTAGTCTCACACAGTCTGGGGTGATATCGGATATTGACCACACCATCCAGCCATACTGGGAAGCTAGATTCTACCAGCTCGGTGATCGGTAGGAGAGTAGGCGCCCGATATTGATTTTTTCTTCAAGATTATTGTAAGATCGACACTAGGTACGCTCGGCACGGTACCAGTTATCGAACAATGGTCCCAGGCAGACGGATGCCCGGACGTCATCTTATCTGTGGTAGATCGGTGTGTTGCCAAGTATGGTACCCCTAGCTCCTTCAAATCCCCTCTTTGTTGTTCAATAACCAATATGCTGGGTCGGGGAACTGGCCCCGGATATAGTTAAGATCATCTTCAGCCTTTATTCACATGAGCAGAAAAGAGGAAGATTTCTAGGCGAAGGGAGTCGTTGAAAATCGTATTGTCAGCTTTCCCCATGCTCTTTACTAGGTACCATATTGATGGCGGAACCCTCGTATACACGTACTATTCGTACGCGGCCGTTCTAGTCAGCGATCATAGCAAGTAGGGGAACTATGGTGCTGCTGGTATTCCATTTGTGCAGTAGAGTGAGTTGTGGGCAATGAACGGCGTTGAGGTTTTGCTGAGATATGTAATAGTCCGTGGGCACTCGGACTTTGGCGGATCCAAGCGAGCGAACGGGCGGCCATATGCAAGCAAGCAGTGCTACTGGAATGTTTACATACATACCTACCTACCTACATATCATGTACGGAAGGGCGGAAGACCGGGGCGGGGGGCATCGGGCGATTGCAGATAAATTTCCATTAGTAATCCGAGTCTCGGCTGCAGGAAATGATTGCACTGACGGGTCGGAGCTAGGAGGGAAATATCGAAGCCAGATGAGCTGGGCGTTGGCTTGCCGTTCAGCTTCGAACAAGGCAGGGCTATCACGATGCCCTCATCTCCCCCACCCAGCACGCGTGCAGGAAGGACTAAGGGCGCCACCTCCCCTGACGTCCCTGCCGACGATCCAATGCAAAGTCAATGTCTTACTTACGAATACACAGGCCACCCGAGCTCTGGCACGTCTGCTGGCTCGGCTTTCGTAGAGACTCAGGGTGTCAGGATATCTCCCAATTGGATCATTCACGGAGAAGTCGAAGGCAGCACCTGGCATTGCCTTGTCTGCCCGATCATACAGAAGGGGGTAAAACAAGTATACAGCCCATAGTAGTATGTACCTTAGGTACCTACCTCCTAGTGGACAGCCGAGGACAGCTACGGACGGTACCTGCGTAACTCATCTTCCATTCCACCGATGTCTCTGCTCCACGCGTGTACTAATTACTGTGGGCTGCGAGGGCTGCAAGTTGGCGCCCGTACAGTGGTAAAAGCCCTCTCGGAATGTATGTCTGATTACCTAATGCTGGTACATAAGGCAGATGACGTTAGGCCTTTACCGGCAGGTCAAATCCTCCAAGTGTGCTGTGGTGTAGCCAAGTGCCTGAGGCCATGCCGCACATGGCTTAGATTTGTACATGTGCAGGTAAGGCTACCTTGTACTCGTAGTCCGCTGTATTCATTGCCCACAGTAGGTGATCAGCAAGCACATGGGCATTTCTAGCCGCTGGCTCTAGACAACCTTGACTCTTGGAAGTACGAGTATGCCTGGCGAGCCTGGGGCCTGGTAGGTATAAATAAGTCGAGGTAGAGAGGTAGAAGTAAGTACCTGAACGTCCCCCTACCTGTCTGTTTGCCTTTTTACGCCTTATACACGTCGAGTGCGACAGTTGAACTCAGCAAAGCTACCTGGTTACGAACCTCTGATTGAGAGGGGACCGGGTTATTCGCAGCATCCTGAGATACCAATCGATTTGACCTTCCCTTTCAGTCCGGGCCGGCGCAACACATCCTCCCCGGGCCGGAGCACAGGACACGAACCGGAATCGGGTTGTACAAATTTCGCGGGAGACTTTGGTGGTTGGAACGACTGGATTCGGATTCGCCAACAGCTGTTAGCCAATAGGTTCGCCAATGCCAATGGGAAGTAGGTAGGTAGCTTCCTTCCTGCCCACCATTTCCGCCACGGCCGCCGAAAGTCAACCATCGTCGACAGTCGCCAACCTGCGCCAAAGTAGGAAGTAAGTACCTTGCGTCAGGTTACCTTACCTACCACGCCGAGCGTGCCTGCCCTGCCGCTGCCTGCCTTTGCCCTGCATCTATATTTATATCGCTATCTGGGTAGGTGCTGAAGTAGGTAAGTACCTACCTAGGTACATGTAATATAGCCCTACCCACCTGCAACTCGTAGGGTCATAGCGGTATCCGTAACGGGCACCTACCTAGGTACCTACATGGTCAGTCAGTCAGTCCAGTGAATTGCGCAACCGGCAACTCTACCCACCTGTGCGCTCACTCACTCACGCCCAACACACCTGCATCCATCCATTACAACTCCAACATCCACCTTCATCTCACATCCCCATCCCCATCCACCACTTCCAAGGTTGGGCACGCACCCCGCCACATCCTGTCATCTGCAACCAATTACACCACCGCACTGTCCCGGCCACTCTCTCCGTTGATCTGGGCGCCCTGTCACCCTGTCATCCTGCCTGCCTGCCTCGCCCCCATCGTCACCATCAACACCAGCACTGCTGCTCTGCCATTGGCCCGCCCCTGTGCATCCTGGCACCACCGCCCTGTCAACCATTACAGAGAAACCCTTATTCCCGTTACCACCACTCAGGTACCTAAGTACCTTTTAGGTATATGAAGTATATGACAGCCAGCATTGGACCAAGCAACTGCCCAGTTCGGTTCCCACGTCCGCGGCAGGTTGGTACAGGACCAGAACCGCATCAGACCAGGACCAACCAGTCCGCTTACCGACCTATCTACCTACAGTACACCACTCACAATCACCATACCTCGCAACCCTCGCCGCCCTCGCAGCTCTTGCTCCCCGCCAGTCAGCAGCGGGCACCAACCATCCTTCTACTTTGTACTGACCGAGTCCAGCGAATGAATGCTTTGGCGAGCCACGGCTGATTGGACTCCGCCCGCTCCCTCCGCCCACCACTGCCCACTCCGCCCAACGCCCCCATCCATCGTCGGCCAGATCTACGGCCCCAGCCCGAGCCGCTCGAGCCCTCCAACCGTCCAAGACGTTGCCGTGGCCTGTCTGCCTGCCTTTCGCTGCAACCTGACCCCGGCGAAGTGCCGTCCCACGTGGTGTGCGCTGTAGGGCCAGCGAGTAAGGCAAGCTGTCTTGGTCCAGCACCGTCGATCGCCCTTGTTTCCGTTTTCCCTGGCCGCCACTCTAGTTCCCGGCTTCTACACCCCTTCCACGCCCGCTTCCACGCCCTCTTCCACGCCCAAACTAGATGATCGCCGTATGATGTGCCGATTCCTCCAATCATCCGCCCAGCCTGTCGCCTGTCGCCCTTCGCCTTGCGCCTCATACCACACAAGCCGACTGTCCCGGATGCGCCCCGTCCATGACCACCCCGCACCTCCATTCTCTGTATTCTGCACTGCGGCTGCCCGCTGGACCACGAGGTTGAGCGCCGCTCTGTGCATACACGGTCCCAGCGACGCACCATACAGCAGCTCGTCGTTGATCCTGCGGCAAGCCCGCCGGTCCCCAAATGTTCATCCTAAGCAGTCATCATGCCGCCGAACCGAGAACTGAGTGGCCTTCTGCCGCCCGAGATGGACCCCGCAACCGACGGCATCAATCGTTCCTCCCACAACAGCAGCCCGTCCGAGTGGTCCCACAGTGCTGCTGGGGATGCCGCATCGCAACGCTCGAGCCGCATAGCCAGTAACAGTAGTGCTCGTACAAGCCGTGAACCCGGCTTTTGGGGCCAGGCCGCGATCCGTGCAAGTACGCCTGACAAGGCCGAAAGTGTCTCACCTCCTCTACCACGAGGCGTGACTACTACCTCCCCTCGGCAAACTTCGCCGAGGTCCATTGGCGGAGGAGAGAGCAGACGACAGGGAATTGTATTCCAAGATGAAATATTTGGCGAATCCTTTGATAACTCGTCGCCCAGCCCCCCCTCACAGCAGCGGGGCAAGGCTAGGCCACGCACACGGACACTCGATGAGGCACTTGCAATGCGACAAGCCTCTACTAAGAGCCCCTCCGAAGTTCGGTCTAGGATGAGTTCATTCTCCTCGTCTACCTCGCAACCGCTGGTGGAAAGTGACGTTCGTCTACCCCCAACGGTGCCGGAAGCCACCCCATACCGGACTGGATTGCCGATTGGATCGCCGGACACGAGGGCCTCGGCTTTGCTGAGCAAGGAGCGGAAGCCACATAACCGCATAACTAAACGTAATTCCTCCCGGCCATCATCTCCCAAAGTGTCCCCACCTCCATCAGTGGACTCGCTTCTCCTCCCCATTCCCACAGACGACGCGAACAGAATGTTGTCACTGATGAAGAAGCTCTGTGGGCGTATGCGAGGCGATGTCGAGTATCAAGGTGACCCTAATGCCCCCTGGTATGAAGGGATTTTCTACATTGACGATGACAAAGGCAGCCTAATGTTTGATTCTGGCCACAACGGACCGTTCCATATCACAATAATAGGCGATCTGCGTGGATGTAGGGTTCTCCCATACGGTACCTCTGATAATGGATTGAAAAGTCTTGAGCTATCTAGCACTAGCATGGGTGTGGACATAATTTTTCGGCCCCTCAATCCCGACGACTTTGATCTGTGGCTCGCTAGCCTGCTTTGCTGGCAACAACTTCGACCCCCGGGGTCTCGACTGTCTAGCAGGAAAGGTTCTGCTTCTCCCAGGCTTGGGGAGATGAGGAAAAGGGGCTCCTCCGCCACGCACTCTCCCAAAAGCTCTGCCATCATCAAGGTCGGAAACCTGCTGCTGTGGGACAAAGGGGCCGCAACATCACCACGAGCCATTGTGAGACGCCCTTCTACCCGAGATCTCCGCTCTGCATCAACGTCATGGAGGAGGGTATCTTGCACCCTGCAAGATGACGGGCAATTCAAATTGATGACGGAGAATGATGTGACAGTCATATCCATTATAGATCTGAGCCAGCTTTCGCGGTCCGCTATCCAGAGACTGGATAGATCTGTTTTGGAAGAGGATTTCTGCATCGCTATTTTCCCTGTATATTCAGTGGCGTCGAAGCAACTCTCAATATTTCGCCCTGTCTACCTGTCACTCGATTCGAGGGTTCTCTTTGAGGTCTGGTTTGTTCTTCTACGAGCATTTGCCGCCCCGGAACTATACGGAGTTGAGGCGTCTACAAGCCAGATAACCGAGATACAAGATCAAAATGCCGATTTTGATGGCCAGATATTTCGGATCGAGAAGTCAATCCAGGTTAAGGTGACAGAAGCCAAGTTGCAACGAGCAACATTGCCATCGGAACAGCCTTACGTTCACCCAATAGAGCGGGATCCATTACTTGGGCACTACCTGGCCGAGGTTGTGGTGGACGGTGAAGTACGATCCCGAACGACAGTGCAAACCGATACAACGAACCCTTTTTGGCGAGAGACTGTGCAATGTTCTGAGTTACCTGCCACCCTTCCGTCTCTTTCTATTGTCATAAAAAAGCTGGAGGGGAATCCTGAGAGCTTGAGCCACCGTATCCAAGCTTCTTTAGGCCTTCCAAAATCGGCATACTTGACAGAGACAGTCTGCGGACTCGTCGAGGTCCCCCTCGACAAGATGGAAAAGGGGAAAGACCATGAGCACTGGTACCCGGTTTTCGATGAGAGACAAGAATCAATCGGAAGCATGCTGTTAAAATGTGATCATGCGGAATTGGTCGTGCTCACGACCAAGGACTATGAGCCCCTCTCCGAGCTTCTGCACCAGTTTGGTACCGGTTTGACCACCCAGATCACCCAATCAACGCCTGGTACGCTGCGGCGGCTTTCGGAAATGTTCCTGGACATTTTTCAAGTTTCTGGGACCGCTAGCGAGTGGCTTATGTCCTTAGTTGAAGACGAGATCGACGGTGTAGGAAATCAGAACAGTATAAAAAGGCTGCGATTTAGTCGGCGTATGAAGTCGGACGAGTCTTCAGCCTCTGCTAGTGAGAGAGAACAGCTCGTTCGGGATATGAGCAAGAGTTTGACCGGAGAAGCCAATCTTCTTTTCCGAGGCAACACTCTACTTACGCAATCCTTCGAATTTCATATGCGACGACTTGGCAAGGAATACTTGGAAGATGTCCTGGTCGACAAAATCTTCGAAATCAACGAAATCAATCCAGATTGTGAGGTCGACCCAAGCAGAATTGAGAGAATGGAAGATCTGCAACAACACTGGAGGTTATTGATCCAGTTGACCACAGAGTTGTGGGAAGTCATTGCCGCTTCTGCGAGTAAGCTCCCGCTCGAGCTTCGCGCTATCTTGAAGTATGTTCGGGCCGTCGCGGAAGATCGATATGGTGACTTTCTCCGCACCGTCAACTATACGAGTGTGTCTGGTTTCCTATTTCTTCGCTTCATCTGCCCGGCTATCTTGAATCCGAAGCTATTTGGTATATTGCGGGACAACCCGCGCCCTCGAGCTCAACGCACATTGACACTTATTGCGAAAGGACTCCAGGCACTCGCCAACTTATCAAGCTTTGGCAAGAAGGAGAGCTGGATGGAGCCCATGAACAAATTCTTGGGGCTTCATAGACAGTCTTTCAAGGATTTCATTGATCAGTTATGCTCTGTATCCTCAGACGGCAAACCCATCACAATACCGGCGTCGTATTCTACTCCTGTCATGATCTTGGGCCGATTGCCACCAAAGGGTCGAGAGGGGTTCCCTTCGCTTCCCTATCTGATTGACCACCAGAAGAACTTTGCGGCTCTGGTGAAGCTGTGGCTTGATATCCACCATGCATCCGCTCCCGACACGCATATCTTTGAGGGTGAGCTGGGACAGTTCCACTCATTATGTGTGGGGCTACAACGTCGCGCAGATAACTGCATGGCTCAGGTCGAGATGTTTCGGGCCACCGAAAACGAATCGGTCATTGCAGACGACTTGACTGAAAACTTTGAGAGGGCCTCGCTAATCGACTCTCCAATCCAAAGCTATGCCAGTAGCGCTATCTGGGCAGAAAATGACCCCTATCGACCTCCAGACGGATCCGGGAGCGAGATGGAGGAGGCCGGAAAAGCGGCCCAGCGCCCATTCGTGCGCGAAGGCAGCTCCCTGCAACAGTTGTCGGGACCCATCACCATCATACGAGCGAAATCCAAGCCCAAGGAGACCCGCAGATTCCTTAGCGGGCTCATCGGGAGCAAGAAGAGCAGAGAAGGGTCAGACCTCTCGCCATCGACAGCACGTGAACATAAGAACACTAGGCGCAAAGAGGATAGAGACAAAGGGGGCGGCAAAAGCATTCTGAGCAACTTCTCCGACCTGCGGCAGCAAAACATCGACACTAATTCGAGACACTAGTCATGTCTCCAACTGCCGGCCCAGAAGTCGAGACACGGACTCCATCGCCAGCGGTTCGGACTCAGCAGGCACCTGCATATGCAAAATAAGGAGAAAAAAGAGAAGCGTCGGGGCGCGTCTCGCTGGCGAGAAAATAGCCGCGAAAAGGAGGACAGGAACCCTGCGGCGGAAGATGCACCGGCACCTTCGACCATTTGAAAGTCATTCGACATCTACGGCTTGCTCCATGTGAACTAAGACCAAGTCAATGGCGGGGGGTTCGGATTTCTGCTGCTGCTGTCAGAAAGCAGCTAGACAGGCGTTTGGTGGAACAAGAGCTCTGACTGGTCTGATACCCCTGCATTGTGATGGATTGGATGAGGAAAGGGAGGCTTCATATCTTTTCTGCTGTTGATCTCTATACCTCATTTTTCTTTTTTCCCTTTCTTTCTTCTAAAACGCGAAATAGAGTTGGGAGCAGAGCAAGCGTGCATTGTCGGTCGTCTGATTTCTTTATTATAATTATGATTATGTCACGTTTCTCTGGGCCATCTACCGTCGCTGCCTCCCTCCAAGCTATACCTATATACCCATGGCTGCCGTGCAATGAATGGTCTGACGAGTCAGCCAGCTCATGGATGCGCGATGATCTTAGCTCCTTCGGTTTATTCGGAGGACCGTCAGAGGGAGTCGACAAAGGCAACAACACAGACCGTGTATGTCTACCTACTCGTCAGACTGTCTTCTGCATTGTACATCCTGATACATTATATATGACCAGAAACAGAGGGGAGCAAATGGAATGAGACGTATCAAAAAGGTTCATAGAAACATCCATGATGGATGCCCCAATTACTAGAAAGGACAGGATGGGTGGACGGATGAGCCAAGGCCGGCGGGATTCTCGTCCGGCCGAAAGGCAGGTTCTCGCGACTCAAATGACAGATGTACATTAGGACACGCAGGAGTCAAGAAGATGATGACGAAGGAGGATGTATATGGTAATGAGAAAGCCACCTAGGTAATGAGAAAGCCACCTACTTACTGATCCCCAATTCTTTGGACCGATTCACAACATGCCTACCTACCTAGGTACATATTAGATATCCTCATAGCTACACGTGACTTCGAACGTGGGAGGTAGGTACCACCACTCTTATTTCACTTTATTGTATTGATTGGGGTTGAATGGACGCCAAGATGGAAATCTATACTACTTTGCATCGCACCCCTTGCGCCGGAAGCGGTATGGACAAACGTGATCAAATCACCACCATCACCACCGTCTGTCTGTCTGTCTTCCCGGATGGGGGTTTGCTAGTATCTATTGGCTAATTTGACTCCAGCTGTACGTATCACTGATTTTCCGTTCGTAACGCCATGCCACATGTCCTTCGTTCATTCATAACCCAGGCCCCGGAAGCTAAGTCCAAAGTGAGTGGTCGCGTGGGCGTGGACTTTGCGCAGTAGCCGTAGCCTCATCCGGCTGTGAAGCGATAGAAGTATCTTGTCCCTAAGCAAAGAACTTCTTGTACGCGGCCTTCTCCTTGGCTGTGCGAGCAGCAGCCTGCTTCTTGACGGTGTCGAGCTCTCTCGTAATGGCAGCATCGTTGGGGACGAGCTTCTGGGCCTCTTGCAGCGCCTTTACGGCCTCGTCTTGATCCTTCAGCTTGATGAGGGCCAGAGCACGGCGGTACAAGGCCTTGCCCTTCTCGGCGTCCGAGATTCCGGCTACGGCGAGGGCCGAGGCCGCGCTGTTCTCGGCCTCCCCCCAGGCCTCCAACTTCAGGTTCAGTAGGGCCGAATTGCAATTGAGAGTGAACCGCAGGGCGCTGAGCTTCGTCTTGGTATCATCAGAGGCGCTGTCGAGGTCGGGCTCCTCGTTCAGATAGCGCAGACCCTTCTGGTACTTCTCGAGGCCGGTCAACACGTCGCCGGCCTTGAAGGCTTTGTTACCGAACTCCTTGCAGTCCGTGGCGATCTGCAGGACCTTGGTGGCGTCGAGGGGCTCGCCCGAATTCTCGTCCTCGGGAAAGTCCTCGTAGGCGTCCCCCAGCGGATCCGCAGTCTTGATCTCCTCGGTGGCGGGGCCCGTAAGCTCGCCGCAGTCGGTGATGACGGCGTCATGTACAGGCTTGTCGCTGCCCTGCGTCTTCAGGTTCTCGATCTGTCGCACGACCGACTTGCCGGTCTTGACCTCGCCGAACACGACGTGCTTGCCATCCAGATGGGGCGTCTCCACGGTTGTGACGAAGAACTGGGAGCCGTTGGTGCCTAGACGCCGAGGCCGTGGTGGTCAGCAAGGGGCCGGGTGAAGGGCATGATCGCACAGTGATGTGAGTGAGTGGCGTTGTGCCTTACCAGGACCAGCATTGGCCATGCTGAGGAGGAAGGGCTTGTCGTGCTTGAGATCAAAGTTCTCGTCGTCGAATTTGGCGCCGTAGATGCTCTCGCCGCCGGTGCCGTTGCCCTCGGTGAAGTCGCCGCCCTGGATCATGAACTGCTTGATGACACGGTGGAAGGCGCTCCCCTTGTAGCTGAGAGGCTTGCCGCTCTTGCCGACGCCCTTCTCGCCGGTGCAGAGGCAGCGGAAGTTCTCGGCCGTCTTGGGCACGACATCGTTGTACAGCTCGAAGGTGACGCGGCCGGCTGCCTTCTTGCCGATGGCGATGTCGAAGAAAACGCGGCTGCGCTTTTTGGTTTCCTCGGCCATGTTGATTGTTATGGTGGCTTTCTGTAACAACGACGGCTTGGTCAGTTCTGTAGAAGAATGTTGGAGCGGTAGCGTGCAGAGGTGGAGGGGCACAAGAGGCGACCAGAAGTGATTGATTCAGGCTCAGCTCCTGATTAGCAATTGGGGACGATGGGCATGATAAGGAAGAGCGCGAGTTGAGAAAAAGATGCCCGACCGGAACTTACCTAGGTAAGGTACCAGTGACAGGGGCCGAGCTGGAAAAGACAAGAAGCAGAGAAGGGGCCAGGGAAAGGAGGAGCGGGGGATGTTGAAGAAGGGAAGAAGCAGAGACGACGTTTGCGGCAGGTGCGCGCGCAGGTGCAATGAGGCTGCAGGTGGTTGACCTGAGGTAACAGGCGAGACAGGTAGCTGGAAGCTTCTAGGTACTGACTGTACTGCCCGCTAGCAGTTCATGAGATACATGTACCTTAGCTCAATCGCGGGGTCCAGCCTAGCGAGGGCATGGAGGGGTCCAGCGAGGGGGAGGGGCACGCACCTGGCGAGCCTGGCCAATCATCTTTCACCGTTCCTTCAATGGGCCATGCCATGCCAATGCCCGTAGGTTTTAGGTACCGAGTACCTACTGTACCTACAAACAATTTACACAAGTTACATCCACGATGCAACCTACCTTAACCTTGCGCACACAAGCTGAGCTGTGAGGCTTCAACGGGCTACCAGAGGGTGCCCAGGTGATCAACAATATTTTCGTCCATGAGGGTCATTGCACAGGCGGACAGATTTGTTGTATATCGCTGCTCATCTTATATCTCTGTGGTATACCTTATATCCCATGCGCAGAACGACCGCCCTTTGTGCAAACTCCAAACATCATGCTTCCGACACAGACTGCAAATGCTACCTATTCCACCAAGAAGACAGCCAATTTCGACCTAGCTGGCTCCAAGTCTCATAGCCAGCCTTCTCAGCTCCCCAGGACTCGCGCTCCTCCGAGCCTTCCGAGCCTGCCTCGTCCTTGGACTCTTCCGCTAGTTCCATATCCGCCTCGTAAACCCCAGCTTCTCCCCCTCCAATATCTGTCCCACGAGCTTCCGCGCCGTCAAAGAGGGATCGACTTTGACGGGGAACTGGATATCTAAGTTGGCACCATGCTTGACCATCAGACGCACAGTCTCGCGAATCTGTTCGTTGCCCGAGAGACGCATGCTCGAGCGAAGTCCCGCGAGGAAAGTGTGCCAGCTGCTGCTCCGCCCAGAATCCTCCTGTGATTTTTCAGCCTTGTTTGGGCTCGCACCCATCTCGAGAAGATGCCGTACAATCCTGGGGTGTACCGGTAGTGTCCAGTGACCGGGCGTGCCGAGCCGCTTCTGCGGTCGTATGTCGATAGCATAGCTGAGGAGCGACCTTGTCGGGTCTGCTCGTGAATACTTTGCTGTGCTGCTCACTGAGTCCGACGGCCGGGTGAACCACCCGGGGTCGATCCGCTTTTCGACATAGGACAATAGATCGGCCTGGCAGGCAAGACCGAGGAATAGGTTGGTGTCTAGGGGCCACGAGAACTGCCACCGTCTCCAGTCGTACGTGTTTTCGGCATCACGAAGCAGTCGCAGCAGCCCGGAGCGATCGCTCATGTTTGTGTCGGCCTCGTGAGCGAACATCATCAGACTCTCTAGCAGCCTCGTTGCCAGCTCCCCATCAGCATCATGTCCGGTCCTAAATGGTGCGCGCTTCAGAGCCTCAAGAATGCTCGTGCAGGGCAACAACCACCCATTGCTGCTGTTGCCACTGTCAATGCTGCTCAGATCTGCAAAACGTTGCTCTTCTAGTATCCGGCGAATTTGTGGCGAACCGAGCAAGAAGTCGCGAACAGTGCGGTGCAGAAAGTCAACCTTGTACTCGAAGTACAGGCCGGCATCGGGCTCATCCAGAACGACTTCTAAAAGCCCCTTGCAGCGACCATCGAGGCGTCTGCGCATCTGCTGCGCGCGTGCGCGAACCTCGGAATCGTACATGACCTGTGCATTTTGCTCCTGCGCAAATGCAGTCATGGCCTCCGACGCATCGTCCAGAAGCGAGTAGACCATAAGAAACTGTGGCTGTGATACCGACGTCGCCATCCACAGCGTACGGGCCATGTGTGGCAGGTAAATGGTAGGGATCGAGTCGATCATGTGCTGGAAGAATTGCTCTAGCTCGGCCGGAAACCTGGCGAGTCGCATTCTCATGGTGCGTATCGTGTCGTTGTGAGAGAAGCCTTCGAGAAGGTCGCGTACCACCAAGAATACCCACAGAAAAACGCCCTGAGCCTGGCGCGTTATATCCTCGATGAGGCCGGCGTATTGAGGATTGTCGATGCTAAGGAGATGGAACTGACTATTTTCGTTGAATTTCTCATGCACATAGCTGCGTATATCATCGCGGGTTAAATCCTCGAGCTTGAGCAGTCGATCCGGATCCTCGCCGAAGGCGTCAGAGAAAACTGTCCAGGGCCGGCTTGACACGCAGAACTTGATGTTCTGTGATGCCCCTAAGATGCGGAGCGTGGCGATCAAGTCGCTGTGCGTTTTGCTGTTTTCCTCAAACTCATCTAGACCGTCCACAAAGAAGCAAAACCTCATGTCTATTTCATCACAGCAGGCCACGAGACCGCGGTACGCCTCCATGAGGTCTTCCTGGCACCAGCGCTCCTCGTCGTTGGCATATGATGTGCCCTGTCGCCAAAAGGGGCCTTTCCGGTTTGCCTCGGACACCTGGGGGATGAGTTCGGGGCATTTACGCAGAATCTCAAACAGCAGAGACCGCAGGAGGCCCTCCCTCGATTTCTGAAGCACGGTGCCTGCATTCCAAAAGAAGAACTTGGCGGTGATAAGTCGCTTGCTGCCGGCCCAGACACGAAGCAACTCCAGGGTCCGCGTGTGGGCACAGATGAACTTCATCAGTGTCGATTTGCCAGACCCGGCCTTACCTTGGACCCAGAAGGTTCCGCTGCCCTCACGGAGCCACTGTGCAAAGGATATCGTTTTCGATCTATCGGGTACGGCAGGTTCAAAAATCCACCCAAATGTTTTGGAATGCGCCGACTCGATCTTGCCCTGACGAGCCTCGATTTTACTGAAATATAGACTCTCTAGATAATCTTGATTCCGCGACATGAGTTGCTGCTCTTCCGCTATTTGCTTGATTGCCCCAGAGAAGTACTCGGTTAGATGGAGGGTTAGGCCGAGACGGGTAGGAGAAACTGCCGTTGGCTTATCTGGCTCCAGGACTTCGATGAAATGTTTTATGTCCACTTGCGTCTTAGATGTCTCTTTCGACAACGCCTCGAGCTTTGTGAGAACGGCATCTCTGAGTTGCTCAAGTTGATTGTGACCCTCCATTCCAAGCCTCTGCGCGTTCTCTTTTAGGGCATTAATCTGAACAGAGTGCATATTGACATTATTTCTAGCGCACCGGGTTAGCGTCTCGCCGTGGCGGCAAACGGGTGAAGTCGTACAGAACGATGAAATGCATATGGGCTGAGATCTGCTGCTGCACCTTGCCAAGTCGGTCAATAAACCCATCGATATCGGCCTTTGACCACACCGTCCGCAGCGCGGCGACGAAGCAGCTCCATTTCTTCGTCTTGTTAGCACGCAGCTTCTGGATCACGGCCAATAAGCTATCGGCAATCATCTTGCACTCGCTGACAAGGGCCTGCAACGTGGAATTGGCGGAGGCGTCGCTCAATCCGGCGGCATCCCTCGCGATGGCATCCAATGTGTTGGTGTCGGTTACTAAGCCCGACCGCGACTTTATTATTGCGCGTGTGCCACTGACGACTTGGAAGGTAAAGTCTATGAATTGGACGACGCCGGCGGCGACTGACAGCGCCGACAAAGGATCCATGCTGTGCCTGATGGGTCGGATCCTAAGCAGCGATATCAACCGACGACGTCGATGTTGATGTGTGGTTTCCTGTGAAGGGTTCCTTCCTGGCCAGTGACATAGATGCTGTCGTCCTCGAACCAAGCTTGGATGCAGGTTATAGTGCTTCTGAAGTCCGAAGCCATATCGCACTAAGGCTTGTTACATCGTCTGAGTGTGGCGGAGCTGAAAGATTAAGCGCAGCTCTTCTTCTGGCGCGCTACCTCCCAGAGGCTGTGCCTTTGCGCCGGAGGTCATGCATGGGTCACATTCGCAGAAGACCGTACATGAAGCATCAAAAGCGCAATACAATTACCAGAAGTCAATGTCACGGGTAGAACGCGGGCTCGCGGATCTTGGGACCAAACGTCACAGATTGTCAGTTGCAGCGGTATGAGCTTCAAGGTAATCTGGTGTTGGGCAAGAAGAGTTTTGTCTAATTATTGTAAAAGGTAGCATTCCTAACGACTTAGTTAGTATGTACGCACATAAGGTAATGTTCCCCCAGATACATACCTAGGTAGGTACATGTACAGTAGATAGATGCCCACCTGCATGTACTGAGATGTTGATCTCGTTGCTTCCCGTCGAGCCGTCCTGGCCTCTTGATGTGGTGGGCGAGGTGGAGACCTTCCACTGTAAAAACCGCCGGCAGGGCGGAATCGGTAGCGTGTCAACCTACATCTATCTTCTCACCTTCCAGCCACGCACGCGCAGCTGCCCAACTCTCCCGGCTGGAGTCGAGGGTGCGGCATGGCTTCTATAAGTGCTGGCATAGGAGGAACAAGGCATAAAAAAGTTGACGAGTCTATCCGGATCATAAGAAGACAAGTTGGAATATGTTCAGTGCAGAGTGTGATGATTTAAGCTGCCTAACTCCGAAAGCCCATGGCTTTACACCGCCTAATGCCAAGGCGGGGAATTGCAACCTTGACAACTTGAACAGTCGCTTATCATTACTACGCAAAGGCTGGGCAGAGAGGCCTGGGGTTCAGTGGATTATATAATTCCGAACGTGGCACACCGCTTGGAAAGATTTGTTTCTCAAACAGAACTGGTTTGACCTCGGGACTTCCGATGAGCATGTTAAAGCGTAAGCCTTATCTTCGAGCGACAGACGTCAGGTGTGCATGAAAGCAAGCCTGAATTTAACATGAGGCCCATAGATTAGATTTTATAGATTGAGGTAGGGAGAGGGGGTGGGTGGTATGCCGGGACACCATAGGCGAAAGAATAGTGAGCTGTGGAAAAACGAAGCGCGCAGCTGAACCAGTCGTGATCTATCTTGACATGTGCATTGCTGGCCACGGGACAGACTGACGCATGAGTGGCGAAATCTCCAGCAACACTGCCAGCTCAGAGCGTGACGAGCGTGGAATGCTTGAGAGATAGACGCCGGCCACACTGTATCACACGGTCCCCAATGGCATCTACACAAACCAGCATACACGTTTCAACTTTTCATTGATAGGAAGAGGACAGCCTGTGACGGCGCCTTACTTCATTCAATTTCGACCCAAAGCCCAACTGTTGCAATCTCTGGCACGCCAGGTCGAAAGCAGGCAAGATATGTGTCATTATGCATCAATGTAAATAGAAACGGCCCAGTTCCGTTCCAAATTCAAGCCATGGACCCGCCGGTTGCTACACCGAAAGATCCCACTATAAGCGAAGAAAACAAAACAAGCTATGGCCTTCCGCTATATACTTCTTTTCTTCCGATGTCTTCGAATTCTCCTTCGCAATTACAATCTGGCCCTGGCAAGGTTGCTCGATACACCCAAAAGCCAGCATCCGTCGAGACATTCCAACCAAAGAGATATAACCTTCACTGTCCCCATGGCGGAAGGAGCGGACGAAAGACCCTTGTCGTCGTAGGTGACGTCGAGATCTTATGCCTTTCTAGCTTCTTTGCTGACTATGACTCAGGTGCTTTGAAAGTCCGAGTACGATAGTGCGCTTCGGCAATGGACCAGAGCTCAATGTACCAACTTTCCTGTTTTTCAGGTATCCGAAGTTGAGGCAGGGGACAGACGAAGCTACTCACAACGTTTGCCTGGACGATATCACTTCAGCTGTCGGGCACGTCATCTTCTTTTTCCTGTTGACAGGATCATATCAATGCCTGAGACCGAAAGGAAACACCAAAGATGATAGGCTTATAGATGAGCGTATGCACTCCCTGGAGTTATTTATCCCCCCTTCTGGCAAGCCTCGGGGGCAGAAATCACCCCAACAGGTATCTTTGTTCCCGAGACACCTATAAATCCCCATTTCATCGGCAATTTCTTTTACTGCAAAAGGCAATTACTGACTCCAGCGGTTGCAGTGGATACTGGTGTCGGTGTGCATAACGCCTCTCGCACATATGAGCTGGTGGCTTTGCAAGGGGCAGCAAAGGACGAAGTCCAGCGATTGGCACAACAACTGCCTTTCCCCCTAGTCCTCAATCACTTGCGGAACTTGCAGCTGGACTCCGGCGCAAGCGAGTTGTGGCTCGATGAATATGTGCAGTCGGGTCTGAGGAGTGTTCTCCAGAACCCAACGGCGTTTGTGGACTACACAAATCCTCAGGTTGAGCAGGATGCGATCTCATTCAGCAACATCATCCTGAAGAATCTAGCCAGTGTACTCGCCAGCAACTCAGACTCACATCACAAAAACTCCGCAGAGGCTTCCACATTGTCGTCTGACCCCGCCGCGGTCGATGGACAGCCAGCATCTGAGCTTCAGTCAATCCCTGAGGCAGCACCTTTGCCAGAGCCAGCAGAGCCCCTGCCAGAAGCACAGGAGCAAACAGAGACAGCCGAGCCAACAGAGCAAGCCCAGCCAACAGAGCCGGCATCTTCTGAGCAAGACAAGGAGGTGCATCTACAACCAACGCTTGTTCAGGCGCCCGTAGCTGTTAAACCGCCTAAGATGGCCTCTGAAGCACCAAGTCGCACACCCAGTCGCAACAGCTGGGCTGGATTCATCACTGGGTTGAACTCGAAAGCGGCCTGGCCAGAGGACTCCCGAGAGCCGACTCCTCCGGTCTCCGACGTTGAATCCCAGTCGCGCGCCGAGGAACAGCAGCCGGGAACGACCTGCGAAGAGCACGTCAGTGACCCCCCACCAACCGCGATGAAGAAGAAGAAGAAGGTGAAGAGAGGGCTGTCTTTTTTTCGATCTGCTGCAGAGCCCGTGACGCCCGAGCCAACAGTTAACAGATTTGGACCCCCTTATTCCTGACTGAACCCGTCCTCGAGCTTGTGGTCAATGCGTTGAGCCCTGTGGTATGGGCGTTGTTGGTCACACTATAGAAAGGGGAGGAGGTACAATTGTCTCGCTGGATGACGTGAGTGCTCTTTGCTTCGCAGACTGAGATTGAATAGGCATTGCCCCTCCGAAACAGTCGCGCGGTGTCGTTGGATGATCGAGAACAGATGGAAATTCGTTTGGTGGTGAACTTTGTTCACCTGCAAAAGATGCTGCACATAGAATGTTGATTGGTCGTCGTCTTGTGGAGGAAATTCGCACGCACTCTCTTATATTGGTGTTCTATTTTGATCATAAATTCAGCCTGTAACGAATCGGAGGAGTTGGCAGCTCAGCTCTCGCTTGGCGGACTCGAAGATCTTAGGTGAATACCTGGGTAAATATGTCTTTGCCTACATGAGATCAGTGTCTTTCAGTCAGGAACCAACCAACACATCCCAATAAAAGCTGCTGCTCCCAGGGCATAGCAATCCACTTCAAGAGTAACAGTATTAGCTACTGATTTACAACCCCCCCCAACCCCGTGTTAGTTTCGAGTCCTAGCCCTACGTTGCCATTTGCAAGTAATCGATACCATTTAAAATAATCTCTTTGGTCGTAAGGACACTCGCTGAATGTCACTATTGTCGTTGTCGTGATCCAGTCGCAGCGAGGCGACTGTTGAAGATATCCATTGAACGGAGAGTTGCGCCCTGCCCGATTAACCCAGTCACGTTATTGAGCAGTTTCGGATTCCAATGACATCGAGTTTCTTTGCTTATGCGTAGATTGCTTACGGCAACTAGAGGCGGCAAACACGCTTTAGGAAGGTCAATACACTATCCGCGTCGGTACTCGTTCCGTTGCAGGTGTCACTCCGGAGGTTCGCGGCTATTTGGGAGGTCACCTTGGAGATTGACACTAGGCTGGTTATAGCGACCGTCCCTTCCATTATTCGCCCCAGACGTCGATATTGCTTAGATTTCGTCTCAATGCTCCGCGATGAGCAGGTGGCAATCATACATCCCGTATATCGAAGCCGCGGTCATGGCTATATTGCAACCCCTCTATGACGGCTTGGTCGATCGGCTCCACGGCTCACTGAACAGACAGTTGGGCGTTGAGGAGCCTATATAATGAGGGTGTACCAGTCTTCGAAATGCGAAACAAGACCTCGTCCCACCGACATCGCCAACTCTGCCCAACTGCTGTAGCATCCGCGAAATCGACATTTCGGTCCGTCAACATGAAGTTCGGTTCGACTATGGTCGGCCTGCTGGCTACGGCCGGTTCGGCATTGGGAGCGTCTCTCCAGCCAGTGACCAACTTCGGAGACAACCCGTCGTCGCTTCAGTTTTACATCTATGTGCCTGACCAGGTCGCCGAGAACCCGGCCATCATCGTGGCTGTACGTGTGCCATTTGCCATTGTCGTTTTTCTTCTGGCGCTGTTTGCGAACTGTCGCAAAGTGTGTTGTTTGAGCGTACTGCTGACGTGCACGTCTTCATTTAGCTTCACCCATGTGGTGGCTCCGCCACTCAATGGTACGGAGGCACTCGGCTGCCCGCAAGCGCGAACACAAAGGGGTTTATCATCATCTACCCCGGAACCACCAAATACAGCAACTGCTGGGACGTCAACAACGCGGAGTCGCTCACGCATGGAGGAAAGGGTGACGCCGCCGGTATCATCAGCATGGTGAACTACACGCTCGAAAAGTACAACGGAGACAAGTCCAAGGTGTTTGTGATGGGCGCGTCATCTGGTGCCATGATGACGAACGTCAGTAAGTAAACCCCGGTGCGATGTGACACACATGCCGTTCGCTTGCTCTCGCACATAGTTGTCCTACGGGTAACTGACTCAAGGGTTGCAGTGGTGGGTGCCTACCCCGAGGTTTTCGAGGCTGGTGCCGCATACTCTGGCGTTGCTTTCGCATGCTTCGCCGGATCGCTGGCGCCGCCGACGCCGTTTGGCGCCAACCAGAGTTGTGCTCAGGGTCTTACGCACACTCCGGATGACTGGGCCAAGTTTGTGCTCAATGCCTACCCCGGATACGAGGGCAAGCGTCCCCGCATGCAGGTGATCCACGGGTTGGCCGACGGCCTCGTCAGACCTCAATGCGGATATGAGCAGCTCAAGCAATGGGGGGCGGTGCTGGGACTCGAGAACACCAAGAACAACACCGGCGCTTCCGTCCCCGAGGGTTCCCAGTACACCGAGATCGTCTACGGCGACGGAACCCAGCTGGTGGGTTACATGGGCCAGGGCGTCGGGCACTTCGCACCCCCGAACGAGGCTGTCATGTTGAAGTTCTTCGGGCTATAAGAAAAGCTCGCCCGGTTTACTGGTAGTGGTAGGTGTAACTGTATATATGGGTATACTTCGTCAATGTTGGTCTCGGGGCTTTGGGCGTTTCCCATATGCAAATTCATCAACCAGATTAGTATTATCAAAAAGCCCGAGCCATAACGCAAATGTACTCTTTGTTGGATGTGACGATAATGGTATGGACGAGAGTAAAAGTCAAGATTCTAGTAAGTGCGGCGTCTGTTGCGCCGCGCCGCGCCGCGCGTGCCACGGTAGAAAGGCTAAAAATAAAATTATAAGCTACCTCTTACCCCATAAAGTATAAAGTCCGACAATCCAAGTGCTCCTAGCCTCTCGCCTCAGTGCCTACATAGGTGCTTTCTACCTACATAGGTATGTACCTAGGTAGGCACCAACATCCATGTAATGATGGGCATGTATGATTGGCCAGGACACCAATCAGCAGCTGCAGCATTCAAGTAAATACCCCACCTACCTAGTACTGTGCAAGTGGCCCCCAACCCAACCCATCAATGTCTTGGACTCCCACTTACGCAGATCGGGTTACGAAGTCACAAGATCCCTTTACAAGTACGGGCATGGGGCTTCTAAACAACTGTAGCAGAAAGCTAGCACTCTCCAGGCTCGTTCCGATGTTAATGTGATTTGGTTTCTCCGGTTTCTTTTATTTCTTTATACTGAACCAGCTCAATGGTCGACTCGTCCACGTCCGGCCCTGCTTATTCCTTCATACCGCCACGGCCTCTCTTGGCCACTGCTATTGTCGAGCCTGGGCTGCAATAGCACCGCTCATGTACCTCTTTCGTCGCATCGCCATCGCAATCGGCGCGTTCTTCTTGCTCGTCGTCGTAATCACAAACCTGCCGCGTTTCTTCAACCCAATCCCACCCAGCAAGGAAAAGGTTGAAGCCGACCAGCGATGGGTGAACACAAGCCCGCACTGGTTGGATCGACAAGCGTGCCGATGGGTTGGCCTGTGCGGTTTGATGCATCTCAAAGCAGACCCGCCGGTCAGGCTTGATACTGCGCGCCAAAGTCAATGCGCGGCCGGCACAAGGAATTCCTCAGCTTCCCATGCCATTCGCGCAGACACTGGATACCAGAGGGATCTCAAAAGACGGGAACTGTTTGGGATACCGGAGTACGTCCTCCGACACGCACCCTTCGTCCACCTGTACTCAGAAGAACACTTTTGGCCTTCTGATATAGACGATCATGCTCGGCACGTAGTGGCATACGTTGACGATGCGCCGCTAGATCAGACACAGCCGGTGTCATTGTCTACTATGAACCAGTTAGATGCCCCTGGCAGGCATGTGACCCTCAAAAGCAAAGTCAACGTTGAGTGTCGCCCAGGTTGGTTACATAGTACGGCAAATCTACCTGTGTCATTTGAGGACGAACCCGATGATTACGATGTTGATATCGGGACCCCGGAAAGAATGCGGCTGGAGGAGTACACGTCGTGGTTCGATGTGGACAAAGAGCATCCCTTACATCGCATCTCGGACCCGAGGAAGGTGCCAGATGGTAACCAGCATGTCCGGCTACCATCTAGACGATCATACACCGCTCTCTCGAGGGAGCAACGTCGGATCGCGGCTCGCAATGAGAGGAATAAACCCAACCAAAAAGGGTATTCTAAAGCTCCGGCGACGCTCATTCTGGTAGATAAAGGATCCGGCGTGGTCGATGCGTTCTGGTTCTTCTTTTACGCCTACAACCTTGGGCAGACCGTCCTCGGTACGCGATATGGAAACCACGTCGGTGACTGGGAGCATGCAATGGTCAGGTTCGAGTCGGGCGAGCCGCGTGCCATGTACTTCAGCGAGCATGAGGGTGGTCAAGCGTACGCCTGGAGAGCTGTCGAGAAGCGCGAAAATGCAACGCAAGCAGAGCGCCCGGTCATCTATAGCGCCGTCGGTAGCCACGCCATGTACGCGATGCCCGGCAAGCATCCTTACGTACTTCCCTTCGAGATACTCAAGGACCTCACAGATCGTGGTCCGCTTTGGGACCCATCACTGAACTTTAGGAGCTACTGGTACGACTACTCAGCCCCTGAAGGTGAAGGGCTGGAGCCTACTCAGGAGAATCCCGAGGCTCCCACGGGATGGTTCCACTTCAGGGGTAGATGGGGGGATAAGTTATATGGCCTTGATGATGAACGGCAGTGGAGGCTGTTCGGCCAGTACCACTATGTGACAGGTCCACAAGGACCGAAGTTTAAGAATCTAGGGAGGCGGAAGGTATGCCAAAGTTCGAAATGCCGCATCATACATTCCATCGCTGAAGGGCAAAAGGGCAGTTGGATCTCATGAACATCTTGGTTTACAGGTACAGGCGTACGAGAGCATATGAGGCGAGATACCCAATAAAACGTAGATTTTCTTTGAGCCTGTCGCATCTTTCCGTGATGCGGTTTTACTTATAGCTAAAGAGGCGCAGCACCGACATCTAGGCCATCATGAAAAGCGACTACGAACCTTGAGGTTGTCGACTTGCTACAGTACATAGCCCCTTGGGAGACCAATAGTCGGCAGTATAACATGGCTGGTTTACGTTTATTAAGCACAGAACCTAACACCAGCGTTCTTGAGGAAGAGTCCACAGCTGTTGCAGCTGGGCCAGTCTAAGTTGGTGCCTGGAAGTCCGTGCCTGGTTGTCAGTGGCCCGAGGAACATGAAACACATCTTCTCTGGTGTGCCGTACTGAGACCATGCGATAGTCAGCCGGTGTCCAGACAATTCGATTGGCACGGCGGCCACGGCCGTTCATGCCCCGTAAGACCAGACAATATTATCAAATCGGAGAGGGGTGATCAGTCGGCAGTGGGGTCATCTCAAGACCCAAAAATTGCAGGTGCTGATGATTGGGCATCAACAATGGTGGTGACAGGGACCAGAAAAGGACCGTCATCATGGATCATGGTGCGCCGGTGATCATAGCAACGACCAGTCTAGGTCCTGCGAGTGCTGTCTGGGTGAGCTGGACCTGAGTCATTCAAGTTGAACCCTGGCAGAAGATAAAGCTGGAAAGCTACCTAATAGTATTCATTTCAAGTCGCTCATGCATGTTGAATGCCCTGCCAACCGCATGAATCACCTTGGCCAATGCCTTTGCGAGGGTGATAAGGGGTTTAATATGCATTAATCTACACGCTGTACTAGTATGTAGGATGCATCGGATTAGTTCCATGGTAGGTCATTTATATTGTCAAGTAGGTACCTAGGTATATGTAGGTAGTTTTATAGGGTCTTTGTATTTTGTAAGATTTCGCGTGGTTGGCGAATCTGGATACCTTATTGACTGAGAATCTGGGTTTGAGGTCACTCGGCTGTAAACCGCCCAGCCCATGCCTGGCCTGGCTTTTGGTCGACAGCACTGATTGGCCCGCCTGATCTGGACCTACATGAAAGGCCCAGGTAGGTTAGTTTCCATAAACATCCAGCAAGCCAAGGTCTCTGTTGGGTGCTTACCAAGATAAGTTAGTAGGTAGCGCCCGAACTGACGACACTAGACCCATACCGAGCAAGAGAGGAGGGGCACGGGGGCTTCCATCCCACCTAACCCCAAGACTGCCCAAGACTGCCAGCGACGGCTGCCGGATGGGATTCCAGCAAAGCCATCCAATACCACCAGTGACCACCATACCTTCCTTACCTTATCCCTTAAAACAATCAACCCCCAAGCCGGCTGCCAAATCGTGGATTTTAGTTTCCACTTACCCAGTGGCAATTTAGCTACAGGCGTGCACAGTAGACAGCACCGCACCGCACCGCAACGCAACCACACCACGCCATCACCACTTGCACTGGGTACCGACCGCACTTGATCACACATCCTCCACTACTACCACCGCTACTACCACCACCTCCTCCAGTCCACCACCTCTCTTCTGCTGCTTATCCAACATAAAGTGAATAAACACATCCCTTCGCCTTCTGCGAACCAGCAAAATTCAACCACAAGAAAGTGCCGACACGGGTAGACCTGCAAGCCGATTCAGGTACTTGCATCATCGTACACACAGGCTAGATCCTCGAGATCCCCTGCATCACCATGAATCCTCACCAGAAGAACAAGATCGATGTCTCAGTGAGTGCCCCAGGCCCAAGCCGCTCAAGCGACAGGCAATCTTGAACCGAGCAAGAATACCCCCGACCGGAGTTACGTTGCTCGAGAACCAAGAATGAAAGCTGATGTCCTTGCCCCCTGCCACAGTCCCTCACGCCCGATGAGCAGCGCCTGTTCCGACTATACGGCAAGCTGCCTTCCAAGTCAGACCACTTCGCCAAGCACCTGAAGGAGCGCAAATACTTTGACAGCGGCGACTACGCCATGTCCAAAGCCGGCAAGGGCGACAAGCTGGATACGGGCAGCGTCGGCTCCCAGCACCCCGTGCCCGAGGACATCCCGCACCTCTCGAGCCCCAGCCAGACGGGCAGCTTGAATGGCGGGCCTGCGCACCAGCACCACCCCAGCGTCAGCGGCGGCGTGAGCGGACATCAGATACCCGGCGCCCCAGGAGCCACCGCAGGCCTCTCCGGCAGTCCAGTGAAGGAGAGCAGTTTGTTCAAGACAGATAGCGCAAGCGAAGAGGCTGGCGCCGAGAACCAGGACGAGAGTGCTGTTGTTGATGGCGCCGAGGCTCAGGGTATTCCCATCCGAAGATAGGCATGTGCTCGCTCACCTGTGTGTAGTCGAACATTTGTTGTTCTCGGGTCACTTGTGGGACAAGTATGACATATCCCGGCTCGTGCGAAGAAAAACCGGCAAAGCGAGCCACTAGCTCGATGCGCCTGCTTAGAAACAGTGCTTCAAGCTGAACAGATGTTGCGGGTTCATGTGAAGTTCTGGCGGCGTACAATAAGACGCAAGCACAAAGCCTACTCAAACCCCCCCTTCTTGGCGGTTTCCGATCAGGACACGCTTTTGCGGACATCAAATACTGACCTAAGGATATGCGAGAAAAGCCTCGATATCTGAGAGCTGTAAGGGTGTTATGGAATGGTGTTCCCCGGTTTCCCACGACTTATGAAGTTGCTTGTTACAGAGCTGTTTGGCGGGGGTCTTTTCTTTTCTCTCATGGCGGGATTTAATGGCGTTAAGGTTGGCTCAATGGTTGTTTGATGATCTGTCAGAAGGCGAAGTCCTTGAAGTCAGGATGGGTGGTTGCGCCATGGATGTGGTACTGTAACTTTGCATTTTCTTATATGATGTTGCAAGTGGGATTGATTCAGTTGACGATCATTGTGGCCACTCTCTACCGAATACAATATCCAGCGCGTGGACGAGTACTTGTGTTGGCCTTATGGACTGCTGCTTACGTTCACCAACACGTACACTCTGTTGCGTAATTGTGGGCTGAGAAACGTTGGTGAATACAGACCAACGAATTATCTGAAGCCGTGCTGCCATGCCAGGTGAAATATCGCCCATTTTGTGGAAACAACCAAAGCCCCGCAGATATCTTGCAGGGGAATCTCTCGATCTCACTCCTATTCGTAATCAGTTTCATATTGTCTATCTGGAATACCCGCCCAGAATATGCAGTCATTTTGGTCATATGCGAACCCTCGCAGCCATTTTCCCTTCGTAAGCCTTCGTTTCGTGATATCTTTACCGTCCCCCACACCCATGCTCCCTCGTCGTCCCTTTTCCTATGCAGTTTTGAGGATGTACATGTTCTAAAACGTGCAGGCCTTGTCAGCCATGGCCTTGGCACCGTCGAACGTCTTGTTCCCGCCAATGAAACCCGACGCGTGCACGAAAACACCTCCCGGAACCCCAGTGATACCGTCGAGAGCCTCGTCCCGCGCCGCCCTCCAAGGCTCGGGCAGCGCCTTACGGCTCTGGAAGGAGTCCTTGGTGAGGGGCACAGCCTGTATCCTCCACTTGGCGTCCGGCGTCGGCTTCTCGGCATACAGGACGTAGAGCACCTTGTTCTTCTCATCGATGTTCTGCTCCTCCTCGAGCGTGTACAGGTGGTCCTTCCACGGCACGGCAGGGCCTTCGAGCACCATGATGCGGCCTTCGGAGTCGTACTGGGTGCGCTTCGCGTAGGCGGCCTGCACTATGGAGCGGGCGGGCAGCCAGGCGGAGGTGTAGTAGGCGAGGTCGAGGTCGAACTCGTCGCCGATGCGGGTGCTCGCCTTCTCGAAGCGCGCGTCCTCGGCGGCCTGCGCCTCGGCGGGGTCGGCCGGGGTCGGCTCGTTCCAGTTCGCGTTCAGGCGGCCGACGACGGCGCCGAGATTGAAGGCGCCGCTGCTGAAGCGCTTCTCTATGCCCGCGGCCTCGAGGGCGGCGGTGTCGTAGGCGGAGATGCCGTTGTCGTGTGCGTCGAGGGGCTCGATGAAGGACTCGTAGAGCTTGCGCCACACGACGCCGACGTCGTCGCTGCTCTCGTCCTGGCCCAGGCGGCGCGCGATGAGGGCCTTGCCGAAGTGCAGGTAGACGAGCCCGGCGCTGGACAGCTTGGTGGGCCGGCCCGGGAAGGTGGTGGTGAAGGTGCGCTGGTGGTGGTCGTAGCGGTTCTGGGCGGCGTCGTACTCGCCGCCGACGTCGACGACGGTGTGGCAGGTGGCGAGGAGGGCCGGGTCGCGCGTGCGCACGAGCGAGGCGGAGGTGTAGGCGGGCAGCTGGCGCAGCATGTGTACGGCGAGGGCCTCGTCGGCGTGGAAGTGGCCGTTGTGGGTGCCGATGGTGACGCCGCCGCCGTCGGCCGACGTCTTCAGGCGCTTCGCTGCGTTTTCGGCCATGCTTCGGAGGGCGAGGAGGCCGCGAAACATAAATCAGGGGGGTGTCGACTGGTTTGTGAGGAAGTATTATCTTCGCAGTTGCTCTTTGCGCAGGAAGCTTGAAAAGTGGTGATAATAGCTGCTCTGGTATTGGTTGATTGGAAAGAAACGTGGGGTCCGACTTGCCAAACTCTTCCAAGGTGCCTTGTTGCTTGTAGGCAGCTCAGCAGCTAGGGACTTCCAACTTTAGGTACTTAGCGAGCTGTAGCAGGGGTCGACAGGGCTCGACAGGCATCTTTGTGGTTGTGCAGGTTGTGGGTCGCGGCCACGCCCGTAGGTACAACCCCATCGCCTTGGCACAGTGAGGAGTGAGGTACCTACCTACATGTACTACCTAAGGTAGGAAGAGGTACCCACCCTGACGATATTCCTAGTCGGGTCAGAGGGCCTGTTAAGGCGCCTGTACAGGCGCCTGTACAGGCATCTTCTCAGGTACGTACTTAATGTACATGCCTACGCGAATGCCCGCCCCATGGAGCTAGACGGGCGCAGCGGACAGTGGGCTGGGAACGCGTTGGCTGTTGGAAGGAGGCATGACACGCCCTAAGTAATCGCAAACTTGCCGCGAGCGCATGCCCTCACCACCCTTACCACCTGCACTTGCTTGCTTGTTCCAGTGCTTGGCTGGTCATCACGGCCCCCGTTCTCCCCATTTGTTGTCGCCCTTCCCTTCCTGTATCATTCTGTAGCATTCACCATTTATTGTTCACCTACTTACTTACCTTATCCTTCGAACCATCTGAACAATCTAATGACACTTTGAAGCTCTCCCCCGGCCGTCCACTTCCAACCATCCAGCTCCAAACTCTTACGTTAACATAATCATTGCGCATGCTTTGTGTGCCCACATCGCCAATCTCCTGTTGCCACACCATACCGCCCAACCTGTCCAACCCTATGATCACAACATATCTATCTGTCCTTGTCTAGAAACATACATCATCGCGGTCGCCATCTACCATGGATATCAAGACAGAGCCTGATCTGCGAGATCGCCTTCATCCCGACGCCCACATGGCCGACACCCGGCCGTCGTACAAGTCGTGGAAGAAGAAGTACCGGAAGATGCGCATCACCTTTGACCACAGGATGCGTGAGAGCGAGGAGCTCCATTCTCTTGAACAGAAGGCCATACAAACTGCCGAGCGTCTCGCCGTTGAGAACGAGTACGAAACCCTCCTTCCTTCTTCCTTTCCTCTTTCTCCCTTCGCCATAGCTAGGTATGAGAGGACTATGGCTGACATGTGCCCCTTCATAGTCGCCTCGCCGACTTGCTGTTGGACTTGAACGAGTCGCCACAGATCCCCTTCGAGCGACGCATCGACTTAAATCTCGACGACGATGACGACGACGACGCGACGGACAGCGATGACTCGGATAACACCCAGAAGCCCACGAAGTCTCTGAAGAAGCTCATCCAGGAGGTGCCGCATCAAAGCTACGAAGAATATGTGCAGCGTTACCCCCAACTGAAGGAAGACGTCGAACCTGCCGATACGCAGACCCATCCCATCTCCTTTCTCACCATGGACAGCGTCGACGAATATCTAAACGAGATCGATATGCGTCTGGGGCTCAAAGCGAAGCCTACTCTGGCACCCTCTTCTGCTGGGACAAACACGAATACAAACTCGCCTGTACACTTCGCCCTTCGTAATCCCACGAGCGTTTACAATTGGTTGAAGAGGCATGCGCCTAAAACATTCCTGCAAGATCTCGAGAAGGATAAGGATAAAGATAAGGATGACCGCGAGAAGGAAGATGGCCGTAAGCGCAAGGGTGGCGCTCGTAAGAAGCAGCCCGCCGCCAGCCGCAAAGAGAAAGAGCGGGATAAGGAAGCCGCCGATTCCATGGACTGGGACGACGAAAGAGGCTATGAGGCCCCCAAGGGTAAGAGAAAACGCGACGAGGACTCGGGGTACCGTCCCAAGGGAGGCTTCAGTCGGCCGACCAAGAAACGCAAGAGCAAGGACCTGAGTGTCTCAAAGCCTTCCAAGGGGAGGAAGTCAACTGCTTGATATGCTCAGGTATCTTCTCCGTGGCTCAAATGCATAAATTGGTTGGAAGTTATGAAACAGGGTCGCACAAGGTTGTTAGTGTTACTTGGCGATTCGATTTGTGCGGGTTACAGGGAGAATGAGGTCCTCTGTAGACCTTCAGGCTGGCGTCTAGACTCGGAAAACATGTATAACAGCAACGCATGCGGTGTTTAACTCTAATTAATGGCTTCAAACCGGAATGAAGCTTGTTATCCTTACTGCTGCAGTCTTGATTCAACGAGTGATCTGCTTTGACAATGATGACTCTTTAATAGTTAGTCGTCACGTTTAATGTCAATGTGGGATGCTGACGCTGCAACTCGACTCCGCAGTACAATATCATATCATCTGCATTGCTCGAAACAATGTCGAGTGATGATCGGTGGTCTATGAAACAGCTGTTCATAATCATATTAAGCCCAATGGGTGTCTAATTTTTGAAGGATATTGATGAGGGGATGAGAAGCACCCAATCAAAGGACATTTTCAGACTGTGGTGGATCTTCTTTCCCCTACCTTAGCACTACTATCAACATTCCAATAGATCGGTGTTCTTTTGCAGTTGATAACCATACTATACCTACTACCTGAGGTACTACTTACTACACAAGACTTACTAGCAGCCCTAGAATGCTTGAGTTGAACAACGCTGCTGTAAAGCTTAAACACTCTCAGACTACGTCATTGTTGTCAGGTGTGGCCTGCTTCTGTGCAATTGCCAATAGGATTAAAGTCTCGCTAACCTATCTCTGAATTTACAGGTCGAACAATTAGCAAAAATATCTCCAAGGTGGGATTTAAACACACAAGTCACCCCCGGGCCGCTTGATCGTCAACACAAGCAGCAAGAAACCTCACTCGCCCACCCACTTACTTACTCACACTAAACACAAATATATCAGACAACCTCACTCACCCGACATCCCCACTCAATCACCCACAGGCAAATCAATCATCAGATCAGAGAAAGATGCCCATCCGCAAAACCTACATAGTCGAGCACCTCGACCCGGAGCTCGGGCCCTGGAGCGAGCTCGAGTACACGGCCATCGCCAAGGAGACGGCGCGGGCGGGTGGCACCTTCGTGCTCTCCTCCCTCCCCGCCCAGCTTGCGTCCAAACTGCCAGCCAAGCTCACCGACGTCGAGGCCTTCAAGGCTGAGACCCGCGGCGTCGAGGAGATGTATCCCGGAGAGGAGAGGAAGAGGGTCTGTTTGCTGGATCCGAGGGCCGACAAGGATATCAATCCGGATGACAAGGCACTTTTCGACACTTTTCTGTTCGGGGGGATTCTGGGTGAGTTTGACCATAGTTGTTGGGACCTTCTTACCCCCCCCCCCCCCCCCCTTTTCATACGAACCCCTCACTTCCCGCTTGTTTATCTTGATTCTCCTCTTCTCAGATCCTGCCTCGTAGCAGAAGTAACCTCCCAGCATACACAGACAAGCAGAAACGGCTAACACATCACGCAGGCGACGATCCGCCTAGAGGTACGTCTTGCAACTCGTGTAATCTTATCTGCTCTCCCGACATGCCGGTAGCCCGGTAGCAAGAGATGCTTGAATGGACCTGGCAGTTGATCTTGCACAAAAACGAGGGGAGATTGTAATCGACCATGGACTTATTGACCTTTATATCTCGTGCTTACAGACCGAACCGGCGAGCTGCGTGTGAAAGGATTCGAGGGCAGACGTCTCGGCCCCGTGCAGATGACGACGGACACGGCCGTGCGGGTGACGCGCATGGTCATCGACGAGCAGTGTAAGTCAATGCAATTAATTCTCTGGCCGCATTTTTTTGCTGTCAGTTGAATTGAATAACTAGCATTCATGATCTCACCTCTGCAGTCACCCTGAACATGATCCCTTACCTCGACCACCCGGACCTCAAGATCAACGAGCACGAAAGCACCGAGATGCCGTTCCGCTACGTGAAGGGCGATGACGAGAAGCCAGTGATGCCTGAGGTGAGCCCCTTCTTCATTAGTTGCATGGCCACATCAGAGTAGCCCTACCACTGGTCACATTTTTCTCCTGGAAGAGAAATTGGATTTGTCATTTTCGTGTCTTGTCATACCTTGTCAATGTCGCAAGGTAAGCAGGCTAACACTGATTATTGTGAAGGGGATGGTGGATCTCATCAAGAAGGACGCGGACAAGAGCATCGACGAGTTGCTATAAGGCAGTCTTGATGCAATACGTGGCTTTGCGGTCGTCGCACTCTGGTCTGTCTGGCAAATAAAACATGGGGGCTCTACATAAAGAGTGTAGCGCTGCTCTGCATCCTCTGCTGTATGACACGCATACGTTATTGCAAAATTTTGATCGATTCAAGTTAAACCCCAATACTGTGCAGTGTTTGAGGAGATGTATTCATTGGTTATACCCTCGCTCGAAACTAGTTGATGATACAATTCTAGTCTTCGTATTCGTCCTCTTCCCCGTCTTCTTCATCATCATCTTCATCCTCTTCAGTTTCCTCCTCGTCTCCGTCTTCATCCTCGCTGTCGTCTTCATTTCCCTCTTCATCCTCATCTTCATTTTCATCTTCATCGTATACGTTGTTATCGTCATCTTCGACGCCGTCCTCATCATCTTCTTCGTTGTCATATTCCATATCCTGCTCATCCTCTTCATCAGCCTCTTCTATTCCTTCCAACGGAGCAGACGTCGCATCCTGGTCGCCCCCTTCTAGTTCGTTCCAATGAGAGGGCGTAGGCGTAGACATCTCAGATGCGGTATCCACATGTTCATCGGTCCTGGAGGAGAGTCTCGTCCTTCGACCTCGTTGCGGGACCTCTTGAAGTGGGAAAAGCGCCCACTTCCCTCGTTCTCGCGCCCGGCCGGCATCCTTACGTCGGCCGCTGCGATGCGGCGGCCCTCCGGTGGAATCACGATAGGTGCGGACCTTCTCTGGATGGGCCCAGCGGCCACGGCGGTACGCCGGGGCTGGTGGCAACGTCGCACGCCGCCTACCCTGCATACTACGTGCGATGATGGTGACATCATCTGTCTCGCCCTTTCGCCTCTTCAGAGCGATCAGATCGGCCAGAAAGTTCCGCTGGTCGATTCGCTCCTGGCTCGATTTATAATCAACGGGTGGTATGATGGTCTGCGGCAGGTGCGCACTGATTCGCTGCCGCTTGCCGACCTTCGGTTTAAGCTTCTTCTCGGTCACCTTGATGCGGCAGGAGCTGGCCGCCAGGAGATCGACGCCATCGCCGAGATGGCGGAGGATAGGCAGAGAGTCGTCCTCGTCCGATCGTGTGAGAATGAGCTCCGTTGTGATGTTTTCGTGCCACTGCCCAGAAAACACGCGGCCTTTGTACGAGATGATGGGGTTCTCGGAATGCAACTCTAGAATCTGCACCTTCTCGAGGTTGTTATCCTCGTCCTCTTCGTCTGCACCGCCCCGGTTCTTGCGCTTGCGGGATTTTGCAGGCCGGTCGTCCTCGTCTTCGTCATCATCCTCGTCGTCGTGCTCCGCATCAGAGCTGTTAGCACTACTCGCAGCACTGTTACGCGCGGCGTCGTCGGCATTGTTCTTACGAAAACCAGTGGCCTGAACTTGCCACCTACCGCGAGAGGGATACTCCTGGCTTTTGTTGACTTGGTCCTGGGGTTTGAAGTCGGCCTTGGACAGGTCCAGGGTAACATAAAAGGTCTGGTGCTAGGTTAGCTTCACTTAGTTCAAGATGTACGGCTTTGAGGAATGCAATTACATCGGTCTGAGTAGATGAGTACTCGTATTCCCATTCGGAGTCATCCTCTTCCTCCTCAGCAGGTCGTTGAGGCTGAGATGGGGCGGTTTCTTTCCCTTTTCCTTTGGGGCTTCGAAGCCGAGGATCGAGCAGATTGATACTAGCCATTTGGTATGTGTCGACTGAGCTTCGCACTTGTATGATGGAATGATTTCATTGAGGAAGAGGAGCGGGACAGAGCGAAAAGGCTTATCAAATGCGACTGGAAAGGTGCTACTATGGCTATACAGGTATCATATGAGAAGGCATTTGAGTACTCAATGCTTCAAAATTTCGAGGTTGGATGAAATGAGAAGAGATCGATGCTTAAACTGCCTGCCAGAACTGCGAAAGTACCTCTAAACCTTAGCAATGGATACGGTTAGATTGGCATCCCACTTGCCTAACCCAGACGGGGAGTATACGACGGGTCTTGAGGCATGTGCTGCGGCTCAAGGTGCTTGCCACTTTGGGCGGCCGCCGGGCGGTCGAGGGTGGCAGTACAGTTGAAAGTACCTAGGTATCCCGTCACCCCGTCTACCTACGGTATCGCAGTCGGAGGGGCACAGGATGCCCCTCCAGGTTCCCGCGGTGCCCCTCACCTTTCCACCGCTCGCTACCCTACCTTGGCCTTAGTTGGAAAGCAGAATGAGGCCCAATGAATCACGCAGGACATTGAGTCACCCCGGGCAAATATCGCAGGTTATTCGGTGCAACATCTAGGTCGCATCCTGGTCCTGCAGAATTGCGTGCATAAAACCCCCCAAGAGAGTCTGGAACTCACGACGGCGACCCGTAAATTGCGTTGTTCTAGCGACTGTCTACCTCCGTCTTATTGCTCATTTGAACGCCAACAGCGTTGTCTTCTTCTCGACGGCACCCATCCGCTGAAATAATGCCGAAGGTCTACCTGCTCGACTACGTGGCCGGAAACGTGCGGTCCCTGGTCAATGCGATCGAGAAGACGGGCTACAGCGTAGAATGGGTACGGACGCCCGAAGAGGTCGCGAACGCCGACAAGCTGATCCTCCCTGGCGTCGGGCACTTCGGTCACTGCCTCAGCCAGCTCGCGTCCGCCGGGTACCTGCCCGCCATAAGAGCGCATGTTGACGCCGGGAAGCCGTTCATGGGCATCTGTGTCGGGCTCCAAGCGATATTCGAGCGATCGTCAGAAGACAGCGGCGTCGAGGGCTTGGGCTTCATTAAGCGAGAGCTGGATCGCTTCGACGACAAGGACAAGGCCGTGCCGCACATCGGCTGGAACAGCGCGAACGCCTCGGGCAAGAGCCTGTACGGCCTCCAGCCCGAAAGCAAATACTACTACGTTCACTCTTACAAATGCCCCTACGTAAAAGGCGAACTGGAAAGCCAGGGCTGGACAGTGGCCACCGGGTTATACGGAAAAGAGACCTTTGTCGGCGCTGTGGCGAAAGGGAACGTGTTGGCGACGCAATTCCACCCCGAGAAGAGCGGCGTCGCCGGCCTGAGAGTCCTCAGGTCGTTCTTAACCGGTGAGGGGCAGAAGACGCTGGGACAAGATGTGCAGAGCCCCGCGCCGACTGGCGGCCTCACGCGGCGCGTGATCGCGTGTCTCGACGTGCGGACCAACGACCAAGGCGACCTCGTCGTGACGAAAGGCGACCAGTACGACGTGCGCGACAAGGGCGACACGCGCAACGTGCGGAACCTGGGCAAGCCCGTCGAGATGGCCAAGAAGTACTACGAGCAGGGCGCGGACGAGGTGACGTTCCTCAACATCACGAGCTTCCGCGACTGCCCCCTAGCAGACCTGCCGATGCTCGAGATCCTGCGGCGCACGTCCGAGACGGTGTTCGTGCCGCTGACGGTGGGCGGCGGCATCCGCGATACGGTCGACACGGACGGCACCAAGGTCAGCGCCCTCGAGATCGCCACCATGTACTTCAAGAGCGGCGCCGACAAGGTCTCCATCGGCTCCGATGCCGTGCTGGCCGCCGAAGAGTACTACGCGCAGGGTCGCAAGCTGTGGGGCAACACGGCCATCGAGCAGATCTCCAGGGCCTACGGCAGCCAGGCCGTCGTCGTCAGCGTCGACCCCAAGCGCGTCTATGTGCCCAAGATAGATGCGACGAGACACAATACCCTGCGCACGCGCTTCCCCGGTCCCAAGGGCGAGGAGTACTGCTGGTACGCCTGCACCATCAAGGGCGGCCGCGAGACGCGTGACATGGACGTCGTCGAGCTCGCCCAGGCGGTCGAGGCCATGGGCACCGGAGAGCTCCTGCTCAACTGCATCGACCGCGACGGTACCAACAGCGGCTTCGACCTCGAGCTCATCACCCAGGTAAAGAACGCTGTGCGCATACCTGTCATCGCGTCCAGTGGCGCCGGCAACCCCGCACATTTTGAAGAAGTTTTCCGAGAGACCACAACAGACGCCGCCCTGGGAGCGGGCATGTTTCACAGAGGCGAGTATACGGTAGAACAAGTGAAGAGCCACTTGGCGACGAAGGGACTGGAAGTCCGGCAATTCGAGGGCGAATTATAGTATGTGCCCAGCTTGCGATGGAACACATTTACGAGACAAAAACAATAATAGAGAGATCGTCGGCAATCCAATGCTGCTGACAAGGACCAATGTTGGAGACATAGGTAGACTATTCGCATGTATATTGATTGCTTGATAGAGGGCTCTGGCTACGAGAAAGCTATGGCGTTTCCCTTGTAGAATTACAAATTCGGATCAGTCCATGGAAAGAAAAGAAAAACATACGATTCACCTCGCCCGATGCTTTTAGGCCTCCATGAACAACGCACAATGCAGGACGCCGAAGGGTACTAAAATGCAACATGACTAACACCAACTCCATGCCATGGTAGCCTAAGTTGAAATGAAACAGAAAGCCTGATTTTGCTCATCGAGTCGGGAAACCGAAAGAGGAGGCGGATAAGGAACCGCAATAGAAGTCGGCCAAGGTTTAAACCTCCATGCCCAGGAAGAGCCACTTGTCGCTGATGACATCGAGTTCGCCCGCCCAATGGTCGAGAGTGGTCACTTCGAACCCAACCCACTGTAAACTTCGCATAAAGGATTTCGCGTGGTCGGGTTCCATGTCCTTGTCCAAGCAGATGACAATGTTGGAGCATCCCAACGGAACATCGGCCAGTTCGATTAGTGCAATGAGTCTGTGGACAAGTCAGTTATACGACGACAGAGCTAGATGATGGGAGGGGGTAACATACGCTTGCTTGAGATCCTGGCCGACAAGTCCGCTGTCGAAGAAAGCGAATAGAGACTTTTCGTCGCCCTTGTCGGCCGCGAAAGCGCGGAAACTTGCGCCTCCGACGTAGTCCCAGAACTCCAACCAGCCGGTGACGCTGACAGGCGAGCGCGGGCTTCGGCCCTGCAGCGACCGGGACAGTTTGGATGGTGGGTCGTAAGAGTCGGGTGGCGTGAGTACACCTTGAACACCAGTCAGGCAGGAGCCGTTACCGGCCGTGTTCCACTCACTCTGGAACACGGCTCTCACGGTCTCGCAAAAGAATCTCTCACATTCTTCCCTGATCTGAAATGTTGCCCCCCCTCGGCGGCTGGTGGTGGTGCGGTTGGGGTTGCTCGTCATGGCGTTGACGGAGCTGCTGCTGCGGTGTTGTCTCTTTGATTTGGACTGCAGTGCGAGCTCGTTGGACGAGGTGAAGGCCGCGAGGGGGGGGCTTGACGGAGGGGATGGTAGTCCTGAGATGGGAACCTCAGGAATACCACTCGGCCCCTGCAAAAGCACAGGTTAGTGGACAATACACGTTTAGAAGATACCTATGGAGGGTTACGTACCGGCAGCGCCGGTAGTGCAGTAATGGAGACCCTTGAGCGAGGCGGCAGAGTCGACGAGGTAGCAGCTGGCGAGAACATTCACCTTGCGGGCAACGTCCTCGCCGTAGCAATTACTACTACTTTGGTTACTGTTTCTCATGGGCGCCATTGTTGATGGAATCCAGGGTTGTTCGTGGGAGAGAGGTGTTGGAATGAGTCGGTTGAGGTCTGGCGATTGTGCTTGCTTGCTGCTATTGCTGCGAAGGGCCGTGGTGTCGTCGATGGAACTTTGGGTGTTGTGTGGTTGGGCTGATTGCGAGCCGAAGCCAGGTGGTGGGTGCTGGGTGCTGGAGTGGAAGCGGATAATTGCGAGGCTCGGGAGAGAGAGACAAGCGGCTCAAGTGATAAGAGAATAAAATAAAGGATGGGCCGGATGGGGTGGCGGTCAAGGAAGCGGGCCAAGATGTGGGGCCAGTGTCATGCAGCCAATGGCAGAACTGCGTGTGGGATCGCCTGGAAACGGTCAGGCCTAAATGGGCGCTCTCTGGGCTCTGGGCAGCCTGTGGGCGGCAGCAGGGGGGCGGGTCCCGGGGGCGTGCAAGTGGCCCAGGTCGCACAAGCTTGCAGCACAGGCGCAGCCGATGGTAATGGCGTGGTATTGCGTCCAGATAAGTCTGTGCGCTAGGTTAGGTACCTAGGTCTAGGTAGTGGCACCCCATCCAAGACCCGATACGCCGCTGAAAGGAAGCTAAAAACTCCTCTTGCCAAATTGCTGCCTTATGGTTTGAACGGTTGAGAAACCGTTGGCACACAGTCTGCACCTTAGACTTCTACGGTATTACTTTGTACAGCAAGGACAGGGATATGGCAATACAAGCCAATCAAGTGGTGCAATTGGGACACGGACAACGGCTGCTCCCCGCGTGTACCCACAATAGATATCACATGCGCCTTCGCCTAGGCAATGACACCAACCCTCTCGCCCTCGAAACAGCAACCCGGAAAGACAGTCCGGTGTCCAGCGTCGATCACATAAAGAAGAGACCACCACAACCGAGACAACTGTCGAGTCGTCACTGTTGAATTGGTAGATTGTCAACAATAGTTACGTCAAACGTCGTGCACGTACTATGCTACATGTACACTTCCTGTCTGGGTCCAATGTCGAATGAAATCATACCTTCCTTGTACCTACAAGGAAAACAAACACAGAAGTGTTTCATTCGCCTGCGCCGACTTCCAAAGAACTATCTACGCCTTGTCAACATGCTAGAGGGCATCACGCAGGATGGACCATCTCGTCAGAATAGCAAGTCATGCTACCACTATCTCCTCATAACTCCGCCAGCATCCCAAGCGCTCCTCACAAGTATAGTACATAATAGTAGGTAGGCGAGGTAGGTATGTTCTGCCCACAAGTGCTAGTGGGCGGCTGCAGATCGCAGTTACATCCATAGCAATCAAAACCCCAAGAAACCCAATCGATGCACTCGGCAGTAGACCTCGCGTACGCACAAGCAGTACCTAGCCTTTCGCTGGCTGATTGGTTGTGGCTTCTCGTTGATGTGTTGCAACAGTCGATGCACTGTTACACATTGGCCGACGATCAAGTACAGCATCACATACATGTTGACGCAAGATGCAACATCCGATGGAAAGCGCCGGGACTGTCGGGCTTGAAGATAATCGTATCTACCCATATTTTGAGACACACAGCAGCGACCACGTAACGTCGTGAAGCCGAAGCCTACGTGCACATCCGAGGGGCTATGCCAGTGTCACTGCAAAGGGCAATTCCCCTTCCACACCGTCTAAGTCCATTTTATATGCGCCGTTCACGACTCAAAGTCCTCTCTGGGCCAGGCAGACAAAGTCAATCCCCAATCCACAACATAACGCAGCCTCACAATGCTGGCGAGTGTGGCAGATCAGCTCTCAGTTCCAGATAACGCACGTAGCCAACTAGTTGTTGAGGCGAACTCACCCGAAGCTGCGCTGGACTTCATCATGAATCTTCGTTCGGCCTTCGTCTCCTCGAGCTCGTGGAATTTCTGTGCCATCTCATCTGCTCTCTTACTCCCTTCCTCCAGTTCTTTCAGCGTCTGCTCGGGCTCAAACGGCCGCGCCTGCGTTCTCGTCGTCTTGTTGCGTCTTGTCTGCCTTCCCTGTATATTACCCTTGCCGGTCCGACTCCCGTGTTCCGCCGGTTTCGTGGCTTGGCTGGATCTTCGCGGTCTCTTCCGGCGATACTCTGTCTCTTTCTCCTCAAGGCGATTGTTGTCGAGCTGAGGCATCAAGGTCGTCCGTGTCAGGACGAGGTAGAAGATAAGCAAGAAGATCAGAAGACCGCCTAGTGCACCTCCCACGATGCCGACAATCTTGTGAGGGGACAGGGTCATGTTCTCTGAGTTTGACCCCACTAGAGGCGCCGCGGTGGCAAGTATGCTCTGGCTTGTGAGGAGCTCGGTTGTTGTCAATGTGATTGTTGTGGTTTCCGAGATGACTACTGTCGCGAAGCTGGTTGGAGGAAATCCAGGTCCTGCTCCGGGTGACTGGCAGTAGGAAGGGTAGGGTGAGTAGGGTAAGTACGACGAGGAGGTTGTGTAGGAAGAGGTCGTTGTACTTGTTGGATAGTTATCGTAGGTTTTCCATCGCTCGAGGACTAGTTCTAAGCGAAATTGGTAAACTTTGGTACTTTTACCGTTCAACAGTCGATAAGTATATAAAATCGGCACTTACTATCGGTTCTCGGGCCAGGCACCTGCGTCTCTGCGTTCTCGATCATTGCTGAACTTGTTGTAATGGATAAGAATTGATAGGTAGTAATCACGAGGTTGGAATGAGACCGGTAGCATTGGAAATAAATCGTTCCCACTTGATTGATTTTATATTTCAAGCCTATTTTGAGAACTTTTTATAAACCCGGTGGCAGGACACCGACTATCATCAGGTTCCAGGTGCTCTTTGTTCTTGAAGTCCAAGATATGTCAACCTCGCCAAAACTTTTGAGGTTTTTATGATATGTCATATTCCTCCTTGTTGCACCTCACCGCTAAGCAATGATAGTGACTGTATTCGCATGTAACCAGAGGAGATGATGGAGCCCTGGCGATAACTATATGCTTGCAATGGTTGTTGATCGACTGGATCGAGTAAAGTCCAAGATGAAGAAGCAATGTGGCCATCGCAGGATAGGCATGTCTTTGACTTAACCTGAACTCGATGGGGATTGCCATTTGTGTGACAGCTCGTGATGATTCTCATTAGCAACGCTCTCTCCGCGAGCGTGCAGTACGTTTGTCATACCCACCTAGGTTTCCCCAACCACCAGAATTCAATTGCAGCAGCAAACTATCAAATAGTTCTACTATGTAGTCTCGCAACCAGGGTCTATTCGTCGGGTTCGAGATACTGTTTGTTGCCGACTCTCCAGTCTATGTGGATCAAATACACTGGGATGATATGTGCTGGAGAGAATACTATCCATTCCTTTCCATCGTTGGCAATGTCTGCGGTAGGTGCTTAGAGATCAGTAAAAGTCTAGAAAAAAGAGTAAATCTGGGAAATGTTTCTACTGATTCTGGGCTCCGATGGTTCGGTGGGAAGAAGTATCAAGAGTGAATTACAAGGACATGCATACATGATTCGACGTCGGGTTTTACCTCTGATATCTCCCAACTGTCTTCCCTGGGTATCTTCTTGCTGCGGCCCATGACTATTGCTAGGTGTTAGTGGTACTGCTTCGAGGCCTCGTGGCAGAGGTGAAATGGACAGGAGGTTACTGACTTGTAGCGCACACTAGAAGTTTGGCACCGAAAAACTCGTCGTGCCCTACCCGAGGACAAGACTCATCCACATAGCCGAGCGAAAAGGTGGCCGATGGGGAACTGTATATGCCTCGCCCCCATCTCGACTGCGACGATGCTAGCGTACGCTCTTGTTTGGTCATGGGATTCGCGATCCCGGGTAGCAGAAATCCGTGCCGCACGATCGAGGCGACATGCTCGCGTGTGGTACCGTGAAATGTGAGCTGCGGCCGTAGCAAGTACTTGATTATATCATCCTTAGCACTTTTCTTGTAGGGACCAGGGGCGAAAGGTCGAAGCTGGTGAGTGGCTAGTTCCGAAAGCGACTTGCTCAGTTCCTTGCGCGCATTCTCAAAGAGTGTGACTAGGGTCCCCCGCAAAATGGGCTCGATATGAAGCACGCGATATTGGGGGGGGATCATGGCACAGATCTCTCTAGGCGTCTTTTGCAGAAGCTGGAAGGTTGTGGTGGTCTTTTGATCCGAGGCTGATGTCGTGTCGAGCGGCACGCTATGCCTCGTGCGAAACGGCAGATAGTTATCGCTTGCTAGCCATCCCGGAGGATGACCAACATGCGCCTGGGCGGTTTGTGCGAGTTTCAAGGCTATCTGTACAGGATCGAAGACTCCCATCTCGCAGACTGCTTCCCTGTTCTGCCACCGCGAGAGGTTGTTAGTGGAATCAGCTGACTCTACCATGCCGCGTAGGGTGCCGCGTAGACTGTCAACGGACTTTCGTGATAGGGTGTGGTTCTCGACACTCCAGATTATCTTGCAGGCAGGATACGACGTGCCTGCTGTGATCTTCAGTTCCATCTCCTCAAATTTAATGACAATCTCGTGATCCAGCGGGCGTGATAGTTGCTCGTCAGGGTTCAAAAACCCGGCCGCAATCATCGCGTCGGCTTCAAAGTCTCTGAGCAAAGAAAGCTCGGCGAGGTCATCCTCGCTCAACGCCTCGGTGGGTTCGGCCATTGATGCGTCGTTGTCTTTCATGTCAAACGGTTCAATGCTTCTCTGCGGTGATATGTGAACTTGCCACTCGATGACGAAGTAATGACAAGAGAAAATGCCGTCTTTTCCTAGGTATATAGATATAGAGTCAGGTAACTATGATTCATCCGCCGTCGGAGAGATGGTTCTTCTCGCAGCCAAGGGGATATAAATGTACATACATAGAACGTGGCTGTGTTCTGGATCGCTGTGCTCAATGCAGGGTAATGCGGCACAGTCGCCCGATGAGGAAATTATATTAAACCAAGGATATGAGCTAGTCGAGCCAGAACTCTCATATTGAAGCCTATTGATACAAATTGGTTATTCTGATCTCACATGCGCTCTGAATATCCAGTCCTCCAAGGGTCCATGTTGTGATTTGAAACACAGCATGACTAAGTACCTCCTAGGGCAAGCATCTGTCATTCTGTATCTAGTACGAAGTCTTCAAATCCATAAAGGGACAACATCGTTTTTCGAGCAATCTTTACAGATATCAGCAACATTGAACACTTGATGAGGTATGGAGTGCTCTGCTGACTCATTGTACCTGTGCCGCAGACCCGTCCTTTCCCCATAGCCGCCGGGCCTCCGTTTTTACCATTGGCGTATTGAACCCACGAGGACATCGTATTAGTCTAAAAATAGAAAAAGGAGAGAACGGTAGCCGTTGCAGTCGCATAGATGAGAGCAGCGCTGCCTCCAGAACCGAAAATCAGCCAGGCCGGTATAGAGATGGATGCTTGAACATACCGCAAGCTACTATGCCCTACAAAATGAAACCGTGCACACCCTAGATTAGCGGCAAAACTCACCACCTTTGCAAACAGATTAAAACCGCTTAATTAAACGGAATAAATATTTAAACCTCTTAGATATAATTCAAAGCCTAAAGAGTAAAACGTATAACTCAGATTATTTTTAACCTTTTTTTGTTATTATTTTATATGTGCTTCAAGTATACTACTTTCATATTTCCTATTATTTTAGTGGAACACTGATCACGGTCTCATTTAGGCCAAGGGTGTACCAGAAGTCGGGTAAAGAGAGAAAGAGAGCCTCCAAAACCCCCCTTGCAGGACATACTGTACGGCGTCTCCTGCCAGTCAACAGCTGGTGGAGTGGCTGGCAGTTGACCATAGGGCAGGAAGATCTTGGCTTGCCCAGATCAGCCCCAGCATCATCAGCTACCAGGGTGCCAGGTACACAGTCTCGACAGTGGTATTTATTACCTTCGAGGTTGTAGGGTGAAACAACTTGGTTGGAAGTTTCACAAGAATTGTACGAAGTGAGGCCTACGAGTATCCGTGTCACGAGACTTGCGGCGCAGAAGGCTGATTGGATCGCAAGTTCGGGTCAATGGTAAACCTACATGGGCTACCTGTAATCTGAGCAACATGCCGCTTGACCTCAAGATGCTGGTTCACTTGCACCATCTGCCTGCGCTCCACACCACTAAACACCACGTCCACCACTTCCACTATCTCCATACCTCCCAACACTCCCACTCCCACTCCCACTTTCACATCACTAAACACCACTTCCACTTCCACCACTCCCACTTCCACTCCCACTTCCACTCCCACTTCCACTCCCACTTCCACCACTTCCACTACTCCCACTTTCTCCATACCCAACACTGCCATCATCCCAACACCACGGGGCTTCCCGCCCCTTCGTAGTCATTGGCGTTTCTCAACAGGCGACTCAGTAGCGGCATCGTCCGAGGTGTGTTCGAGGTACTCGGCGAAGACGCGCTGTTCCACGTCGAGATCCTTCCATGCGATCCCACCACTCGCGTGTCGGCGAGCATCTTTTCTTCTCAGATAGACTCGCTTCGCCCACTTCCAACACTCAGCGCCAGCGAAGAAAAGCACCGAGGCGGTAATGACAATGGCCCATTCCCACGTGATGCCCACGTGCTTGAACACTATTGTGTTGAGACCCGGAATGTAGACGATGGGGAACAGTGAGAAGAAGCCGAAAGCGACAGCCCAGAACAGGAATTTGTTGCGCCAGACGTCCACTGCCCACTGGGTCAAATACCGCTTGGATCCCGGTTGCATTCGGAAGAAGGATCGTCGGCGATCGATCATCTCCCATGCTAAGAACAGGGCAAACCAGGTAAGGCAAGCAAATGTCGTTGCTCGCGCCCGGAAGACCACATCGCATGAATCGCCGTAGTCTTGGTTGCATCCCATTCCTAGATTTCCTCCTCCGAAGCGATATACGACGAGTGTGAAGCTGCCAAGACAGAGCGCAGCCACCCATATTCCGTAGACGAACATATCAATCAAGAACTCGGCATCGAAGATTCCCGTTTCCAGATCTTTCGGTGGGCGGCTCATGATATCGGACACAGATTGTTCAAACCCGAGACCCATATCCGGCGCGCCAGACTAACACATGGCGAATGCATGTTAGTCGAAGTCTTCAAGTTGGACATTGTAGATCCTTGCAGGATCAGATGACAGGGAACAAGGTGATCAATAGGAATGGAGGTATACGAGTAGATAGTACGCACCGTAACACAGATGATCCATAGGATTTCAACCGGAGCCAGAGGAAACACAGACAACCCAGTACGATCCTTGAACGCTAACCCAACAAGCAGTGTCAGAGCCTGGGCTATGTTTTCCGCCAGCACGTGCAGGATGAACTTCTGAATGTTATCGAAGATGCGACGACCCTCCTCGATCGCCGCCACAATGCTAGCAAAGTTGTCGTCCGAAAGCACCACATCCGAGGCTTCTTTAGCAACGTCGCTGCCGGCTTGGCCCATCGCAATGCCCACATCGGCGCGCTTGAGAGACGGAGAATCATTGACGCCATCACCTGTCATGGCGCAGAACCTCTTGCGCCTGTGAAGCGCGTCGATCATCCTGACCTTGGTGCTAGGCGCACATCGAGCGATGACCAAAGGCAGTACAGGTAACTCGTCTACTCGCTCATCGCTTAGGGCGTCGAATTGGCTGGCTGTCATAACCATGCAGTCTGCGATATCTCTCCTGACTCTCTCCATGCGGCTTGGTAGAATGCCCACCTCGACAGCAATAGCCTTGGCCGTCTCGGGGTGGTCGCCAGTTAACATGTGAACCGAAATACCAGCCTCATGACAACTTCGCACAGCCGCAGCAGACTCGGGGCGCGGGGGGTCGTAAAGGCCGATGAGTCCCTGAAACGTGAGGTTCGACTCGACGACCTCACGGTCGACGTCGTCACCCTTTTCCAACTTGCCATCGAACCTCCTACTCGCGAGGGCCAACACGCGAAGCCCCATGCTCGCAAGTGCCGTCATATTCTGTAGTATCTCCTCGCGAAATTCGTCAGTCAAAGGGACCGGCTGCTCGCTGTTGTCTGCAGAGTAGTAATCCCGGCATATGCCGATGACGCGCTCGACCGCACCTTTAGTGAAGACGAAGGATTCGCTCGTAGGGTTGTGCTTGAATATCACGGACATGCGCTTCACATCGGAGTCGAACGGCAGCTCTGATATCTGGCTCCATTCGGGCTTATCTCCTTGCGTGAAGTGAAGCCTGTTCCAGTTGAATCGGGAAGCGAATACCTGGATAGCGATTTCGGTGGGATCGCCACGCGCATGCCACTTACCATCGAGCTCTGAGACGGTGGCGAGATTGGCGAGCGACGCAACGCGGAGGTAGTTAGTCAAAGCCGAACCGCCTTGGGATAGTAATTTGTCCGGCTCGCTAGTGTTCCTGTCGGCAGATTCATCCTCGTTGGGTTTCAGTTGGCTGGGTTTCTCGTTGCTAAATGTTATCTCCCCGACAGTAGGGTTGACTGGTTCAGAAGAAGTGTCGACGGTATAAGTTCCGACGGCCGGTATCCAGGCACGCTTCGCCACCATCTTGCCCTGTGTCAGCGTGCCAGTCTTGTCGGAACAGATGTCCGTGACTGCGCCGAGGGCTTCGAGAGACTTCAAGTTCCGCACAATAACGTGTCGGTGCACCATTGACTTTGTACCCGCCGCCATTGTAATGGTCAGGACGACAACGAGCGAAGCTGGAATCATGGACAGCCCGGTAGCTACTGCGTAGATGATGACTTCAGATCGGTTGGAGAATTTGTTTGCGGCTAAGACGACAATGGCAAAGACAACAGCCACGAAGAATAACAGGACTGCAAGTCTTGAGAGCTTCTTTTGCAGAGGTGTACCAACGTTAACACCAAGGAAGCGGCCGATGGCATCGGTCGTTGTCAGCGTGTACGCCTCCAGATACCTGTGGGGTTTTGCCTTATTAAATGTCAGTAGGTAGTCATCAAGTGATAGTGATCCTAGCTTCTGGCACCAACTAAGGAATTGAAACAAGTATGAGGAGCGAGACGCAAAGGATCATAAAATACGTACTGTGCCGTCCGGCTTCCTCTTGACTGGTCGAACTTTTGAACTCTTCTCACGAAGAGCCACGGCGATAGCACCGATTTCAGTAAATGTTCCCGTGGCGAATACGATCCCTTTAGCTCGACCCTTTGTAACGGTAGAGGAGCTGAATGCAACATTAAGTCTGTCACCCGGACCGGTATCGTCGTTGAAGGTAGCATTCTCATCCTTCAGGACAGGAAGTGATTCGCCAGTAAGAAGTGCCTCGTCCGTCTCGAAATTCACCGCTTCGATGATGCTAAGCTTTCAATTAGGTACTCGACCGCCAAAGAGGGCAAGGATATCGAGAAGGCGATAAACTTACCGAAGATCAGCTGGGACCGTATCACCAGTTTTCAGCTCCACCAAATCGCCCATGACGACTTCGCTGGTGGGTATGACGGACGCATTCCCATCTCTCACAACGCTTGCTGTGGGAGAGCTCAGGGATCGGAGTGAGTCCATCGTCTTCTCGGCAGAGTACTCTTGGAAGAATCCGACAACTACATTGATGACGATAACAAGGCTGATGACAGCTCCCTCAATCCAGGATTTGATGCCAAAACTAACCGCCATGGCCAGAATGAGCACCTTTCATACACTCGTCAGCATTGATAGCTCAGCGTCGACAAGTGCGATTTGGGAGTTTGCAGGCCATACCAGAGTCATAGCATTAGCAATCTGAGCTATGATGATCTTCAGCGGTGACACGCCTTCAGACTCGCCCAGGATGTTTTGGCCCAACTCTTCCAAGCGCTGCTTCGCGGCATCACTCGACAGGCCGTTAATCGGGTCGCTGTCTAGTTCCTGAATCACTTGCTCGTAAGTCAAGGCGTGGGCTGGATAAGACATGGGCTTGTTGGCTTGACCGGAGATATGTTCCCCTGCCGAAGCCAGCTCCTTCTCGTCGGCGGCCATCGTATTCCGTGTAGATATTGGCCGATTTTGCTCCATAAACGGAGTTGAATTCCTAGCAAAGATAATCTCACGATTTAACACAGAGTGAAAGATGGATGTAATGGGCGTTTTAACTTATTTGTAGTCGGAGGTCTACGACTTGAAGTGTATGGCAATTCAAGTACTGCTGACAAGGTTTTCTTCTTCTGCCAGTCGTGCCCTAACTATGGAACGGTCGTACGTCTGCCTATCTGAGTTTATACCTAGTGTTATCTTATGTTCGGCTCACCTTACCCGAACATGGAAGACAAAGAAATCAGTAAGTATCGAGAGAGATTTCGTCAATCGATGGCTGCCAAGCGGCAATCTACATGTGTAGTGCGCAAGGCGGATTCCTCGGCAACCCAATGATTGTGTTGAGCCATGGCTCGATCCTTGAAGCCAAGAGCGATGAGAGTTCTTGGGTGAAGTAAAGAAGTGGGTATTGAATGCGCCGGTACCCGTGCTCGCCCGTGTGTGATGCAAACTATCATATAGGCGGGCTCATGATCTCGTTGGAAAAACGCCGTGAAGAGCTTTGTAGGATGTCTTCAAATTCGGATGTGTATCACGGTTCACGTGGGATCTTGCCGTGTATGTCTGTACGCTGTGTCCATACGATATGTCCGTGTTAGGTTTCGACGATGGACGGTCTGTAGAGCTTGCCATCATTTTTTACCTAGCGGTTCTCCGGATTTCTTGGCGGTCTTGGCTGACAACACTGTTGGATATGGGCTGGACTTAGGTTCCTGGGTGGACTCTGGTTGGACAATCCGTGTGAAGATAGATTATGCGAGAGGCATCATGTGGTAGGATTCAGGTATCAAGGAGCCTGAGGAGCCGCATGAGGTGGGGAGAACATGTTCCAAGACCATGTCTCATACTTCTATTAAATATTGGATTTCTGGGATTGCCAAAAACAGAAGCTTTGTCTTCTTGACTTGGTTGTTTTATTGGGGTTCGGGACCAATTCCACCGCGACTCGTAGGTGAAATCATCTAGAGACATTTGACGACGATGTAAGAGTTACGGTGAATAAATGAAGAGTTGTTGAGGAGGAGGATCTTTTGTCACATGCTATTGCTGGTTTATACATGAGATAAGATGTACGTGATACGCATCCGAAGAATAGTACCTAGTACTAGGTAGGTAGTACTAGGTAATTATCTACTCATGCAGATTATTTATTCCATATAGGATATGTGCAAAAAGACGCAGATGTCTTCGAGGTTCGAGGTTCCAACCTGGAGTTGTAAAGCTGGTTTCTTGTAGCGATGTTGAGCGTAACAGTAGACCTTGGGTGTCGTGCTGTTGGACCATGTGATAATTAATTAGTGATTAAGTACATTGTCGTTTCTCGTGGTTAAAACCGCCGGCAGCTAACCTTGAATTCGATTCGCGACAGAGCATTCTCCTCGCTGCCACATCTCCGTCTCTCGATCCTAGCGCCAAACAGCACCATCTCCCGCCCACGCAACAATGGCAGCGCGCCCCTCTTGCGTCTGCCACCATGACGGCTCCACCAATTGGAGTTGCGAGTGCGGGAAGGGGGAGTTATAGATATCTTATTCCTACTAACTGTTTTTTTTATGTTAATAAGTATTAATTGCCTAGGTAGGTACCTACCCAGGAATCTAGGTACATATTTAGGTAGACCTACGTTGGTAGGTGTCTACCTGCCCAGGGGCCAGGTACCTAAGGGACCTTGCCGAGTCAATACTTACCTCGATGAGATCATGGCTTGCGTCTAGAGCTAATCCCCATTGAGCAGGACGCATCCACCTTCCAAAGCTACCTACCCGTACCTAAGTAGGTAATACCTCACCTCGCCCACTGGCGCGTAGGCGCACGGGCCCGAGCCACTTGCGGAAACCTTCCAGTTCCAGCCAACCAACCACCTACGCACCCTCGAACTTCCAATCTCTTCCAGTACTTAACCAAAACACCTTGCTGAACCAGCCCATCCAGCTGTCAGCGTCTCCTTCATCTCCATCGAGACTGTTCGCGCGCCATCAGCCTCGTGGTTCCCCGTGGTCTCATAGAAGCCTCGGGTTAAATTGCAGTCTTACTTATTTGCATCGCTTTCTCTTGTCTGCCGCGACCAGCCTGCATCGGCCAGCAGCATGTCGCGAGGCGGCACCACCCTCTACGTGACTGGCTTCAGCCAGGGCACGCGTGCTCGCGACCTCGCCTACGAATTCGAACGGTATGTCAGCTATCCTCGTCGTCCTCGCCCTCGCCCACGTCCACGTCGTCGTCGTTCTCGCCCTCGTTCTCGCGCACCGTGAGAGATCGATCGATCGACCACCCGGCCTGCCTGCGGAAACCGGCGCGAAACGGTGCTCCGTGTCACCTTGTCCTCTCACCCGTGTCTCCTCGCCCACCTGTCCCACGCCCTCCCCGTCTTCCGTCTTCGTCGTTCTTGGCTGCGTCGAGTCCCCCGAGCCGTCTTCCTGTCCACGCTTCCACCTCCCATCTCAGTCATCTCCCTCACGATCGAGCGGTCGGGCAGATCGCCAGTTGCATCGGCGCGTCGAGTCGCCTGCCTGTCGTGGCAGGACAGCGAAGCTTCCATGCAACAGATGCAACCCACCAGGAAAGTACCTTTCTCCGTGAGATCGCTGACTTTGCCACTTGTAGCTATGGCCGCCTTGTGCGCTGTGACATTCCGGCCCCTCGGAGCGCTAGTAGCAGGCTGTAAGTCCCGAACCGCGCAAGCTCCGCGCTGGCAGATGAATAGCTAATGTAGAATTCCAGCTTTGCGTTTGTGGAGTATGAGGACCGCCGAGATGCAGATGATGCTTATCATGAGATGCACAACAAGCGTCTTGGTCGGGACGATATCTTGAAGATTGAGGTTTGTGTCTTAGATCTCGCCTTGCTCCCTTGATGCATGCTAAAGATTGATTCGTAGTGGGCTCGTACACCACCGTCAGCATCTTGGCGCTTCGACTCTGGCCGTGATCGCGATGGCCGTGATCGGGGTCGTGGTGGCCGATCTCCTCGTCGCGGCCGATCTCCCTCCCCGCGTCGCAGTACCCGCGAATACTCTCCTAGGAAGGATGATCGCCGTGACCGCGACCGGGATCGAGATTATGACCGTGAACGTCGTGACACCCGTGACCGCTCTAGAAGCCCTGACACTCGGTATGTATTCATGTCGATCTACCAATTTACGGATTTGGGCTGACATGTAGGGCCACAGTGACCGCGATCGTGATGACCGTGATGACCGTGATGGCCGTGAAAACGGCGCGAACGGAGATGAGCGTAAAGGTACTTCTCATGCCGTGCAATCACCCTCGGATCTGGCTAACTCTTTGTCCAGCTGTCGAAAGCCCGCCGCCTCAGCATGATGACCTGGATGTCGCTGACTGAAAGGTACATCCCACATAGAAGCTGTGGTTCATATAATGCTTTCGGGTGTGAGACAGGTTCTTTTTTCAACGTGGTCTTTAGATTTTACCCCCGTGCGACCATTGCTCATCTTCTAGTCTTCCGCCGACCGAATCGCCCCGAGCTGTAAGCAGGAAGCGGAGCTACACAACTCTGGGTAGGAGTACAACTTGTTTCTACAAGCAGCGGATCGTATTTGACGGAGTTATTAGGTAGTTCGATTCACTTTCTTCTATGTGTACTTACAAGTATCTTAAGCACTCTAAAAATGGAAGGGATTGTTTTTCATGGACACGGCATCGTGCAAGGAATTGTGCCTTCTGAAATCATGAAAAATCAAGTACGAACCGCGACGCCAGATACAAGACTTTGAACTTAGATCTACCTACCAACCGACCTGCCCGTCAACCTTCTTCGTACATGACGGAGAGGCAGCCAATCAACTGAGACTACCGGTGCCAGTACTATCTACCGGACTGAACTGCCATGCATTTAACTTGAACCTGCACCGAGTGAGTAAGTGAGAGCAGGTAGCCAGCCGGCTACATCGTAAATTCTCTAACACTCGGTAGAGATCATGTCATAAGTACGTTTGAACTAACTGGCCAAGCGTCACCTACCTATGGGTAAGAAAGTGTAGAGTACCTGCCTACCTAGGATGGATGGGTTTGCATGTCACGTGGACTGTTATTCAATCATTACCTGTAGCGGTGCTTCCAAGGAGGACATGCTCATGGGATGGGTAACTGCATGTGAGCATCCGATGCTAAACAGCCATTGAGCTTTTCGTGTTGGTGAATCAGAGCTCGAGTGCAGCGCCGTACTCATTACATAATTACTACCTAGGTAGGTACAGTCTTGAGTCCATTGTGTTGGATGATGTACCTAGGCAGTAGAACCTCCCCAGCACCGAACAAACAATGTACGCTCGAGTCGTCCGGCAGTTTGAAGGAAGGGCTGAAAGTGATTGATACCAGATTAAGGCTTTGTAGCCGAGCCGGAAAACACCATGCCAATCAAGTCGATTCAGATGCGCTGCAGGTATGCGCATTTGGAAGTGTCAGTGCGGCTGTGATGATGATTGGCTAGGACGACAATATATATACATGTACATAGGTACTTGAGGAACTTACTTTCGAGAGAGGGAGGAAGGGAGAGATGTGGCTTATAGTACGAGGTCACGGAACTTTTCTTTGTGACATTCATCCTGTCAGGTTTGGCGACGGATTGTTTCAGTCTGGGACCATGGAGACCTAGGAGGTCTGATTATTGGGTCCGGTGACCACTCCAGGCGGGCGGGTGTCAAGGTCTGCCAAAGGGCTTTTGATGCATAGCGTCGGGCAGTCTTAAAAAGTGCAACATGCGCATGGTACCTACTAAAATGGTAATATGATCTACCTCTAGTCCCCCTACCTATAGGTAGCGTAAGACGGACCAGCGCAAATCAAATGAAGAACTGCCCCAAGGTCGTCTCACAACGTCAGCAGCTTCAGCGCAGCCACCCCCCAAATAATTGGCCTGTCCGGTGACACTGGCACTATACCTACCTACCTACTTACCTACTGTAGGTGCCTACCTGCATGTGTTTTCCTAAACTTGCTGACCCTGGTTCGCTGCCTATACCTACAAACGTATGCCTACGCCTAGCCCTAGGTTGGCAATCGGCTGTCTGTTGAAGGTTAGCCAGGTCACCTAGACGTAGATGGGGAGGTATTGACGTCGACATGGTCAGCGGCCGACACTCAAGGCTACATGTAGGTACCTCGCACGTATGTAAGTAATACCTAGTAGCCGCGCCTACACATGCTAATAATAAACCACTAAGATACCTACTAAATACTAACCTGACGAACGATCTCCGAGGTAGCGACAGGCCCGGTTTTACCGTGTCAAAAAACACCTGCGCTCACTCGCTCCTCACATCCCCTTAATCGCAAATTCGCAACGCCGACCGACAGCCAGCCAGTCTCACAGACACCGTCACCGTCACCATCACCGCCACCGCCTCCGCCTCTGCCTCTACCTGCTGCTTCGTTGTGCCACATAAAAGGCCTCTCTGTCTTCTTCAACTTTCTGCCCCCGTCTTCCACGTTCTTGCATTGCAGCAACGCTCGTCTGCGGCTCGGCACTGGCACTGGCATTGGCACCGGCTCCACAGCCTCCCTCCACCGTCATTCTCCGCCGATCTAGATCCCATCCTCTCAGCGCTCCAGCGCGCCCAATCGGCTGAACCGACCTCTTCGCCCTCCCATGTTGGCCTTCTTTGACGCAGCCTGTCTCGCAAGTCAGCTATGCCGCCCAAACTGCTGATTCGCTCCTAACGAAGATCGTGACTGCGCTGTGGTCTCTCGTCGAGACATCGTCATCGCCGTCGCTTCCCCGGTAACGAACCCTTGTCGCCCGCTTTCCCGCCGCTTCTCGAACTCCACGTCGTCCACCCGCGACTTGCTTCTCCAGTCTGGCCGCGCCGCTCTCCTGATCGGTGAGCGATCAATTGGGCCTGGATATGTCTTCCGTACGTCTTGCACCCTCGGCTGAGCAGCCCAGCCATCTGACCCCTTGGGCCGTGACTAACCGCTGCCCCTAGAACCTCGAGGATGCCAGTGCCGTCAAGGCCAAGTATTCCCCTGCGAATAAGAACGGCCAATTCGTCGAGTTCGTTTCGGAACCGGTTGTGGCTGCATTCTGCGCAGGTGGTGTCGCCGGTGCTGTATCGCGAACCGTTGTCTCCCCGCTCGAGCGCCTCAAGATTCTGTTGCAGGTCCAGAGTGCCGGCCATACTGAATACAAGCTGTCTGTGGGCAAGGCGCTGGGGAAGATGTGGAAAGAGGAGGGTTGGCGAGGTTTCATGCGCGGAAACGGCACCAATTGCGTCCGCATAGTACCCTATTCCGCTGTCCAATTCGGGAGCTACAATCTCTATAGAAGGGTAAGTCTCCTGTCCTCTCCGTCGGCCAGCCGTCGCAAGCCCATACCGTGACTTTCAAGCTAACATCAGCATAGCATATCTTCGAGAGAGGAGACAGAACCATGAATGCTTTCGAAAGACTCCTGTGCGGCGGTATCGCAGGCATCACCTCGGTCTTTCTCACATACCCGCTCGACATTGTGCGAACTCGGCTTTCCATACAGACTGCATCCTTTGCCGCCTTGAGCCAAGCACAGCAAGATAAGCTTCCCGGCATGTGGACGACGATGAACACAATGTACAAGTCCGAAGGCGGCATGGCAGCTTTATACCGTGGCATCATACCCACAGTGGCGGGCGTGGCTCCATACGTATGTTACCCATCAGTCATTTCCCTGAAACGGCAACAAGGGTCCCAGCACTCACCTTACAACAGGTTGGCTTAAACTTCATGACATACGAGTTTGTCCGCAAATACCTGACACCCGAGGGTGACAAGAATCCTAATGCTGGACGAAAACTTCTTGCCGGCGCTGTTTCTGGCGCTGTGGCGCAAACATGCACATATCCGTTGTGAGTGCTCACCCCTCAGTGGCCACATCACAATCAACTGACAACTTCTTTCAGCGATGTACTGAGACGGAGATTTCAAATCAATACCATGTCAGGCATGGGCTACCAGTACAAGTCGATAGGTGACGCTGTCAAGGTCATCATAGCCCAGGAGGGCGTGCGCGGTTTGTATAAGGGCCTTGTGCCCAATCTACTCAAGGTTGCGCCCAGCATGGCTGCCAATTGGCTCAGCTTCGAACTCACCCGGGACTTTTTGGTCGGCCTGAAAGACGAACCCATCGACTTATAGACTCAAGACAAGACTTTCAAAGAAGAGGACACCTATCTTCTGCAGCGTCTAGATTGGCTTTATACAAAATCCTCTAGACTTATACTTTACAATGCTTTCCCGCCCAGCATTGGGCCACAATAGAGCGCAATTACTCAGGCAGCCACAGGACTTACGAAAAACCACTTGATACTACAACATGTGGAAATGGATGAGACTTTCTGGCTCTGAGGGAAGATAAGAGACACATAATAACAGGAGACAGACACATTACGGCGACCTTGAGGGTGATCCTTGGTTAGACGGTTGTTACAATTCTATGTAGACAGACGGCGGAGCACAGAACTTCCCTACGTACAGTCCAGGGGCGTCTGGTTTGCATAAAGAAGCATACAAAGCCCGATCGAATTGAGGGGCTTGGTTAGATAGGCAGTAAAGTAGGGCATGAACTACGATTACACCTGGACTGCCCAGGTGTATCAGCGGCGCAACCAGTTCACACGTGTGACCATCATCTTGATAATGGAGCTCGTCGAGCTTCCCTTGGTGCGGGCCTATACCTAGTCCTTACCTAACCTAATACACGTGCCACGTACGGGGCTGTACTACTGTAGCATGCGGGAGCAGGACTCATCGACTATTGTAGAGGGGCGAATGTATGTGGGGTTAGTCATGGTTCATTGCTCCCACGGGGTGTAGGTAGAATGAATTGAGAATTGAACTGATGTGGTAGGCGAGTAGGCACGGCAGGGTCTCGTGCGAACTGAGGGATCTTCACATGGGCGCCCCACTTAGTCAACGCAGCTGCATGTCTGGTGCTTTGGTGGGGGTGAATGTGGGAGTACTCGTAGGCAGCTACCTACATAGGTCCCGAGGGTACTCTCAATCTACCACCTACTATGTACACAAGCCAGGTCGGTTGAGCTGCCTCGTCTCACCGCCCGGACCCGCTCACACAATCCCACAATTCACAATTCCACCTCTATCACCAACTTTTTCGCAGCCTGTGTGGACTTTTTACTCCTCCACGACTCCCGACTAATCCGCCAACCACCACAGCACCCCGTCGACTCTCGAGATCGCCGACGAGCCAACGCCAAAATGGGTACGTTATATCTGTGCAGGAATTCATATACAAGTGGCATGTGTGCGCCTTAGGGGATTTGCACAATCCCCCAAAGCCTCCATGCTGCGTCCTCGGTGCATCACCGTCCCTCTCTTTTGAGGCACACGGGATCCCGATATGAGTATATTAGCATCAAGCTGACCATCGGCTTTTGCACACGACCAGGCATAGACTTGACCTCTCACCATGCGCGTGGTACGCACAGAACGGCTCCCAAGGTTAGTCTGCCATCATTCTTGTCTCAGCGTTTCCGTCTCCGTTTCCGTCTCCGTTTCCGTCTCCGTTTCCGTCTCCCTCTCCCCCGCTGCCGAAAAGCCAAGAGTCGATTCTCGCTAGGGCTTCTGGGGATCTGTATGTGCTGACAGCTGTATCTGCATAGTCCGACAATGTGTACCTCAAGCTTCTCGTGAAGCTGTACCGCTTCTTGGCCCGCCGAACCGACTCCAACTTCAACAAGGTACGTCCGTCTCGATCTGGCCCGCCTGTCCTATGGGTGTTTCAAAGTGGCACACCAATGAGTTTCGAAAGCCCAATCATTAACGCTCGGTCTTTCTCCAGGTTGTCCTGCGTCGCCTCTTCATGTCCCGCATCAACCGGCCCCCAGTTTCGCTGTCGCGTGTCAAGTCTCAGACTATCCGCGGTGACCAAGAAGGCAAGACCGTTGTCGTTATTGGTACCATCACCGACGACAACCGTCTACTCGAGGTCCCTAAGCTCACTATCGCTGCTCTGCGATTCACCGCCACTGCACGCGCTCGCATCCTTGCTGCCGGCGGCGAGTGCCTGACCCTGGACCAGCTGGCTCTGCGTGCTCCCACCGGAAGCAACACCCTGCTCCTCCGTGGTCCCAAGAACGCCCGTGAGGCCGTCAAGCACTTCGGCATGGGTCCCCACAAGAACAAGGTATGCTTGCTCATTTCAGACCAAAGTATGCTGCGCCAGACTAACACAAACTGCAGAAACCCTACGTTCAATCCAAGGGCCGCAAATTCGAGAAGGCCCGTGGTCGCAGACGATCAAGAGGTTTCAAGGTCTAAGCGAAGGATTAGCTGGAGTTTGCTATGTGTCATCGAGTCTCTTCCAGTCGATCAGCAGAAAATCTCTACTGCTGGGAGAGAATTCATTGTGTTCAGGGCTGGTTATGGGATTGCTGGCGTGGTCGGTATCAGGAAAACTTTTTTATCAATTGAGATACCATGCCATACAAATGGCACCTCACCCCCAGCTTGAGAATGCAAAGTTGTGTGACACAAGACCCTTTCGGCATTTGGTTTGATGATGACGTGATACCCTACCAAACTAAAGCCAAAACAATTAAAAAAACACGCAAAGTTGTCCATTCGGTGGTCTTTCTTTCTGCCCCTTGCAGTGAATTCGGCCCAATTTAAATGACGATTCGTGAGTCGCGCGAATTAGAATATTGCGAACAAACAGCCGATGGTGATGGTCACATGACCCCGCGACTGGAACGCGCATGTTACCAAGTTACGTACTCGATACACTAGCAATGTGCTTTCGTCATCGGAAGGACCTAGCTAGCTCTCGGTAGTGTCAAATTGAGACCTCCTTACAACAACCTGTGCAATATAACTTCATTTCTAGATCATGAAATTCCCAATTGCAGCATCCATCTCATCTTGAACGTGCTCCTACATTGGCTAATTAATGGTCATATTCACATTATAGCCTGAGCTGTCAGCAAATCGTTGCTCAAGGCAATAGTACCATCTTCAAGTTGGCTGTCTGAATACAGACGATGTGTGGACGATATGCGCTGGCTCTGGTACGTATTGAATTGATTGACTGCATGTGCTCACTCGATTCCGTTGCGAAGTGGCGTAGACTACCCCCCTGCCATCTTCATCTCAACTCTTCTGAAAGCTGTGTTCATTAGCCCTCCACTGTGCAATTTCCCCTTATCCGCGCCATCGCGCTCAACATGCCATGACTTACCAGACCCTAGAGGGCCAGCCAGATAGCGCGCAGGCTGAGAGAGGACGATATGCCGGTCTATGAGGCGCCAGATGACCCGCCGGACAACGTTGGGGATGATGAGGATGACGGGGACCGCAGCACTGGGGGGAGGGACGTTGGAGGAGGCTATTATGATGGCCCAAGGCAGAGCTACAACTTCGCACCGGGGTACAAGGGCGTAGTGTACCGCGCCGATGTGCCCGACTGGGGCGCAGGTCCGCGACCGGGGCGTGATGGAAATGCTCCAAATGATGCCACTGCAGCTGGCGATGCGCCGGCGCCACATTCCACGAACACAAAAGCGAACGCAGGTGAAGAACATCGAGGGTCAGAGACTTCAGTCGTCGCGGGCGAGAGTGATGTCCGTTACAAGCTCCAGACCAGTTAGTATATTTGAGTCTTTGACTCCGCGGTTCGGCAGAAGTTACTGCTCTTGAATACTACATGATTATGCGTGCGCTCGGGGCACCTGATTCATGGGTCAAAACTTCCCAAAGGACGGCAGATTCTAACGCTTTTTCTCTAACAGTGAAATGGGGCCTCGTGCCCTTCTGGACGAAGAGAAACCCCGGGTACGGCTCAATGATGAAGACGATCAACTGTCGCGATGACTCACTCGCGCAGACGGGGGGCATGTGGGCCTCGATGAAGGCGCGGAAGCGCTGCGTCATTATCGCGCAGGGGTTCTACGAGTGGTTGAAGAAGAATGGCGGGAGAGAGAAGTTACCGCACTATGTGAGGCGGAAGGATGGGAAGTTGATGTGTCTTGCCGGGCTGTGGGATGTTGTGCAATATGAAAGTAAGCTGAAATCCCGCTTTTGTCTTTATCGCTTTGGGAGATTGATCGGAAGACTTTTGGAGGTGTGAATTGACGAGTGGGCACCAGGTGATGAGGAGAAGCATTACACGTACACCATCATAACGACAGACTCGAACAAGCAGCTCAACTTTCTACACGATCGCATGCCAGTAATTCTCGACAATGGTTCCGAGAAGCTGCGCGAGTGGCTCGATCCGGGACACCATGGTTGGTCGAAGGACTTGCAGTCCCTGCTGATGCCGTACGATGGTGAGCTAGAGGTTTATCCTGGTGAGTGATTATGGACTTCCGTTAACATCTTACTCTTTAAATCGTTGATAACTGATTCCGCGCATCTCAGTGAGCAAGGATGTGGGTAAGGTCGGGAACAACTCGCCTACGTTTATCATCCCCATCGATAGCAAAGAGAACAAGTCAAATATTGCGAATTTCTTCGCAAAGGGCGCTGCTACATCGAACCACTCAAATAAACCAACCAAGAAGGAAGACGGCAGAAGTGACGCAATGGGGGGCAAAGTCAAAGTCGAGGAGCAACCCGAGATCGGAGTAAATAACAATGAAGGGTTCGTGACTGGAGACATGAAAATGAAAGAAGAAAAGAATATAAAGCGCGAGGATGGTGATAGAGATGGAGAAGGGGAAGAGGAGGTACCAGTCGTTGTCAAGCGAGAAGCGGAGGACACCACCATGGAGCAAGAACCACCTCACAAGATGTCAAAAATTCAACAAAACGTGGATACACATGCAAACAAGGGAATGGGGGCGTTGCGAGGCGGGAGGCAGAAGATCAGTGCTATGAGTAATCCGAGGAGGAGCCCCGCCAAGACATCAGCGAAAGCGGCTGGCACACAGAAGATTACAAAGTTCTTCGCTAATAGCTCATGATACAATTTTTCAATAAACAGTGCCCATCCAGCCTCATAATCTGCTCTACTGAGCGAAACGTGACTGTTGTGACGGTACCAAAAGGGTATGTACGATTCGAGGCTCGAGGGAAGTTGGCGCTCGGCCATACGCGGGAAATATCGACGTGGAAGCCATCGAGACGGATGAAATAGCGACCAGGAGCGTGTAGGTTCTCGCGCGGCACGCAGTAAGGCCGATCATTGATGCCCTTGCTCACTAACGGTTGCCGAGCCTTGATCCTTCCTCACAGAAGCTATTGGTGACTATGGCCTTTGGACTCTAGGGGTTTAGCGATGATGACCTCCGTCCATTGGCATCGCCATTCTAAGTCAGGTATGTAGTGAATGGAGCTCATGTAGTCACTGATGCTGCAGTGAGTGATAGGCTTCATCATGCCCCATGGCCTCTTCATAATAGCAGGTGCCGAGGGGCATTCCACTGCCTCACGGGCAACGACTCTAGTGTTCATGCCCCGGTCAACCTTGAGCTGCCATTATGTTTTAGCTTCGTGTATTGAGTAACCTGCAGTGAATGTACTCTCAGTTATCGACCACTTTCTTAAATATATAATGGCCTGCGCCCGTCCCTACCTCTTCAGTCACCTACAACTGCATCAATCTTCTCCCAAGTCCATCAACACTCTTGACTTTCGTACACGATCTACACACTTTCAACATCTCTGGCTCTTGACGTTCCCTCAGATTTTATAACACAGCCTTTCATGATAACGCAATAAACGTTATCTCACGCACCACCATGCCTGGACATATCGGTGCCTCCTTGCGGGAATGTATAGCAAGAGACGATCTGCTAGAACAGACGCGGCGTGAAGGAATTATGCACCAAATGTGGCTGGCAGAGTTGAATGCATTCTCTGGATATCCACAAGCAAGGGCAGCGAATCGTGAGTTCTGATTCGTCTTTGAAAACGACTTGGAAGTTGGCAGTCATCTGACTTCAAATTCAGCAGCAAGTCATTTCAGAGAGTCTGCCTCTCACAATTCTCTACACCGTCATCACGGCCAATATGAGGTTGCTTCCCCAAAGCAAAGTGGCGATGACATATTTGGAAACAACATGGCATCTAATTATCCCGAGCACCTCCTCGATCCGCCACGAGTGCCCTATTATGATTCTTCTTTCGGCAAAACCATCACTGTACCTCGGGCCGCGCCGCTGCAAAGCTCTTTGCTAAATTCCCCGGTAGCTATCTCCGAACTATCAGTTCAGGCAGGAACGAAGCAGCAATATGCAACCGAGAATCTCGAATGTCCCCTCACAACATCGGGATATCATCCATCGTATTACCACGTCAACATGACACCCACCATGATGGAACAGCCTCGTTCGACTGGGCGAGGTCACCTCCATTCGACGGAGTCCCAGGCCTCAACAATAGTCTGGGCGGACCAGACCGCCACAAACCATGGGAAGCAAGTACATACAGCAAGGATCCTATGATGAGAGCAATGATGCACTCTTCAAACAACCACCTCCCTCCTCCTGACAAGGAGTCGCTTGCAACCTAATTAATCGACAAGGGAAATGACGAGAATCGTTTTTTCAACGTCGTGAGAAGTATTACTCAATCTCTAGACAGCTCCTGGGAGCAGGTGATCTAGGGAGCAATCGATGATCCCCTCCGAACTCGCACCAATCTCTCTAACGCTCTTACTAATACGAATGTAAGTAACAACATACAAAAACTCATCGTGCTTAATGCATATCAACTCCAATCTATCTGAGGCTACATGTATAATGCCCTCTCTCCATACTCATCCCAAATTCCCTTTATTGGTTTATCTAGTAGATCTGAGTGATTGTGTGCCAAAGAATGCGCAGTTGAAAGTGGTCTCGCTAACTATTCTGAGAAAGTAGTCAAATGAGTGACGTTTCGATGATACTGTTACACTATATTACTGGGCTATGTCTTTGAAGCCTCATTTATAGTATCTTCTCTCTCGAGCTTATTACTAGATACGGGAGAATCTCAGACACGCAAGCACGGCTGGCGGATGTAACACTGTGTTGATGGGAGCTGGATCACGCAGAGCACTTGATGCTTTCTTCCTTCAGCTCAGGAAGGTCTCCATTCGGTTTGGGTTCTTCTCGGTTTCTCCTTTGTGCTACATCTCAGGCACTTCAGGCGTTGGTATTTGGATGATGTCTTGTGGGGGACTCATAATATGTTTCTTTGATGGGGCCAGGGAGTTTTGTGATACCCAACTTTCGGCGGCGTTACGGAATGGGCATGCTGGCAAGGATGGGCTGGGAACGTATGTACGACAGCTAAAGAGATGAGAACAATATTACTAACGCTGGTTACCCTGTTCATCTATAGTACGTGAAGACTGCGCTAGCTGATGGTTAAGATGTTCTTAGTAGGAATTGATATGCTACCAAGATGCGATAGAGCATGCGGAATAAGCTGGTATAACACGTTATAGAACTGAGAAGTCTTGTAGGTTCATAGAGACGACGCGTTCTCTGCTCTCCAGAAATGTATGAACTCACGTATGAGGGCCCAGACAGACAGGCAACTGCCGCCATTGCGATCAAACGATCAAATCAGAATTTTCATGTGCAACACAGCATTGTTAATTTGGGTTGGACGAAGGTGCGATGTTTGATACCTGAAAATCAACAATATTGCCAACACCTCTCCTGTGGCGAGTCGTCTATTACGGTACAACCGAGTACGGTTCTGTTCGCCCATGAACTGTACCCTAGCAGTCAGCAGTCGAGCCATAGTGAACACTCACTTTTGAAGATGACCATAAGCATGTGGTCTATACACCTGTCAGCTAACCCAAGCTGTTTGCGTATGGTCGTCGGCAACGTTCGCTTTCCAGAATGCGTAGCCAACGAGTAGAAGCCCTTATAAGTACAAACCTCGCACTCATCAGCTCTAAAGGCAAGGTTTAGTCGTCTATACTTGTTCGCTCTTGTATATGTTATCACTGCCCACTTTACTTCCTACTTTCAGCCCTGTTGCAGAAAAGCACCTTTCCATCTCGTTGATTCGAGATTCACAAATGTACACCTATCGTGGAAAGATGTGCCTTCCCCTCTCGGCAAGTGTTACACACCAAATTCGTTCGACGTGCTACTCGTCAACCACGAAAGAAAATATGCAAAGCCAACGCAAGCAACACTATTGACGCAACCACTAACACTAACAAATGCCCACGATGTTCTAAGCTGTTGACACAATCGGAAAGCTCCAATAACAGCATTAGTGGTGGCTCTGGGTCTAATGGAGAATATGGAGTTACTGGAGTTTCTACAACCTGGAAGCTCGCAATCTAGGTAGGTAGGTTTCTGATCCGGAGTGTTGTATCTATACCAGATTGGGGGCATCAATCTGATATCAGACGGCCTAGCCGAGCTTCAAAGATGCTAATTACCGCGTAATATTGGGTCCAATTAGTATTCTTGATGTCCAGGATACCCGTGAGCAGGTGGTAGGCCTAAAGCACAAGAAAATGATGACTATGGGCCGATGATGTTACAGGCCTTGCAAGCTTATTCCTGTACTTGATCTCATGTGTTCTATGCATAGTAGACTTGCCCTAAACAATAGGCATCACTGTTGAATCTAGGTTTTTTCTACATGTCCGTATCTCGAGGATGTTGTTCTCGAATCCTAACCATGTTACAAAGATCGAGGGCCTGCCCTTCAAGATCTTCATGTTCACCTGGTATAGTTATATAGTCAGTGTAAATGTCGGAAAGACCCTTCATCAAGACTTGCCGGATCGCATTGCCAACTCGGGCACTTATAAAGTAGGTTGTAACCAAGGAAGCTGTCGAATTCTTGAAACTCTTAGCAATGGCTAGCTGTGACTGCTTATCTAGTGACTTCTCGTCATCGTTACCACTGTCACTCAAGGCATCCCCCACCTGGCACTCCCCACTGACTGACCCATCTGTAGTTGCTGCCTGCGTACAATCTTTGTCGAGGACTGAGCTGAACAATTCCTGAAATATTGATCTCTGCTCTGGATCTTCCACCAGAACGCCATCATCATAAATCGCCCTAGTAAATCGATCTTGAAAGTAAGGTAGCCCCCCTTTTGTCACATGTCTGGGTTTGGGCGTACTGAAGGGCCAACTTCTTGTTGGCAATCTTGTTCCGTCGCAGGCGATACACGTTACCGCAATTGTTGATCGTGTAGATAGGCCGATAGTCTTGCGACTCACATCACAGGAGGGTTGCACACTGCTGTCTCCAAGAAACACATCGGAGCCGAAGTACGCGTAATAGCGATGGAGTTGGATCATGAAGACTTTCTTGGAGTATGCGGAGGCATCGCGCCCTAGGTCTCGCATGATAGCCTGACACGCCTGGCTTGCATTGCTGTCGGCCCGGGATCTAGCATCACTGGGACGCCGATAGTCGAGAGTCAATTTCCTTCGCATCGAACAGTTCGAGCTGATTCGAAAGCGCTCCGTGCTTCGCTCTCAAGTTGGATCATGAACATCGCGAAATTGGTACAGGTGTCCGTTCATAACGGAAGTGCGTCCAGGGAAGTTAAAAGATGTGCGCAAAGAGATTATGTCGGAATATAAGGGCAGAGTGTGTTAGAGGTCTGTTACTCATAAAACTCTGGTGACTGTGGCGGCGGAGAAAGACAAGTGCCAGTGCTGAAACTTTATGGCCGTTATGTGTTACAGTACACAGCAAAAACATATGTACTCTTTAGTGGAATTTCCTCAATTACTCTGTCCCTAAGTCTTCACCCCATTGCATTGGGGGATGTTGCCAAAATACAAAACGACAACGACAGGACTCGAACCTGTGACCCCGAAGGGATATGATTTCTAGTCATACGCTTTAACCACTCAGCCACGTTGCCCCTTAAAGTGCCATTTTAATGTCAAAGACAGCAGCTGTTGGAAACAGGCATCTCGGAGTAGTTTATATCGTATTGAACTGGGACGGAAATACGCAACCGGTCCAGAGAACATTACCTAGGTACTGCCCGGTTAGCTTAACCAGAACCATATTGTCATATAAACCCTTCTGATTTTAATCCGATAACCAACCGAGATTCTAACTCGATCTTTTAATGTAATTAGCAAAATAGGCATGATGGCATTATTAATACCCAACCTGTGAAACAAGTCAAATGTTTGTGACATGTTATAATTATACCAATGTTATATAGAATGTGCAACGAGTGATTACATAGTTCGTTCTTCAATTGCGATTCCAGCCGACTAGGCCTTCTTGAAGCATGCTTGAACAAGAGAACTATCAGTCCAGGTATTTCCGTTCTTCGTAGGAACTTCGCTAAGTTCGTATGTTTGAGGATCGAATGCTCCCGCTGACCAACCCACGTAGCCCAGGTATACATCGGCATTCTCGTTGAGGTACGCAATCTGATCGCAGACGTATTTCTCGCAAGAAGGGGTGTTGCCGCCTCCCATCTCCGTATTGATAGCCAATCTCTTGTTGGTGCGCAGCCAGTCAGCGAGCGGCGCAAATGCTGTCGAGATGTTGTCGGTCGTGCAATCCGTGTGGGTTCCCGAGTTATCGCTGTCGGAGTACTTGTGCACGTCGAAGACAAGGCCTGTAGTGCTGTTGTCCGGGTTCACAACATCAAGTAGGGCAGGGCCGCTCTTTGTTGGGAACGCTGCTGCCGACGTCCAGTCATTGCCGGGAATTAGTATCGTATGCGCAGAGCCGCCTGCCTTCGTCTCGGCCTGACGAATAGCTGTCACTGCAGCTTGTGCGCTTTCCGCCCAAGCAGTGATATCCGGGACATCGTGAGGCTCATTCATAAGCCCAAACATGATCTTCTCCTCAGAGGCATACTTTGTTGCTAGTTGGCTCCACAGGTTGGCGAACTGATCGTTAGTTGGACCGCCTTGTCCAATGATCTGTCCGTTCCAACGGGCGTAGTTATGAATCTATTAGTTGAGGTTTGTCAGAGATTTGGTTGTCTCATTCGCATTTGTCTGGTTTTTCCGCACTCACATCAATCACACAAGTGGCGCCGGTGGCTAAGCATGCCTTGACGAGCTGGTCGTATTGATTCAGGTTGTTGGAATCAAGCGTGCCACCTAATTGATTGTTGACGAGGAATCTGTAAAGATATTTAGATTTATAACGCAAGAAATCCGCACCATTAAGAAACGCGACCAGATATTAGAAATCTAACGATAACACAGTCGTAGATTCAGACGCATAGGGAGCATAAGCGGCCTAAGGAGACATACTGCCATCCCACTGGAAGTCGGAAAATATTCATAGATAGATCCGTCGCAAAATGGGACATTTGTCCCGCCCTGGAATCGTCAGCATGGAAATCGTGTCGCTGGAATCGAGCTGGGTATACCCATCGGGACCACCGAGTGCCGATAGAGGAGGATAAATCTTGCTTGTAACGCAGGTTCCCTACGTCACGTCAGTCTAGTTGGTCCAGCAACAGGTCCCGAGTGCTGCTTGCATCTGTGGCACAACCGAAGTCAAACCCAGCGATGTTGACCCCAAAGTACTGCACGCCGGCGGCTCGTTTTGGCAATGCAGATGCCCCGACAGCCAATGTCGCGATATAAGCAATGTTCACGAGCTTCATGATGAGCACCGACACAAGCTTAACACGTTGATACCAAAATTTCTTAAATGCAAGCTCAATGTCATACGAAGTACATCGATAACTGTTGATACAAAAGTGATCAATCCATCGTTATCCTCGGGGCTTGTAGTCTCTATGTAAACAACCATCGAAGATGGCCTCTCAGATCATCCAAGGTGGATCGCGCATGATGTCACACCTGGATTCGAACTACTTTATCTGGGGAAATAGCAATAGCGAATTGATAGGTGGAATTTATGCAGCATAAACAGTCAATTCACCAATGTTGTTTGATATGAGGTTATATGCAAACACCACGGAGATCATCATCGACGCTGCATGAAAAACACGTTCGGTCTTTTCAAGCCGCGGAACATCCAATGGAGTTGGGACACCGTAGACATAGTGTGCTGCTTGAACAAGATGATCGAAAGGCCCGGAGGGCTTGTCTTCAATACGGAAGCTGGATGCAAAATCAACTTGATACCTGCAAAACATGTTCAAAATCTTGGTTTATCATGCCAGACTAGATGGCAAAACCTTGGCCAGATCCCTAGCCATGATGTTGGATTTTCCATTCGCATGTTTTTTCGTGAAGCTTGGTAGGGCCGATATACTGTAACAGGAAATATCCTCGGAGTGCTAATATCCATGAAACCCAACACACCCCTCGACCCCCTTGGCAGGCCCATTATAGGTGGGGAAGAGTTGGTCGATCACTGCAACTATTCACGAATAAGCGGGCGCTGGGTTCCCCGATCGAACCGTGGAGGTGGTTACGCTAGGGTAATCGGGTAGGTTTCCGATCTTGACGTTGATTGATATACTGATCTCAGTGCATGATAGACATGTGGATGATGCATACATCGATTGGTCATCATGAGACAGACGAAGATATATGTATGAGCTTATGAACATAATCGCAACCCCTGATCACGCAGGTTTTGATCCCAGGCAGTACTCTTAGAGATACCCCACTCGTCCGCATTTCCCACCGACTCACTGAGATTTGCACTCTGATTCGGCTTACAAATCTCTTTATGGCCTCAAAAGTAGCCACGTCAAACTGGTTGACTTACTTAGCACTGGAAGACGGAAGGACCGGGCACGGTATAGCTGTTGAAGTTGTTGTAAATGTTTGCAGTATAACCGGGATCAGTCGCCTCTGTTTTTAGATAAAGCATTAGAACCACTGTCTGTGGGGGTATCGACTCATTCGGAAGGTGTCAGGAGCATGCATGTGCGTGTGGCATTTTAAACCTGAACCTTTGACCGAAAAGGGGAAAAAAGAATGTAAAGTACTAACTGAATGCGCCAGGAATCTTGGCCGTCGGCGAAGGGGTCGTGCTTCCGCCTCCAGAGACCTTAATTTGCCCGCAGCTAATGTACCACTGAGGTGTAGCTCCGGGGTTGTGTATTGCAAGAGACTGGATTCTCAGGAGATATTCGCCATCTGGGATACACTTTGGGATGTTTCCGGAGTAAGTGCCTTGTGTTTATGTTAGCACTCGCCTTGCACAGCAATCGATGCGAACCTTGATAACTTCCTTACCAGCCATGGTCCATTGTGCCTGACCGCCTCCGAACTTCGGGCCTATTCTACCAGTCAGCGACATGCTCGTATCTCATCTTTCGTGTATTGGCGCACCCCAATCGTAGATCTTGAACCAGTCACCGCTGCCGTCATACTCTGCCGCCGTGCCAGGGGCCTTTGACATGTACAGCGAAACTGGCCCTTGATGGTAAACAGCTTGATCGAGCCCGAAAGTGAATTGGTCGCCAGCATTCAATGCTAGGGTACTAGTGCTTCCGCCAGTTGCACCACCAACATTGCACCGCATATCTTTCGAGGAGAGATCTGCATGCTCAAGTCAGACCTCTAGGCTAGCATTGTACTGCTGTGTGAGCTTACCGGTCACTGGAGAGTTCATATTGGTGTTGTGGCGAACATATTGATACACTGTGCCAGGGGAACTACCTTTCCCCAGTGCTTGAAAGATGTAATGCCCGGAAACGCCATGAGCTGCCAAAACCGCGGCGATAGTAGCTTCGAAGAAGCCCTTCATCTTGTGTACAATAGCGTAGTTTTGTTTCCCCAGGTACGTGTGATGGTAATTGTAAAGCTAGCAAAAATAAGATGACGCAGAGTCTGTTGGTATATATCGTTTTCTGTGTCCTATGTTCTTCTACCGTCACGTCATATCTTCTCATAAAGGGATTAGACCCTCCGTCAATCGCAATTTCTCGGCAGTTAACATTCTACATTCCTTCTGCTAGACTTTTCTTCGCCTCACTCAATGGCACGGTTCGGCTCATCCGCTACAAGACCGCTACAGGCCAGGCCAAGGGCCAAAATTTGAGCATCTATAGTCCAATCGGTAGGGATAGAATCAATATTGTTCAGATTAAACTTTATAGTGGTGGGGGGTCACACCAGGCTGTTGAGAAAGGTGGATGTTGATTGGAGATCTGTGCGTTTATTACTCCAAGTCATTTCTTGAACGATAACAAGCAATTGTACGGATATGACAGTACCCTCGGGGATATATGTAACAAGAAATTGGACTAGAGAAGATTTGTCACCGGTTTTTTGTTACCGCTAGAATACCGCTTTGTTGTACAGTTGCAAATATTCGTCTAGACCATCTTATGTGGAAGTTTGATAGTCAATGATTCCGCGAGCCACAGAAAACGCATTGACGTGAGAAGGGTCTGCTGGTTTCGGGCTCCCCGTTCTTCTTTTAACACTTGCACATTATTATGCCAACGGAGAGTCGGTATGTAAATGCACTACTGCTAACATTTCACATTCAAGGTTAAATGCGAGCCTTGGTGAAGGAGTGGTTTACGGCGTCGTGTCAGTGTTGACATAGCTAGCATTATAATACACGTGCCGTGGGATTCATGTTGCTCAGTAATACATATCATATATCATTGTTAGCTGCAAGCAAGTGTCGCCAATGATCAACGGATGTTTTGACAATGGAAAACGGGTGTTCACAAGTAGTAAGAAAACACACCTAAAGATTAGGGAAGGTAAGGATGACACTATTTCGGCCCTGTGAGCCGACGAAGGGCTTATAGAATACTCATGGGGGGCGCTGAGCTGTTCAACGAGGGATATGGAACGTCGTTGTGATCGATGTGTCTTGCGTGCGATAGGTTATTGATCTGCTATGGGTCTTGCCAAATAAGAAGCCAAGGAGGGAGCTCTCCGAAAATAGGCTGAGCACGTTTGATTGGCATGCTGCTGACAGGTTTAATTAAGAGCCTCAGAGGAGGGTTCTCCGCACATTTATCCAGATCACGCGTCAATCCATTACGGAGTTGGTGTGCCAAGGAAGACAGTGGCTCCCTCATGCGTGACAAGATCGCTCTATCTTGCATATGTTAACAGTAATGCGGGACACCTCGTCACGACTGACCGGTCTGTGGCCATGCTTCACATGCACATTGGCCTTAGGCTCCAAGGCGACGTCGGTAACGTTGCGGGCATGATATCAATCCAGTCGGATGGGCTTCTGATGTATGCGGGGAAGCCCCTTGCTGACGGAAAATCGTACCTCGCTTGCGGGCCCCGCCGCAAATTGTTCCTTGAGTTCCATCGTTGTTTAGTAACAAAGATAGTCAAGACTCAGTCGCAGTTGGCAGTAAACGAGTGAAATTCTCCGAGCCGTTGGGACTTCGGGGGGTAACTCTCCAACTTCCCTTCCCAAATATTGACTGGTAATGATTGACAAACTAGCTTCTCTGAAGCGCCTGTCACGCCGCGAATTAAATATGGCGGCAAGACATAACTGACACTAGAGGTTGATTATTGCTTACATAGAGACTATAATCAGCCTAGAGTAACAGGTTCGTCTCGGCAGGCATATTGTAGGGGACATCGCAACGGACTTCAGCCCCCTCGAAAAGTCAGGCCTAACAAGTTATCACTTCCGCGTTTCATTTCAATTGTGCTATCGTCCCGATCGCTTTGCTTCTCGGCTGACAGCCTCAAGCGGCTATCGCCTATTCTGGCCAGTCGGATGTCTTGTCAATTGCCTCCGCCAATAAACGAACTGCACAACTCTATCTGTCTTGCATCCCGGATAGTGAATCGTTATATCTCAAGCGGGCCACTGAATAAACCATTCAGAGGCCCGGCTTGGGCTTCCGGATCGGGCCCTTCTCATGTGGCCCTCAAATTCGACCGAGGGGTCTCTGTGACAGAATGTGGCTGACTGTCTGTGGCCACGCCGGGGTTGCGGGGCGAACCCGGTATGCATTGGTAGCTTGTAGCAATAGTATTAAAAGGTGAAGGGCCACACGATTATGCAGTGAAGAAAGGTGTATCTCTCTTATGGTCTTGGATGCTTTTTGATTTGCCTCAAGATGCCCAGCGTCTCACGCATCGCGACTGCTCTGGCAGTCGCTGCTTGTAAGTAATGGGACAAAGCTGAATTGGGGCAATACTGACTTTCGCCAGCACTCCGAACATGCTTTGCCCAGGATCCAGTCTCGTATACGGACCCGGATACAGCAATAGAATTTGGAACATGGGAGCAGGGTGACATGACCATCGGCATGGCACTGCCTGGCGATGCGTTGACAACCGACGCTACCGAGTACATCGGCCTTCTAGTGAGTGATCAGAGTCGCTGAGAAACACCAGAGACCACGGACTGATACGTTGGATAGAAATGTTCGACTGGGTGGTGTGGTCTATCCCATGGCGAGTCCGGACAGATGACGCAAGCCCTGCTTCTTATGGCCTGGGCCAACGGAGACGAAGTACTTACATCTTTCCGATACGCGACTGGTTACACCCTTCCTGAAGAGTACACGGGACCAGCCAACTTGACGCAGATATCGTCCAAGGTGACCGATACCGGCTTCGAGCTCTTATACCGGTGCCAGGGCTGTTTCTCGTGGGATCACAACGGCGCAACGGGAGGCGTCCAGACAAGCTCGGGTTATCTCGTTCTTGGACGCGCCGCTTCGAAGACCACGCCCTCGGAGCCCACTTGCCCCTCGAAAATTACCTTCAACCAGCATCAAACCTTTGGTCAATTTGGCGCGCCGTTGGAAACCCTCCCGAAAGACTCGTACGAAGCCTGGGCGGAGAAAGCCACAATAGTGGTCTCAGGGGACTGTGGCACAACTGACCCCGGCAATGGTGACCCAACTCCCGAACCGATCGCTGCTTGTCACCCAGAGATGGCCGATCAAACATTCGACTACATCATCATCGGTGGAGGTGCTGGTGGCATTCCCATGGCCGATCGATTGAGTGAACAAGGCCATAGTGTCCTACTCCTCGAGAAAGGCCCCCCGTCGCTAGGCATGTGGGGTGGAAACATGAAGCCCCTTTGGCTCGAGAAGACCGACCTCACTCGATTCGACGTACCTGGTTTGTGCAACCAGATCTGGGTTGATTCCGCTGGAGTCGCTTGCAAAGACACAGATCAAATGGCCGGCTGTGTTCTAGGCGGTGGCACTGCTGTGAATGCAGGCTTATGGTGGAAGGTAACCAGTCCCCGATCTTGGCCAACAGTCCTAGTCGAGATACTAACGCAGAACAGGCCAACCCTAAGGATTGGGACGAGAATTTCCCCCCAGGGTGGCATGATGTCGATTTGAAAGCTGCCACTAAGAAGGTGTTCGAGCGAATCCCTGGAACTGCCGAACCTTCCGTCGACGGAAAAGTCTACCTGAACCAAGGGGTCAATCTTCTGAGCAAGGCGCTGAAGAAGGGCGGATGGACAGCAGTGGACAAGCCCAACCACTCTCCCGAGAAGAAGAACCATACCTATAGTCCAACAACATATATGTTCGACAGAGGTCAGCGGAGTGGGCCGATGTCCACATACCTGAAGACAGCAGCTGAAAGAGACAACTTTCAGCTGTGGATGAATACACCAGCTCGCCGCGCTCTCCGAACGGGCGGTAGAATGACTGGTGTTGAGCTGGACTGCACGGTTGGGGAAGGCAAATATGGTACAGTCTCTATTACGCCAAACACCGGGCGCGTAATCGTATCTGCTGGCACGTTTGGCTCAGCTAAATTTCTGATGAGAAGTGAGCTCCCCGCGTTTGCGCTCGTTGTTTGAATCGGCGACTAACTTGAAGCAGGTGGCATTGGCCCGAAGGACCAACTGGAAATTGTGAAGTCGTCAGCGGATGGTCCTTCTATGGTTGGCAGCGATTCTTGGATCGATCTGCCTGTTGGTTACAACTTAGTGGACCATGTCAACGTGAGTTTTGCCGCGAGAACTTAGAAGACGGTCTTTAACAGCCCTTCCTCCCGCAGACCGATACTTTTATCACGCATCCAGATGTGATCTTCTATGATTTTTACGAAGCTTGGACGAAGCCGATTCCTTCAGACCGATCGGCCTATCTCTGTGAGCATAGCCAGCGGCCTAATCCGAAGTGTTTGCTGCTAACTGTAGTACAGCAAACCGTAGTGGTATTCTTGCGCAATCTGCTCCTAATATCGGACCTGTGGCACGTACCTTGTTACCTGGCTGTGTACTGTGAGATTACTAATATCGGTATACAGTTCTGGGAAGAAGTCTCCGGAGCCGACGGCAAAGTGCGCCAGTTTCAATGGACGGCGCGTATAGAAGGATCCGATCAGACTGGTAGCAACAGTGAGCGCGTTCATGCAAAATTGGGGGTCACAGTATGTGATACTAATAAACTTTAGGCACTATGATTATGAGCCAGTACCTCGGCCGTGGCTCGACCTCTCGCGGTCGCATGACTATCCGCCAGGGACTGGACACCTTTGTATCCGACCCGCCGTATCTGAAGGACGAGAACGATAAACTCGCCATCATTGCCAGCATCGACGGTATTCGAAAATCCCTGTCCGGATATCCTAACCTGAACTTCTCGTTCCCAGCAGCGAACCAAACAACCAAGGAATATGTGGACAGTATCGTCGTGAGCGCTAATAAACGTCGCGCGAATCACTGGTTGGGTAAGTTTAACCTCCTCCTTCAATGCCAGCTAAATATTGTCGCGAATTTAACTGATATTTTTTGATTCTCGCAGGTACAAATAAAATGGGATTGGACGATGGCCGGAAGGCAGATGGTACAGCAGTCGTGGATCTCGACACCAAAGTGTACGGCACGGATAATCTTTTTGTTGTCGATGGGTCCATATTCCCAGGTATGGTAACCGCGAACCCCTCCGCGATGATTGTTACGGCATCAGAGAATGCCGCCACGAGGATTTTGGCGATGAAAAACGGACCCAAAGCCAGGCCTGTTTCGCGCCGGAAGGGTGCCGTCACACTTACCCTATAGTGGTCTAACGTCGGCCACTGATCGGTTTGATATGCATGAGATAGTTATTCTATGTAAATAGCAGGGCATAGCCAGTTAATGTACACAGTGGTGCTGCAATGAGACATGACCTGCTAAGCATGATATGCTTGTGCAAGCTAAACGCTGTTTTCTTCATATGTGTTCGTTGATGCGATGTCGTTCATCAGAGACTGGCTGGCACCATCCGACTAATTCCTGGTAAGTTCTTAAAGCCCTTGTGCGCCAGAGGAAAATAGACTTTCGAAATAAGTTGTGTCGAAGCCCTGGAAAGTCCATTCTTCCGCTTCAGCTGTCAATTCTGGCTGGGCGAGATGCGCCTGTGACCACTCGAATTGCATCATGGGCGTGGTTCCGTTGAAATCGGCAAAAGGGTTAGAATCATTACGGTCTGGAGGAAAAGACAACAAGTGAGATCCCTCAGGCCCATGGTCCCTTTCAGTGGTTCTAAGGTGGTGTTGATGTGATGGCGCGCCCCAGTCTTGCGTGGGCATTCGGGTATTATGTGAGGACGTGGGAGATGCCGAGAATCCATTGTTCTCGTGTTGATTTATGTATACATTGTAACTGGGCACTTTGGCTGTCGCTGAAAGGGAAGAGGACATTGCCGTGGCGCTGGAAGTGGCGACAGGATTAGATGTGGGCATTGTAGCTGGGACTACATGGGATTGGTGCTCATGACTCTGTGTATTCACAGATGGACTGATATTAATCGTTCCCAAATACGGGATGTCCAGGTGAATCACTTCACCGCTGCTTTCGTTGTTCAGGCCTTCACCACCGCCACCACTTGTCATGAGATCGGCATTCAACAGCGGCAGGAGACGACCGATGATAGATGCAGCTTCACGAGCAAGCTTGTCGCCATTTTTGTCGGCCATTTGCTGAAGTTTTTCTTGTGCTTCTTTTATTAAGGCACGGTCCGCCTCTCTCCTCGAGGTCGTGGTCTGGCCATGCGTTATGGGGTCTAGGTACCCTAAAAGCAACGTCATAGAGGCCGTCAATGCCCCATAATCTGTGTGCCGGCACGCATGCGACGTAGTGTTCATCTTGCGAAATGTCAGGAACGTGTGGAGGAGCTGCCGTGATGAGCTGACGCATGTCGCCTTGCTATAGTCCCAGCGTCGCTCCTTTGGGTCACGCAGCATATAGGGCAGATGGAGGAGGATGAGAAGGTTGTGATGATTCAGGTGTAGCATCACCTGCTGTACTACAACACTCTGAATCAGTTTTGAATTATAAGATACAGAGCGGCCGGAGTACTCCCGACGATTGTTTCTCGTCTTGGGATAAGCCCTAGCCGCGCAAAATGGAAATCAAGACGGACACAATTAAGATTACTCACTGGCACGTATGCGTTCGAGGGGATCTACATCCTCCAATAGTCTGGAAGACGGAAGTTGCCAGAACTCAGATGGAAGGTTCTGCGCAGCCGCGTGGAGATCGCAATCTATAACTTGGGTCATGCCAAATGAAGCATCACCCTTGCTGAGATTGCGTTTGATGATGGCACCCATGACGACCGTATGCTGCTTTTCTAATTTATCAGTCGGCTCATCGTCAGGGTCGTTGCTCAAGAAGGAGTTATCATCTGTGCCAGCTGGGAGACCTAGAAGAAGCGAAAGATATCGGTCTGTGAAGTTGAGGCGAAACCAAAGTGCTTTTGCACTGACCCGAGTAAGGGGGTGGGAGGTGGAAGAAGCAGATTTCAGCGGCTTATCACCTAATTTGTCGACACCCATTAACTGAGCTACTGATATAGCGCGACGCAGCATCAGCCACGCCTTGCGGAGGTTGCCAGCATTGGCGTGATATAGCGCTATCAGAACTAAAGCCTCCAGCCCTTCCGCATAACCAACTAGGTCATCATTGTAGGCGAAAAGGTCCGAGACCGTTGAGATGTAGTTCACCATCAGGTTACGAGCTGAGTCTTTCGAAACTAGCTTGAGGGGTGTTGCAGGATGAATTTGTTGTATGCAGTTCGCTGTTGGAGAAAAGGGTTAGAATCTATGTTGATGGAATAAACTCAACTCATGTGTTAGTCGCCTCAGTAGCATGCGTATGTAGACTTTTGCCCCCTATGATTTCTTTTTTTTGTCGAACATGAAAACAAAAACAACACCGGGGGGGGAAGACTCACTGAGCTGCATCAATCGCTTCGCTAATACAGCTGGGTGTGAGGACGGCGATGGGATAATCGAGATTGAAGAAGGTCCCACAGCTCGCCCAGCAGCTACGTCTTGGTAGCGAGAGAAGATAGCTGCCACAAATGTAGCTGCCGAACTCGCTGCAACTATAGCGTCAATATCCTGCTGACAAGGAAACAAGCTGTATAACTTCTTCGATATATGCGCATGCTTGTGGCCAAGTACAGATATCTCAGCCTGGCTTGGCATTGGGATGGTACCCAACGAAGGACATACCTCACTGGATAGCTTGCTACCGTTCTGGAGCGGAAGCAGCATATCCAAGACAGGACCATTGCTGAATGCGAAAGGGCACGCATTACCATCGTCCGACCCCGGCTCAACTGACTCCAGGTCAACAAGTTCGGCCGAAGCGGGCGAAACACATGTGGAGGTCCCTCGATTATAAGTATCAGGCATGATCTTCTCGGCCAACTTCTCAAGCATTTCCTCAACACGTCCCAGACGTTGCGTTACCCGTCGATCAGGAATCGAGACATCCTGGTCGTCCGCAAACTCTTGGCTCAGGCAATTTGAGCCGCGGCTTTCACAATTGACACAGATTGAAGCATTTCCAGAGGAGTACAAACATCGGATTTTCCGTCTTCGGCCTATTGATTCAGGGTTCCATTATAAGCAGCCTCTTTGACAAGTCAGCAGGGGCTTGTACCTACATTCCCAGCAGCTTCGTGTTCCTTTACGAACTTTCCTTCGTTTCGGCTCAGGAGCATCGCTTTCACGAACAGACGTACGCTGTTCTCTTGGCATTCTCGGAAATATGCGATATGACCAGATTGGGAGAGGCACAAGTCACGAAGTGAACCTGTCCGTCAACCATTGGACTTGATGCCTTCAACGTCTGCATAAACGTATGTAATTCAACGTATCGGTACATGCAGCAGAGCACAATGAATGGTTACGATTTAGATTTCGTCGCGTACAAAGCAATTGTGTCGAGCTAACTAATAGTAAAAAGGCGATGTTTCCCAGCATTGCGACTGGCAATGCTTATGGAAGCATTTTGGACTGGACAGGTTGCCAAGCTATTCGGCCGAGGATGGACGAAATTTGTAAGCACCACTATTATCTAGTATTCTAGTGTCGAGTCGAGTCGTCCGAGAAACCGGACGAACTCTATACTCCTATCTAGGCACCTATTTGGGTACCTAGGTAGCTCGGTAGTCTAACTGATTCCGTGCCTAGCCCAGCATGCTCTTGGTTGGCTAGGTTAGGTACCTAAGAGGTAAGCAAGAAACCAGCCCGTAGTACGAATAATAGTTGACAAATTCCAGGCCCATATATACTACCATAGACAGTAACTATTTTTCCGATTGCATGACTACCTAAGGTCCAGCAAATTAACTGAAATGAAATGGGCAGACTCTACAAGCACAGCCCCTTGCTTATTGTATGACTGGCCTTTTCCATATCGTGTAAACAATAACTGAAATGTTGACGGAAGCTATAGATCAATATTATACTTGTTCCCGTAATGACTATCATATGGATACCTAGGTATTCACGTAATGATCAAGTAACAAACAGTATGCACATTCTTCTATCATAGAGGATTTGCAGTCGTTAGTACTATGGTCTTCTGCCAGCATGCAGTCCGATCCCGGGAACGCTCAATCTGATGATGGCGGTGGCAATCTCATCACTGGCCCCTCGCGAAAAGATGACATCGATTAAGCTTCGACTGTCCGCAACTTGTCTAACGTTGGTTTTCTAGTCACCAATTCGACCACCACTGCATGCCAAGATTCGTACGTTTCACCGGGAATCATAGCCAGCCTATCAGGATTGCTCCCACTACCTGTCGCCTCACTTGCCACCCATATGCCACCTCAGAAGTTCAGTTTGTTGACGGTAGTTATCCAAAGTGACATACGTTGTATCTAGATGCAATGCCTGTGACGTGTACGATTATCAAGATTGTGTGATATGTCTTTTTAAGCATCTAGAGATATCATCCGAGACATAACTAATATTATACTCATGGGTCAGGGGCCACTTTGTTGAGTAGGCTGTGTAATCGACAACTTGAATTCCAGCAAGACAGCATCACTCACGATGCACAGGTACCCAATGCAAATCTGTTGGTAGCCTGAAGACGGATATTTGTTACTTGGTGTTACGCAGCAATATGCAGCAGCATGCCGCCAGCCGTTTGATTACACCGTTTTCTGAGCACGCTATATGCATAACTTATTGACTTTGTCACTAACATGTGGAAAGTGCCGTCCTAGTTTGAGGTAATGACAATGTGAATTTCTCTAGAAGAGCTGGGACGATTACCGCTGGGACAAACAACAACGAAGCATTTGGTACTTAAACACATCCGCTGTGTGGTGATTGTCACTGGACCTAATAATGCTAGAGAAAATGAATACAGGTGCAATGAATGCGACTCCCCGTTACCTCAGTTAACAGATAATTTTTCTATCTTGATCAGCCATTAGGATCTCTTGGTGGACTAGAGTACGAGGGCCATAGTGAAGCAAAGCCCACAGAGTGGTTGATAGAGCTTCGGCCAATCTTTTTCATTGGCTCCCAAGCCGGTTTCGGTCCACGAGGCTATTCTTGATCACAAGTCTAAACATGAGGTGACGTGGCTGGGGCTTGATGTTGTACTAGAGTCCCAATGACCATTTGAGATGGCGTCAACGTTGGACGATACGTCCAATCGTTAGAGGTTCTCCGGTCGTAAATTCACAGCGTGGCAAAAAGCTAAGGGATGATACTTGCTTTACGTCCGTAGTACGATGAAGTTTGTAGGGCTGTCGAAGAAGGTAATGTCCGAGTAATTTTTCAAAAATACCTCCGATGAAAAAGAATATAATTGATAAGTGGCATGTGTGCATCTAAAACATCTCGGGATCAAAGATATGATATTACCTGCTTATTAACATTACACTGAATGCGCATTGCTGATAACTTCATTAGAACATAACTACTTTGATAAAACAGCAGTGAGACGGAGATACTAATGTATTTTTCTTACATACACAGCCGAGGTAGGTATCTATAGCTTTAGGGCTCGCGATCGACGAATAGAGAAGAAATTGCGCTTCACCAAGCAGAGATATGTTTGCTCCCAATCATCGCACAGTATAACAGATACCTCCGGCGATTCCCCAATGTAATGCGCACATAATCTATGTTACATGCAGTCATGCTGTTCACTATCCCTCTATACTGTTTAAAACAGTGTGACGTCAGAGAAATAGTCAAACCAGCTCATGAACAGCCCCCAGTTCCATCTATGAGTCATGACTAGAGGGTGGCAAGCTGCGAACCCGTTGATGTTGCGATGAGACACTTGCTAAGGGCTTGAGGAGAGGCGAGGCGGTGACCTGGATTCGTTCGTGAGTGTAATGTGTGACGATGTGGTCGTGATTGAGCGCAAAGCGGCTTGATGCATATGTTTCTGGTCACAAGACTGAGTATCTACTCTGCAAAACATAATGCTAAATTAAGCATTAGCCTTCTACCTCGACACGACTTTAAGGATCCCAATAATTAGGATACAAGAAAAAGTCCAGAAAGACCTGTTTGGGGTCTGCAGTGACTAAAATGTTTCCAGCGCAGTCATGCGAAATAAGACTATTAAACAACTGTGTACCTAGCGGAAAGGTACCAGTAGAGTCGATCATATTCCCATCCGATAAACGAATAGTCTAGGTTTAAATGATTCGAAAGTGGCTCTTAAAGTCTAAAGGGTTATAGTTGACAGCTAATGTGATGTCTTTTCTCTCCCTCCCTTCTTTGCTTAATTCACTTTTTGCTTTCTTATCATCTCGAAACTGGATATGCGCAGTTTTTTTTTAGGAGAGACGAGAGTTTTCACGATGTCAGTAGGAACTTGGAAGTAGTTTGTCTTCAACAAGCCACTCTTGTGCTTATTGCATAAATATCAATATAATAAGCCCCTTCTCCAATCTACTTGTTCGATCGGTCTGGTTGTAAGGCATATATTGATTGTATGTGTAATTCCAGAGGGCAGGTCGTCGAGTCGTATAGTGTTCTTGTGCTTGTTCTTTCATTTGTTCGCATTGCACCAGCTAGTGCAAATAGGATGTTTTAAAGCATCTATCGCCTCATCCAAACAACTTGTGCCATCCCTACTATGAACATTCCGTCTAATCATCGTAGTGCAATTCCGGTATGATTTATCTGGGACAATGATATTACGTTTTTCCTTCCACCTTTGGCAGTCATAATTAGCTACATAACTTTCCAGTTGGATTCACAAGTGTTTTTGCGTCCTATCAAGATGCATATGATAGAACAAGTACGTGTTGATTGCTTTGTCTACTCCGAGTAGTCAAAACCATTTCTCGTCCCAAAGTCCTCGTCGGCTCTTGCGAGTGGAGAAGCAACTCGGGTTTTTATCCTTTGTACAAATACAAGTAGAGCATGCATCAATAACGCGACTCGACAGTTTCGACCTTAAATTGCAAGCCTCAATCTAAGAAGGGCCAAACAATCACCTTCATCCCACTGCACTAGGGAGTAATGTCTTGTTGACTAGTTCAACGTGCAGCTTAGCGTTAGAGGTTCTCAACACGGGACACATCCATGTACTAGGTGCATGCATGTTAGGCTAGACTAAAAGAGAGTATGCGTAGTACACGAGGCGCTGTTCGAATTAAGTGATCGTGTTCCCAGACCCACTAGTACTAGGAGCACGATCACTTGATTTGAACAGCGCCTCGGTACATACCTGTAAGTACTTAGCATGGTCTCATGCCTCAACTCAACAACAAGTGCTGACTATCAAAAGGAGCTAGCTAGCGTGAGCGCGCCTTGCCCACGATCCCGGCAGACCGTAAACCTGGGGTCCAGTACTTAGCAGCGCATCGACCGTCTGATTGTTTGGCTCTTTGCTCATGTTTGTTTCAAGATGGGGCTAATTGTACTTACTGGTGTTCGGCTACGTTAATCCGACCCAGCGAGAAAGAGCTACAATACCTTAGGTAGGTACCTACTATGACTTGTAATACTGATCTTAGACATACTACTGTAGTATACTTGGGTCGAATATGAGATGGAACCTGCTCGCCTGTACCATGCAGGCATGGTCTGTTCAGATCGCAATAGCACGTGCTTCTGGAACAAGTTCAAGGGCCTTGGGTCGTTCTGCGACAATCCCGATACGCAGTGAAACACGGATCACGATTCTCGACAACACCAGCACGAACTGACTTTTCACATAACAGTAGAGTAGGTATGGCGTCGACATCGCTTCTGCGTTGCGACGTGCCAAGTATTCAACAAGCTCCAAAAAACCGCTACAACTTGCTGTGTTCTGAGTATCTTCTGGTGGTGAAAGGTCATGTGTCCCTCACTGCATACTTACTTACCTTAGGTAGGTACTTTAGGTAGTTAGTCATTTGTTTTACGGGAACTCTGTACGGCACAAAACGATAGCCCGGACGGATATCGACACTGTAACACATACAACACAGCACATAGTGTTGTTCAACTGCAAACAGCGTTGATGTGCTCAGAACGACAATACGGTGGTACATATTGCACTTTCATTGGCTATTGCCGCATTGGCGAAGGCAGCGTCTATCCATGTTGTGGCGCAGTTGGTGAAACTATGCCACGACCCTATCCATATTAACTGACTTACTTAGCTACATACTTGTGAGTAGCTCTGGATGAAGGGGTCCGGCAGTGGTGTGGTGGTCATCCCAAGTTGGGCGCAACTACAGAAGCAATGTCCCGGCCGTGCATTCAGTTCCGCGATCCAAAGCTAGCGGTGTCGACTAAGAAAACTCTGCGTCCTATGCAGTTAGTACTTGCAGTGGTGCTGCGGGTGATATTGGAGGTAATTTAAGTGACGAGTTGAAGTACGAGTACTCGTACACCGTTCCAACCGTGCCAACCTGCTTATACCTAGTTGTAGACCATTTTGTTTTGGCTTCGCACCGGGATGCAGGTGGTCATGAATAAAGGTGCGTACACACACACACACACATATACATATATATATATATATACTAAGTATATATATACCAAGTTGGCCTGGTCTTTGAGGCAAAGACTTCCAAAAATACCCCAGCCAAGGATAATGATGATTGATGATCGAGCTATCATACAATAAGCTCCGATACATACTAAGTACCTAATTTGGTATGTAAATCGCTTTGTTGGATGGACATGGCAGGCTGCTGGCGAGGGCTGGGATGAGACTGCCCGACTGCCCAGTGGTCGGGACTTTTTCGACTCCCCTGTCCTGCCAGCTGCCCCCTGTGTGCTGCCCCCTGTAGGTACTTCCAAGCAGGTACATTAGCGTTCCTCCGAAACCCTTGGCCCGCCGCGTCTCTCCCGCAGCTGCAACGCCCCTAGCCCCTGCCCCCCTGTCACCTGTCGCCCTCCAGGGCTGTCCAGAGAGGGCTGTCCAGATTCCCGCCCCGTCATCCCGTCCCCCCGTTTACGAGCTGCTTCTCGAGTTTCTCTGCATCCATCCTACGTACTACCATAGGTACCCTTACCCTACCGGCCAACCAACCCATCAGCATGTCAGGCTCGGTCCCTCCCGGGCTACATGCGCATGCGCATACGCATACCTAACGCATACGCATACTCACGCTCATACCATACATACTACGTACCTAGGTATGTACCTAAGGATGTTAGTACGTACCGACGCGTGGCAGGCAGAGGAATCGATGCGCTCGCGGTGTCTGTCTACTACCTACCCGCATGTGCGGCTCTGTGAACATGCAGTTATCGTACTTGGACCGTGCCGTACAGCACTATACTTCGGCACCAAACGAGTGTGGCTATGCTTCGTCGGTTTCATGCCACTGGCCGGGTCTCAGTCCGCAGATCAACCAGCTGCAGTTTCCTGTCCCTGCGGCAGATCAGACACAGCACACCTCCGTCGAACATCACCAAGACAGATATCTTTCTAGGCTTGATGTAGCATCGCGCAGAATTACCTATCTTAGCCTCTGACTGCTCCTTATCCAGCTAACCTACTCCGTAGATGTATGTCCTGACGGATGAACACACAAAAGGCATCACGACCACCTAATGGTACACAACACGAACACGGCACACTGCCGGAAGCACCCGTCGCTCATAGGCAGACGTGCGAAATTGAGGCAGAGACGTGTTGCCCAATATTGCTTCACCGTCCGTTGTCTTTGCTCAAACATACCAGTCCCTTGGAGGCAGACGCCTTGGGTCCTGGTCAGCTACATACCTGCTTGGACATGAGCCGATGACACCAGGTCTGTCTCCACGATTTCTAACTGCGCCTGCTATGGCCATGCCGCATCAAGGGCGCTTCAGGTCAGATTGTATACTGTGGTAGTGTATTTTGCAGGTTCGCCAGGCCGGCTTGGCAGGCAACACACGGAAAATGTACGTACACGACCTAGCTCAGTCGGACGAAACAATGCGCCTGGTGTTCGTGCCGCTCCCTTGAGAGCCCACCTTTGCCTACCTTTGTCACTACCTAGTGGGTAGGTAGGTCTGTCGACACTCACCTAACCTCCAGCTCCAGGCAGGCTACGTATACTGGGGGTATGTCAGGTAAGGTTAGCCTGTTTAGGTGGTGGAACGCACCCTTGAGAAGATCACGAGCAACAGGTGTGAAGCCTTAGCGTACCGTTGTGGCGCCCTCGGTATGCCGCACCTACTCTGCGGACTATCTACAGCACCTTGGCCATCACACCTTGGCCAGACTGTGTAGGTCTGAACTCCAGGAACAGGAACGGACAGGAACGGACAGGAACGAACAGGACAGACCTGAAGGTGAACGTAAACACGGCCCCGCACTAGGACGCCAGGTCTGCTGCCCACCCCTGAACCCGGGCACGACGAAGACACTCCCCCCCCCCCCCCCCCCCAGCCCAGTGCGGGACGATCGCATCGGACCCGGGATTGGTGCTCTACGCCAGGCATTGGTAACGTCAGGGGCTGCCCCAACATCTCGTGGTGTTTTGTAGTGTCACCGTTCAGATCCCTTCTGAGGCTACCAGCCCATGGGTAGAGGCGACCTCGCCAGCACACGCTTTGGGCCCTCCCTTCCCACGCCGACGTCACCCGCGCGGGCACCGCACCGCACCGCACCCCCCTTCCCCTAGATCGAGAGGTATACTATACTCAGGCCGTCGGTCAACCCCTCCAAACGGATAATGGCCGTGCCATCGCGGCTCCCATGCTACAGACTGTGCCTTGCATTGGCGAGGCCCACCGGTCTATGTAGGTAGCTACACGCTACCCAGCACGCACGAGTGGTCAGTGTCCTTCCTTGGGCTAGCCGCCGGCGGTGGCTGTTGTGCAATGTTGGAGATGGTCGTGCCTGCTAGTTGCTGTGAGTGTGCTACGCTTTCGTCTATGGCCGCTCCCTATCAGCTCGTCGATCTTGATCTGTTGCCGGGTCTGACCGCGTCCCAAGAAACCCGACCCCCAAACTATATCAATACAATGCATCAGCCGGCTACCTGGCGCCGATCCGACTAAAACACTCATGGTTTTCAGGATCCCTTACCCTTTAATGCGCCTCATACCCTATTTCTTCAAGTGCCGTCCTTTCTTCATGAATCCGATAAACCCCCCTGTTATACTGACTGCTCAAGCGTACGGGCCGACTTCCACTGGGAATTTTGTTTGTTGCTGATGATTTAAGCAGGCGGAACCAGCAATAGCTTCATCCAACTACCCCGTCCCTGTATGCGGTTGAAGACAAACGAATCTCGCCTCTGTTGACTCTTGTCGATGCGAGGGCTCGAGTATCGAACACCACGGAATAGTAGTTCGCAATGGACCTTACCACATTGCTCAATACGTCGGCTGACGAAGCTCGCAATGGAAGGGTGGGAAGGGAAGCAGCCAGCTGCTTGAACCAAGCTTCAACTATATCCAACGACCCGGAGCTGAGAGAATCGGAATCCCCAACTCGTGACCCATCTTCTGGAAGATCTACTTCACGAGGAACTGGCGATTTCAAGCTTCCCAGCCGCAGCAGAACGCCATGGGATGCCAACGGCTATACCATGCCTTTGATCAATCTAGAGATCGAGTCATCGCCGACTATGCCGTTGATGGACTTACAGATCAATACTACCACAAGTCCATGTCTACCAAAACATAGGCTCTCTGACAGCTATAGTAGCTTCTCTTCGATGACTTCGCCTTCAACTTCATCGATATCACATTCCCGCTTTTCGTCGATGTCTACCGCTGGAGATACCCAGTCTATAGATACCGTCCCGGACATTCCTTCGGCTGAAATAGGACCAGGTTGTCCCATTTTTGAAGGCCAAGGTTTTCAGCCATTGCGGCGAGATGGTTTCCCGTCTTCCAAAAACGAGACATCTGCCTACGGACCAAGTCGACACGAGGTTTCCGCCAATATCCCATCATTACCAAGCTCAAGTTCACTTAAGCACATTGGTTCGATCAGGACGTTTGAGACTACTAGGTGCGGAATCCGATATTTTGTCCCACTGTTTAAATCGAATTTCCCCGCCATTGAGTCGCTCGTGGTTATACTGCCACCCGTTGATATTCTAGACTTTCACTAGGTGAAATGTCCATCTCTACTTCCCTGTCAGACCAATGCTTTCGAACTTGAATATTGCGCGTTGATGCCCAAACCTTCATGCCACCACAAAGTTCCCAGTTCTAACATAGAATGTTATGTAACAGGCCCAATGAATACGAGTGCGAGAGTCGTCACTTGATGCCGCTGAATTTCAATGGGAGTAGCATGCATAAGAGAAATCTTTCCGCGCCTGTTCCTCGAAGATTCAACACGCGCAATCGATTCACAAGCCCACATGAAGATATCTCGGAATTGGCCCCGGCAAACTACGTGGACCAACATCAACCGGGCCGTACTGTTGCTGCTCCAAGCTCTTGGGATTTCCCCCACCCGACTGTATCGCCTCACGAAGAGCAACTCATGAAGTGCGAATTCATCAAGGATTGCAACACTGGCTCAACACTTCGCAAGACCGTCTCACACGTGTTTGGGCGCAACAAATTATGTACTAGGATGATTCCCGATCACGTTTGGGTCCATTATTGCCGCAAACACTATCAGCGGAAAAGATATCGCAGCATACAGCAATATGCCTTACTCCAATGCGATCTCGTCAGGGTGCAGATCGAACGTGTTCGCGACTGGAACGCACGAGAAAGTGCAAAGGAGAACAAACCGGGAATCCTTCAAGGATGGACATTGACCTTACGCAAGCGTGAACAAGAGCGCAGGCAGCATCGCGACTTGAACGAGGAGAACGATGACGATAAGTCTCCTAACAGTCCACTCGCCGAGGGCACAAATGGCACCTCTGTACCTTCATGGCTAGCAAATCTGTGCCGGGAAGGCTACAGCACCGACGAAATGCTCGAGATCGTGGCGCAGATCAATAAAGAGCTAAAAGACAAGAATAAAATGCACTTTCCCGACATAGAGATACTCCCCAACCTCGTCGTCGACGGTGTCTTGGACATAAAGTCGGGAGCGCAGTGCAGTGCACACAAACGATCGCAGTCACTAAACTTTGCAAATGTCAACAAGCGTCAACGAGGCCTCAGCTTGGTTTCAGGCCGCACCATGTCACGAGGCAGGCCGACCGAAGCTCTTCCGCTCTCGATGGACTCGTTTGGGCTGCCTCGCAGCTCGCCGTATCAGTCACAGGTTTTGGGGTCCAACAACGGCAGCGATACTGTCAAGGGTGCGCATGCGCAGTACCCCTACGGGAGGCCATTGCCCGTACCGAGAGCTCCGCGTGAATCTGAGCTCCTGGCAACTGGAACAGAACGGGTTCTTGGTGCCTCAGGCCCTGGTGGCCCTGCGCACCATAGATCAGTCTCCGATCTGACTGGTCACTTTCCGAATCCCAACATGGAGTTTACGTTCCGGATGAATGGCCCAGCATCACAAAATACCTTTCCACCCATGTCGAACTGCAACTATTATCCTGTGCTGCACGAGTATGTTGCTGTTCAACCCGAACCCAAGGCCGAGCACCCGTACTGGGGTTCGTCATCCAACTACAGCTACTATCCCGGTTTTCCTCAGGCTTATTCCTCGCCAAATGAGCCAAGACACAATCGCAGTTTCTCGGGAGTGTCGACCCACAGCAGTCATCAATTCAACAGTCCTCCGACATCTACCCCGCAAACCGGGTCTAATTGGACATCGGGACATAACTACTCGCACTCGCCGGAGGGTTTAGAGCTGGGTCACTTGCGCCACCAGAGCACTCCCTCGTAAAAGTCAGTGACGGATCCGTGGGAGGTGCGCTGTTTTGTGTCTTATTATTGTAATGTCTTTTACAAGGAAAGCTTCACTATCACCACATGAGGTATGGGTAAGGGGAGCTTATGGATCATGACGAAAACAATCTAGAAAAGAGATACCATTATGACCGGACGATGGGGGGGAAAAGATGTACCATTTTGTGGCATTCCAGGAAGGGGGCACTGTAACAAATTATTGAAGGAATCAAGGCAAAGGAGGGAACGAGAGGGAGGCATCATCGGCTTCACATCTGCAGGCAGACTGGGCCCCTTAGAGTTAAGCGTTGAGTTTTTGGTCGGTCTTTGGTGGTTTTTTTTCTATGTGCTCAAATCCCAAGGAGTTGTCGGACGTCATATGATACCCGATTTCTCAGCTGACATTCCTTTATATCGTTTCTTCGTGAGCGATCTACTGTTGAAGATACCTATAGACTATTATCACTTAGCCCATATCTAATCGTTGGAGCACTCACAGCGAGTCAAGATAATATGTACATCTATCTACATCTGCAAGGCTTCAACAACATATCTCTCTACCTTGGCCTCGAGACTACACTGATTTTATACTGATAAAGCTACAACTAGACGGCTAACTAGTTGGCCCAAGCAGAGCCGATCCATTCTGGGGATCATACAACAATAATATCTGTTAATAGACTTTTACATCGCATGGGCCAGCACTCCTGTAACGAAACTAGAGAGGCCCAGACACCCAGATTGACACACATTCTTATTATAATATGACGCGCGCACATCCCATTCGCTACCGAGTTTCGCACGACCCTGGCGCCTGGAACGTGGGTTCCGGGACAGGGTGCTTAGTGCTGACCAACGCCAGACCCCCGACCGCCCCCAAGCGCCCCCACGCGTCAGGTACTGGCCAGCTGAAGAACCTCTTCTCGGCGGGCAAGATTATGTAAAGCTTTGTTAGGAACTTGGAATCTTTAAGTTGTTTGTACGAACATGCTATACATACCCAGGCATACAGAAGACGCTGTTGTTACTGGTTCTTGCTGACTCCAGCACAGATCATTCTTAATGCAATGCTGAGGATTCTGGTTGACTATTTGATCCTACGAGTAGGTATACCTACTTGACTTGGGGAATTTCAGAAATTATGGTTAGGAGATATGTAGTTCGAGCGTCTCGATGGTCACTGTGCCGTGAGCCCATTGACAGACGAGATGCAGGTCAAAGCTCAAGGCAGTGGACTGCCTACCTAACATGTACGGACTGATCTGACCTAGAGTACAGCCATGCGTTCCAGTCCGTCCCATCCATGATGTTTCTGTGCTTGCTGTCTGTTTGCTGCCGCCCGCATCACCGTCATCGACTCAGTCGATTACAACATACCTCCCACTCATCGTCCCCATGTGATGAAAGCTTTTCTCCCGTTGTGCTGTGCCTTCTGCCCTAGCCAGTCTCATGACGAAAGAACCTTCCATCCAAGGTGGCCACGTACCTAAGGCGGCTTCTTTATCCGATGACGTCGTGTGCCTTCCTGGTTAGGCTTGTCAGTCGCAGGTTGAACAAGTCGACAGGAAGGGACTCCTGTCTCTGCATGTGTCACATGCGTCACAAACGTACAGTGTGAGGTCTGATGAGCAATTGCAACCGAATTGACTCATCTCGCCGTGTCGTGGTAAATGCCGGGCTCGATCCCTTTCGACTCTAGTACAAGTTGCTTGGGGTTCGGTTCCGATCATGAGCTTCGACAACCGGCAGGCCCAGCTTCCACATGATTCTTGTCAACGATTAGCATAACCCAGTTCGTGGAGGTAATGAAAGCAATGTGATGAAGTGGACACTGACCTCGTCGATGTGTCTGTACGGGTGTTGATGGCATACCTTTCAATATAAGTATCAGAGCCCTCCACAGCCTGCAGCAAAAGCGTCAGCAGTGCTCCTCCGGCCGTGCCTGCCTTTCCACCACCAGATCAAAGAGTGGTGTCGTCATACTGTAGACGCGGCTGCCTTTCGTGCTGTTCTCGCTGGCGTCGGGTTACGAGAGCGAGCACACGTTCCTTCCCCGGTGTGTTTGATTGCGCGGGGACGTTGGTCCAGCCCTGGCTATTTAAACTCCTCTCTCTCCTCGTCCTTACCTGGCTCCTCTCCCTCTTCTTTTCTTCATAACAAATTCGCCGACGGCAAAGGAGCTCATGAATTCCCTTGTCGCGAGTGTTCGGTCTCATTGCACAGCGAGACCGTGATACTTGGCCTTAGCAACCGCGGGTGAGGCACAATTTTTGATATCTTTCTTCCCCCTCCCCCCTGGGTTCAGTGCTAACTTTAGCACTCCATAGGTGCTCCGGCACCGAGGGCGACCAGGCGCCTGGCACAACCCCGATCAAGGGCTGCGTGGAACAATATTTGGGCTTGCGCACTCTTCAGAGTGATTCTTTTTTCATTGGGATCTCTGCTTCATGCATAGACTCGAAGAAGAAGGTTTCGCTCTGAATCTCGCGTCCAGGGACAGGAGGCCAAGTGAATGATGGGGACGGTGACAGGAGCTGATATCTTCTTGACTGGGAGTCTCTGGTGGTTGCTGGGGTGTGAAGCGGAGTGCAGTGACATGTGTCTAGGTATGATATTACGTGGTTGAAGGCAGAGGAATTTCATGAGTGAAAGGGATGGATCGCTATGGATTTTGCTGTAACACGGGCCTAGGGGGAAGGGGTCAGAGAGGGTATGAGGAGAAGGAGAAAACGACGGAGGCGAAATGGTCGGAAGTCATGGGAAATATATACCATTCACGGTGGCAAAAAACTGCGTGGTTATCTCCGTGTTCGATGCAGACCCAAATCTTGAAATTTCAAGCTTCAGATTGCCGAGCTTAATTCCTTATCCAAAGTTCTGGAGGAGGCCTTCGATACGCACCAGCATCTTGTATGAGTGCTGGATTGTCAGGGTGATCCCAGTCCGCCGACGTGGTTGAGTGCGTATTGCCCCATCAAAGTTTATATATTCGCCTGGTGTATCCGACGCAATGTATGGATAACGAGGGAACCACACGAGAAGGTGGGCCTGCAACCAACACGAATACTGCTTACGTATCACATACCGCAGCAAACAAAGTAGGAGATAGGTAGGTAGGGTAAGAGTTTGATCTGGAAGCGCATACGCGTCGGCCTCTTGACTGAGATGCCCTGATAGAAGTGAGATAGCAGGCCGGATTTCCGTCGACGCATCGGCATGAGACTACGTTCCGGATGGGCATGATGCCTCATGCTGTGACCAAACTACTCCCAGCTGAGTAAGCTGTGTGGTTTACATGGAACGACTCACTCCAGTCTTCCAGACACCACGCCGGCCGGACCCATTCGAGGCGGGTGACAAAAGAAAGTTTACACTCGGCGCAGTTTTTTACCGCCACAGTACATCTGAAGCTAGAAAACTTTATTCCGTAGATCTCCTGTTTTAACTATTATTAAAGCGATTCTAACCTTACTAACGAGACTTAAGCTGTTCTAAAACTATTAAAATAGATTTATGTATCTAGATGCTTTTAATAATATTTAAAAAAATATATCTAATAATAGTAGAACTTTTCTACTATTAACTCTATTTCTCGGGGCTTCTGTTATCCGTACGTTGAATAATTATTGAAGTAGAAACATAAGTCACTTTCGTAGGCCTGCTAAGAAGGGGTGTAAACTTTCTTTTGTTACCCGCCTCGCCCATTTGCCATTGTAGATGGTATCTTTTACCTGCAGCCGACCCTTGGTGAGGATCGCCTTGGTTTGCATGGCCTAGCGTTGATTTCATTCAGTACAAGTATAGTATGGGGGGCAGGCTGGAAGATGATCCCCTCAGGCCTACCAGCGGGCCAGAGTGACACCAGGCAGGCGACGCATGCCACTGACTGGAGGCACTAGGCCAAACCTACATAGGTACCTACTTACCTACCTAGGCGAGCTACGTAGCTAAGGTAGCTCGGGTAGGTATGTAATTGTAGGTAGGTACAGTTAGAGGCTTAGAGCTGATAAGGCGCGGCGCCTGGCTGCTAAGTTTAACAGATCGTCGTCGGTCGTCCAACCGGATTCCCACACCAACACCAACTTGTCTCGCGCGCGTTGTCGGCGGCCACCACCAATCGCGTCCATTTCCATTCCGAGCGTCTCCCGTCTTCGCTCGGTAAGAGCACCGTCGACATAAAGCGGTATGCGATGACGGAGCAGCCATCGCGCGGTACGCCGTCTGAGGCATCACCAACATCACCAACATCACCAACACCAACCACGAATACACCCGCCGCCTCTGCAATTTCGACGGCAACGGCCACCCCGTCCGCGGCGGCACCCCGAAGTAACAGCAACAATCCAGGCAACGGCAGCGGCAACGGCAACAACGGTAGCAGTACCGATGTCATACGCACAGCGACGCCGACCCCTTCGACATCTGCGCCTCCCCCGGCTCCCGTGCCTCGTACGTCCGTGTCGCAGCAGCAGCAGCAGCAGCAGCATCGTCATTATCAGCAGCAACAAAGGCAAGGGGGGTCATTGATCGTAGTGCCCTGGAAGCCACCGTCTGTGTGTTTTCTACAATGGTCCCATCCGCGTCTTGTTTCGCTGACCGAGCAACATCTAGGAGCGAATGCAGTCAGGTAGTGCATATCAGTCGGCGCCATCCTACCAGCAACAACAACAACCATCACAACCGCAACCGCAACCACAACCGACACCGCAACAGGCGCCGCCACCGCCGAATTTCCATCCATACTACAGTCTCATGCCAGAGACAAGCCGCGAGCGTTTCTACGATATCCTCAGTGGGCTTGACCCCTATAGAAGTACACCCAAGGAGTTCATCCACCTCTTGGTGCATGCTGCTACCCGCGATAGGGAAATGTGAGTAATCAAGGAGGCCACCTCAAACTCCGAATGACTATGGCTGACCCCGAGTCCTGCAGCGCCGACGCCCTTATCCGTTTGAATCATGATAGAATTCATAATCCCTCTACTTGGCGGCCAACCGCCCCGCCCAACTTTGCTGCTCAACCACTGCCGCCGAATCAAGCCCCTGGTTCAGGAAGACCTGTCGCCCCTCAGCCGCCACCGCCGCCGCCGCCACATCAAGCTTTCGGCCAGCCCTTGTCAGGAACACCCGCCGCTCCCTCGCCGGCCCAAGAAGGTACAGCGCGTCCGCGGAAACGTAAGCGGAAGGAGGCAAACGCTGGGCCCAAACCAAACTGGCGTCGGACGATAATGTACATGCCTCCTCATCAAGCACCGCAAACTCGTGTACCGCCCGCGCAGCCCCAGAACTTGAATCATATGCAAGTCAATGTGGCACCCACGCAGCAAAACCCGTCTGCACCGGTTCCGGTTCCGGAGCAGCAGGGTGTGCCTAGTTTGGCAACCACTTTCACTCCACCGAATATTGAAAGAAGGTATTCTGAGTCTCCCACTAGTGACGCATACGATGCGTACGAGAAAGCAGTCAAACCAATCCACGGCGAGCCAAAGGAGCGGGCTTGCAACTACACGTGGACATTAGATCGTGCTGAGGTTCATCTGGGTTTCACGGGACAGTACGACGGCATGACGGAGCAAAGGCAGCTCTCCATCGGGTTTGAAGTAGCACTAAAGCTCCAAAAGTATCTCAAGAGGTTGAATGCCGCGTTGGATAATAATGTGACAGTTGCCAACCGAGTGCACATTCTCACCGTGATGCGCGAGATTCTGGCAGCAACGTTAGAGGCGGACAACACCCTGGGAAAGGAGTGTCGAGAGTGTTCGCGTGAATACGACAGCACCTACCTCGCTGCCGTCCGCAAACTGACGCCTGAGCAACTCAGCCGACTCAAATCATTGGAGCATGGCAAGTGGCTTGAAGAGTTTCAGGACCTCATTACCGTAGCCACCAGGCAAAATATGTTTCCGTTGCTCAAGAAAGCATTCGATCACATCAATTCTGCAGTTTGAGACGTTAGGGCAAAATAGGGACAAAAGCAAAAACGGCGCTGCGATGATACCCATGTCTTGTCTACTTAGGATAGTGTTTATAGCAGGCGTTGGGGATTTCCAAGTAGGGGGTCCATATATGACTGATGGTCTCGGGAAACGACTAGCAAAAAGCATACAATGATTTACAGGCTCATAGTTGATCCAATATCAGAGCCGCAAACCAAACTTGCAAGTACGACAGCTTCAAGATGCAACGGGGCATCACTCACATGTCAAACAATCACGAGAACAATCACGAGACGGACGATTCGCAAGATGAGTATGCCAATCAGCTGACGGTTGTGAGCCAACAACTCAGAAGGCGGCAGGTCGAATGCTCCGTCATCGTTATACTGACCGAAGTGCAACCGAGTCTAGGATGAGATGTCGGGCAAAAAAATACTGTACTCAAGCCACTCTCGTACGCCCGGGGGGATCCGGTCGCATTACAAAGGTCGGGCTTGTATTCTCGGGAGGGGTATTCGACAAACATTGGTAATTTCCAGAGACGAGATTGGGCGACCGCTGGCATGAGTGGGAAGGTCATTGGCCTATCATCAGATTCCAAGACCCCTTGTCAACCGGGTGGCACGGAGGGGGGGCAACCTGAGTGAGGCGAACAAGCAACATCAAGGTTGACAAAGAGAGCAGCGTTAAAAACAGTACAAAAAGCGTTCACACCTAGCTAGAGCTTATAATCATAGGTCCGCCGATTTAGATTAACATTTTGCACGTCCGATATTACGATGAGTGGTTCAGTAAGCCCACGAAGGTCCGCGGAGGCGCTTATTGGCTACACACCACACCAGGAGACCAGCTCAAAGCTGGTCATTGTAATGGTTGGCCTACCTGCCACTGGCAAAAGCTACGTCGCCAAGAAGCTATCGAGATATCTGAGTTGGCTTCAACACAAGACAAAGGTCTTCAACGTGGGCGATCGACGACGAGAAGCTGCTCAGAATGGCCCTGAGACAACGTCTGATTCGCTATCGACGTCCGACGCCAAATTCTTCGATCCCACGAGCTCAGAATGCGTGTCGCTCAGGGACCAGCTTGCAATCAAGACACTGAACGAGCTTCTCACATTTCTTCTGGACGATGGCGGCAACATTGGCATCCTCGACGCAACGAACAGCACCACAGCACGTCGCCAACTTGTGCTGGACCACATCCGACAAAGATGCGGGGATAGCTTGAGAGTCCTCTTTCTAGAGAGTAACTGCTCTAACCAGACGATTCGTGAAGCCAATATCAAGCTTAAACTGTTCGGGCCCGACTATGCTGGCAAAGACCCCGAAGCCTCACTGGCTGACTTCCGGCGACGTGTTGTGCACTACGAAAAGGCGTATGAGTCTTTGGGCATCGCCGAGGAGAATCAAGGGCTCTCGTTCGTGCAGATGTCGGACGCTGGACGAAAGATGAACACCCACCTTATCCGAGGCTACATCGGATCCCAGATTTGCGAGTACCTGCTCAACTTCAATCTAGCAAGGCGGCAAATTTGGCTTACATGCACGGGTGAGAGTCTGGATGACAAGGAAGGCCGCCTCGGTCGCTACTCTGACCTGAGCGACCGGGGACACATGTATGCCGGTGCCCTGGCCTCCTTCGTCGAGGAACATCGCCGAAAGTGGTGTGCGGAGCCGGTCCTACCTGGCCACAATCCAGACTCGTCGCAGTTCTGCGTTTGGACCTCAACATGGCCACAAGCGATCCAAACAGGGAGCTATTTCTCCAGCGCGAACTACGATCAGACACATACCAAGATGCTCGATGGCCTGAACGTCGGCAACATGGCGGGTCTTACTGTTGAGCAGATCACCACACAACACCCGAGCGAGGTCGCTGCGCGAAAGCGTGACAAGCTACAGTACCGCTGGCCAGGCTTAGGCGGCGAGGGCTACCTCGACCTCATTGTCAGGTTGCGCCCTCTCATTGTCGAGCTTGAGAGGACGACGGACCATTTGATCTTGATAACGCATCGGGCAGTCGTGAGGATACTGGTTACTTACTTCCTTGGGATTCACAGAGAAGATCTTCGCGATGTGCAGATGCCCAGAGACACAGTGTATTGTTTCGATATAGTAAGTTGCGCTCGCTTTTTCTTTCTTTCTTTCTTTCTTTCTTTCTCTCTGTTTTGTATTCTCCTCTTTTTTATTTGCTTTACACCCAGCATTATCTTCCCATACCCTAGAATTGGGCACACTGTCAATTGACTATAATGACAGGAGCCGTACGGTATCTCATTCCGGCCGTTCATATATGATAATGAGCTCGATACCTTCAAGGAACTGCCCATCAGTGAAATACCCTTCGTTTCGAACCGTTAGACACCCGTCATATATAGAGCACCGGCCTGGTAGATGATGCGCCTCTGTCGGCTAGAACCGAAAGTTGTGGATATATATACAAAAGCTACAACTAACAGTATAACGGTTTTTAGAGCAAGTATTACATGGATTCAGAGATATCGATGGGATATGGGCATGTACATCAAGAGACAACAGTATTAGATTGTAGTCTTACGGTCAATGAAAAGCTCAAGCAAGCCACACCTTGGAGCAAATTACGAGCCCTTAATACGCCGGCCCAAAATATTCATTTCCCTTTGGCAATATCATTTGCGATGCATCTCAAGGTAGCTTAAGGAAGTAAATAACTTAAAATCTGCATATCCACTACCAATTCTCTTGCAGGTGATACGCTAAGTACAAATTCTACAGTTTGAAGGCCTCCTTCAGATCATCGATGCAGTCGTTCACAAATTCTTTTGAGCCTGGATTCTGTCCATCCCATTGCGGGAAAGTGTGCCCTTGTCCTTTATATATCTTCATCTTGCTCTGGGTCCCCGCAGCTAGCAATTTGTCGTGGTAAACCTTTGCCTCGGAGACCAGGGGGTCAATCTCTGCGGAGCGAATAGATGCAGGCGCTAGGTTCCTATGGGACTCGGCTAGGAGAGGAGATGCCCGGAAGTCCTTGGCCCTGTCCTCCCTCTCGGGTCCCGTTCCGAGCCAGTAATTGTAGAACCATACGAGTCGCGATAGGGGCAACATGGGCGCAAATTCATTACTGACATAACTCTCGTACGGACCCTCCTTGCACGATCCTTCCACCGGGACGTAACGCACGTCAAACAGCGGCACGATGAGAATTTGAAGCTTTAGCGGTGGTAGCGCAGGCTCGTCTCGCGCCAGGATCGATAGCACGGTCGCAATACACCCGCCAGCAGAGAGGCCGCTGACCGCAATCCTCGTCGGGTCGATGTTGAGCTTATCGGCATTCGCAAATACCCATTTTAGTGCGTCCCAGCTGTCGAGAACCGACGTCGGATGAGGAAATTCGGGAGCAGTGCGGTAGTCCGCATTAACGACGATACACCCGGCCTGCTGACACAGCTGGCGGACGAGAGGCTCGTCAGACTTCAAATCTCCGATCACGAAGCCTCCGCCGTGGAAGTTGACGAGGGCGGGTAGGCGGCCCTCGGAATTAGCGAGCCCGCCGCTGCTTACGGCCTCGGAGGTTGGGGCATAAACCTGAACTTCTACCTCTCCTTCTGGATGAGAGACAGGCACGCGATAGATAGCATCGCTCGCTACTTCAGGACGAGGCCCCGTGACTTTGTGCGTTGGAAAGCTATATGCTTCTTTGTCTGTTTTGTATGTCTCATAGGGTACCTGATCACAGCGGAGGTTTCCGGCTAAGATAAGGTGAGCTTCAACTCGGAGTTTTAGTCGTCACATCATGAGAGTCATTTTACCTTGATAATTGTTGTATATATCGAGGTATACTGGGTCGAGTCTCTCGGCGACTGATGGCCGAAGAGCATTCACACCGCCAGAGGTCTCGCGAGAACCCATCGTATGGAAGTGCTTGAGGATGTTGAGCGAAGGCTGTGGTCAACTTGGTCGATGTCGTCAGAGTGACACATTAGCATATACCACAGCTTGATTGCGGTGGAGATCGAGCCGCGCTATACATATATATATATACTTCATCGAGTACAAGCCTACGGGGAAACGGTAGTAGTCCGGACATTCTCAGCTTCGTACTGTTGCAACCGTCACGGAGAACAGCAGCTGACCTCTCTCCCACCTACTGTTTGTTCACTAAGGGAGTGATAACGGTCCCTTGATACCACCAACCACGGCTTTCGCGTCAGGCAATTTCTTTGTCGTGATACGACGTCGATCCACTTGCCCCCCCTCATACAACGGGAAGATTCATCTATTCCATTGGGGGTCAGAACTGGCGTATTGTAAGTCAGGCATCACATGCTACTTCAACTGCTAGTAGTAAGGGGGGGGAGGGGGGGCGAAAAAATGAGCTGTTGGTTAGATCAGTATTACATACAAAATTACAAACGAGGGAGGGAAGTCAATGCGTTCTGCCAACCTAGTGCTCGCAAAGTCCGTGTGATGGACCAATGCTGCAAATGATGGTGTATTATGAGATCTTACGGTCACATATCACCCACAAGATTGGACGTCCCTTGCGTTCTTACTATAACCAACAATGAGAGGGATTACTACGTACTATGTATGTACTTCCTGCCGCCTCGGGTGAAGAAGGGATCTAAACGAGTGGGGGCAGTGGGGGGTTCGGAACTGGGGAAGAATGTGGAGGTCAGACGCGTTCCCGAATTCGTCTTCACCACATCTTGACGCTCACGATGTCAATGTCCACTTGTACTGTTTTAGCAAAGCACGTGTAACATTGATGCAATAGAGATGTGTCATGTATTTCACAAAACACCTACAAGTAGCATACTCTATCTGTCTCACGGGCTCGGGCAGTCTGCCAATCCAATCGACACGCTTGGCCGGTTACGAGCGGACACCAACACCGCGCTCTGAACAATACTTGTCTACCTCCTTCCGTAGCGTGTCTCGCTGTCGAGTGACCGTGTCCATAATGTCTCGGCAGTCGTCTCCAAGGTTGGCGGACCCTGGATATCCGTAGATCTCCACCATCTCCTCCATGACTGCCTGCAACTGATTGGGAAGCCAAGTTACGATGGGACTTCCTCCGGTTGCTGTCGGATGCGACGTCTGCTTGAGGATGTACTCGCGGGCGAAACACCAGTGTCGCCATCGGAAGTCACGGACCTCTGAAGCATTTGATAAGTCAGTTATTGCCATTGTTCGAAGCGATGTTTGCGAAGGGATGCAAAAACTGCACAATTATTTGAGATGGACATTTCCCCGGGACATGGCTTACGGTTGAGGAGCTTGATCCAAAGGCTCCGAGACTCAAACACCAATTCCTTCTGCTCGCCTGCAATCGCGGCAACGTCGGGGGAGCCCATTCCGAGCGCGAAATCTTTGACACTGAGGTCCTCGGAGCACTGCTTCACCTCAACAAGGAACTGCCGATGATTGCTCGGCCGGTAGTCTCTGAAGTCTCGCAGGATTTCTGTAAGTGGCGTATTCGGCATCTGTATCTGTAACAGGTTATCCATCAAGGGAATCATGGAGTCGTTCGCGCCGCTTTCGCCTCGGAAGCTCATCGGCTTGTCGTCGTTGATGCCCTCATAGACGACGCCATCTGGGAACATGCTGCGTGCATAGAAGGTATTAGTCCAGAGTTCGGCAGTTCCATAGTATCGAGCTCGCTAGCTCATACAATACCTCTGGGTTACGAAGGGAGAAAAGGAGGGAGTTCGAGGTATTATTATACGTACCTTTGCGAGGTTATACCAAATATGAATGTGCGGAAGCTCGTGTACGAACGCGGCTTCGACTTCCCCCACATTGTCTCCATGACTTCATTGACTCGCTGCATAGCCCCTAGGATTGTCTGCAGCCCATCGTTGAACATCTTCCGCTGTGCGACAGGGTCCGCGCCGTCTTGATTTTCAAGGGCAGACAGGGTCGACATGACGCCGGCTATCAAGGGGCCGGAGTTCTTGACCATGTCAACATGCACCAGCACGAAGCCTGCCTCCGACGAAGAAGGATCGAGCCCGTGCTCGAAGGCGCGGATCAGACGCAGGTTATCATATTCGAGTCCTTTATCGGGCACCTCGAGGCGATAATTGAAGAGTGCATATGAGCCAGCATATTCCATGAACGGCTTGAAGCCGGTGCTATATCAGAGAGAGTCAATGACCATCACTTCGCTTCTCATCAAGGACAGATCGATCGACATACATCTCTGCGCATCGTGCAATGGGACGCGATAGCTGGACTGGCAGGGAAGATCTGCCTAGCCCATAAGGCTTTCCTTCCATGAACCTCATGTGGCAAGGTTCCAAGAGATACGCCGATGCGAGAAAGGAGTAGTCGCGATACAAGGCATTCATCATGGGAAGATTGTCCTTGTACTTCTCGACCTCTTCGGTCAAGTCAGAGAGCTTCTGGACCTCGTCACCTAGGTGGCCAGTAGCCAAGAGTCCAGGGTGTCCCGACTGAGTTGAGACAGGCATGCTTTGAAGCAAGTCCTCAACAGCATTGAACTCCCTCGGCAAGGTCACGACAGGATCCATCCGCGGCAGGAAGCCGCGTGATGTCGACACCATGAATGCTGGCAGCGATACATCATATGGCTTTGTATCATCAAGGACTTCGAAGGTGGTGTTAGGGATGATCATGTTGATATGATAAAGGGATGAAGCAAAATAAAGATGGTTGTGTTCTGATTTTGCGGTGAAAATTCGCGGGCGAGCTGTACTCTTGTGTGGAGGGCGCACTGACTGGAAGAAGTGAGGAGTAGGTTCCAGTTGTTCCATAAACCGCCAAAATTCTGCTGATATAGACCGTGGCCGGAACGAATTCCGGCCTCATACACTATCAACCCTATCTGCAGGTAATATGTGTCCCCGTCAAGCCCTTTCGGCCACGGCACAAATAGCCGAGATTTCACTCATCCTACACACTTTGGCATCATCTATACATTGCCGTTTCATGAAATCCGCCTTCGCCGTGAAGCTATCGTGAACATGAATATGACAAGGCCGACTATCACGGAGGCGATTTGATCGCATACCTGGCGGGGCACTCTTGGGAATTAACTCAAGTAGAAAGTTGCCCCTTCCAGCAAATATTATTGACATGATAATTCGCATCAAGTTATGATTCACAAGATTATTGTCAGTGAACATCACTTAAGGTGTTATCAAGTGGTGGCGGGAGGGGTGTCAGTATTTAGTAATAGAATCCTTTTAGGCTCCGCCAGGGCCGTGTCGAGCCCGAAGCCCCGACGCTGGCCGGAAAGATTCCGGCCACGCTGCACGTGAGAGAATCTCTGCCGTGGCATTGTGTGGGCGGATCGAATTATACTTTCGTAGGCATGCCCCCAAGATAAGAGTTCCCAGCTTTCGATGCACAATACGCTATAGTGGATATGATGCCAAGGTTGGGCAGGCAAACACACTCCAAAACCCGAACTGGTTGTGCACTCTGGGAGTCGCAATCTACAATCATGTTTAACAATCTAGATTATAATGCCCCCAAATTTTATGATACAGGATTTGAAGAACAACAATGTGATAGCTTTCTATGCCATTATCTGATATCTCAGCCCGGGAGTGTTTATCATATTGACCAGAGCTCAAGCTAGCACAAGACCGAGTTGAATGATGTAGGACATCCCGTCCGATAAGAAAACACTGAGAAGCAGAGTTCCCGACGTCTCATCACTCAGAAGATGGCATATAACGCATGCGGCAATGGACCATTAAATCTCATTTGCGGAGGCCTTTCCAATCAATGAGGTATCCCTATCATTCGCAGTCGCGAGTTGTTGTGCGTCTGCTCCTGAAATGATAATGGCCCAGTAATGACATAGATTATTACCGTACTATAGTAGTGCTTCGATCTAGCCGGAGAGGACCATAGAATTGTTTCGGAAGACCATTATAGACAAAGTGAGTGGATAAGAGCCTTGAGTCAGGACACCGATAGTCTTGACGTTGGTGATATCGAAAGGCCATAGGCAAGGGGCAACGATAGACTGAGCTGAAAGGTATGCATGATAATGGGTGTTCCTATTTGTATCATCGTAGAATACCACCCGTTTGCTGGCACCATACTTGATGGTCTTGCAGCAACTGGTTAGCTGCCTTATTCATAGACCTTGACACTAGCTGCACCATCAAGATATTGCTCATCTGCGAACTCGAGCAGCCTGTATGTGTGTATTCGCTAATGCAAGACATAAGAGGGATGCCATCCCAACTGTCGAAGAAGCATGAGTATGTTAGCTGAACATGCCAAACGTATGTTCAAGCGCCTGCTATTATTGCAGTCGTGGCATCCCATGGCTTAGTGTTAAGGTCAATGATCCCTGCACATTACCACCTGCTGTTCTCTTGACTTTGTTGCTGTTGAGAATAAGGCACTACATGATTCATATGCGCTGTCGAGGCGACCGCCGAGATATGACGTCTATCAATAGCTACGCAACGTTCTATAGGAACCGGAAGGGGGCGAGTAAGTGAGATGTAATGTTTATTTGACAACTCCGAGTAACTCATTTCGTTAGCCGTCTGCTTTGCGATGTTCATTTCGCAGGGTTAACATTGCATGCGCAGGTTCGGCATGAATGACGTCGGCTATGCTCAAGTAGAGTTAAAGCAGATGTTCTCGTGTGCTCCCTTGGGAGAGGTTCAGATGTTGGGTAGTGATTACGCCAATTGGGAGTTTTGACAAGTACTCGTAGATGGAACTGACACTCATATACCTCAATAGCGCTACCTAGAATGTAGTTATGTTCTCTTGGAAGGTGGCTGAATCTGCCCCATCATGAACATCCATTGGCACGTAAAGCTTCCTGCCTGGAAGCTTATCTAGGCTGGCCGTCCAGCTTTGGCGGCATTGGAGTCGAGTATGAGATATTTGACAATACTAGAGGTTTAGAGGAGGACCGAAACACACCTACCAAGATAAGAACATATTCTTTTTCTGTCGAGGCTGTCTAGACTGCTGAGTCGTCAGCTAGTCGGTGAATACATCAATTTAGGCATTCATGATTAGAGATGACGCTGGGCGTGACGTAGTCCGGGCAATCGGCCTGACACCGGTGATGGTGGCGCTTGCTTCGGGCTTACCTAGGTAGCTGTTGGATCGTATCGCAAGGCTCATAAACTCGTTGTCCTCTCTAAAAGCAGCCCGTACTAACTACATGTATGATGGGACCGCACGAGTCGGCCGACAAATGGAAGAGGAATGTTTACTGCCAAGTTGATGGCATCCATTGCTTCTCAGTAGATAGTCCTTGCTTATTACAATTTCTGCCTATCCTAGTGCGCTTCTGTTCGGTACAATGGCAAGAATAGGTAGGTAAACAACCTTCGTGATCGTCGGGAGCACTGCACAGTATCTAATGTGGCCATTTGGCGTTGTAGTTGCACCACCCTACCTTGCCCGAGTTGCCTACCTGCCGAGTAGCAGACATGATTCGTGTTGGCTGGGCCAGTGCGTTCTCAATGGGTTGATCCTGTGTGTGGGATGCCTTGGCTCCAAAGCTACAACTACCTAAGCTGAGGTAGAGGCGGGAGTCTAACCTTGCCGGAGACTTGTTGACTGTGGGAGATGGAGACACTGGGGTAGGGAATAGACACGGTTGCCTCGTGATCTTTGGGCTAAGGCATGCGCTGAGTACGAGTATGAGGGCCTGCTGCTGGATGCCCGGTTCCTGCCCGGTTTAGACTTGTCATGTTTGGATAAGGGGTGAGCAAGTGGTGCGAGCGATGACCTGCTTGAGGTGACAGTGTAGTCCGCAAACGGCAAGGTGGTGGACGAAAATACGCATTACCCGTCTTTGGCGAGGGCAGGAATTGGCCTGCTGAGGAGCGGGACGGGCCCACGACGACGAGACGAGACTTCTGAAGGGGAGAGAGGAATGGCGAAGTGGCACGTCCAGCGCTGTGCCTCGACCTCCCCGACTCCCTGCTGTAGTCAGCTCAGGTAGATAAATAAGTACGTAGCCAAGTATCGTGGATGTACATACAAGCGCAGCCGGAGCCTAGCCCTGACACTGACAGTTGAGGGAAGAGGCTGGAACCCAGACCTGCCCAGCTACATAGTACTTAGGTACGACTGGTTTGTATCTCTGTCTCATTGCTGTGGATGCCGCAGGCCAATCAGCACCACGGACGACGACAGCGCTAGTCGCTTTATGGCTAGCGATGCTTGGGAGCGTCAGGGGTGCGAAGAGTGCGCAGGGTGTGCAGGGTGTGCCCGGGCCAGGTCGAGCGCCCATCACGTCGCCCTGACACAGCTGCACCGCTGTTTTTTCGCGAGAGGCGACGGAGGCTGCTTGCTGGCTCTGCTCCGGGCTCTGGCTCACAAATTTCCTCAGCAGGCCAGAAGCATGAGCTTGCACATCCCGTCTATTGTGCGCTGCCGCCATACCGAGAGCAAAATGAGACCAAAGCCCCAAACTCTCAACCAACGCGCAACAATGGCCGCCCCCATAATATTAGATCACCCTCCCATCCATTCAATCCATCATCACCGTCTGGAATGTCTCCTCCCTCCTCCGTGCAAACCATCATCATCACCATCCTCACCACCCTCACCACCGCCATGACCATCGTCGCCCCTGACCTGCATGCTGCCTGACCTGCTCTGCATCTCCATTAATCGCGAGACGCCCACCCATCGTCCAGCGCCACACCACACCACACCACGAGTCACGGCTGCCTGACTAAGTTGTGATTCACTATCCGTGTCCTGGGTTTCCAGCACCAACATTTCTGTCGGGCCACCAACGCCCCAAACTCGCACCAACACGCATTATCGTTGCAGCCGCACCGTCGCCGGCCTCCACGAGGACTCTCCATCAGACCCCCGTGCACCTTGATCCTCTCATCTCTATCGTGCTCTTGCATCGGACCAACCCTCGCATCGTGGTTTGGCTACCTCCGGTGTGTGTCTTGGCTCCCGTTGCATCCGGTCGCCAACAGCATCATCAACGCCTCGTCTTTGACACTTCACCTCATACCGCCCTCAAGGCATTAAGGGCGAGTTGCTGCGGTATCATCGACTTACAAAGCGCGTCGAAAAATGCCTGCCAACGCTAAGACATCCGCCTCTAACAAAGAGAAGGATCGACGAAAGTCGAACAGCAAGTCGCTCGCTACCGTCACTCTGAAAGTGCCATCCAGCCGGCTACGCAAGATCCTCGACCCCTCCTGGACCGAGGAGGAGACCCCCAAGAAGGACTCTGCTGCTTCATCGCCCGTCGCTCTCAACGATGTCCCTGCGGTTGTCACATCCCAAGATGATAATGCTTCGCCTTCCAGCCCCGGCACGCCAGCCGCGGGCGGCACACCTTCACAGACGCCTATGGGCCCCCCCACGGACAATCTGAAGAAGAAGGGTGTAAAGCGAAGTGCTGCTGCTGCCAATAACGACCCGACGGCTAAGATTAGGGGCAAGCCTGGTCCGAAGAAGAAAGCAAGATTGTAAGTACTGCCCAGTCACCTCTGTCATCACATATTCACGTTGCTATCTATTCGGGTCATTTCTTCTGGTCACTCATCACTACGAGAGATCACTTGGCTTTGTTTTTCGCTGTTGTCTGACTTGGGCTTCACAGGGAGGATGGTACCATCGACCCCAACGGACGTCCTGGAGGTAGTGCATATCATAAACTTGGTCCAAAGGCCAACCAAGGCGCCATCAACGCCGGCCTTCGCGCACTGGACCGCTCAGGTGCGCCTTGTCGTAAATGGACTAAAGGTGGCTTCAGACTGAAGTCCTTCACTGGCGTCCTGTGGGAAATTCCACGTTGGACCGCACCTTCGAAGCCCCAGCCAGAAGCTGCTACAGATGAGGCTGCCACTTCTGCCGATAGCAGTAACAAGGAGAACAAGGATGACAGCCAAATGAAAAGCGAGAACAGCGCCAGCAATGTGGGCGGCGAACCACAAAGTATCCCTCCAAGTGTGCATGTGAGCTCACCAGCGCCCGTGGCCGTTGCGGCCTCATGAGTCGGTATCCTATTCTTTCAGTGCTCACAATTAAGTTGCGAGAGGACATCATCATCAGCGATCTGTATTTTAAATATCTCTGGGCCAACATTGGCGAAAAGCACGGCGTTTGGGTGTAACATGCATGGCTGGGATGGAGATGCGGTGGGGGTTGGACTGCGACTTGCCCAGCCATATCGGGAGTCATGATGGCTTCATGGCGATTGGCTTACGTTTGGCATTACTGAATCGTTCCCAGCAGTTTCAGGGCCTGTATCCTTGTCTTTTAGAGCAATGTGTAGGGCGTTACAATGCAAAGCGCGTTTACCAACATCCAATGCCTGGAGAGTACAACTGGATAATGACCACAAGGATTCACGGGGTCAAGGTCTGAACCCCTTGAGAGTGTTTGTACCATGGGCCGCATAGTTTCTTTTCATGTTGACAAAATTGGCATCTTATTGCCAGTATAGATTTCTAGTATGCACGTTTCCCATCACTAAGATAAAGGTGTATTTCAACACCTAGGCAGGTGGGCAACATATAGAGCGTCTGCATTTCGCAAACCATCTGCCTATCAACCAACACCAAAACCCTATTGACACACGCACGAACCAACTGGGAACCGAGGGAATATCATGATCCCATCCATGGATGTTGGAAGACTATTGGTGGTGTGGTGTGTCACGAGAAAAGGAAGGCTTGGCGTCAGATCTTCTCCACCTTCAATGCCAAGGAATCGAATATGTACAAAAAGTACCTAAATGTACGCAACTTGGGACATTTCGCTATGTTTTTATAAGTATGTAGGTTAGGGAATGATGAGATTGGCTACTACTTTCCTACTATACTTTCTGAAATGCTCAAGTCGAGAGTCGGTTGGCTCATGCAAATTCCGATCCGACTAATTATCTCGATTGTGACCAATCTACATACGTACCTATGCATTGCGATAGCTCTGGTAACTGAAGAGCATCTTTAAGCAGGTAAGGTGATTGTATCAGGTACCTAAGCAAACCCTAGGAAGCCTGTCGATATTGCATTGATCCCGCTGTCTCCCGGTGTTGTTACCACAGGCAACATATAGACGGTTACAACTCACAGAATGAAACGGGATGATACTTGTGTGCAGAAGGACAGCAAAGTGAGAGAAGCGCAGTACACCCCGCCCCAGACTAATGGTAGGGACTAGGGAAGTTTACGCAGACTTAGTGAAAAGTGGCTGATCGCGTGACAGGCTCGACAGGATGACCAAAATTGACGGATCTTGAGGACAATACTGCACTTACTTTCCCCCATGGTCCCGAATAGTAACTTGGGGAGAGAGGAGAGAGGAGAGAGGAGAGAGGCAACTTGATCAATTTGATACCTTAAAGCAGTAGGACCACGTGTACGCAGGGTTACGTACGTACTGGGTACTGTGTAGGTGTTTACCTCGATGGGATATCGGCCAAGTCAGCGTCTCCGTATTCCCCGCAGCCGTTACTACACTAACCTACCTTCCTGAGGTACAGATGTCGATGTCTGGCCAAGTACCGCACCAATAAGGTAAGTGATGTGTACAACCACTAAAGCCGATGGCCCCGGGGGTGTCTGATAAGCGGCCGCTAAGATGTCCACGTCCAGATAACGCCGTGGGCCTACCTGCCACCCATCCACCCTGCCCACTGCCACTGCCACTTACGCATGCTACCACCAACCAGGCCCGATGCCAGGTACCTTGGGCCAAGGACAGACTCACGTACGTACCTACACATGGTAATCACGACATCACAGCATCAACAACAGCAGCAGCACCCCATCACCACTCTCACCACTTTCACCGAGTGCCCTTGCTTGGACAGTCTCTCGAACAACCACCCATTCCCTCCGCCACGACTCTCGAACATCACTCTGCCGGTCACGTCGCTGTTAGCTGCTGACCCTCGAACGGTGGCAGCGGCATACCGGCCTATCGCACGCGCCCGCACCTCGGCTCAAGCTTCTCAAGTCCAGCCTCAGTTTCCAGCTTTCCATTCAGGCCCCTTTCAACTTTCAACTCAGGCCCAGGCTCGACTTGGGGTGGGCAGGTGCAGGTGCAGGTGCAGGTGCATGCGTGTGCTTGCCGATACTGCGATACTGCATTCCGACATTGAAGGCTGTCTCTCTCGCGCGTAGCTCCTCGTCGCCGCCACCTGCCGCCGGTAGTGCTCTCTCAACTGGCCCCTTGAAGGTTGTTGATGGAGGCATCCGTGGCAGCACATCTGGAGCTCATATCGTGCTCCCCCTCCTCCCCTCGACAGACCGCCTGCGATCACACTGAGCGCACCTCCTCCGATTGCCGCGGCCACTACGGCCCTCGCTCAGCTCGGCTCTCTGCTGCCTCGAGCCTCGACATACCCGCTCCACGATAGCGCCCTCGCCTGACCGACCGCTCCCTCCCCCTCTCACCGGACGTCGTTTCCCGCTCCAAGTGGGCGCCTGTCCATTCCACCATGTCCAACCCCTTCCGCCATGGATCGCCGAGCACCAATCCTGATGGAACCTACCACAGTTACCTGCCCCGCCTGGCAGGTTCCTATGCGTCCGTTGTGTCCGGCTCCAATCTTCCCCTCGCATCTCCCTCTCTACGAGCCAACCGCATGCCCTATATATTAAATTCCGGTATCGACTCGTCCTCAGAACTATATTCGACACTGCCCTCCTCACGGAGCTCCATGGCAGACATGGAGCGGAACGATCACTCCCCAGACGGCCGTATACCAGGCCTCACGTCACAGTCTCCCCGTTTGCCCCCGCTGTCCAGAAAATTCGAGATGTTCATGCCTCGTGGCGGGGTGGAAGAGATGTGGGCGACGCCACGGGACAACACCAGCTTCTTCATTCCCACTTATCTCAGGGGGACGACCTACATCGCAAAATTAGAGGCGGACCAGCGAGCAAAGGAGACGCCCGTCGAGAGCAGTTCCCCAGACGTACCGTTAGGTGGCCAGGCACCGGCATCCCACCTTGGCATGACCTTCGATCTGATCGAGAGGGCGCCGACGCTGTCTGATCAGTATTCGGCAGTCCCTCCCTTGCCAACGCGCTGGAACAAGGACGACAAACACGGTGCTCTAGAGCTGTCGGCCGACGGGTTGGAGGTTAGATGCAACCCCGCTTTACGCACCACCAGGGAGCACGACCACGAAATCTCGTCTATACGCGCAGATCACCCCATGCCGTCTCAAGCCGGTATTTACTACTTCGAAGTGACACTGCTTACGAAAAGAAGAGATGAGTAAGCTTCTCCCAGGTACTGTCTTCTAACCTATCTCGCGTACTCATGCAGCATTTTAGGACTTCCACTGTATGCATTGGTTTCGCCGCCAAAGCCTCCTCGCTGGCGAGGCCGACAGGCTGGGAGCCGGAGTCCTGGGGATACCACGGCGATGATGGAGATATCTATACTGGTGGAAACGTGGGCAAAAAGTACAAGGATACGAATTTCAGAGACGGCGATGTCATCGGTTGTGGGGTCAATTTTCGCACAAGCACAGCTTTCTTCACCAAGAATGGGACAAATCTGGGTTAGTCAATTTCTCCTCTCAACAAGTTCCCCGACTAAACATCCCGAACAGGGACTGCCTTTCGTGATATGAAGGGCAAGCTGTACCCCGTCGTGGGTATCAAGAAGGCTGGCGAATACATTCGCGTTAATTTTGGCCAAAAACCGTTCATCTTCAAGATCGATCAGATGATAGAGGTACGTGCACGCCCATACTTACTTTGTACCAGCGAGCTGTGTTATGTTTGGTGTTGTGTGCTAATCCCCAGTATCACATTCGACGAGCTAATACGAACCGTCTTTAGAAAGAACAAGCTACGATCAAGCAAGCCATGATTAGGACGAGGTGAGCATTCGACCTTATATTCTTGGCATGTCGCTTACTGTCGTAGCATTGGTAAACTTGCGTCGCCGCATATGAACGAAACAGAGTTCCTCCAAAAGCTGGTTCGTCCTGATGCTTTCATTACGGTCCGCAAAAGCGGTTCGCTAATACCATATAGGTTCTCCAATTCTTACAGCATGACGGCTATGTCGAAGCAGCTCAAGAGTTTGCAAAGGAACTCTTCGAGGAACAACAAGCTTTGAACATTGATCCAAGCATCCCTATCGTGGATGTTAACATAAAAGATGATGAGGATGCCCGCCAAAGACAAGGTATTGTTGCTGTTGCCCCCCCTCGATGTAATGTGCAGCTTGCTGACCAATCAGTTATACGGAGGGCTATCTTACAGGGCGATGTCGATAGGGCCTTGGCTCTAACTAACAAGCAATACCCAGGTGTACTTACAAACAATCAAGACGTGTACTTCAAGGTAAAATGTCAAAAATTCATCGAGATGGTGCGAGCCAATGCGGAGCCTAGCCCAGGCAACAGCAAGAAGAATAGCAGCCAATTCTACAAAGACATTCCTAATGAGATGGATCTTGACGAGAATGGCCCCTCGGATGCAATGGAGGACGACCCCATGGAAACTCAACCCGAACCTTCGACTTCTGCGGGAGAAATGATTGCCTATGGTCAGACTTTGCAGGCCGAGTTCAAGAATGACCCTCGACCAGAGGTTGTGAAAACACTCAATGAGATCTTTGCATTGCTAGCCTACCCTGACCCGCTTCATGTCAAAGAAGTTGCCCCTTTGCTGGACCAAAAGGCGAGAGTCGCTGTTGCCGAGGAATTAAATTCAGCTATTCTATGTGAGTCATGATCATGGTACCATGGCCTGTTGGGTGACCTTGTTTCTAACCGATTCACACAGCATCAATTGGAAAATCATCTCAGTCAGCGCTGGAGAATATGTATGGACAAACAACCGTCCTGTTAGACTATTTGCAACAAGATGGCGGCCCAGGATCATTTGTCTCCATCCAGTCAGTGATGGACGACATATCAAAACCACGAACATCCTAGGACGGTGCAATAACAACTCAGTGGCTTGAATATCGCGTAGCTGTTGCTCACACGGTGACTCGAGCTTGCACAGCAGGCAACTAGAAGATTGGACGGGTCATTGTCTATAAGTGTACAAGTAACCCACTCACTCCTCTTGATGAGCTTTACTCGGCAAAGGCTCCATTGCATTGTGGTTGGAGTTGAGGTAGGCGTTCAACATAGTATCGTTTAGAGCGTTGATTCCAACACACATCAAATGGCTGTTTACGCATAGATTTAATCCAGACATATATCACATTGGACGTCGTGTCTCATGTGTGAGATTTTGTAACCCAACATCATCTTTTGTGAAATCTGCCGTCTGGGTACTGCTGGTGACCAGGGTACCCAACTTCAGTGCAAGTTGATGTTGGCACAGTCATTGCATATACTTATATAGTGGTGGAAACAAATGCATGGCATACTGTAATAATTGTATCTCGCAATGCTTCTTCCACAAATCAGGGATGGAAAAGGAAGATATAGTTGACATTAGGCAATATATACCCGATTATTGCCTTCTTCAGATCCGTTTCTGCCCATGTAGATCATTGCGTAGTAGCCCGAATGGAACTTGTATAGCAAACGACGATAAAAATGGCTGTTGTTCGAGCACAGCTGGAATAAATGCATATCTGTAAGCTACCATCATGCGATCATGAGTGTCTTGCCCTCGTGCTTGACTCTTTTGGCGTAGTTCGCCGCAATCGAGAAGCCCAGAAGGAGGGTGAAGCATTTGACTTCTGCTTGTGATGTGACCGCGAGGAGCCAGGACGCTATTTTTGAGATTCGCACATTGACACTTGAATTGATGAAGTACTCAAAGACATTCAAGGGTGGTTGCCATCTGTCCTCCGTTCCTATTTTGCTTGCGTTCTTGAGATCGGGATATCGCATGTGCGAGCCAAGCGTGACCCTCAAATACCACCGTATCTCGGTGCGAGTTGGGCAGCTGGCTGAGACGAACCATGATAGATTTTATAGTGGGCAGATCTCTCTTAAAAATCAGTACACTACGTGCTACTCAGGGCATGGTGTCATCAAGGGTAGCAAGAGTAGCCAGACGAGTTCTTCGAAAGGAGATCCTGTGTTGTCAAGGTATTGTGGCTGACAACATGATCAGGTTGCAATCAATGTCAAGTTGTCACTCAGTGAGGCTAATGTAATGTACAGTAGACAGTCTGTGCAAGTCTATCTTCCCAGTGCCTCAAACGGATTGGACTGCGTCTCGCTCTGACTTAGATCGTGGGCCAACGCGATGTGATCCCAGTGTTGTTAGCGGCCGGCCTTCGACGACGCCGCATACGTCATATGCCTCATATCACCAAGTGGCATGGGACTGGCTAGCCTTGGCCTTGGTCATGCATGTAGTTGGCGAGGTTGGCTTCTTTCTGCTGCAGAGAAGTCTGAGCTGATGGTGACTGTGGCCCCTCTATGTACGCTCGCATGTAGGTCTGCGGCACATATTACACGCTACTGTACGTACGTACCTGGGGGAGTGCATACAATCTCCCTCACTGTGCTTTTCTCGGATGGTGGTTAGTTAGCCATATTGTTTTGTTAGAGTCGCTATGGCGTTGGATCTGTTAAGCAACGCTCTTCCGGCTATGTCGACTGGGTTTACCTTGCTCGATATATGAAGGGTTCGTGATTAGTATAGATACCGACCTGCTCGTAGTTATGGCGTAGTGAATAATCGTTGAATGGGTATGTATATGTATGTATTGCCAGTGCCGCCTCGGTAGGTACCTAGGTAGTTATCACGTTCTCATCAAAACGAAGTCCTGAAAGCCACAATCCCAAGATAAGCAGTCCCACACAACAACTCAGGTTGATGATATGATACACAAGTACAATGCCTCACCCCAGCGTCAAGTTCAAAATCTCAATAGCCAGCCCAACCCTGGGGTGAAACAGACTCCCGGGATTTGAATCGCCTGCCGGCTCGGCGCTGGGCAGGCAAGGCGCGCCTACGAGTAGCACTGGCGCTCTATCTCGCATGCAGCAGAGTGCTTTGTGTGCGTCATAGTGCAATCCTCCAGGATCCTATCTCATCTTGCTCTTTCTTTACTCTGAATTCCCTCACCTCGTCTAGTTCTCACTTGCACTGGTGCATCCAGGACCCGTCCACATATGTAGAAATACCTACCACGTGGGGGTGCGAGCAACTGACTAACTGCCTACTGGCGTTCGAGAGTCCTGCATCTAAGCATACCCTAAATATATCTTGCGATCCTGCCGGATCTTGCCGGCGCGCGCCAGCTTTTGCAGCTTGCAGCCGCAGCCTCATTGCCTGCCCGCGCCTTCGAGCAGACTAGAGTTGCACCGGACCCTTCACCGAGAGACTACGAAGGTACGTGAGATTGCATTGTGGTCCTTCGGGGGGTTTTTTTTTTTTTTTGTACAATGTAGGTGAGCGAAGGCTGCAGCTCATCTGTTGCCGACGTGACTCGGCCATGCTGTTTGTGATACTAGAATGTATGAGGCATTAATCCGGGACCTGTCTCAAAGCATGCCATGCAATGATTGCAACACATCGCATTTGATTGATCCATGGAGATGTCGGCCGAAGACCGGTGCGGTATCTCTCGGTTAGCCATCTATCGTGGACGGAGTGGCGTGCGGGTGCGGGGAGATGGGTGGATTAATCGGTGACCTGGAGGAGGTTCGGAATTGGTTTTTTTCTCCCGTCTTCTTCTTCTTCTTCTTAAGGATCTACTAGTAGTGTCGTATACGTTAGTCTAGCTCAATTGCAGATTTTTTTTTGTCTTTAACCCCACGAACGGTTCCAAATCGTAGGGAAGCGCTACTGGATACATATACGCCCGTAGAATTTATTTGCAGATCATGAGTGCGTACCTAGGTAAGTAGTGAATTTCGTTTACGTTCTTGGTAACGACCTCATACGTCCCAAATGACGCGTCACGAATTCTACTCACACGTAATATCCAAATACTTGAGGAGCCAGCCAAAAGGACCCTTGAGATCAACGTCTTCCCTATCTCTACTGGATATTTCAAATCGCTAAATGCCCAAGAGAACCTTGAGGCCCCATGTCGGCAAATACCCAGGTGGATATCCCCACAGTCCATACTCCCTTGTTCCTTGCCGAGCCTTGCTTTGCCGCAGAAGTCTGCTAGATTGGTATCGTCATGGTCGTGCATCTATCGAACTACGGTAACAAGCTCGACAAGTAGACCAGCGAACTCACCTTGTCCGGGCCAGGAGCCGTCTTACCACCATCGTCTAGCGTTGCATGGGTTCCAGTTGGACTGGTCCAATTCGTTTTGTCAAGCGGCTTACGCGGGCCTCTTATAGGCCTAGGTTCTGGCGGATGGGCTGGCGGAAAGAGTTTTGCTGGGACGACTCTAGGGCAAAAGAGGAATAACTCGGGCCCAGGTATGGGTAGTAGACTAGTAGTTCGATCCCCTCTCCTGGTTGACGGGATCACTTGGCGCGCGCCCGTCTGCAAGAAGATGTGATTTATACTTGTTATGACATGGGGTTAAACTAGGCGGAGAGAACGAACAGGGGCGGCGGTTTGACGGTCCCAGCATACGCATACGGCACCTGGTCAAGCTGGTTTCCCCAACCTGGGAAGTATCTAATAGTATCTTTTGTTGTTGGTGATCTCGTGATCTTGGGTCCCCTACTGACCGACTCCCTGCACCGTTCGAGAAGCAAAAGTGAGAGAAAAGCTTCGACAGCCATTACAAATTACTCGGAGATGGTTAGTTGGTTGGACGAGGAACGTGCCCTCACCGCACAGTCGATTTCAATTTCACAATTGCCGATGCTTTCTCCAATTACGGGGTCCCGGATCACGGTCCGCGCCCTTTTCTCACATATCATTACTTCGCGTGATCATATTGTCGGTAAGGTGCCGGTTCTTGGTTCTGTCTTGGTAAGTATTCCCGGCGCCCTCTGCGTACCATCAATGCTTCAATGCTTGGGTCTAAACTGGGCTATGCACGGTAATGCAGGGGCGGAACGGTGATAGCCTGTAAAATGAACTCTCAAATGACTGACAAGCAGCCAATAGGATAATCTCTAAATCATTGATTGCGTAGACATATGGGACACATAATGAAAATTAAATTCTCTATCACTTGGCATATCTGGGCTTGGTCACGAGTTTGCAGTTGTATTTACCTAAGATTGTCGGTTATGTAGCTGGCGACTCCAAACCCCCCCGCTTTAAAGTAGCAGCCTAATCACTTCTCCGTCAAACTCAAAAAATGGATCGAATATTTCGATTGTTGATGTATTTGTGATGTGAGGTATCTAAGTTGCTGGGCTCGCAGCTGCGCCGTCGTGACGCTTCTGCGGCCCTTGTTGTGGTTGCTGGGGAATTCCAGTTTCTCCTGGTGCTGCTAGTATTTGCACGTTGAATCTAGTATAGTTCCACACCCAGTTCCAGCCGACCCAGTTCCCAATGCAGGTTGTCCAATATCCGCCGTGTGCATGCCGGGCACGGCTTCTCTGACAAAATTCGGAATATCCCTTCCCCCATGTCCCATACCTGCCGAGCCTGCAGAAGGGGGGGAAACATAGTATAAGAAAATAGTACACTAGGGACCCTTTTCCCCTGATGCAGATCACCTAGAAACGATGACGTCGGGAATGACCATCTTTCATATGCCCCCATCGGGCATTATCACAAATACTCGTGCTCGTGTCCGTGTCCGTGTCCATAAACGCCGGGAATTTGACCGTTGATGCACGTATTTTGTAGAATACGACCAAGCAATGAAGCCCGAGACCTGCTGATCCGAATGTACCCAGAAAACCGACAAGAGATGTGATTACGAGTAGGTATTACAGATTTCTTTTGTTGTATTGTATTGTCTTGGCCTGCCGACCGCACATTAGCCCCGGTCATGCGCACACGTGGTTGCTACACGATGCACGCATGCAGGGTAGGATGGGGGAGGGCCCGAGGGGGGCAGTCGATTTGGATTTCGGAACATGGCGACCCCAGTCGAGCATTGCATAGTGCGGGCGCCTGGCCTTATATTGTCCAGGATGATCCGTAGATGCACAGCGGTGGAACTTGTCGTCGGCAATGCAGCCCTCGTGAGGCAGGTTGGTCTCATACGACCGCCAGGGCCTGAGCCGATCAATTCATGGCGATATGTCGACGTTCTCCAAGTCCCGCGTCATGAGGGATAGCTGGGCACGTCGCGCCGCCTCAGCGACTAGAGTGAAGTCGCGGAGATACGGGTCCGTGCTATGTGTCTTCTTCTTCTTTTGCTTGGGCGGGTGCATGATGACGTTGCTGGGCCGTCGAGTTGTGGAGTCTGAGGCGAAAGCCGACGATGTGGATGATGTCGATGTCGATGTCGATACTGCCGCCGCCGCCGCCGCCGAGGAAGATGCGCAAAGATATAATGGTGTCATTGTGAATCACTCGATATTTGGTCTCGGGTTGGTTCAAGGAGTAGTCAAAGTTGTGTTCGTGGGAACAGCTGGTATGCTCTTTCTTTCTTTAAGTCAGGCTTGATATAGTCTTATGACGAGGTTCGAACAAGCGACGGAAGATGTCGTTCAGTGTATACCGCAACTGGTGGCAATACACTCTGGAACAGGTTTCGTCTATCGAAGGATATGAGCCCGAACCGTGATAAGTATATAAAGAGAATATAGGCGAGATATGGGTGACGAGGTGTGAGCGAGTAAACAAAGGATGAGTTGTATGGAACGACGTCGTACGATGCTATTTATCTTCAGGGAATCAACAGTCGATAATGACTCGCGGGTATGTGTCACATGCAATAATTTGAATGAATCCGGATGGGTAAGACAAGGAAGACGGAAAACGAAGCAGGATAAATTGCGAGTCGGCCTTTTGTCTTATGTACCGGACGACAGGTTAGAGGTTGACCAACATGCCTAAGGCTAGTTAGTTAGTATTGTCCTTGTAGGTCGGTTACGATTCTACATAGTACGATTCAATGGCAGCAAATCAAGTAAGTGTCATTCCTTGCCCTCTCGATACCCCTGCCATCTAAGTGACTTCTGCAGCCAACTACGTAGTTAATACTGTCTGTATCCTGCTATTGTCCGAAAGGGGAAATGGGAGGGCGGCGGAGAGGTGTGACAATTGGCTGTGCAGGTTATTTGAGCTTGGAATTACAGTTGTTTTTGCGAGCCGGGATTAATCGATGGGCTTGGCCCTGGCATACACTAGACGCAGTTTGGGCACGCCTCTCCGATCTCTAGACAACTAGTTGCCAAAGCACAATCGATAGCATGATATCAACGACTACCAACGAGAACGCAATACTCATAGACACAACTATTCCACCTTTCTGTACGATTACGAGGGAAGATGGCGAGTTGCCAGATCTCTCTTCGCATGGACGTGGCTCGATAAGAAGGCGAACAATGTTCTACCGCGTGTGCAAGTCTATGGGTGATACAGTGTCACAGCGTCGGATACTATTGATCATGGCTTCCGTGTTGCAGCCTGGAGCGATCGATAGGTGGGTAAGGGATGGTTGATGGCCAACCCGACTTACTTCGGTAGCACAGACATTCATCTCCTTGCGAGCCCGGCAGGAGGGCTGGTGTGGAATTATCGGCAGCATTGCCCAAGTGGTAGTGGATGGTGGTATTCCACTAGTTGTGAGACGGCATTATCCGCGATCGCCTTCGATCATCCTAACCGCAGGGACCCAAAGGCTAGTTGAGCCTGGGTTCGGCCTAACTCCAGTACTTCTCTTCGTCGTATCCGTTTCCTACCTCGCCAGACTAGCAGACGACGCACGAGGCACAAGGCACGAGGCAGGAGATATTTCGTATGGCCAAGTAGCGCGCCTTGGTTTCCAATCGGAAATTTTGCATTGTTAGCGATGTCGGGCTTGTTGTACCCCAAACGGCACCTGTCGCCAGGCCAGACCGCATGTCCTTTAGGATTGCGAGGGATAGATCAGTTGCTTTTCACGTAGCCTCGAGTGTGTTAGGAGCCAACGGCATGGATATGCCGACTCCAGCTGCTGGTGTGGTACGGTGTGGTGTACGGGCATCAGAAACGGTGATATAACGCGCAGCATCATCTGTCTCGACGCATACCTTTGAAACACGGTCACACCAACACCACCACAATACCACAATACCACAGCTGTATGGCACACAGCATACTCTGCACTTATGACAACATGGGATTTGAATTGATCCTCTTGGCCCTCGAAGTCAGCCCCAGGCCCCCGGCGTCAGCCCCACGTCACACTGCAGACACAGACACAGACTACGTATACAGACTGCAACAGGCGAGACAGGGGAGAGGTAGGATTATGGACGGAACGGGGCCGGTGAAGATGGATCATAGGCATTTTCCGCGAGTTCTATCATCCACGTACTAGGACGCCAGCCGTGGCGGGCTGCAATTTTGCAACGCTCGAGCAGTGAGCCGAGTCAAACTGGCGTACCTTGTGAAGGATGCACACGAAGGCTGGCTGCCAAGGCATGTCGACATTGTTACTCGCACTCGTAGGTAACGACACTGGCTTGGCGATTGCGGCTGCACTGTAGGGTAGGTTCACCTGCTCGCCTGCTTCGGTCCCAGTCGAGAGTCTCCACGACGCCGCAACTGGGCCCGAGCGATCTAGGTTCGCCAGCTCGCCAGCAAAGCACCGGAGATCAATGGTTCTCGACTAACGGACATGGACATGGACAGCGCGGGCATGGTGTGCATGGCGTGCATAGTCGGCCTGGGGCAGTCGCCTCACGCCCACCCTATCTCTCTCCATTGGGCAGATTGGTGATTCCTCGAGGATCATGCTCGCATGGCGCATCACGAGCCATACCCCAGACGAGTGAGAACTGCAGGCCGCTTGTTCGGCGGTAAGTCTTGGTGCTGTCCGGGTTCTAGAGCTGAAAGCACCCTTGCCGAGATACCTTACCTAGCGAGCCTAGTACCATATAGAACACAGTGTAGGCGGCATTTCAGCTGTATGTAGGTACTTTTTGCTCGTCTTGGATGCGACTTATTGATCAGTGCGTGTGAGTGTGCTGTGAGTGTGCCCGTCGCGCTGGAGGAGATGGCCCGGAGCAGCTGGGCCAAGGTGAGGAGGAGGTCTAGATGTAGGAGTGATTGTCCAGACTCCCGTGGCTACATCTATCTGCCGGAGGAAGACGTGGGTAGTAGCCCGGGGGCCTGGGTAGGTTCCAACAGGTTGCTGCGCTGTTCGGATTTTGTTGGGCGGTCAGCTCTACCTAAGCCTCTAGGTGGTACCTAGGGAGAGCAGGAGGGGCAGGGCACATGTATGAAAGACAGTGCGAGATGTCTACCTACGGTAGTCCCTAGGTAGGTCACCCCGCTCCATCCGTCCCTTCCTTCGTTCTATACCTACCCTTGGAGTATCATCATGAATCCTTCCTGCATGGCACATGCTGCATGGATTCCTTCTGCTTGTGCAATCACGCAAGAAGTGCAATTCATACATACACCATAGTACTCGTATGCGAATGGGATGGAGAGGTGGTCGAGGCGTCGACAGGATTCAATGCCGCTAAGCTTGATGTACTCGTAGGGACTAAGCCAGCTTGCTAGCACGAACATCCGGCTGGGTAAGTACCTAAGGTACACCTTAGGGTAGGTAGGTCTGGGTGCTCACCTAGGCGTGCTAGATGAGGTCCCTTAGTTAGGTACCTGTGTAGGTACCATACAGTACTTGGGGACAGTCTATGGGACCATATTAGCACTGTCCTTGGGATGGTGGGATGGTGGGATGGGTGGGGTCAGGCCGCGCGCGCTGCGCTGTGCCTCATTGCTGTCATCATCATCAGCAATGACTGCCTGCAGCCAGCACCACCAAAGTTGAAATATTGGCGATGGACGATGGATGACGGGTGACGGGCCACAAGCAGCCCCCCGGAACACGCCCACTACCCCATGGCGAGCACAGCCGAAGCCCCCAAAGCAAGGCCCCGAGCTCAGCAGCCCCGAGTCCCGGAGTCTACCGCCTCGTCCTCTGCCTCTGCCTCGTCGTCCCCGGGCTGGTTCACGATCCCCGCGCCCCTCGCCCGCCTGTTCAGGACATTCCCGCTCCTCACCTACCCCCCCAACGAGCTGCCCGCGCGCTCGCCCGATGTCAGCGACCTGCCGACCCTCTACGTCTTCGCTTCGGACCCAGACGCCCTGGCCGGTCTGCCGAGCTTTAATCCGTCGTGCCTGAAGTGGCAGGTAAGGAAGAAAGATGGGATCCGGCTGTGCCCATTGCGTCTTGTTTCTTCGCTGACTGTCCGTTTCGGAATGGCCACAGACCTTTCTGAGACTGGCCGGTGTTGACTTCTGTCTTCGCCCCTCCAACAACCACGCCTCGCCGACCGGCGCATTGCCGTTCCTCCTGCCGCCTTCGCCCCCAGGCAGCATCCGCCCCCAGAGCCCGATACCCTCCCATAAACTCGAGCAATATGCCCTCGATAACGCCAAGAACCCGGCCCCTCCAGAGCTAGGCTCGAGGCTGGAAGCATACCAGTCGCTTCTCGACTATCGCGTACGGAATGCATGGCTCTACACGCTGTACCTATCTCCTGCCAACGCCCGCCTCCTCGCCCGCCTCTATATTACGCCCACTACTTCCTCGCGACCTGTCCAGGCCACCATTGCCCATCAGCTCAGACATGCTGCCGAGCTCGAGATCTTGCGATCCACCGGCCGGGACGCTATCGATGCCGCCGCTCTTTACAAGGGTCTCGGCCAGGCCTTCGGCGCTCTAGATGCGCTTTTAGGCGACGGCACCTGGTTCTTCACGAGCCAGGTCCCCACCCTCTTCGACGCGACAGTCTTCTCTTACACTCATCTCATATTACACGACGACCTCGCTTGGGAAAATCAACAACTGGGTGCTATTCTTAAAAATTACCCCCGTCTAGTCGACCACCGGGACAGGATATTGCAAAGGTGTTGGGGGTTGGCTAGGTGATTTGGGTGTGGAAAACATATTACACACGACATGATGTGAAGTGTATCTAGAATTGGCATCAAAAAGGCGTGTGGACCATGTGAGTGTCTGTGTACAAAATGTATCATGGAACATGTGAGAATTATACCATCACTAGGGGTGAGCCGAGCCGGCTCCTGTCGGAGGACGGTCTTAAATACATAAAATGCATGATACGCGATTAATTTTTGATCTCGCTACTCTTCGTCCCACCCCGTAGACTACTGTTGCCGTGCTTTTATCAACGCATGTGTTTGGACGGGCAAATGGACATGCCAGATCTTGTGTCAACTCACTGTTACTGCATGTAGTATGTAGGTACCTAAGTACATAAGGTAGCTGAGAGGTAGGAGTCCATGTTCCCTCAGTGGGCACCCATATGATCTCAATAGAATTCCCATGTTGAAGACAATACCAACCAACAATCTTCCCGATCGGTCTCTGAGCCTACCCAACGATGTTGTGTCGATGGGCATTGAACTACAAGATGGAAGAAGAAAGAACCTTTTGGAAATGCGGCTTGACTGGAGGTGTAGGGTATGTTGTCTTGAAAAAGACTTCTTCTAAGTCCTGCAACAGAGCGACAGCTATCGTGTCGGCTAGGGCTGCCCGAAACTTGGGCCGCACCTTAACTCTCGTCAAAAACTCTATCTTGTCTTCGTCGTGTAGGAAGGGATAAGGGAGTTCCCGGGGTTCTGCTCAGATCTTGCTATTGAATGATCAACTCCTGACTCAGAGCTAATTTCTCGATCTCGGTGCCTCCTGTTCTGGTGAGTACATTCATTGTTCCCTCAGCCCCTGGCAGGAGGCATCGTACCACATTGCTTCAATAGCCTTACCTACAGTCAGCACGTTTCCCGAGGACTTAATCCGTAAATACTTACTAGGAACTCTGCCAGATACAAACTTTGAAAACCCCTTCTAGGGTCGGATTCGAGTTCATCCAGAGCTCCACGTTCCGACACCAAACCTTGCGCCATGTCAATTTCGTTCACTGCGGTTGTGAACATAGCTGGTTCAATTTATCGGTCGCCGTCTTATCATGCAGGTCAGCGTAGGCTTGTGGCGTGTATTGTACTGTCGGTAGGGCCTGGCTGGAACTATGAGCAACGACAAAATCCTCACCTTGTGCAATGACGTCTTTCGGGTCTTCATGTGGAGAGCGATAATCATTTCTTCGTCTTTCGAGATTCCTTTCGTTCGCCTTCGAGAGCATCATATGTCACACCTGTTTCAAAATCATAAATGCACAAGACTTAAAGAACATGAGAAGTATTTTGCTTCGAGTCGTTCACAAACTTCGGTCCCATCGGCCTCTGGCCTGCCTTGCGACCTAACGTCTGCCTTGATCCGTCGCTTCAACATAAGCGAGGCCTGCTGCGTGTCTGATATCAAGGTTTGATTAGACCCTCCTATCATCAGCACGCCAGGTAGTAACTGTCCCCCATAGCTTCGCTCGTCATCGGGAATGTTTTAAGACCATCCCACCTAGAGCCGTATAGGTGAATTATCTCCCATGAGGCGGCACGGGATTTTCCTCTGGCTTTTTCTTGCCAGAGAGCATCCATTCTGCGAAACCTTCACGCAGGGCCTTTTCCAAATTGGTTATCTTCATAGATTCCACTAAACAAGGCGGTATCTTTTTCCGTCACACCGGTTCCTTGGTCGATCCTAGCAATTCCATGGGAGCAGCTAGCTTCACGAGAAGCTTGCGTCTCTCTTCCTGGCAGTTGTCCGCTATGTCCTTACCATTGATGGGGGGCTAGGTCAAATACCATTCGAGAATGTTGAAAAAGACGTCCCAGGCTGCCAAATAGGTACCTAAGGCTGCGGTATCAGTTGCCGTCACGCGTAGTAAAGGTTATCATCAGGGTCCAACGCTTTCGCCGCCCGTCAAGAAATAAAGTCCATCAACGTGTGTCCAAAACGAGAAAAAAGGCTACGATACGAGGATGACTTACGGTATTGGCGCATCTTTACGCGTTGTCAAACAATATATGGTTGATCGTGTTGACCTGTTCGATATCAGTAGTGAGGAAGGGAAAGCAAAATTTGTCAGTCTTCCACGGCTTCCCGTATTGACCTGGCAGTAGCTGCACCTGGCCATCTACCACATGGCATCATCGCGGTACTTGGTGTGAGTGAGCTCCCCCATCCAGTTCTCCGTGTCCATCTTCACATGCAATGTCGTTTTGAGACTGTGAAACTAGACGTCGATCGGTCGCTTGAAGCCGTTCTCCTCCATGTGTTCCCGAGGCCTTGGTTTGTCATTGTAGTCATACTCATCAATGGCCTCGTGATGGAAACGGAGGTGAAAAGTCGAGCCGCGAAACTTGAGAATGGCAAGAAACTTGCGGATCGAATCTCGCTCCTTGCGTGTCACCTATATGCTTGGGTCTCCGGCTTCGAAGGTCTTGATGATTTTGCAAAAGACTTGCATACCGATCAGTGATACTTGTTACATATATTCATGTAACAATGAAGTATTGCTAGTAGGAGGGACATTGCAAGACCAAATAACTAATGAGCTCGACAGAAGATAATGCAATGAGTATGCGCAACATAAAGTAGCTTATTGCTACTAGCATGGTTCTCTAACTTGCCGAACATTGTCTCGATCTGTCTCTGCTGCCATTTAGGCTGGTATGTGTCTTGATACACATCGTAAATGCCAAGATTCTTCGATGGCAATAGGATCTCTATAGGAGACCATGAGAATCAGTCTGTATCAAGGCGACGCGGTGCAATTTGCGCCACGGTCGGTAGCATTCGTGCAGCCTTTCGTAACTATTACATGCTGTGTCTTGCCGGCATTATCAAATACTACAATTAAGATCATGAAGATCAGCGCAGCTGCCTCAAAAGCGCCCCGAAGCTGGATTTTCTATAATCAATGATAACATCGAGCTTTAGTCTTTCATGGATCGTTTCCTTGCGACATTGCCATGTGCACCACTACCAAGCCTCAAGGCGTGCAAGATGGAACAACCTGAGCTAGGAGAGAGCAGATGGGCTCGTAGCTGGTGCAAATGACTAAGAAGTGTGATGAATAGCAGATGAAATGCAAGAATTAGGTTATTCTGTTCCACTTGGGCATATGGAACTTGAGTTGGTTTCCAGCAGCTTGAATGGTCATGTATCAAGGCATAGTGTAGACACCAACACCATGTTTGTCCTGTAAATAGGTGAGATAGGCCACATCCAAGCTTCGAACCACTCTTACTCATGCTATCATAGGCTTGCACACGCATGCCGCCCGGAGCATGGCCCCATCTGTGTTTCGTATTATTTCAACTTCCTTATCACGTCGCAAATGGCCTGTAGCAGAAGAACAGTCTCAAGGAATCCTTCCCGAGGACTCAATTCTGCAGGCCAAGCAAAACGTAGGTGTGGCGAGGTATCTTTGCCGCTCTTTCAAACATTGGCTAAGATGGATCAATGTACGGAGTAGGAAACATTGGGGAGGGGTTGCTGTACACACCATAATGCATCTTCTCGCAATCTTCTAACACCCCCTTCGTGTTCGCGATAAATTGGCGATGTGAATACTTGGTGTATGCCTACATACCCAAAACTCCCAAATGCGGTAGTCATGGCGTTAAAGCTATGCAATTGCGATGGCTGGCTAGCACACTCTAGTAACCTGGCAACCGATGCAGTTCGACTCGAACGGGGATAGAGGCATGAATGACAGGTACGAGACTCGACTGGCGAGCTGGGTTGTTATGATTGCCTTCTAGGGCCAAGGGATGAGGATTCTTCCTGGTGACCTCGGTTACCCAGGGGGCCAGGGTATGGCTATAAGGTATCTCAAACCGAAGCATGCAATTTCCATAGGTGGGAAAATGATGAGCTCAAGCCGAACATGTTGCCTTATGGCTTCAGACAGCGATCGAAGAGCGTCAAGCGTCAGGGTTAAGATATGTCTGCTTGTGGGTCGACATACTGCCCATGCCCAGCTCGCCAGCCTAGCTCGCCCAGCCATCTCTCCCTGGTCCTGGTCGGTTAGACATTACGAACTCTGTTTTACGGTAGTTGTTGTTTCTTGGACAACATGCGCCTTACAGATGGCTCCCCTGTCCATATGACAGCAAGCCTGTCGCATTGTAATGAGTTCTCATACAACACCTTGAGGCTTACCTACCGACCTACTTATTGACTGCGCTACGCCACTGGTTGAGCTTGCGAGCCCAAGACGCGGGTGGGGGAGGCATGGCACGATAAGGATACCCTCGTGGAATCTAAGGCTTTGCGTATCCATCCACGTAAAACTCTGGTGTTATCCTGCCCTTGCCCCTTTTATGTCATACTTCAGTCTATAGCATGTACAATAATACCAGAAACCTGTGTTTCGAGAACACAAAGGAAGCTTTGGGACAAGCTGGAATGCGGCGCTTAACAATCTTTGCGCGACAGCTCTAGCCGACCATTCTGACAGTTGATGCGTACCTGTTTTGCTACTCGTACATGATCATCAATACTATAGATGATGGACACAGTAAACGAGATACTGATCTGCTGTGAAATGCCATATGGTGCAAGAGCGCGCAAGAGCATTTCGATAATATCTATATCATCGATGTTATTCCCAGGAAGGGTGGTCAAAGAGTGGGAATTTGGCTCTTGGTCAATTTTGCGAGCCAAACGAAGCGAACAAACCTCACAAACCTTGGTTAATCCCCAAACATTTTACTGGAGATGTAGTTTCATCGGGATCCCCTATGGAACGATTTTTCGGAGTAGACGCCAAAAACTCGGCGCCAAGCGCGCACGACTGTGTCGCTGTTGTTTTAACGACATGGGGCAGCAGAGCAACTCGACCCGATGACAACGGTTTCAGACGCCTTTCAGGGTGACTTACTCCACCTGTGCCCACCAACGTGCAACACAGCGCCAACTAATGTGGGATCACATCGCAAGCACTGTTGACGCCGCGAAGCTTCTGGGAGTATAGAAGAGGGCAAGCAGATCACTCGTTCAGTCACTTTTGCTCCGATCATTCCCATTCTTCTTCGCATCCCTATTGATTTACTCATCGTCTTCAGCAGGTCTGATCCATTCGTTTCTTAGTAAATTTATTACTGTACTCTCTTTGAGACTATATTTACAATCATTCCTGTCACGATGCGTTTCATCAACCAAGCGTTTGTCTCCTCCGCCCTGTTGGCTGTCGCTCACGGGCAAGCCGTCATTCTGGCAGCTCACGGTGTGCGAGGCTCAGGAGTCAGCCGAGGTCTTCAAGGTATGTGTAGATCCACCCAAGATCTAGATGCTGATCGATTAAGTCGATCATGGGTAATCATGAACGAGCATGGCTAACATCTTCGCCAGTCGATCCCCGTGGCCGTGATGCCAACATCATCAACGACAACGAGATCACCACCAACATTGTCAACCAGTGTGGTCGCACAGTTTTGGGTGGCAACATCGACGTCGGCGCGACAACGGAGGACGCTCTGGCTGACGGCAACATCACACAAGCTGTTGCCGGTGGTCGCATAGCTGTCTTCATCCAGCAGGGCAACGAGAAGGGAGCTGGCCCCTTCACCTGCGACTTGGATGACACCAACAACTCCCGTGGTGTCTCCGGCCAGACCAAGCTTCAGACCAAGGAGAACCAGCCCAACGAGCATGGTGTCATTGGTATCCGGATCCAGATGCCCAACGACCTGAAGTGTGTTGGATGTAAGTCGCTTATTTGCACGCCCCCTTTTCTCTCGTCGACTTAAACCTGGGTCGGGCTCATCATGCGGAACCGTGCTGACCTGTACTTAATTAGCTTCCCCCGGAAACGTGTGCACCATCCGCTGCCGCAACCAGAACGACTTCGGTGGATGCTTTGCGTTCCAGCAGCAAGACACTCAGCCCCAGACCAACGACCCCAGCAGCATTACCACTGCCCAGGACCTCGATGCTATTCTCAAGCAAGTTCAGCAGAACATCCAGGATCTCCCTGCCGCTCTCGAGGCAATTGCCAATGCTTCCGACGACCCGAATGACCAGGGTACTGCCATCATCAACGCCATCCAGAGCTCTGACCGCTCGACTCTTCCTCAGTAAATTACCCAGCGACTTGCTGCTTCTCGAACGACCTTTTAGATTATAGAAAGCTGCTGTTTCTCTGATTAGCACGCGAATGATAGCGATAGTAAATATATGCCCTTAAGAGGTACCTTTTCCCACGCGCTTGACCTCGTAATATTTCGATACTGCTTTCTCGTCCAAATTTGGCTTCGCGATATGCTGCTACTTGTTAATGTAGACAAACCTGGATTTAGTTAGTGGCCTGGCAGTCCCCGAGTCTGCTTCGTTTGTCGCTGAACATCTCCCGAGTCCGTCCGATCTCGACCACTCGCATAAATACTAGAATAGACGATATCAAATATGTAGCCATCCTGCCTGCTATATACAGTGCTGCCCAGTAGGATGACGTAGACTCTGCATCGGTTAGTCTTGAAGTGCTTCCTTATCTACCTTGGGTTAGGTGTGTAACTTGAAGTAGTTTCGGCCTGCATTTAGACACCCCACCTCGCCCACCAATGCATGTGAGGAGAACCCCGAGGTGATAGGTGATAGATGATATGATCGTTAGTGAATCTCCGCCCTGCCGACTCGCGAGCCTATCACCATGTCCAGGTACATAACTACTTACACTACAAGCTAGTACCTTATAGGGAAGTAGGCCTGTTATCCAATTGTTGCCAGACACGCCACTGGAGGCCTAGTATAAACGTAGAGAGACACAGAGGCCAACAGAGCTTCCTTAGGCTTTGGTTTCGGTAGCTCCCGCATAGCATCCTAGCTTACGACAACCCCAATTTTTGTTGGTATCGAGGGTTTTTTTTGACGATTTATCACATTTCCCTCCGAGCTGTAGAAACTAGCCGAGAACCATTATGGCGAGTGGAAGTGAGCAACCTAAGCTCCCCAAACTATTCGAGGACATACTACCCGAAGAGCATTCTGCCAAGTGGGACAAACTGTGGAAGGACAATGTCACGCCGTGGGATCGCGGAGCACCCAGCATGGCACTCCATGACCTTCTCACAGAGAATCCAAACAAAGTGATACCTTTACCAAATAAGGATTCCCCGAGAACAGCTCTTGTTCCTGGTTGTGGTAGGGGCTACGACGTCGTACTCCTCAGCTCCTTGGGATACAATGTTTATGGCCTGGATGTCTCATCGCAAGCTCTTAACGCAGCAAAAGAGAACACCGAAAAGATACTTGACAACGATGTCTACAAGACAGAGGGGATTCAACGAGGCGTCATTACTTGGATTCGTCAAGATTTCTTTGCGGAGAAGTGGGAGGGCGTTCAGACCCCGTTCGACCTAATCTTTGACTATACGGTAAGAAAGGCACGCCAATCCCACCTGGTGCTCTCATCAACTTAACAAGTGCACGTTCTCGGTAGTTCTTCTGCGCTCTGTCACCACCTATGCGTCCAGCCTGGGCATCTAAAATGAAGTCGTTGCTCGGCCCTAGTGGTAGATTGGTCTGCTTGGAGTTTCCCTCAGAGAAGACGTTGAGCGAAAAAGGGCCGCCCTGGGCAGCCCCTCCGACCGAGTATCTTGGGTATCTCTCCAATCCAGGCCTCCAGCCACGGATAGATGAGAGTGGTGGCATTGTTGTGGAGGACATCGGATCGCCAGCTCCTGGAGGCCTCAAGAGATTATTGCACATGAAGCCCCGGCGCACACACGAGGGCGGGATGAAGGAAGGACGAGTTCAAGATTGCATCTCAGTATGGGCGCATGCTAGCGAGTGATTCGAATATTTTGAGATGTTTCCCACAACAATAGAACGGACCAGCGCATGTTCTAGTGCGTGTAATGCGATGTTGGCATTGACGTAGGTGAAACGTGAGAAGAATTAGGTTAGTGTGTGTTGCTTCGGGAAGTTTTAACGAGATCTACCGTATAATAGTAATGATCGCCTTTGGGGGCTGTGCGCAGAGGATCTTGTTTGGACCTCCAGGGAATATGGCTGTTACCAGACTATACAGCACCTTCGTACCACCAAACACTAGCCCTGGCTAGTATCACAAGTCTCAACGTGAATCAGCTTCTTGACGCATAGCTTAAATGCTTATTATCACGCCCCGCGCATGAGGCTTACGAACAATGGCTATCCCATCGTCATCCATCCCTATTACCGGCATTCCACCTGCGTCAGTGACATAGTGAAACACCGACGTGGACTTCATGGCATGCTCGTCGACTTTCCATTAGGTGTCTGTGAGATGATAGTTTCTGTTGCCAGCTCTGGAACCCGAGAATGTGAATTGCTAAATGTTTGCACCCGAAGCCGACTCCTTCGCATATTGATCGCACTAGATAGCATACCAAACTGAATCGCACTATTGATGAATCCCAGAGGGGCGATTCCAGTGGGCGGGACGAGTAGAGCAGTATTTCCCCCTTATTCTGCGCTTCTTTCTTCACATGAGTATGTCCATTCTGGATAGGCTGGTTCTCGCTCTCTGCTTTTCAAGACATTAGATCACTCTGAGCCCAGAGACGCTTCACAAAGGCAAACTCTCATGTTTGAAACTCCTCTTGCCCTCTCCCTCTCCGTACACAGCTGTGACATGGCCTTGACCTCGTATCTTGTACTTGTAGATCATCAAACCCTCCAAGCCCACGGGGCCTCTGGAGTGAATTTTGTTAGTGCTGATGCCGACCTCAGTACCAAAGCCATAGCGCATCCCGTCGGCAAAACGTGTCGATGCATTCCAATACACACCTGCCGCGTCCACACTTGACATGAAGTTCTCGGCGAGCTCTGATGACGATGTTAGTATGACGTCTGTGTGCTTGGAGCCGTGCTCGTTAATGTGTGCGATGGCCTCGTTGATGTCGGCCACAGCCTTCACCGCTAACAGCGGGCAGAGGAATTCTGTATCGAAGTCTTCGGGTATGGCTGCTTCGACCTTGACTAATAGATCCGTCGCCAATTTGCTGGCAAGAAAGGATTTCGTAGCTTCATCGCAGCGAAGGACTACCCCCTTGGTAATCAAGTTTTCAGCGATTGTGGGAAGATGTGATTCCATAGCTGAGCTCTGGACAAGCAAGGTTTCCAGACTGTTGCATGCTGCCGGATAGCTAGTTTTAGAGTCAACGATGACTTCGGCAGCCATCTTAGGGTCCGCTGATTGTTCAAGGAATATGGAGCAAAGACCATCGGCATGTCCCAAAACCGGTATCTTGGTGGTGTCCTTAATATAGCGAACTAGTTCATTAGACCCACGGGGTATAACGAGATCGATGAACTTGTCGAGATCCAGAAGTAGAGGAATTACATCCCTGGTGGTGACCAGCTGGATGGCATTGTTGGGCACCTGGGTCTTCTCCAATGCTGCGGAAATGACCTTGGAGATAGCGATGAAGGATTCCGTCGACTCCTTGCCTCCTGTTCGGGAGTCAGCGAGCTTGCAACCGAGACTTCATAGTTGAATGGGCGGTGCAACCTTTCAATATTGCTGCATTTCCCGACTTGACGGCCAGAGAGGCGATGTTGGCGATGACCTCAGGGCGGGCCTCGAAAATGACGAGCAGCACACCAATTGGACAGGTCACTCGGGTTAGTTCCAAGCCATAGTCTAGCTTGGTCCTCAGAGTTATCTTGCCAACTGTGAAGGAGTCAGCTGGGTTTGCCGACGAGCAAACCGCCTATAGACGCACCCGGGTCTTCAAGCTCTCGCACATCCAAGATGCCCTTCAGCATGTCCTCCCACTTGCCCTTCTTCCCCAGGTCCAGCCGCGACACCAAGCTTTGACTCAGCTGGCCACTCTCGGCGGCTTGGCGCGCGGCCTCCAAGTCTCGGGCATTGGCGGCGAGGATGTCATCTCTGGCGTCCGAGAGCGCGGCGTGGATAGAGGTCAAAGCCTCATTTCTGGCAGCGACAGTGAGAGTGGCGAGAATATGGGATGCGTCCTTGGCGTGCTTGGCTGCCTCGGCCGGCGATGCGCTGGTGAGCGACATGTTGCGAGGCGGTGGTATGCAGCAACACAACAATGGAAATATAAGGTACCTAGGTAGGTAGTGTTGATAAGGGATGGATGGCTACATTGACGATGTCGGGCAGCGATCGGAGCCGCCTTGAGTCAAGAAGCTTAGAGATGGGCCACGGCGTTTTTGTGGCTCCGAGTCTCGCAATCTCTTGCCTGCCTATAAGGCTATACCTACCTACATGCCCAAGTTATTGTTTGTTATACGGCCTCTTTTCGGTGTGAGCGAATAATTTAAGTTGTAGCCCAACCTTACTCCCGTCGCAGCATCCAAGACTTATTCACCGGCACACTTCGAACTTCATTACACATGCACGGTACGGAGTACATGTAGGTAGAGTACAGCATGGATGTACTTAGGTACATGTGTGTGTGGGGGATTACGGAGGCACCATACCTATATGTACCTAAGCAGGCGTAAGCCTGGAGATGCCCCTACGACCAGCTGTATCATGGGATGTATTGGCCATTGTCCATAAGTTGTCATATTGTCATATTTAAGTACCTAATAGACGCAATGAGTAGTAAAGACAAGATTTAAACAAGACCATTTCCTGATACGTGCATCTCATCGTCGTATCTAAATGAAGCGTAAAAAAGCATGGCTGCGTAAGTAAAGTATTCAGTACCAAATGTCCTCGAGGACCAGGTACTCCAATCCTGCCACTGAGGTACCTGATATGTGCTTGGGAGTGAAGCTCAGTGATGCACCCCCGCGCCCGAGCCCATCTCGCCCATCAGCCACGCAAACCACAAACTATCAACCACCTAACAACAACTCGATAATAGCTCAAGCACCCATGCTGCGCACTACGACCGGCAACAGCCGTCAATGTCCAGGAAGCACAATATATCATCACAATGCTTCCAAATCTAGCCCGGTTGATAAGTCTTGCCATATTTCAAGCCTGGCTCTCTCATGCAAGCCAATATGGTGACAACCACTCTCCCGTAGAGAAGGACGAGGATCTGGTTGCGACTCATTTCCCAGATACCGATGAATTGCTTCTGTCTCCAGCTTTCCTCGATCCGAAAACCGTACCCGATGGTTTCACAGACGGTACAGACGGTCCAACTGATGATAAGGCGCTTGGTGCGTGAATCTAACTCAATTTTGGAACCCTGGCTCACCCGGTTTGCCAGACAATTTCCTGCGGTCCATTTCCGACAAGAATGACTGGGTTGACTACCGCCAAGCCACGTTCACTTCCGAGGAGGGACGTTCGTTCCCGTATGTCTACTTGTCAGAGACCTTGCTAGCACCAGGCGATGAGACAGGCAAGAAACTTCGTGTCTGGATCCAAGGGGGTGTGCATGGCAATGAGCCCGCGGGAGATCAGGCTGTGTTGGCTTTGCTTGGAAAGTTGGATGCCAACAAGACCTGGGCGAAGTCGCTTCTTGAGAAGATGGATATTCTTCTGTTCCCTCGCTACAACCCTGATGGCGTGTCGTATTTTCAACGCGAGCTTGCGTCGAACCTAGACCCCAATCGTGACCATACAGTAAGTCAAATCGCTGAATTACTTTGACCCTGGAGTGGCTGTTAGTAGCACACGAATCTTCCAGTCCCCTTCCTTATCCCAACAGTACACTAATCTTGGGCGCTTTAGAAGCTCGCCCGGCGACAGTCTCGAGATATCAAACAGTTGATGAGTTCATTCGCGCCTCATGTCACCGTTGATATGCACGAGTTCACCGGAACTCGCCTAATAGACGGTCGCTACAAACACGGCAGTAAGAGGTTGTGCGCTTATCGCGTTTGAAGCGTAGTTTGCTTACTATATTGATTCCACAGTGGACGCACTGATTGCGCCTGGCAAAAACCTCAACACGCACAAGGACATTCGGAATATCTCCGAGGCCCTATTTGCAAAGGGTATCGCAAAAAGACTCGAAACCGCCGGTTTCAGATGGGAGTCTTATTTCACAGCAGCTTGGAGCGACGCTCCTGGCATTACACTGGCCGAGGCCGGAAGCGATGCGAAAGCAGGGCGAAACAATTATGGTTTGATGCAATCCGTGGCCATATTGAACGAAGTTCGGGGCATTCGTCTGGCCGACCAACACTTTCAGCGGCGTGTTTCCACAGCACTGATGATGGTATCTGCTATCCTTGACATTGCCCTTGAGCATTTTGATGAGGTTTATTCCCGAGTTAGTATTCCGGTATGATCGTATACAGGATAGCAAGGGCTCACCTCTTGTAGGTTGAAAACGGCATCAAAGAATTCATCACCAGTAACAACGATATCGTTGTCACCGACCATCGGAACCTGACTAGCCGCTCTGTTGCGTTCATTGACGTGACTAACGGTAGTTTGGTACATCTTCCTACCAACTGGCTAAGTACGACGCCAGCTATCGCAAATCTTACAAGGAAACGTCCAGAGGCATACCTGATCCCCCGAACATGGTCTGAACTTGCCGTTCGACTTGAGCAATCTGGCGTCGTTGTTGAAACCCTTGATTATGAGTATCGAGGGACCGTAGAAGCCTTGAATATCACGTCGGCGTTTCCAGCAAAGGCTTATTACGAGGGCGCGATTCAAGTTACAGTGACCACTGAACCACACCAAAGGCACATACATCTTCCCGTCGGAAGTTTTCGCGTCAGCACAAGACAGAAGAATGCAGCGCTAGCTTTTGTGACACTCGAGCCAGAGAATATCGATTCATACGTCCGGTTCAATATCGTACCGGTCAAGGCAGGTGATGAATACCCTATCTTTAGAGAGCTTTCCATACCAGCCAATCGAGGTCAACCGGATGAACTTTAGTCGCGGCAATCGGCTTTGGGTTCACTTGCAGATAAGATGTGCGTCGAGTATTGTTACCAGCGTTCACGTCGAGGCGCATACCCATTCCCAAAATGGTACGGTTAGCATGAGTCCCAAGGCTGAATCTCACAAAACTACTGATGTCAATGTGAAGAGCTAAGCAAAGCTGTATTGACCTTGAGAGCACTGCGAGAGTCATGCTCTCAATATCCGTACGCCAACATCGTGTTTCGCATGATGACTCCCGTTGTCGAACACTAATAAGACTTTTGAGACTCCTGATAGGTTCAACAACGACGGAGGTGTCCTATCGCTGGTACAATCGAACCAAGTTAGATCGATCTCCTTGGGCGCAAATGTCTTTGTTGACAGGTATTGCGAGGCCGAGCGCAGCGCCGATACCGGCAACAGGAGGAAGCATCAATCCTACTTCTAGACCATTTCTTTTCTCTTCCAACTCAACATGACATTGCCATTGACTTTCACGGAAAGTTGACTCCACTCTTCGGCGTAAATGAGAGTCATGCACGCTCAGCTTTGAACGCGCGTTTCGAGCTCTCATGTGAACAAGACCAGATCAGCAAGGTCGAATACACAGTCCATAAGTCCACATACATAGCAGATGAAGCTGGCATCACATGAATAACTCATAAAGCCGAAGAGCGAAGATGCACACCGTGTTGCCTTACTATCGACGGAGTTTGGTTCTGATCAAAGCATAATATGCTCTTTATAGGGAGCAGTAACGGCAATCTGACAGGACACGGCAAAGGCACAGAGGTGGAATTTGCCAAATGCAAGATCGAGTGTGACATTCTGGTGGGGGGGACAACGATATCTATTGGTCATGGGGCACTTCACGGCCGGGCGGTGAAGATTCCCCCATGCACATACCTCCGAGGCGAAGTGCCGAGATGCGTCGAGGTGACCGGGGGTCCGCTCCGAGTCCATGTCGTCAAGCTCTTTGCCCACAAAATAGTCCCAAAGACAGATCGGCAGAGTACCTGCCCCTCGCCTGCCGTCCATTCAACGTAGACAATTGCCAAACACCACTCCACTACGTATCTTCGAATGGGTACCACGATGGGCGTTATCGCGTTATTCCCGCACTCACTAGACCTATCTTGTCAAGCTCTCTTTTCACGATGGCCGACTTTCCACGGGTTTGCACTGGAAAACCTATGCTTATAAATCTGTTCTTGTTTTGTAACTTTTCAGATCTTACATGTCATGAATCTGATTTCCAATCTACGAGTCTTGAGATCGTGAACTGCAAGTCCTACAAATGTAAACTTGGGATAGCATCGTACGACCATTGTTAAAAGACCATTTATACCTCCCCATCCGTCTTGGCAGGACAGGTCGAAGTTGGCGATTAAGACGTTGTTCATTGACTGTCATTTACTCAATCGACAATTTCACTACGGGAGCTAGGACATACACAATAGCTATATCATATCGCATGAATGTTCCTCTTCCGGCATCGCTTGCACATCGTTGTTTGTTGATAATCGCTGTTGTACTGTGACCACGCATCACAGTTAAGGATGTCCGACGACTCACCCAGAATAAAAGAGCTATTCCCAAACGATGCTCGATCATCTGAGCACCCGAGACGATCTAGCGACGGGGAAACATCGACAGCCGAAAAGAAGTCGGTAGACGAGCCGATAACACCTACCTCTCCTCCTCCTTCGTCCCACGGAGAGAAAGTTGGACGAGGTGAGGATGGCGGCCCTGTCTATCCAGTGAGGTCCGCGACATCATCCAATCGCCCGAGAAAAGCAACTCCCATCCCGAAAGAGAACCGAAGAGGGTTATTTTCTTGGCTATCGCTTGTCCCAGAGGTCGATCAACCGACGCATTATGATAATGGCGTAAAATGGATGCTGACGATTTTCGTCGCTGCTGCAGCGTGCGCAGCGCCGATGGGGTCCGCGATCTTCTTCCGTGAGTCTTTCCACCTCCAATGCCTCGTCGCCATCCTCGAGCAAACAAGACATTCTTGCCTGACACAAGTCCAGCGTCACTCGGAGAGATCGCCGCAGATTTACATGTCTCGAAAACAGTGGTGAATTTGTCAGTCGCGGTGTACATGCTATCCATGTCCATCTTCCCGCTATGGTGGTCGTCGTTTTCGGAGACACTGGGTCGGAGGACGATTTATCTGGTCTCGTTCGTGCTGAACGCCGTGTTCACGGTAGCGAGTGGGTTGAGCCAGAACATCGCGCAGCTCATCATCTTCCGGATCCTAGCGGGCGGTGCCGCGGCATCTGTGCAGGCAGTCGGGGCTGGCACGATAGCCGATATTTGGGAGTCGCGCGAGCGCGGGCGCGCCATGGGCATTTTTTACCTTGGTCCCCTTACCGGGCCCCTTTTGGCACCTATTATCGGCGGAGCACTTACGTAAGTTACTGCTCAAGTCATTTGTGTCTGTCTCCCTTTTAGCAAGATTTAGAGACACTCCGAAGACACCAACCAGCGACCACCTTGCTCCCGTCGGCAGTTACTGATTCTCGTTGTTGAAGCGGCGCTTTCGGCTGGCGAAGCACCATGTACTTCCTGGCGGTATACGGCGCGATCATCGTCGTGCTCGTTTTATTCGGTGTCCCCGAGACGCTCCCACGCAAGCACCAAGAGCAAGTCACAGAATCGATTGCCCAAGACACGCTCTCCCGCGTGTCCTCCCGCCGATCAGTCGTGCAAGCCCGGACGAAGCTGGCTGGCGTGTGGTTCAAGCGCGCATTCCTCGATCCCTTGTCGATCCTCAAGTTCCTTCGGTTCCCCGCAGTGGCGCTGATCGTGTCGTACGCCGCCATCACTTTCGGGTCCCTCTACGTGCTCAACATCTGCGTCGAGTCGGCATTCTCGTCGCCGCCGTACAGCTTCCAGCCGCTGATCGTGGGCGCTCTGTACCTCCCGGGCTCAGTAGGCTACTTCATCGCCTCGATCCTCGGCGGGCCTTGGCTAGACCGCATCATGGCGCGAGAAGCGCGGAAGGCCGGACGATACGACGAACACGGCCGCCTGATATTCTACCCGGAAGACCGCGTCCGCGAAAACGCATGGCTCTCCTCGGCACTGTACCCGGGCGCGCTGCTGTGGTTTGGCTGGAGTGTGCAGACGCACCAACACTGGGTCGTGGCCAGCGTGGCCAACTTCTTCTTCGGTGTCGGTAGCATGCTCGTGTTCAGTATGTCCACTACGATGCTGACAGAGTTCATGCCGAAGCGCGCGAGTTCCGGCGTTGCGCTCAATAATTTCGTGCGCAACATCCTCAGCGCGACAGGTGCTGTTGTCGGGCAGCCGCTGATCAGCGCCATTGGTTTCGGATGGTTGGCGACGGCGGTGGCGCTTATTGCTTGGATCAGCGCCTTTACCTCCCTGATTCTCCTCAGGCGCAACAGTCAGAAGTGGCGAGCGTCGATGAATGCGCAGATGAACTAATGGGATACGACAATATAGAAATTACATAGCAGTGTTTTAATACTTCTCATGAAATCAATCAATTCAATATCACATCTAACAGTAACCAGCAAATCACGTAGCTCGAATCCTATCACTCTGTGTTGCTTGAATGCTAGTTAAGAAGTCCGTGTTCTTGGCCTGTTCGACCACATACCCCTTCCCCTTATCTGGGCGCAAAAAGGGCTCCTAAAGCCTCAAGATTAACATTCCCACCACTCAACACGATACCCACGTCCCAGCCCTCCTCGCCGCCCTCCTTCGCAACCATGCTCCTGAAATCCTCATTATACAGCGCCACAGCAAGCGGCACCGCAGCGCTCGGCTCGACAACCATCTTGAAGCGCTCGTAGATGAGTCTCAGCGCCGCGATGATCTCGTCCTCGCTGACGCTGTAAAAGCCCCCCACCAGCCGGCGCTCGTAGATGATGCCCCAGGGAACCAACCCTAGAGGTGTCCGAAGACCGTCGGCAACCGTGAGCGTCGAAACGGCTTCGACCCGCTGCCCGGCCTCGTACCCCCTCTTCGCATCGTCGGCGCCCTCAAACCAGGGTTCGCACCCGAAGACGCGGATCCCGGTGCCTTCGCAGGAAAGGGCCACGCCCGAGAGCATTCCGCCGCCGCCGCAGGGAGCCAGAATAGCGTCGAGGCCGGGTTTTGCTTTCTTATTTTCCGGAAGCCTGGGCGTTGTTATCGGGGCTCTGAAGCCGCATTCCGCCGGCACATCCCCCCCTCCCAGCGGTGCAGCAGGCCCGGCGCCAGAGCTCGCGGCAGCGGCAGCGGCAGCACCTATGATACTCCGGGCGTCCTCCTGGAGTTCGAGGCCCAGCGTTCCCTGGCCGAGGACGATGTCAGGGTGGTCGTAAGGCGGGACAAGGCGCGCGCCCGTCTCCTGGACGACCTTCTCGACGACGGCCTCGCGCTCGACGCTCGTGCTGCCGCTGAAGACGACATTGGCGCCGTAGCCCTTGGTGGCGGCAATCTTGGGCTTCGCCGAGATGGTCGGCATGACGATGTGTGCGGGTATGCCGTTGGTGCGCGCCGCGAGGGCGAGAGCTTGGGCGTGGTTGCCACTGCTGTGGGTGACGACGCCCTTCTCCCTGCCGCCGCCCTCCTCCCACCTAGGCTCCCGCTTCAAGCGCTCCAGCGCATGGAAAGCGCCGCGGATCTTGAAGGCGCCGATGCGCTGCATGTTCTCGCACTTGAAGTACAGCCGTATCCTCGGGTTCGCTTTCTTCCCTGCCCCTTCTACTGCCGTTCCATTATCGGCCCCAGCCCCGGCTGCATCACCCCGTTCATCCAGCGGCGTGGATGCAATCTTGTCGAGCGTAGCATTCGTGAGTGTGGGCGTATGGTGCACGAACCCCTGAATTAGCTCTCGAGCTTCGACGACTGAAGCTCTCGTCAGCGGGGGCGAGGTTGAGGGATCGGCCATGTTTCCCCCCTTCCAACTCTCTACTTGCTTCCGAGAATGCGATTTCCCTTTTGGCTCAATAGCTCTGTATCAAGGGTGAGTCGTTGAACTCTCTAGGCAACCAGCATTCCCCGCAAGAGTTGGCGGGGTTCTCCCACAATCTCTACTTACCTAGGTAAAGTAGGTAGTAAGATAGATGCGCCGTAAGAATTGCTCAACCCAACATCAAAATTGAGAAGTGGTCGAAGGAATGGGTCGCTGAGGAGACTGATAGGCCAATAGCTGTCTATATACCTTGCATTCTATAGATAATGGCCGCCTCTCTATTCGCTCCACTTGTTACCCACTGCCAAAGGGGTGGAGGGACCTCCTGAACACGCTTCGTTCCGATAACGGAGAGTGTGCTTGGGTGCCTTTTCCTGCATGCATGAATTTCGTTAGCTCGTCGATACCTGCCTGCTGCGTATATTGCTGCCATCCGGGTGTGAGCGATAAGAATAATAGAAATAATATTTGCTAGCTTGACATAACTTTGGACTTAATCCCTTCGGTCCTCTCAAGCTATCATGATATCTGGGGGAATCCTGAATACAAGTACAAACGTTAAGTCATCTTTTAGACACCTATCCAAGCATACACCACCAATGTTGTGTTCCCAACCCAAAAGCAAATCCCAACGCCACTCGCTTCTTTACTGCGCTTACTTCTGGTTCTCGGGTCGGAGAGATCTGCGAGGAAATATTAGTAAGTAACGGGGCAGAGTCGAACATGGGTGAGGGTTTCGTGCTTACCTCACAGCACGACCGGCCTTCCAGATCTCCAAGTTCCGGATCTCCTCCATCTCGGCCTCGAACTTCTTTCGGTAGTCCTTCTGGCCGTTGTAGTCGAGAGATCGCTGGGTCTCGGAGCCGTCAATCACCGAGTCGTAAAGCGAGTTGAAGACGGGCTTAAGAGCGTCCTTGAACTTGGGGGTCCAGTCGATGGCGCCACGGCGGGCAGTGGTGGAGCAAGCCTCGTACATCCAGTCCATACCGTTGGCGCCGATGAGGGGGTACAGACTCTGGGTAGCCTCCTCGACGGTCTCGTTGAAAGCTTCGCTGGGGCTGTGGCCACGCTCACGGAGAACCTCGTACTGAGCCAGGAACATGCCGTGGATACCGCCCATCAGGCAACCACGCTCGCCGTAAAGGTCCGAGTACACCTCCTTCTCGAAGGTGGTCTTGTAGAGATAGCCACTGCCGACGGCAACACCGAGGGCTTGGGCCTTCTCCTCAGCCTTGCCGGTGACGTCCTGGTAGACGGCGAAAGAGGAGTTGATACCGCGACCTTCGCGGAAGAGCGAACGGACAGTTCGGCCCGAGCCCTTGGGAGCGACGAGGATGACATCAATGTCCTTGGGGACATCGACCTTGGTCACATTCTTGAAAACAGGGGAGAAACCGTGGGAGAAGTACAGGGTCTGTTTGATTGGTCAGTTCATGTTCCGCTTGTGCGATGTTATGCGTGGTGCGTGGTGGTGAAACATGCCTTTCCCTTGGTCAGCTGGGGCTTGATAGCGGGCCAGGTCTCGCTCTGGGCAGCGTCACTGAGGAGGTTCATGACGATGGTGCCCTTGGTAATGGCCTCGTCAACCTCGAAGAGGTTCTTGCCGGGGACCCAGCCATCTTGTACGGCATCCTTCCAGGACTGGCCGTTCTTTCGGACACCGACAATGACGTTCAATCCGTTGTCACGGAGATTCAGACCCTGGCCGTGACCTTGGGAGCCGTAGCCGATGAGGGCGAGAGTGTCGTTCTTGAAGTATTCCTGCGTAGACGGTTAGGCCAAATGACACTCTGCTTACCAGCATTGGTAACGGGATGTTGAGCCAAGAACTTACCAGAAGCTTCTCCTTGGGCCAGTCGGCACGTTCTGCAGGTCCCGGTGTCAGACACACAGCAAGAAAACAACGTCATCCGGAAGCCAGTGACGCGAAAGACTTACCGAAAACTTCCTCGGACACGCCAGCAAAGTCGATGGTCTTGACACCACGGACCTGCTGCTGGGCAACACCAGCGACGGCAGGACGAGCCTGGACAGCAGTGGCCCGGACCAGGGTGGAGGCGGCGACGAAAGAGCGCCTCTGGGTCGCAGGCGAGACCAATTGGCGGGCCAATTGGCTCCGGACAGCCTTGGACATTCCTCTGGCAGCCATGGTGAGGTGGAAAGCGAGACGAGGAGACGAGGACAGCGCTGCGATTGGAAACTATTGCCCAGCAATACTAGTATTATACGTGCTGCTCAACAGAGAATGGGTGAGAAGAACGGGGCAAGAGTGAGACTTCGAAAAGAGGCGGGAGAGGCTGCAAGGAGTGACGGCAGATCTTTTTTCTGTTGGTGTGTGTCCCCACGTGTGTGCGAGGCAGCTCGGCAGGATGGATTTCGACAAGCGGACGAGAGCTAGCCCAGCACACCAGGGCTACCCAGACCGATCTCGGCGGCGGTGAGTCGAAAATTGCAACGCCATTGGTGGGGTGCACCCGCAGCCACCCGACTGCATGCCCGCCGTGCCCGCCCGCCAGCCAGCTATATCCGCCGCCTGGACAGACCTGGGAGCCCTGGAACCTCGAGGCTTGCGGCCAGTTTGGGTCGGTCCAGGCTCGCCAGGTCCCTGCTCGCCTGCCCCCCCGCCTACATCGGTTTCTGGTTTCTGGCCCTCTGGGTAGGTACTTACTTAGGTACCAGGTAGGTAGAGCCGGACGCCTGAGTCGGGCGGGCATCGCCATGCTTAGGTACTCTACCTAGGTAGGTACCAAGATGCCAAGTACCGCGGACATCTTCATTCATTGGACCCTGGCCGCTGCTCCGATCCCGTTCCAACAGGTCTCTGACCAGCAAGCGCAAGTCACAAGAGATCTACTGCATATATAACCACTCCTATCGGGCCTACTTGACCCCAACCTGGCGTATGTAGGTAGGTGATGAAATGGGTGGGAGATGGCCTCGGCGCATGTCATGCTGGTCTACACCTGAAATAACATTGTCTTCGACAACGCTCATCTAAGTAGGTACCTCTAGGTAGGCATGGTAGGTGGCATAACACACGCGACTAAATGTTTTGTATATGTGCTTTGTGTCCTGACTCCTCCCGTGCGAGGACCATCGTCCGCAACTCCACACATCCGTCTGTGTTCATCCGTTTCTCCCAGTCCCATCTCTGGCATAGTTGCCTTCCCGCCAAACGTATCGAAAAGTGCGCTTCGAGTCTAACATGTCGTTGATGAAGATCGGACCAAGCTCATGACTCCAAATGATTGACGTGCTTCCCTGCAAACAAACGCCGATGCTGTGATGAACAAACCAAAAAAGAACAAACCACCGTCACTCTGTCCCCTGCCCTGTGCCACGTGAACCGTCCCTTAACGCCCTAACGTCTCGACTGGGCTATCTGGACATTATCGTACGAGGTCCCCCGTACCGTCCCACCAGCCATCGACGTCCGCACATTCCTGCGGAATCCGTCGCGGCTAGCGCGCAGGTCCTCGGCGGCCTCCTTGTTGAGCGGGTCCGAGGCGTTCGGCTCGAGGAAGAGGAACTGCATACCGACGATGACGGCGTTCAGGTTGAGTACGGGCTTCCAGTCCTCGCGCAGGATGTTAAGGCACACCTTCCCCTCGAGGTCGATGTTGGGGTGGTAGATCTTCTGCTGGCAGCGGACCTTGGGCGGCTCGTGGGGGTAGTTGGAGCTCATGTTGAAGGTGAAGGTGAACTTGCCGCCGGCGTAGACGCCCTCGTCAGGCTTGATCTCGAGAATGAAGTTGAGTATATCGTCAGGGTCGGGGAATTCCGTCTTCATCGTCGTGCCTAACGACAGCTCTGAGAGATCTGCAGCGGGTGAGCAACACGGCGATCAGAACCATCTTCATCCCAAGCCTACGGAGGACCAGAGCGAAAGGACTGGCCTGATTTGGCAAGGCATACCTTTTTGTACCCGTAGTTGGGCGGCAGTGACCTTCTTCTTCTTCCCCCCTGCCGCGTCGGCATTGTCCTGCTTCTGCTGCTCCTTTTTCTACGAGAAAACACGTCAGAAGCCATGCCAAGCCGCATCATGTTTGCTACACCATCCCTACCATAGACCATATTTTCAACATGTTGATGACTGGCAGAGAGAGGATGCTGCTGGGCGACGGTCGCTGTCTCGTTCTCGTGGTCGGGTGACGGGGTGGGAGCGGGCCGTCGAGTCGAGGTGAGGGGTATACGAGCGCAGGCGCAGGCGCAGATAAAGTGACAGATATCAGAAGAAATCGCCGAAAAAAGGCAGTGTAGAAGTTTAGAATTTGAACGGTTGAGTGGGAGTTTGTAGTGGGTTGATGACACGGCTGAAGTGGGATATGAGGTTGCTTAACTGCAAATGTCGGCGACAACACAGACTGATAAGGTACTTACTTTACTTACCTTAGGTACGTTACCTAAGGTACGTAACGTACCTAAGGTACTTACCTAGGAACCTACCCAAGCCCCCAAGTTTGCTTGGCTGCCACTTATGATTGAGAGGGCCACTGCAGGTGGGCACTGCTTGAAATGGCAGGGTGCGTAAGTACCTAGGTACCTTACTGACCTCCTCCTACTGGATTACCTTAACGGCTCATGTTCGGACCCTGCCCCCTGCCCCTGCCTGTACATACATACAAACGATTTGGTCCTCTCCATACATGTGTATCCCGAGCTTCACTCAGACAGGTCTCGTACATAGGTAGTCTCTAATTTATCTGGATTTTTAAGGCTACATTAATATCAATATCAAACAGTATTGGCACAAAAGAAGTTGTCGTGAGACAGAATTCTAGAAGAGGCTAGCTAACCTCTTCGGACGTAGATTAGTAAGACATCGGGGGAGTCAAGGTGCAAACCGCACCTGCAGTCAAGTCCATCCTCCCTCCTTTGGCATCTGACGTCTACACGAACCTAATATCCATCTACTGCCCGGAGGCCCCGTCCTTGACTCGACACGCTCTATCCGCCAACTCCTAATGCAACTGACCAACATGAGAAAATGGCCCAGAGCTCTCGGACCTTGAGCGGTTGGAACGATTGTACAGAAGAGAAGCATGGGTTTCGACTATGGTATAGAATGACTTGAAAAACGAGGGTATCTAACATCGAAAAATATCGAAACACTGCGCCGCCATGCTTGGACATGGGGAAGGCCGTCTGGCGGACCTGACTGGCATCTTGTCCAAGATCAAAATCCCCTGAACGGGTCTTCACCGTAGTGTGATTCTTCATCTCCCGCCCTGCTACCAGCGTAGTACGAGTTCGTTCCGCGACTGCCGCCGCGCGACCCGTAGATGTCTCGGTGTCGGCTGCGACTATGGCGGCGGCGGCGCTCCTTGCTCTGCCTTCGAGCTCTGTGCCGCGTTTCCTCCGTTCTGTTGGGGGTGCTAGGCACGTTCGCAAGCGGACTAATGAAGGCTTCCATTCGAACCGTGCCGATCGCCTCGAAGAAGTTGCCGTTAGGGCGCGACAACGCATCCGACGTCCGTTGCGAGCCCGCCGCACTGTTGGCCCGTGTCATGTTGCTCGACACTTGGGACTTGATGTCGGAAAAGCCCGCCGTGTCGAAGCTGGCTCCTGCCGCACTGTTGGCAGAGTCGTGCATCGAGCTGGGCGCCGGAGAGAAGCCACGGAATGAGACTGGAGGGGGGACATGCCCCCCGGTGTTGCTTCTCTTTCTCCCGTGAAGGGCCACCTGGCTGGCGCACTCGTGCACGCGCCCTTGGCCTCGGCCGTTGAATCGCTGGATCCTCGGAGGCGCAGCAGAGTCATTGGACAGATCACGTTGATGCGTTGCTATGGGCCCAAGCCCGTCAGCATCCATATCTACAGGGAAACTCGGCAGAGGTTCCGGCTCCTCGGGGAGGCTAGATTGTATATCTGGACCATGACGCCTTGTAAAAGTTGGGTTCCTGCCCTTGGTTAGCCGTATGGAATCGCGAATTCCCCCTCGCTTGATCTTGGCCTTGGATATATCCCGGTCGGGAGGAGGAGCGGCCTTCGGGGGCGCAAGAGACGGTGTGATATCTGGAACTTCCTGCTGGGAGTGAGCGAGGAACGAGAGGGACATGAGCCAGAGGTAGTGGCGTTCAGCCGAGATGGCCGTAAATTTCAAGGCTCTCTGAGGCGTCAGGATCAGGATGGACCGGTTGAAAATGTGAGTTTCTCCTTTCGGGATAGGGTTATCGTCCTTCACATCCAGAACGGACTGAATAGTCACTACATTTCTGTTAACATAGGCAATGCGGCAATATAGAGGCAGCACAACTCACGTTTACGTCCGGGTTTGCCCATCAGGGCGTTACCAGATACCGGCTGCTTGCTACTCCACAGGATCGCTCGTTCGTACGGAGACAGCCACACCCATCGCTTATGACGGTCGTTGCTATTCTCCTCTCGGCTGCCGTCAGCCACCCCAAAAGACTTTCGCCTCCGAACGTACTTGAACATCCATTCGCCGACCATTGTCTGGGCAATCGCCTCTACAACACCGGGAGCTTGTTGCGAGCTGGCAACAGAAAATGCGTTGGTGAGTTCAGTGTTTGCTGTATTGTTAGATAGTTGATGCCTATGAGTGTGATATCCGTTCCGCGGCGCCGTGATGTCATTGTCTGGCAGAGGAGGCAACTGAGGGCTTTCCGGTGCGTCCTCGGACCCTGACAAGAGGGGTGGCGAACGGCTGCCTTGCCTCCGGTATCGTCCACCCCGAGGTAGAGCAGCTACAGAACGGACCTTCCGGAGGCTATTGTTACTATAAATGCTACCCTTGCGTCGACGTTGCCAGCCGCCTCCGTAACGTGAGGGACTGTGCGGCCCATCACTGGGCGCACTGGCTGTGAAGGCTGGCTGCCTTGAGCTTGCTCGGGTGGGGATAGGAAATGGAGGTTCTTTTATATCAGGAAGGCTAGGGCTTCCGGAGCGACCATGATGTGTGGATATACCGTTCTGAACCATGGCAGCCTTCCGCATACCGCTCCCCCGCGAACTTGCATTCGTTCCGACTGAGGGTGGTCGAGACGACTGTTTTCGAACGGGGGCGTTGCGGGCATTGCGTGCATTGGCCAGAGTGAAGCTACTGTATATTTCAGACTGTCCGGCTTGTTTCGCGATACTCTGCGAATCTCTTGCCGATGGCCCAACAACACTGTCTGGTGACATCGAGCCCATTGAAGGAGTGGACTCCTTCCCATGTCTGTTCGTTCCGGGATTCGGGTTGGGAGCCGAAAGAGCTGTTCGATATTCCACATCGCTAAAGTCACCATCCTCGAACTCATCTCCATCATCAGAACTTCCGACATCGAAACCAGCAAACAAGCTGCTTATACGAGGGGGCCTTTGCAGGAATCCTCTGTCGCCGGACAAAGGGCCATTGTCATTGTTGCCCGGATAGTTATCGTGAGCCTCCGATGCATACCATCGTTTCGCCTGATGTGATGATTCGAAACTCTGCTTTTTCGCTAGTCGCCTAGGATTTCGTGCCGGCAGCTTCCCTGGCACGGGAGTGAAGGCATGAGCTTCGATCTCTGGATTCGCTTTGGGGGAAGATGGCCGGGACGAAATAGCGGAGGGATGCAAGTGCCTAGGCAATCTATCAAGTCTTTTGTCTACTCGAATCTCTTCCGTCTGGACGGCAACAGACTGAGACATGACTACAGGTTGCTGGATAATAGAGACCTGGCAACCAATATCTTTTGAGTGCTGAGGAAGACGATGCTCGCGGGGAGTTGGCGGGAGGCTTGTTGGTGGGACGACGCTGATACTGGGGATTGTCAAAGGGGCTACGTGCTTGCGATCAGGAGCCTTATCAGTCTGTGTGGCAGCTGATCTCGTTTCTGCAGCTTTCATAGTTGTTTCGGAAGCGGACATCCGGGTAGAGAACGGGGGCATCCCTGGAGCGCTCAGAGGTTCAGTAGTTTGGGACCCAGACGATACCGTTGTACGCATTGTAGGTTTGGCGTCGTCTGATCCATTCGAACGGTTGACATGAACTCGTTTTCGACGCTGGTTCGCTTCGATCTCGCTGTCGCCACGCTGCGACCTCTCTATCTCTTCCAACAGGTCCTCCGCCCTCGCCACAGATTCCCGGGACGATGGTTTTGAAGGGGCTAACTCGGGTGAAGGAGGTGGTGAGTATTGCACGGCCGCATCTGTGTACTCCGCGGTTTGTTTGGAGAACTGGATCTCTTCGTCCTCCTTTATATCGTCTTGAACTGTTGCGAGCACAGTCGGGTTGGTAAGTCGCCGTCCTCGAGCCAGGCTACCAGAGCGCGAGCGAGAACGAATCTGACTTTCAATACTAAAGTTGCGCTGGTGCTTCCTGGATATGACGCTCTCGCGACTCAAGTTACGATTGTGGCCAGGATTCGAAAGCACGCTCTGTCGACCGTCCGGGTCCGTTTCAGAGTCTTCGTCTTCGTCAAAGTTCAGTTCGTCAGCTAGGCTGATTCCGTTGAGTTTGCCTAAGCCAGCGCCATTGATAGCAGAGAATCGAACACTACTTGTCAAGCTGTGGGTACGGGCACTAGCACTGTCATTGTCGTTATCTTCAGCGTCGCTTTCCAGCCCAGGCTGAGCAACATTTGCTTGTGCCAATTGAAGCGATTCAACCTCTTCGAGTACAGCTTTCAGTCGGGTCTCAGCTACATGGACTCTTCGCTCAAATTTCCGTCGCTCCTCTTCCCAGTCGTCCCTTTCCTTCGCCCACAAATTATGCACTCTTTGTGAATCTTCTTCCTGTGCTCGGATCTTCTTCTGTGCCGCTTCGAGTCGTCTTTTCGTATCCGCTGATGTTTCTATAGCTTCGTCTCGCTCCTGCGTGATGTCACCAAGAGCCGACGAGGTTCCTCCCTCGAGCACAGCTAATTGGCGTTTGAGAGATCGGGACTCTTTTGCCGTTTCGGATATGTTTGACTGCAACACCTCTTTTTCCTCCTGAACGCCATGCAACGATGTTTCCAAGTCTTCGATAATCTTCAGTTTATCATCCTGGTCACGTCGGAGGGCGAGGATCTCCGATACAAGATTGGCATGCAATGTTGGAGTAAACCGCCGAGGATCCAAAATACTTAGATTCTCTTCAGCAGCCAACTCCCTGGAGATGCGCTTGTTTCGATTCTCGGTCTTCTCGGCCGGCGAGTCTGGTGGGGAGGAGGATGGTATGCCCGTCGGTGTTATGGATCGTCGCGGCTTTCTCGATTTTCGAGACGGTGTCCGATATGGAGTGCCTACTGGCGTTGGCAAGGCTGCAGCGGCTGCCTTCTTTAGCTCGTCCTCCATTTTTCCGGTAGGTACTGCTCAATCTGCTTATACACGCCCTTCCCAACGACGATTTGGCTGTCCCAATGGTGCGGGACCGATGGATCTGGCTATCTATGGAGTTAACAAAACCATAACCAGCGCATTTTGACAGCGATCATCCCATATATTCGATGTAGGTCTATGCGCGAAGGACTGGGCTGTCTCGCATATATCTACTAATGGAGAGAAGTCCCCCGAGAATAAGCAAAGACTAGGCAGTCTTTGCGAGGTACAGGTTGTCTCTCGCGTTGGACGTTCAAGTCTAGCCCCACCGTTAGCACGGTTGTCCCTGCTCAAACGCGGAAGGACGGATTTGAATCAGGGATGATTTGGTTTTGAATCAAGTCGCACGACGGTGAGTCGCGTTGCAAGGGATTGATGATGGATAGAATTATAGACTTTCGCCAGTGAGACAGTGATTCGTCGAGAAAGCTGGCCTAGTCTGCACCAAGGTAATGCAGATTGAAGAGTCGCTGTGTTACTTACCTTCAGGTTCTTGTCTGGGGTAAACCCATTTACATCTGATCTTTCAATGGACAAGGTTGGACCCTTACCATTAAAGCTCCGTCGCTCGGGCGGGCCCTTGACAAGGTGTATTGATCCGAATTGAGGCGAGAGGCTTCGTTCCACGACACCTTGGCCAACACGCCCAATCATGCCAAAATCATGCAGGAACGAGACAGGGAGTTCAATCGTATAGCGGCGCGTATTATAACCGTCTGGGTATCTAACAAATCGTGGGGCAGATCCCAATCAGTGATGGCAACGAAGGGACCTGCATTAAGTTGCATTGTCAGCTGCAACCTCATTATAGCTTTGCGTTGGTCAGGACACCAAAGCGCCCCGGCTACAACCGCCAACGTAGCACTGGTACCGGCCTAGTATACACTAGGATGTAATCGATTTTTTTTCTCCTCCAAATTGTTCACGGACACGGCGTTGCAGTAAACTAACCTAGACGTCCATATGCGCTCAGGTAAGCCTGCGCACGACCAGTTTGTGTCGCTGCTATTTCGTCGAAAATATGACAATCTTTAGGTGTCGGTCCGTCCCGTGGGCATCGTGTGACTCTGATTCCGATTCTCCTTTTCGAATGCCCTGTTGCTTGTAGAAAACTTCTTCCTGATGTTGATTTCCCTCGGAAGGGGAAGACGTGATGTGAGACGTAGCAAAAAATATAAAAATAAAAAATAAGGAAAGGTGTAACTCTAATGGCTAGATTGCCGCGAAGGTCGATCTCGCGGGATCTCCCTGAATGCCAATGTTTATATCAAGTTATTGTTCTCCATATCGCGACAATAATAAGTTCACACAAAGGGCTCGATACAGAGGAGAAGCAAGATGCAAAGATTCATTTGCAACGGCAGCAAAATGGCCTTCAGAGTGGCGAGAGTGGCATGACGAGTGCCAGGCCCCCAGGGTTCCTGAACCCCGTCCCATGTCCGTGTACCTGTCCTGGACTGAGAAAGAGGTACGCGATATCCACTCTTGTGGACATGCCCCTGGCCTACGACGAACGACATTAGCATGGAGGTACTGCCGCCGGGCACTACGTCACGAAATACTGCAGACTAATCGTACTCGTAGACCTATCGTAACGTTTGAATTCACCCTTGCGTTGTTCCGGTGTACTTGCGTATCTAATGACCACGAGGTGAGCACGAGGTAGAAGCGTCCCCCATCCTTTTGGTAGCACCGGCTCTCATGTAGAGATCCGCATATGTTACAGACTTATTTAAGAACCAGGGAATTTTGTTGCATATCGTCTGTTCATTCTGCTGTTTTTTTAAAGTTACGCGCACCTCCGCTATATGTACACTGTATCACCTGCTACCTGGGTGTAGTTGGACATAAGTAGTCATGTCCCACACTGACGGGATCATCAGAGACCCAGTACTTAAGTTCGGTCGAACTAGTGCAAAGCAATCTGAAAAGGGGAGCGATGGACCCCTGGGATTGATTAGGTGCTAGTCTCAATTCATTAGGCTAATAGAACTCAGCTCCAGATGCAGCGTAGCGTATACTCGTAGAGCCTACATAGATGACCCCCAAAAAAAGACTTGAAGAGTTACTTGTCCAGCTTGTCTGTCTCGATTATAAGTTAGGTTGCATGATTCCACCACCTACAAGTGCACCGTATCTTATGTCTTAGGCATCAGAAACGTTTCAGACGAATGAGATACTAAGGCTGACGACTCACGAATTGATTGGCGGCCAGCATCGTTGTTGCGTAGGTACCTAGGTAATGTAGGTAGTATACCAAATTCCAGTTTGACAATCTACCACGCAAGCAAGGAATTACCCAATTTCAAAAGACGAGCCGGCCTGGGCGAGCTAGACTCTATCGGACTGTATCTATGCACATATTCAGCATGGGCGTTCTTGCTAGTACATATTTTTAATCCGAAGAAACCTTGTACACCATCCACTGTAACTCTGCGGAACCAGCCGACTTGATCTTGTACCCACCCAAACCCCCCACTTGGTTAGATGATTAATTGTGTGTACGTTGTATGTACATTCTGTAGGAAACGCATGCGTACGATAACTACCTACTAATGCGCATGCGCACGCACATATGATCCCTTTGGCTGGATAACTGTTTACGATAACTCGACGATCCAACGAGCCTCTCAGGTAAGAGACGCTCAGCCATGCAATTTCCTTTTCCGATATCATCCCACTTCTTGTTCAAAGAGATCTTGGATTCGGGTGGTTCTTGCATTCCGTTCGGCTCCGGGGAACGATGCACTGGAAAAGAAATAGCCACATGGGGTAAGAACCATTCTGCACGAATCATATTGTGTTGTCTAACAGACCTTCGGACCTGACAATGTCACTGACGGCGTCCGGGCCCACAGGAGCTTTCTCCAATCGCATTACATAGTAGGTTGAGCAGCAACGCCCAGAGCCTGCCAACCCGTATGTAATGAGTACAAAGATTCCATTCTACCTAGCTCCGATTTCAGGTCAGTCGCTAGCTTCATGGAGGAATGTTATTCGTAAGTACATAGTACACTGCCTAAGCGTAAAAGTTTACTCCCTTGCAGCGGGTTGGATTTTGAGCACGCATATGCGTAAGGCTGGAGCAGGAATGGACCTAGATGATAGTAGCTCTTCAGCTAGCGCCTCATTGTCTTTTTTTTTGTCATTGTAGATGATCTGTGGCGTAGCTGTACAGAAACCGAGCGTTTCAGACAAATCCATGGCTTCTATTAGCCTCCCGGCATCAGTTGATTTTTCTGGCCAGAATACCGCTAGACATCAAGATTAACCACTGCGTATGTAATGTCGAAGCACTAGTAGCAACATTGAAATATGCCAGTCGAGGCAGAGTTAAAAATAAAAAAATAAAATAAAAATAAAAAGTGAGCCGGGTGCTAGCAGGGGGCGCTGGCTAGATGTACAATAACTGGCTCCCTTTTTTTTAAACTCTGCCTCGCCAGTCATGCTGTATTCAATTGCACTCGAGACCGTAATTCTACACAAAAAGTTGAAACCCAAGGCAATAATCACCTGAGCTCCAGCTCCCCCACCCATATCATGTGAATCGTGAGCAATGCAAGCTAAAGCCACAAAACTCGCCTTAAGCATGAGTCCTGCAACGCTAGCAACAGGAGCATGGATTATCTACAGAGTAACACCACCAATGCATGTATTTCTCTCCTTTCTCACCCGAACTCATGGTACTGTACTGCCTAATGTAAACAAATATTTGCTTGGGACCATACATAGGCGGTTGTGCACAGACCAGTCTCCCGGGTCTGTACTTCAAATCCTGGACCCGCGGATGTTTACCGTTTCTGATCATCTCTCTCAGAATTACGAGCCTCCACTTGAAGCAGTACCGAACTTTTTATCCCTACCGAGTACCAGTCCCATCCGAAAACTGGCGTTGGGCAGCCCTGCCTATCTTCTAACGCCACCTGTGCATGCGTAAGTAGTACTACGTAAGTCTGCGCTCGGAACGACTATACACCTGTAAACTCATATGCCGACCTTCGTAGTCTAGGACTTGCAATACTACACTATTGCTATCACATCTAGGCCCATATACTTCATCCAACAGCCACTGCGCAGGAGACTGGTCAAGAATGCATACTCGTACAAAGGGTGCTTCTCGATCTAGCCCCTACCATTAGATACTTTGTATTACCTCCCAAATCCTTGCAACCGAAATGATTGAGATACTAGGGGGCTAGCTCCTACCCCTGACAGCTATGGATAGTATTACCGTGTGACCCCACTATCACCTACTCGTACACGGTACTGGAGTAGGAATTTGTGTGCTCGTTGACCGTACAAGACCGTACTATTCTAGATATATAGTAGGTGATGGAATGAATACCTTGCGAAAATCTAATTACCAAGTAATCGGGCGCCTGAGCTCAGCTATCGGTAGCCCCCATCCCACAATTCCAAAGAAGGTATACGCATCGCAGTATACACGCCCATTTGACTTTTTTTACTTTTGCAGATTCGAGAACTTAAATATATGTTGAGTGTAGTTATACAACAGCACCTGTTGCTCGCTGCGTTACGTTTCTTACCAACTTCAAAGGTTTGCCTTGAGCTATATTGTGTGCTCTTAAATCGAATACCTATAGGCCGGGGGGCAGGCTCAGCAGGGTCTCCCACTCCGTATAATCGTGCGTACACCAGTATGCACTGCAGCACCAACACCCAGGCGGGCCAGGCGAACGGGGATCCAGGGGGGCAGGATAGTGTGATAGCACATTAGTCTCACCAGCCGGCAGCACATATTAAACCCTGGGTAAAATATGGGGAGCTGGAGACTACGTAACTAGCATCGTCGGCGGTGCTCGGGTGGATGTGTGATCCCCTGACGCTCGGGCCTTTATACCTTTCAAGGTTCTCATGCATGCGAAAAGTGTCACAACACACGAAATGGCACCCAGACCGTTTAGCGAAATAGCCATCCAGAACGCCGCTTCCGTGTTCCATCCGCGTAGAACAATCATTGCCTATCATCATCGGCTTCACGACTCCAAACCCCCAATTGAAGCTTATGAAAAGGGGCCATATCAGTTGCTGCGCCCCCTTGAACCCGATATCCTCATTTACTTTCGTCGCACTGCAAGTATGCATGCATGGACAGTTCACGAATTACATCAACAATGCTAATAATACGTAGTCATCGGTTTGTATCTAAAGCACCCAGTCGACATTGTATAAGGTTCATTATCGTACACGTGCAATGTAACAGTGGGAAAGTCACCTGGGTGTATTGCTTGATTCGTTAAAGTGGGGGTTAGCCGTTCCTATTGCACAAGTCGGCGCTCGAGGTCAAGATGCATTTATTGCCACTTCGGAAGAGCAGTTCTGGGGCTGGTGAAGGTGATGACACTCCCGGTTTCACTGCATTCTCGAGCCTATCACTCCAGGCAGAGGTATCTCCAGCCCCCTTCAAATCGAACCACTGACCAGAGACATTATGAGGTGTCCACTGATTAATCGCCCAAAGCTCAGCTCTCTAGCCGAGTCTATAGTCTCAAAGTGGTACCTGGCGTTGTCCAGACCCGTAGATCGGAGCACTTTCAACGACCACGAATCCCTCGCCATGTGATTGGACTGGACAAGCCACCCCTTTGACCTTTGGGTGGCTCTAAAATCAGCTTTACATGATGCAGCTGTCGAATTTGTCCATAAGTCAGCTGTAAGCCTATCAAGTTGTCTCATACAATGCTTTGGGGCCTATTTTAAAGGATCTACCGGACCGATGCTATTGGTATTAATTTTTACACTGATGAAACGAGTGACGCAATTCAATGTCTGTGATGAATGCGTTGTATGTGCAGCGGTATCTGGAGCGGAAAATCTACCTAGTCAATGTTGCTAATCCTCGACAAAGGCCTGCCTCCAAGTAATTCGTCATGGCATTACTTTGTAGAGACTGTAGTTGAAACCTCGCTAAAACACACGAGGACACATCACTCATTATTATACGTACAGTTATGTGAAGAGCAGACCCAGAAGCTTCCACCACTGGTAGCCTGAAGTTCGAAAATGGGATCTAATATCACAACTATTTCCCATTTCACACTAGTAGGAGGTTCTCTTGTGACCATCGCTCTGCGCGGCGAGGTCACGTTGTTGGAAAACTTGTTGTCCGAGGCTTCAGGAAAAGGATAGCTGATCTTGAAGGTTTTTTTTTTTGTTTCCTAAGAGGTATATAAATCAAATGAAATGTTTTTGTACCTCAAATCATCTAACAACAAGCATGTCTTAGATGTTTCCGATCTCCTTCATGTGCCACCAATAGTCACCAACTACTTCATAACATGGGGCTAGACTCCCTTTCTGGGAATGTGGTATATAAAATGTGTTCATGTCGATGATAGAGGCCCGGAACTGTTGTCAAGGATCCCAGATCCTGAACTCAGCAACAATGACACCTCAGGGACAATCTGATAAGTTGTCTCGCCACCGACCAGCTTCCCGCGGGTGATCCGTGTAAGATTTTAAGTCCAGGAGTCACAGATTCTTGAAAAAAATGTAGAGTGACCATAGCACTTCTTCCAATTATGAGCACAGATCTGGCCTCCTTGAAGGGGACCGCCACAAAAGCCTGCAATCTGCGAATAGGCATTTTCAATCTCCCATTGAGGACAAGTCTGTGCGGCTCCCCAGGAGCAACCCCACACGACTGAGCTGGCGTATCGGGCCAGCAACATCCCCGACTGCTTTTCCCAGCGGGGGATTTTGGTGCCATTATTGCACCAGCCGCTGAATATTGCGAGCGCTCCATCGTGGTCATCTTGCCGTTCCATAGCTTTGTAACATGTATGTTCCGTGCTGGGGATGGGCTTATTAGGGTCTCCGCGCTTTATATATCCCGTGGGAAAGACGGCATCGGCCAACTGAATAGGTTCACCGTATATATCCTCGGCCGTTAGGGACGATGAATTCGTCAGGCGGGGCACGAAGTACATGCCATCTTTCAGATTCGGATCGACCATGTAACAGCTGGCGAGGACAGCGCCAGCGGCGGTTAAGAAGATTGTGTTGAATTGCATTGTGGCGTTCTTCGTGCGGGAGATTGGGAGTTGATTTATATCATGTGAGAAGGTCTGTGATTAAGGGTTGAAATGGGGCGTGGAACGATCGTGTATCGAGATTTATAGAGCTAGAAAAGTCCAGTTGAATAAGGTGGGCAGGATACATCTATATAATGCCTAGTCAAGAACCCGAAGGGTTCTCTTTCGCGTGCTTTCAGTGCCTACGGGAGCCTTTTGTGTGCCCTACAAGGTCACTTAGCAATAGATTTCTAACTTGCAGTTCGTACCGGTATGATGACTCTGACGTTCGGACAGGGGGTGGCTGTCCGATACACGAACGCATCAAAACCAGGGAAGGGATTAATCAGCGCCTTTCATGATCGCTGGTGCCTACTATGGCCTATTAAACTTAATTTCAGGACGACATTAGAGTTAAACTCTGCCGTCACCTCGACTAGGGCAAACCTACGCGGTCCCTCGATATATGGTCTTACCGCAAGCTGCACCTTGTTATAAATGCAACAATTATGTAAAAAAGAGCAATCTGCATAGACACGTTATCAAGTAAGGAATCATGCAGGCTATCGTTATCAATATTTTAATCAGCTCTTTGATTTTGAAATGTGGGCAGCTTATCCGTCACCCTACGTGGGCGCCTTTATCTGGCCAGTATACCATACGCTCGAGACATCACACGCAACTCTACTCGTTATCTTGAACGGCAGGCCATACATATATGAGATTGTGAAGTAGTAGGATTGCTAGCAACCAAGAGATAAAAGAATGTCGCAAGCGTTTCCGGTCTGATGAGCGTAAGAGGGAGCCCTGGTTAGGGAACATGAGTATGGTTGATGTGATTTACAGGACATTGACCTTTTACGTAGGTAATAATACCGAGTCGAAGTAAGATCCATCAGGGTTACACTGAATTCAAAATCAATTTGGAGCACTAGACCCAAGGTTTATCCAGACCTGGTGTGTTATGTACTGCATATGCATCTTTTGGTGGTGCGGATATTTAGTTAGGCAGGAAGCTTAAGCAGAGAAAGACAAAGAGCCCGAGGACGAATTCAACCTCAAAGACACTATTCCATGAGGTGTAAATATGAAGTGTAATCAATAGGGCCACTGTAACGCTACAAGAAGTCTGTGAAGCATGCTATACCAAACGCGCGATAAAGCCAAGAACCCGAACCCAAATTTGATATGTTTTGGTGTGCTGTTGATACCGCGATGCGAGTATTCGAGAGTGTATCAATCATTCTTTATAGCGTATGTTTGATGACTGATGGGCGGCGCCTGGAGTGTGAGTCGCGGTTAGTTGATAAACCATAACAGACAATCACTACGACCCAGATCTGTGCTAATATCTGATGAACTGATTCAAGCCCCTCAAGAAAGTCGATAAATATATCTTAGCCATCAGCTGTTAATTACTCTAAGACCCTGAAATTGCTGCGGATTATTAAGTTTAGAGAGATTTGATAAGGCAAACGTTAGATCTATAATAAGATCTATATAATACCATGTCTTTTTGAAGGCATGGAATGAAATAAAGTACGAATCCTTAGCAAGGTAGTCCCGACTGTCTATTGCTTATAAAGACTTTCAGAAAGGGTTGTCTCGTCTTGAATTCATCTGAGAGGTATAAACCCCTAGAACTTGTCCCATATTCTTGCTATAATATAGTTGCTTAAAATGTTTTCATTATTACTAGACCATATGTTTCCCAAAATCTAAGCAGTGAAATACCGTACTCGAATCAGACTCACCTGACAAATCTCAAATCTTGATCGAAGAGAGGCAGAAAGTGGGTGTGAGCAAGAGAAAGCATGGTTATGAAATTGAATTTCATAGGGAACTTACCATGACGACTAGTCTAACATTATTTTTTCTCTTCTATGAAGCCCGGAAACTTGCCTGCTTGACATATCTCTTATAAGTGCATCGCACAATGGTGTATACTTTAGTTTCTTTGATTACAAGTTATAGCACCGATGACGTGTAATCAATGTAGTTAAAAACAACGAACATTCCCTCTTCTACCAACCACCGCAATATCAACAACTTTGGCGTCCGTTTATGAAAACTATATCGGGGTTGAATAGTTAAAAGCGAAAGACAGTCCATCTTAGTGGGTGTTAGTACTTGTTCCAAAACACTATAAGATTCGTATGCTTTACATTAGCGTATCATTGGTGGGAATATGTTTGGTCTGGAAGTTTTCGGTCGTAGTCACTGCGCTATTATAATGAAAACATGCTTTGCTAATCAGCTAAAGGTCTTATCTTGTTATAGATCATGAAGAATCCTTCGGTTTCACATCATAAGTGGCAATCCGGTGTGTACCTGTAATCAAGACTGCCACGAGCCAACCAAAGTAGTTGTGTAGGAAGAATGTTCCATCGGGGATTTTATATTAAAATTCGTTTACCTGGATGCAAGTGTTACAAACAATAAAATTATATTGGCCCGCCTAGACGTAACTAGACGTGCTTGGATGAGAAGTCATCTTCAATAGTTGACTGCTCATCATTACCTTCAAAACTATCATTTCACGGCCTGCAGCAAACTCAAAATGTTCCACCGGGCAGTTTCACCACAATAGAGTCTAGTCATTTTGAATTTTAATACGTCTACCTCCTTCCATTTGACATGAACACGACATTCATATTTTGTATTTAAGGGGCGTGCGATGATTCCCATCCCCATTATAGTTCACATCTATCACAGATATCTTGACCTAGTACTATGCGAGCGACTGGAATGGAGCAAGACATAAATTACGTAAGTGGATTCCAGGTCAGTTATACCAACGCAAGATAGGCAAGGCGACACGATATCGGCAATTAGAAGCGAGGCTGTTCGTAAATACAGTACACATGTGCAACCTCGGCTACTGAAGGATGGGTTATATGTTATTAAAATTGAAAGAACTGCCTTGGCAAGCCATAATTTCACTGTTCGAGACAAACACAAATTCTTATATCCGACCACACATCTGCCTCGGAAGAGCGACATTCTGACTGCTTATTAATACGACTAACGAGAAGTGGACCAAACTTGCTTATCATGTATTCAAGACCGTGCAAGAGGACATGGATAGTAAGTTGTATATCCGAATTTAAACATCTTCGCCTTGATTCTTCTGACTAACGCTTCAGGCCACAACCATGATAATCAGAGCGGAAACCCATAGGAGTGAAAATTCCCTACTGATGGTGAAATTGACAACCCGAGATATTGAAGGGCCAATAATAATCACTCCAATTCTCTGGCATGGCAAAGTCAGTAGACAAAGATGGAGAAATATCTCACAGAAGTGCGCAGGGATTATATGATTAGATGACGATGTCGCTGGCTGCAAAGAACAATAGTCCTATAGAAAATAACAGTACACAAGCTACACCTTTCCCAACCCAGCCAATGACCAGTAAGCATAACGCATTGCAGTGGCGGTTCGGAGCCCCACCAAGTGCGACGAGGCTCTGTGTATCTCAGTCTCACAGCACTTGAAGAGTGAGGCTTTCTAGCACGCTGTCTGTTTCTTGGGGCACGCTAAGTCGAATGAATCGGGCTGCTGACCCGAGGACCGAAGACACTTCGTAATTTGACCAATGCTACCTACCCAAGATGATCGATGTGCTGGGTCGGGTATTTGATGTAACGCAGGCATAACATGCACCTCGGTGGCCGCGGCTGGGAAGGTAGATAGGTAAGTAGGTAGGTGGTGTAATCCAAGTAAAATAGATCAACCCCACGGGAATAAGAATTGGACGGTATCATACAGCCCGGTATCTAATTCTCCACGATTCTGGCGCCTACCTACGTAATCTTTGTTCTGATGTAAGTAAGGGTGAACACGTCCACAGTAGGTAAGCAGCTGTTGAATGCTCAAAAATAGTCGTTTCGGCTGCATCAAGAGTGGAGTTCGTGTCTATCAAAGGACGAAAACGACATGACCCTGGTCCCGAAACAAATCGAATATCCGATATGCGTCGCAGTCCGAACTTTATCAGCGGCGCAAAGTTCCCAACTCGTTCATTACAGCGGCACACTGACTCGATAGACTTATGCATAAGCAAGCGGATCAGAGACTTTTCTTCTGAAGCGCATTCGGGTTTCTTTCACAATCTCGTATCATAAATATCGAGGTTCTGTTATTGCATGAGATGAGACACGTTTTGAGGCGAGTGCCCGCATGTGAATTTCCATTCTACATTCTGCATAATGCAATGCACTGAGAAGTAAGCAGGCCCGGGTGTTCGCACGACGCAACACGTAATATGTATAACATACCAACAAAACCTGAGATTTCAGATCTATTAGGGCTTTTCCCGATATTTTTCGAGACTCCACACGCCAAAGAAGGTAATAAGTCATTAGAAAGGGTTGTAGATAAGAAAATGACAACAATAACATGGAATTCCAGTTGCCCAGTGTCCACGAACACACTAAGCTCAACTCATAAGTACCGACTATATGCAGTAGGTACGTACTCGTATGTGTATCCGAAAGGCAAGGATGTTTTAACGATCGTATGGGGATGGTTGACTGGGGGGCTTTACCGGGAAACCCCTTCGTGGCCCTCGCGCTTCGGAAAGCGCTCCGTGAAGCGGCATTGGCTGCGGCCCTGTGGCCATGTGGACTGTGCGCTGCCTGCTGCCGCCAGAGCGACATGCCTCCCCGGCCAGCCTTTTGGTCCTGACCTTAGCTTTGACCTTAGCTTTGACCTGGAGGCCGAAAAGGGTCGCCGCAGTTGGCTGCATGGAATGTTCGATGTGCCATATCACATCGTGGACAGACACACGGCCGGCCAACCATAAGTGACAGACCTGGCTGGGACGTCTGATCGCAATATGAGTTGTTGTAAACTGTGGGCAGAGCGCGTTTCCTATGCAGGGTCATAGCAACAAGTTCACAAACGCATCAGAGTGCACATTTAGCCGGTTATGACCTTTTGTAATTCCTGGATGACATTTCGGACACGCGGGACAAAGCTTCGAGTTGTGTTTTGTGCAAAGGATTCCCACCCTTGAAAGGCATTGATGACACTGCATTTAACCTACCTACGTGATGTGATGAAAGGTCCTCAGCGGAACGGGCTGGCCAAGTTAGGAAGGAGGATTGGAGTTGAAGAACTTTTCCTTTTGGGATCTAAAGCCAACCTTTCAATGCATGCCTAGTAGATCGCGTGGGAGATACGCATAATCAAGTCTTGGAACTCAAATCAACTCTCATAGGTCGCGTGGGGGGTTGTACTTTTGAAACGAAGATGACCTCGTACCTTGGGCCAACTCGTCTACGATGTGAGGTGTGTTGGGAGTTGCATATTGAGTCTTTTGCCGAGCACATTTGCCTCATATCATTGCGCCTGTTCCTTCGGCCTGCATCGGGTGGGAGCGGTGAGCGGACCAGGAAGCACGAGTCTCGCTGTAGATTACAAACCCCCTGGCAAACATGTGCTGTCTGTTAGTGAGTATGTGCTTGTGCCTCGCTCGAAACGTCTTCAATCGAGGCGAGTTGAGAAGTATCAGCCTGCCTACCTAGGTGCCTAGGTAGTCTGCTGAACTTTTCGTCCACTTCCGCATATTACCAAGCAAGATTCGTAAGCTGCCGTAGTGTACATGAGCCACTTCCTCGTACTTGAGCCATTCACAAACAACTGCTTGATTAACCGACGTCACGCTCGCTTGAGTGTTTCGGTAATCGTGTAGTGCCGCTGTCACCGGTCGGAATGGCGGATGGCGGATCTTGTTATCAACTCCTCCTATCGCCGAAATGAGGCGGCTACACAATCTTCCGGCCGCAAATATCGGGCTTGCACAATGATGTCGATATTGTTGAACATGGTGCCGATCATCTGAAAGGTATGCAATGTTTTCCAGCCAGTCAAGTCATGCTCGCAATGCCTGTTCGCGTAAGTGAGGATGAAAGTGAGGAACGACCCGAGAACCAGATGCTACGGCGCAAGTCGCAGAATGCTGGTACTAGGTTTGTTGAACTTCATTCGCATCTTTGCTGCTTCGATAGCCATGGCCCTGGTACGGGAAGCACGTTGCAGGGTCGCTCGGGCATAACCCCGAGCTTTCGAGAAGCAATCTTGGATCCATAGCTCGTGGAGCGCAAGTGATGACGATGCGGTGAAGAAAGGAGTCGACACCGTGGCAATTGCGCTTGGGCTTGCCGTGTATGGGCTATCGTGGTCGGTCTAGGATGCATCAAAAAGATGCATCATGACGAGCGACACGACTACCGGTGACTTTTGCCGCAGGCCGGACCCTGAATGTGCACTACTGAAAATCCTTCTGGTGGCAGATTCGTCTAGACGCCCAGACGCCCAGGATGCCAGGAACGGAGTAATGATGATGTAATTCTCGGCTATGCGTTGATGTTCAGAGAGAAAACCGACTGTCGAGGGTTCTCGCCGTTCTCGCTGCATGGTGCTAGGCTATGTGACCAGGTAGTTCGCATGTATGTTGTGGTGTTCACGGTAACGAGGTGAGGCACAGGGTTAACGTTGGACCTCGCAAGCCACGTCGGATCCCGCCGGGAAGATTGTTTCTACGATGCCTTGTTGTTCCTGAATATCATAATCCATATCTTATTGACTGGGTTGGACGGTACCATGGTAAAGAAAATCGCTTTGACAGACCGGTGTGTAGGGTAGGTAGCCATCAAGATTCGAACGCCGAAAGTTGATGACCTTCCACTTTGGCCTAGGCTCAGACTCCACACAAGAACCGAGTCTCTGGTTCTGGAGAGCTCGCTAGAGTCGATGGGAGCGCAGGGAGGCATTATCTGCGTCAAGCTAAGTCTGTGCATTGTTGTAGGCTCGAACATCAACAAAGAGACTTCTTCTGCCTAGGTAGCGAAAGCAAAGCTTTGTTAAGCTGGTCCGGAACGCTGGACTGCTGAGATTGTCTCTGATAAGATGACATCGATACCTGACCTGTGTGATCCGGAACGACCTCGGGTGCAAAAATGTCGGTATATAATGACGCATGGCAGATTGCCAATGATATACATAGTACCACGGGACGTTACCGCTGGTTGCAAGTGAGGCATACAATGACTGCACCCTGACATCTGATGGCTCATGAGGATCTGATTGGAAGATGGATATCTATAATAAGATGACCAGCGTTCCCCAAAGGGCTCGCTGCTTGGACCAGCAGGAACGTGCAAAGCCCGACTTTAGCCCCCCCCCCCCACAAGCACAAGGAGATACTAATACAATTGTCTGATCACCTCCTAGGTTACTGGCTGACCCTTGTCCCCATCGGTTCTGCTCTCGTCCCTTTTGTCATCTGAGGCAGTAGAACAAGGATTTTCCTTTGTGATCTGTGATATTCGACTGTCTGTTGCCAGTCGGTAGCAAATCCAGCGCCTCTGTCGGGAAACGGCGGCGACGGCGACATGGGACACTGCATACACGCTATGTGAAAAGCAGTTTCATTTTGCGCCGCAAGGCGTCAACCTAGCTTCGCTAGGCCCCGGGTAAGTATTCCGAATTCCGGCGGACACAGATTGCACAGGTGAGAGCCAACCCAATTAGTGTTGTGTACTTCGTTTCTGCTCTGATATGCATACAGTATACCTCAGGCCTGAGTACGAGTATACCTAGGTGAGTGAAGGTAGGTATAACTATCTCAAACCCTGCTTGCTTTAGAGATCCAACCGCCGAAGCTACTTACTTACTTAACAGGGGCCAGGGCAACGGCCAGAATAGGGAACTTAGATCTAACTATACTAGGTGGCCCGAAGCGAGCGAGTCTAAATTGCCCACCACGCATGGGTGCTATGAATAGGTAGTCCGGGTCAGTTCGCGGGCGCTTGGAATTCCTGTTAATTCATGGCATGGGAACGACCCAGTAATCAGGTGAAGAAGCGGGATTGTCGAGTATTTGACAGATGAGGTGAGCTGAGATGAGAAGTTAGGTTAGGTGCTAAGCCCATTTAGTGGAGAGACATATCCTCTCAATCGACCACGCTATGTAATTCACTGCAACTGAGGTAGCATTCTATTACATTGTGATGATGTCAGTATTATTTTGACCCTGCTATGCGTGATACCTATAGAGTGCGCCATTGACGGGTTGATGCTCAATCGGAAGACCAAAAAGGGGGGGCTCTGAGCCGGGACGAGGGCGAAGAACTGCGAGCTACTATATCTCGATGACCTCCCTACAACAAGGGGTTCTTGTCAACGTCATGCATTTTATGAGGAGGCAATTTCAGAGACGGCAAAAGACATTACTCAGCCTTTAGACTGTAACACACGTTTGCATAGCCGTTCCAAGCCTTGCGCCCTGAATGAGCTGGATAAGTAGCGTCGGAAATAGAGATGAAGGAAGAACCTCAACAGGGCGAATAAAGAAACAGTGACGAGATCCACGAGCATAGGAAAGTATGAAGGAGATCTTCTACATACCTACTTAGTGAGTGCAAGCAGACACAGAACTTCATCTCCGCCGGGCTAGCGTGAGTGATCCACTATCGTAGTAGTACCATGCATGAGCCAGCAGAGAACAAAGGACCAGATGACATGTGTGCATAAGTACACTCCAGTCGCAACTTGACTGATCACAGATTTGGATCGACAGCCTGTTACTCATCTAGGGGTCCAAGGTTGCATCGAGTAGTCTGTCCTTACATACATAGCATGATATATGCAGTTGAGTATACCTGTTGGTGAAACCTAGGTACATAGGTAGGGTAATGGGAAGAGAAAAAAAACATGGATGAAGATAGGCTGGTGACGATTTGGCATGTTCATGTACCTGGATCCTACCTCCCGACTTACCTGGTACCCAAGGCGTGCTATGACCGAGGCGCGCTTCACCATCTGCGTTGCCAATCAATTCTTGCTTTCTGCACAAGGCAGGCCGAGGAAAAGGAAGGTTTTTTCCTTGGGCGTCCCAACAGTAGAGGATAACCCGACATAGCAACCAGCAAAAGACATCTGAAAATCCTTCTTAGATTAGCCCCTGGCTCCGTACTTTCTATTTTGAACCCGTCTCGCCTCCTTCTCGGCCTTCACTCGGTTGGCACACCTAGATAGGTACAAAGCTGGAAAGTTGGGGGCTAGTAGTTGAAGCAGGACTGAGTGACATGGTTCTGCGAGAGTATATTCACATGTCATTTAAGCTACCTCTATTACGGCAGCCCCAATAGCTATTTTCTGGGGAGCCTCCGCTTTTAAACAAAGGATGAATCCTTATTGTATCATCAGGTCCAGATATACAGTACCGCTGCGCATTCCTATAAGGACGCATCTTAACAGCGTGACCATATGTAAATGCCTGAAAATATCCGCGTGTCAGATCATTCGTGCACACGAAGTACCAAACCTAGCGTTTGGGTGGGAAAACCCTAAATTGGCACTTGGCTGCAGCACTCACACAAGCACACGCACCTAATGTCGGCGGGTCAGATTATTACATAGGTGTCGCAAGTAGGGATTTGTACACCAGTAGAGACGCCGGCAGGCAACCAGCCAGTTCGTGTATTAGCTAAGACAGCCATGATTGCGCTCCGAATACGAAGCCTCGGTGCACTGTAGTACAGCACTCCCCACTTGAAGTTGAACATGTTGCGTGGAGCTCACTACGAGAGCTACTATGCTTCGGTGCCATCTAGAGGTCCATTTGCGTCGAGTGTTACGTGTGGAAAGAGAAGAGGAAAGTGATTTAGCGCCTCTATGTGGTCGCCAGCAGTAAGGAATATGTTAGTTCGTCACTTGGGCATGTCAACAAGTGAACCACTGAATAGCAAGAAGCAGGAGGTGGAATGGAAGAAACAGTAGTAGTTTGAGACAGTTTCATTTGTTGAGTTAGATGTAGCTTCTCTGACCAGATCCAAGCCGACTCGAATGCAGCTTGAGATTCAGCATGTCAAGAGCTCGGGCACTATTCGCGGCAACACCAATCCCTTTTTCCGACCAATAGGATATCGAATGTTCATGTTCATGTATAGGCAAGGTACAATATGGACATGGCAATGGAGAAGTTGTGCAGAAGATGAATATAATGACCTGGAACCTCTTAAATGGCGTAAAATGGCAGGCTCTCCCAAGACTCCTAAAACTCCGCCGGCTGCCCGATACATCTCGCAGAACTGTGTCTTGGCATAAGGATAAACCTGGGTCATTATGCGCCCCGAGATGCGGCTTTTTTGTAATTTTAATTCGTACGCCGTTCGCCAGATGGGAAGTCTGGTTGATGTGGTCCAAAAGCAAGCAATACTGAGGAGGGTTGGGATAGAGCGTATAGAGGCACGCTCTTCTGTGATGTCTTGGGGTTTTGCCGTGAAGAGCGACACATGGCCGACGCCGACACGGCTTTGACTGGTAAGTAGGACTCGACAACGGATAGAGTTGGATCAAACAAAGACGGGGTTTCGATCGTGGCATCTTATCGATTCTGCGAGAGCTCGCCATATCGTAGCCTGACGATGCTCGCTAGCCTTTATAAAATCACGCAGGGGCCTCTGCCTCCTCGACCAGTCCGGGGTCTTCTATATCGATTCTCAGCGTGCGGTTGTGCAAACTGCTCCCCGTTTGGGGGGCGCGCGCGTGGCGCCTGCGGCCGTGATGCAGCCTCACGTTGCCTGCGCAGTATCCTGACAACGTCATAGAAGGCCTTCTCGACATTGATGCAGTTTTTGGCTGATGCCTCCACAAACTCACAGCCCAGCTCCCTCGCCAGGGCGTGCCCCTCCTGTGTAGACACCTCCCTTTCCGTAACGCGATCGCTCTTGTTGCCAACGAGCATAATGGGGACGGCGCTCGCGGGGACGGCGGCGGCTATGGGCGAGCCGGCATATGTTGGTGACGACTGACACGATTCCTTTACTCGTTGGATCTGGTGGTGGAAGCGCTTGATCCTCGTAAAGGACGACCGGGATGAGATGCTGTAGACTAGGACGAATCCCTCGCCGTCGCGAATCCACTGATCTCTTAACGCCGTGTATTCCTCTTGTCCAGCTGTGTCCAACACCTCCAGCATGCAGGCTGAGCCATCTATGACGACCTGTTTACGGTAGGAGTCCTCAATCGTCGGATCATACTGATATCAGATGTCAGCGCCCCGCTACAATTGCAATGGGGAACGGCCTCGCGGCGAGGGAGGGGTGCAGAAGCTGCTGCCGAGACTCCGCAGTTAGGGAGGGAGACGTACAGTTTCGACAAAGTGCTGTAAACATAATTGGATTGTGAGGGCCGTCTTGCCCACGCCACCGTCGCCAAGCACCACCAGCCTATACAGCACCATGCGCGGCGTCATCGTGAACTAGGATGAGTGCCGGCGAGAAACCGAATGGTGGGCAATATTAATGCGAAGCAAACAAGTATTAAACAATATGATATACGGTAGGGTGGTTTAGAGGTAGAGGGTATTATGGTTGGAGAGGAAGCGACAGGCTGGACGAGGTAGGTTAAGTTTCGCGAAGGCCAAGTACAAGTAGGTGGATGGCAGAATGATGTAAGCCGATAGATATGTTTCTCCGCGGTCGAGCTGGTTCGACTATAATAAAAAAGGGCAGGTAAAGCGTGAGGCACCCGGTGTGTTGTGATCGGCAATGCAATGAACGATAAAGCGGCGGCGGCACCGGCACCAGCAACAACAACAGCAACAGCAATAGCAACGGCAACGGCAATAGTGGCGGCGGCAACAGTGACAATAACAGCGGCGGCAGCAGCAGCAGCAGCGACTATAGCGAGTGTGTCTCGGGACACGGCGTATATGGTTGGGGGGGGGAGAAGGCGAAGGCGAAGGCGAAGGCAATTGAGTAGATGAGTGGTGAAATGAGGAGGAGGAGAGGAGGGTCAAGGCTCTAAGGCCCAAAGTTGTTTTGCTGCACTGCGCTCTGCCTCTGCCTCTGCTAACCATTAGGTACTACCTGATGGTGCAGCTCTGCCAAGGTTAGGTACCGAAGGCAGGTACTTACTTACATATAGGTAGGTGCCTGCCTAAGTACCTACCTTACCTACCTGTGTACGCCCACCTACGGCTTTGCTGATGCTGATGCTGGCGGTGCTGGTCTAGGAGGTGCTGGTGCCGCCGCCGCCGCCGCCGTTGCGTTTCTGGGGCGGGCCGGGTTTTTGCGAGGCCTGAGCTCTCTCTCTCTCTCCACCCCCTGCCTGGCAGAGCAGACCCCGTAAGGTTGTCGACGTGTACCTACCTAGGCTAGGTATGTACCTGCCTACGGATACAGGAAGACCAGTAACAACCTTGGAACCTTGGAAGGCCTTTGCGCGCTAAACTGGCCCTGTACTCGTGGATGGGCGTCTGGAGTTAGTAACGACGGTCCGGGGTGTCTATATGTATCCGTACCTACCCACAGGAGCTACAGTACTTATAAGGTGGATGGGTGGGTAAAAAGGCAGGTACTTTTTGGGGGCATCTACCCAATCCTACCCAATCAACTCTCCCACGTCAAGCTGGGAAACCTTCGTTCGATGTGTAAAAAAAAAAACAGATTATACATAGCAACGTCCCAAGTACCTAGATAGATATCTCTGTACCTTAGATACCTGGCATTGTAGATACATACCCGGGCGGTTGTATCGCATTCCACTGATGTCGTCTCAATAGCAGCCAGCAGTGATGTAGACGGGGAGTTTTTCGAATGCCGCTGCTTCACCGCTGCCCTGACTGCGCTGAGGGAACCTTAAGTGAGTACTTCAAGCACCTGTTGAAGGAAGAACCTTCACAAAGCTGCTGTTACAGGCTCTACATACCTACCTAAGCTTAGGGGTTCAATTTATAAATATAACTGCCTAGGTACCTACCTAGGTAGGTACCTACAGGTACATCTAGCGTAGGGCAGGTACTTAAGTATCTGAAATAGCCCTGTGATTCTAGTCGGCCTAGCGTGGGCACTCGTTGGCGCCATGCTGGAAACACTCGAACCCACAGACAGCTACGATACCAATACCACTACTAGCTGTACCAGGCGACCAGGTCCTGCCACGCCTGCTTAGAAAGTGCACCCAGCAGCCCAGACAGCATCAATCAACGACCAGATGGAGATCCGATGGCTGATTTCAGAAAAACAGGTGGGTACCTAACGCATTGTTTGGAGGGAGGCGAGGTACTCGCATAACATATAAAAATAGAGCGCGAAGTCATAGAAAAAGAGGATGAGAAATGGATACATGGCCCGGCCCCAATGACCTAAGAATTCGCTGCCCCGCGAGATGGGAGCGAGAACAAACAAACAATCACCTTCTTGTGTTCCGTCCACAGCGTAAGCCGGCCACAACCTCAACTTTCCAAGTGGCATGGGTGGATGGCGAGGTTGCGCTCGAGGCTACTGCAACGATGCAGTCGCTTCGCTCAAGGTCGGCACAGTAGCGTCCGGGACGAGCAGCTGGGACTGGCTTGACCCACGATAACCACTTACACAGAGCACCAGAGCTGCCTAGGTGACCGAGCTGGGATGAGCTGGTTTGCTAAGTAGCGGCACTAGACCAGCCAGGCCAGCGTACTAAGAAGGGACTACGCAGCAACGAGCTTGGCCAGATTCTCACGGTCGGGATGAACTGACTGGGCACTGCTGGGATTCTAGCAAGGCGGAGGAGGGGGACCCGAAGGATTGCGCAGAGAATTTTCCCCCTTCTTCAGCTTCTCGTTTCCGAGTACCCAAGTCCAAGGTAAGGGTCAGGTCCCAGCCGAGCGGTTTTAAGCCCATGATGTGTTGGCCACAAAGGTAATGTCATGGTAGTGTCGTTCTAGGCATGGGACAAGACTATCAACGTTTCCTGGCTGGCATCCATGCTGTACGTGTAGATTTCTTGGCCACCTCCTGACATTTGTGAATAGGTAAGATACTTAAGCTACCTACCTAAATTACTCAGCTCACAAAGACAACATGGCGACGAATGTGTATGCCAGGACCTCCCTAGCAGTGCCTCTTCTTAGCAGAAGCCCTTCTGCCAACAAGTTTACAGTGTCTATCTCCCTTGACTACTTAAGTAACTACTATGCATACAGCGGGTTTGGACACACGTCCTTACATACCTACCGAGCACACTTGCGCAGCTAAGGGTTATTTCAGCCGGTCCAGAATGATCAGGTACTTGGTGTGCAAATAAGGTGATATATGGAGTAACAACTTGATTCTTCAAATATGTGCTGACTTTACTAAAAAGTCTCCGCCCTCAATGCTGCATAGTAATCATGGATAATCATAGGCTTACCAGTAACGATAACGCGCTACTGTTTTACTTCTCTCAATCTAGGTACTCATATCGTATGCTTTTTTGTCCACCCTTTGTGCAGCCATTTCCAATCACTCAGCCATAAGTGTAGTATCCAATCTATGTATTAAAAAAAGACCCATACATCGTATGACCTGCCCTAGCTCACGCAGTCTGCCTAAGTCACTGCCTATCTAGGTACTATAGATATCTACAACGTACTTTCATCATTCCGTCCGTTTGCTCATCGACAGCTTCAGCCCCTTTCGAGATCATGTTCATTTACAATTTGCCAATGCGACTACACTGTAGGTCGTGCTCAGCTTGGAACCTACCGAGCTGTACACTCCATCTGGCTAGATGTCTTGAAGGATTTGGCTTCCAAAGTCACGACATTGACACTACCGGTACTAGGAAATGGTTGCAGTACCGGCGATCTGCCGTTGCTAGGAAGGGCTGTGACTAAGTGTATCTGAGGACATGTACGGAGTAGAAATAAATTGGGCCAAGCTGAACCAGAAAGGAGCTACATCGCGATTCCGACGAACTGGTAGTATATATCGTGCAGCATTAGGAGGGCCTCACGTCGTTTCGAGTATAAAGCCATTCCCCTTCCGCGATAGCGAACCCTCCAGGTTCAACTGAAACGAACTGCCTAAGATGAAGAGCACCAGTGATTCCCGATTTCCAGCGTACCCGGAGCCTTCATGACATTCGCCTTTTCTTAACGGCTGGCTTGGTAGACACCAATTTCCCCCATCTTTTCCTGCGCGGATACCCGACAAATGTATTCGACCTTTGTTGTAGGCGATGTCATGGAAAATAAAATACAGACCACCTGTCCGTGGCGCTGTAATCGATACCTAGGTAGCTTCGACAATCGCTTTCCACACACCTGCGTTGAGGTACAATGGCAGATGAGGGGTCCTTGCCGGGACTTAAACTCCAGCCGGTTGGTCTCTCCATTTTAATATGCCACCTTCAATGGTTTCGCGGCTAGCGACACATCTGCCGTTCACTCAAAGCCACTCGGGATTTGCCTACTTTAGCGCTCGTGGTGTTGACCCGCCAATATGTGGCCAATGTGATAGCTATAGGTGCAATTTGCAGAGTTGATATGGCTTGGCCTATTCATATGACCAAGACCAGCCTCATATTGGAGTGCGCGGAAGGTAGAGTACCAGAAATGTAAACCGGCACATGCATACAATACTCAAGTTTTGTTATGGAGCCGGGATACATGCTTTTACCAACTTCTGAGTATCATAAAACAACAGGACGAGCCATATTCGATGCTTAAAAAGTGGTGTCACCTGTAATGGCCACTGCACCATTGAGTGCGAGGAATAGAGTTCCGAGTGATGTGTATTTTCCTATTCTATTAAGGACCTGCTGCATCATATCGAATGGCAATATCATCTCTATGTTCGAAGAATGGTTGCGAAATCGAATTTATGGTCGACCAGAAAACTGCACAGACGGCAGTCGGTAGTGATGTAGTAAACTTCTGAGAACTTAAGCCATCTCTTGGGATATGCCCAGTCGACGTGCTACTTCAACAAATCCTTCTTCGTCACGAGAAATCCACTTGCGTGATGATCATTAGTTTCCTGCTGTGACTTTCAAGAGTTGAGGTATAGGGAACAGAATATGTCCGGGCTATGATCGATGTGCAGCTTGCCCAGAAAACCCGCAACCGGATCCGAAGCACCAGACAAAAAAAAGCCCTTACCAAGTCAACCCATCGATGCGCCTCCTTCCGGCCATCATCGTCCCTTTTTATGAGTTAGAAGGCGGATAAAATGGTGATTTATATGAAAACCAGAATTATTCTGTAGCCTCTCGGGAGCCGAAACCGCAGCACAATGGTGTGTACCAAATGTGAATATTCACTTACTGCGCCCTTGCCTCCTCGCGATCTCGCTCGACATATATTGTGCGCAAGCCGTTCGCGCGGGCTGCATGAAGATCTCCAAGATGCGCGGCCACCATGGCTACTTCGCTAGGCCGGCATTCGAGAGCATCAACCGCACCCAAGTACGTACGTGGATGCGGCTACCCGTAGTAGATCAGCCACCGTGGTACAGGTTGTAAGAGGGTTGGCTCATTGATGGTCATGGAATATAGTAGGAGGCTGCTTACTTTATACGCGCCAAAGTCCGCACTCGAGATTATGCGTCTAAAGCCGAGAGAACCATGAGTGTTCAGATCCTCGAGTAGGGAACGATTACCATTCGAGAGCGTCGAAGTCACGTATCGCGTCCCGAGAAGCTGAATGCCCAGCGCCGAGTCGTTCCACGGAGCGAGATAGTGCCACGTGAGACTAAGCGAGCGTATTTCCTCATCTAGATATACACCTTCGACACGCCATTGTTGCAGCAGTGTCTGCAAACTATCATAGTGGTGCTCGTCAATGTCCTTCCATTCCGTCTCCCCTGGCACAAACGATGAGGTGAATTCGCCATACATATTCCTCCATTCTTGCGCAAATATGCCCCAGTCTTGGTCCGAGATGGCCTGGAAACGTGACCTGAGCGCCTCGGTGAGCCCGGCGAAGGGTGGCGATACAACCTTTCTTGCAGCCCTCTCGATCAATTCGCCTTGAATCGTTGTACGCCAATCCACGACAGTCCCAAAGACATCGAAGGTAAGCGCCTTTATGCCTTTGAGTGCATCCACTGACGATGATGATGGCATTTTGGGAGAGTTACAGATGATTTCGCACCAACACAGCTTTCAAAAGACGTTGTGTGTCACGAATATCTATGTGTCTAGCTCAACCTAAGGGCTCCAGATGATGCAATCGTCTACTCCCCGCACACAATAATTCACCTCGGCATTAGACGTGGGTTAGAATGGCAATGAGTTCCATTTGGACTTTCCAACTTTCACTGCCTTCAGATAGCTACTTGCTTAAGTCTCTATGCCACCCAGAACTCCGGCTGTGTAACACGTTGGTCACACTCATCTAGTACATGGTGTCCATCTGCACCGAGTAGACATCCAATCCTCGAATAACAAAGACCTATTGTGTGTGTGCTGCATGCAGCCACTTGCCCCTCTCTCGTTCCCACAAAGGTGAGGGGCAAGGCACTTGGGTAAGGAGAGAAGAGAGAGAGCTCCCCGCAATTCCTGTATACTTCCTGTAAGGGGTAACATAGACAAGTAGACGATAAGGTGAACTAGCGGCTAGGTAAATTGCCGGCATTGCTAGCTAGGTAGGTACTTTACATTGCATTGTCTGACTATAGCTTTGACATGGCGACTTAAGGACTAAGTGGTATTCAGGGCTAGGCGCCCCTCGTACTGCTCAGGTGCAGTGGATGTCAATGTCGTGCGCAGGCAGCGCAGCTATTCCGTTCCCACCCACGCCGTCAGTGTTACATACTTGTCTCTAGATAGGCCTCCAGGGAGATTTGAAAAGTATGGGGTCACATCTGCCGTCGCTACCTATCGCCGAGAATTATTGCAGTATCTCGATACGTTTCCGGTACCTGATTCTGCCAGGCTAATACGATACCAGACACACTTCCAGGTGTCTCGTCTGCTATTATCACGTGGATCATTCACTGCGTCTTGTGGCTAAATATACATACGCCTATCTTGAATATGCTTATCTAGTTACCCAGGTGAGTACTCGTGGGCTTTCGATCACACGCCTACTATAAACCCATAAGACCGGGAATTATAAAACTCTCGCGCCGCCGATTGATAACATACATGAAGACCCTGCCTTGCAAGATCTCTGGACCCGATCACACTAGAGTAGGTGTGACTGCACCCTCCACCACGTTCTCATCACCAGACCCTCGTACATCTTACAGAGCTTGCCGCGCCTACGGGGATATCAGCTCGGCTCACATCATACGCCGCGAAGCGAAAAGGCGGAGGCGGAGTCGGAGTTGACTCTCACCAAACAACAAGACGCGAAAGCGTACAGTCAGATCAGATGGAACCTCGAACAAGTGAGCCCGCCATCCGCTTCTCCAACAATCCAGCTTCTAGGTATCTACCGACTTCTGGTGATTTCGACGGCCACCTCCGCTAGATCTTGGCGTTGCGTTGCAGTCTCTCTCGTATTACGCCGATTCGCCCCTTGCCACTGATTTCGTCTAACGTATCCTTCATCGTCACTCAGGAACGAGTCGAGAGGTGAGACTTATCGTAAGGCAGAACCGACATGCGAGTAGGACTTCTCGATGTGAAGGTGTGACACAAGGAAATGGCCGAGCAAGGGTGTATCTGCCTGCAAACAGAGGAACTGCATCGGCCCGCCTTACCTCACATGCCACCATCGTCCTTGGTCGTCGCGCATATCAGGTAGACGCTCAACGTCGCACGTACCGAAAACGCAACTCGCTTGTACGCGGATTGGAGCATTTACGCAGCCTTACACAAGCGTCACGTTACATACCGGCCATTCTTCTTGGCTATCCCATCCATTCGGCATGAGTGGTGGCTACCGTGTTTGCTTTGCTTGTCGTGCGCGGTCATAATCAGAGCCTTATTCTGTTCCCCAAAGAAAATCGCCGTAAAGATTTTCCCTCTGTCATTCTGTAATCGATGTACGGCTCCAAGATTGCCGCTGACGCCCACAATCCACTCAACCGGGCCCGACTGACCCGGACCGAGACGGAGTTGCGTTGACCTATACACCACCCGTGGGGATGCTACAATGCAGACAAGACCTAGCCCCGGACACACCACACTGATAGGGGCGCAGCAAACGACACACCTTTGGCTGTCGTACCGAGCCAACAAGTATCAGCTAGCCCTCTATGCATGGAGCGGATGCGTGAATATATGCCGGCTTGTAGAAAGACAGCAGATGCCTAACTAAGGCACCCAACGATCTTACTGTCGTACAAAGCAAGGTATTGATGTCGCATATCCGGCATTTCGACCGCGCAACCTTACCCACTAGCTTGGCGATTGTCTGCGTGCATCGTTAAACGAAAAAGCATGGTGCAGGCAAAGCTATTTGTTGTATTACCTAGGTACCTAGGTGGGTATGTTGCTTCTCATGTAGGCACTTTCTGTTGCAAAATTGTCACCCTCCATGGACAATGTGGCCGTTAACTCAGATTGCGTACCATAAGGTAAAGCTTGGTGAGTCTTGAAATCTCGATATGGGGCAGCCACATTATGTGGCTGGGCAACGATGAACGCTCAAGGTCGCAAATTTTGACGCATGGGACGATTTATCGTAATATACATGGAGTTTGAAACTCGCGTGACAAGTGAACCTCACACGTAACCTCCATGAAGTTGATGATGATCTAGTGTGGGGTGAAGTCGATCATCAGATGCTGGGCAAGAAAACTCGGGTGCCAATCGACCGGAATGGATGTGATAGGATTCTGCTGCCTAGCACTGTGAGTTTAGACGTTCTCGAATCAGTGAGATCGCATTGCGCAACCAACGCGCCAATCTTAAGACGCCTTTAACAGGGGTGAGGTGGTGGAATTAATACCAATATATCTTGAATGTAGACGTCAGGAGATCGAAAGATACGGTCCAAATGCCACCAGAGTGGTATGTCGAGTATGCCAATGAGAGGGTATGGTGGATCATCTGGGGTTTGGCACAGAGGATGTTATGGTCTCTTCCCCTATTTCCGAGAACGCTTGCGCTTGAAAACTCCATACGCAACATTGACAAACTCTTCGCTGCTCTTCATGGTAACTCGATGTGCGTTGCATACAAAATTGTAGATGAAACGACTCCACTGCCTAAGAGGTACGCCAAGTGCTCTCGTCCTTATAGAGGAAAACAGATCTTAGATAGAACAAGACGAAATAAAATAACCAGAAAATATAATGGGGCACAATGGGGCACAATGGTTGCGAACTATTTTGCTTGGATGTTTCCTTCTGATGTTCTGTGTATTGCAGGTACCGTAGTCTATGACATATAGTCTGGCATTGGCGCTACACCTCTGAGCACCACAACTCAAAACGATAAGTTGCAATCCATCATCAATCCTTTTTTATTTTCCAATCCCTACACAGATGACTCGCTTCACTCCAGGTTATTCAGCAGCCCTTGTGATTTCCTCAACTTCTCAAACTTGGCGATGGCCTCGTCTAGCGGCAAGACGACCTGCTCCGCGCTCTGTGCCTTCTCAGCAGACTCTCTGCTTCTAATAGTCACTGTGCGATCTTCTAACTCCTTTGCGCCAAGAACTAAGGGAGGGACGAGTCCCGTCAGTTTACCATCCTTCAAGAGACTGCTTGATAGTTTAATCAGATGTTCACTCACCGATAATAAAGTTATACTGCAACAACTGCGCGCTCCGGATCTTCTTGTTCAGTGTATTGGCGCTGAGATCAACATCGGCGTGGAACTCGTTCTCACGCAGCAGACTCTGCACCTCCTTGACGTAGTCGTACGCGCCCGTCATAACGGGGATGATCATTACTTGGCGGGGACTAATCCAGAAAGGCCACTTGCCACCGAAATGTTCTGTGAGGATACCGATGAAGCGCTCGAAACTGCCGTAGATGGCTCGGTGGATGATGACGGGGCGGACGTGGCCTTGGCGAGTGCCACCTTCAGCATCTGTGGTGGTCGCCGCAGGGGTGCTAGATGCGTGATCGGCCGTCTGGTACGACAAATCGAATCGTTCTGGGAGCTGGAAGTCTAGCTGGATGGTCGCGCACTACAGGATATATATGTTAGTGTGGAGGAGGCAGTGCTAGAGGAAGGGTGTCAAACCTGGAAGTCACGGCCGAGAGCATCGGTAATAGTAATGTCAACTTTGGGCCCGTAGAACGCACCATCGCCAGGGTTCAGCTCCCAAGGCACCGTGGATTGGCAGAACTTGTCAAGGGCAGATGAAAGCGTCTTCTCGGCCTTGTCCCACGTCTCTACACTGCCTAAGAACTTCTCTGGGCGTGTGGACAACTTCAATTTGAACGAGAAGTCGAGTTTACCATAGACGCTGCGGAGGAAGTCAAAAACGCCTGAAACCTCATCACCGACCTGTACTACTTATTAAATTCCTATCCAGAATACACCCAAATTCGTGGTGGAAAGGGTGGATGGGTGGATGGGTACCTGGTCTTCTGTGCAAAAGATGTGGGAATCGTCTTGGACGAAACGTCTAACCCGAGTTAAGCCACCCAAAGCGCCAGACGCCTCGTTCCTGTGGAGGACTACCGTTTATGGCGGTTAGTGATGTCTATGCTCGGAACAGATAGAGCGCAAGGTGAATGGTTGCCCTTACCACCAAACTCGGCCATGCGAATAGGCAGTTCCCGGTAATTACGAGCACGGGACCCAAATATCAGACAGTGGCCTGGGCAGTTCATTGGCTTCAATGCCCAGATATCCTTCTCGACTTCGAAAGTGAACATGTCCTCGTGGTAATCTAGTAGAGTGGTGAGCATGCAGTCCACGCACGTATTACTGCCAAGCCAACTTCGACTTACGTTCCCAATGGCCGGATTTCTTCCACAGAGACGAGTTGAACATGTTGGGGGAGTGAACCTCCTGGTAGCCTCGCTTCCAATATTCCTTCCGTATAAATGTCTGCAGGGTGTTATATATGATGCTGCCGTGGGGCAGAAAGAAACACGAGCCTGGTGAAAGGTCATGGAACATGAAAAGCTCCTGGTCCTTCCCAATTCTTCTGTGATCTCTCTTGGCGGCTTCTTCGAGGAACTTGAGGTGTTCAGAAAGCTGTTTCTTGTCGGGGAAAGATATACCGTAGACACGCTGTAACGAGTCGTTGGCAGGGTCGCCGAGGAAGTAGGATGCCGAGAGCTTGAGGATAGCAAAGGCCTTGACCTTGCTTGTATCGGTGACGTGAGGACCCCGGCACAGATCGATCAGAGGACCGCATCGATAGACGGTGGTAGATGTGCCATCGGGGATCTTGTCGCCGATGATGTGCTGCTTGTATTTATTGGATTGGAACATCTCAAGGAGCTGGGTCTTGGTAACTGTGAGCCTCTGGAAGGGCTGCTTCTCGCCGGCAATGGAGGTGGCAATGGTGGTCAGGGGACCAATGTCGTCGGCGGAGCTAACGGCAGCGCCGCCGGGAAGGGCCATCTCGTAATAGAAGCCTGCGATTCTTCGGTCAGCGGTGTTCGCGGCCTCGGGTGTCCGCGACCAGTCGACTCACCATTTGTGGTCGGGGGGCCGACGGCGAGGTGTGCGCCGAATCTGCGTTCGGCGGCCTCTCCCAGGATCTGGTTGGAACAGTATCAGCACGAAAAGGGGGCAGTGAAAGAGGCGGAGAGAAAGGGGCCGGGTGCGGCGCACATGAGCTGACGAGTGCCAGAAGACGGTCTTTCCCTGCTCGGTGGTGAAGTCGAGGAAAGCGAGGGTGGAGTCGGTCTCGAGGGGCCGGGTCAGATCCCAGAGCTCGTCGTTGACCTTGGCGACGACGGTGCGGTCGGCCAAGCTCTTGCTGATGCCGCGCACGATCTCGAAGGGGGTGGTCTCCCACGAGGTGCCCACGTGGACCTTGCCGTCGGGCAGAGTGATGTTGATCTGCTCGCGCGGCCTCTGGGCCAGGGTGGTCTGCTGCTCGGCCCACAGCTTGTCGAACAGCGACAGACGCTGCTCGAGGAAGCTGGGCGCGGGTCGGAGCTCGAGGTCGCGGGATGCGCCGCCCTCGGGCTTGGACTTGGCCTTTTTGGACGACATGGCGATGTCGACGGCGAGGGCGAGGGCGAGGGCGAGGGTGATGGTGATGGCAGCTGGAGCTGGGCCTGTTGCGCTCAGATGTATGTGTATGTCCTCGTCTGGGTCGGGTGGACTGGTTGCGCTAGGGTGGGCAGCAGTGGGCAGCAGTTGACAGACTGCCTGGATTGGGCAAGTGTCGACGGACGGAAGGTTTGCGTGCGCGTCCGGCAAAATGAAGAATATATCGGCCGTTCGATGCACGCAGTGGTGGTAGTTGTGGTGATGGTGGGGTGAGGGGCACCAGCAGCCCGAGCCAGCACCGAGGTGGGGTTGGCTTCCTCGAATCTCTTACCTTAGCTACCTAGCGCCTAGGTACCTGCCCGTGAGTCAGACTCGTCTAGGTAGGTGCCTCTAGGTAGGTAGATGACTCGAGCGTTGCTGTCGTTGTCGGATGCTATAGCGCTTCGTGACACATTCTCAATCGGAGGGCCCCAAAGAAACAGGCCCGACGGGATTAAGTCAGAAGTGAAATAAATTATAACGGATGTTGAGCAGCTTATCAGCTTACCCTGCCTTTAAGTATCTCTCCACATACAACCTTGGAAGTCCGTTTTGTGCCCCTATAAAATCATATTATATTATCGTCATATAGTCTCAAACTGTAAAGTGTCCGCATACTACCCAAGATAGGTAGGTAGCCAGGTAATGTGCAATTAGTTCCTGTGGGAATTGTCAAATAAACAACTGAGATCGCGCTATCTACTGTAGCTACTGAGGTAAAGCCTGCCTATTCAAAATGCCAGCTTATTGACAGCAAGAGGGATCGGTGTCACTCACGTCAGATTGTAGTAGAGTCATTATGAGATACCCCATACAGGCATTTTATTCTTCTCACAAAATCGGCGCACATGGTGTGTTAGTCACAGATATTTGGCCTGATGACGATCCTAGTATGTACAAGTTGACATTCGCTATATCATCTGCAAGGGCATTGTGCCGAGCAGGTGCGGGAGGCGGAGCCTCTGAGAATATGAGTACCTACGGAACACCTCATCCCAAAAATAGAAATAAAAGAGATTGTTCGGCAAAGCAACATAATTCGATCATAATCGAAGCCGGGATACCGATGAGACTTCGGTCGCTTGCCGCTCTGGATATCAAACAGGACTTGGGTAGCCGAGGCATATGAATCTGTGGAATGTCTCTCGTGACAATGTGTGTCAGGCGCGCCCAATAAAGGCAAATGGGTGATATAATGAGACGCCGTAGAAGTCTAACCGAGATAAGTTTCATCCAAAATCAACAGAAAATACAACTTTGTCCTCACGTGATGGTATATCGGCCATATAACACAGTAGCAAAGGTCAGAAAATAAAAACAACAGTCCGATCCAGTCCGGTCCTTCCTGTTGCTCCTCGCATGCCCCCATATCTCATCAAGGAAAATTCGCACAAAATGTAAAACACCTTCGCAACCCACTCATCTATTCCCTTACTGCGTTCTCGTCACCAAACGGGCTGCTGTTTCTGATGGCACCCGATGTATGCCGGTGTGGGTCAATTTGCGACGCACGCCGTGTCGACTCTTCGATTACGGCGCTGAGTGAGCTATTCCTCGTCATAGGACTCTTCATCGAAGTCTTCGTCGAGGGAGGGTCGGAGAAAGGCCCTTGGTCGCTGATGGATGTGTCATCTTCGATGGGTGTCACGGCAGCCGATTCAGGCTCTTTGCCGGCGCCGCCGGCGGCTTCCGTGCTCAAATGAACCAGAGGCCCAGGGCTTTCGAGTTCTGCAATGGGCTGTGATGATAAGCTCGATTTGGTCGAGGACGCCTTGCTCTCGACGATCTTGGGTGCCGTGCCCACACGCACAATTTGCGGCCGTACTGTTGTTGCAGTGGATGTGCTGGCATTCTTGAAGAATGTGGAACCGATGCTGAAGGCAGGCGAAGGAGGCGGCCGGTCGTATTTCTCCAAATTGACGGACGGAACAGGCGGCGTAGAGTCGTCACTGTTGGTACTCGCGGCACGAGATTTCACGCTGACCAGGGATGGTTTCAAGAAGTTACCCTTCTGAGCTGGTACAGGTGACACAACCAAATTTTTGCCGTAGATGGTGGAGGCCACGCTGGAGCGAGGGGCGTACGATGTACGGGCGTAGGACGTTCGGTCTGTGTAGTTGGAGATACCCGAGTATGTCGAGTCACGGAGGTCTCCTGGCACGAAGAAATGCTGATCCTCGTAGGGCGATGAAGCGGCACTCTCGGCATGGGCGATGGGGATCGGTGGAACAGGAGGAACGAGCAACGTGGGAGAGGTCGGTGTCGCTCTGTTGGTGACGCCTGGGATGTAGGCGATCTGGATAATGTTCGAAGCGCGGGTTAGGACTGTCGAAGCGATCGAATGAACGGTGTGTGTCGATTCCCTCTGTGACCTCCTCGAGGCAACATCGTTTTCCATATGTTCTTTTGTGCTTTCTCCTGCCCCTTGCCACTGTTCCGCGTAGCTTGCCCTCTTGTTCTTGATGCAGAACCTCCACAATAGATAGGTAAGCGCTGCGATCAGAACCAGACCTCCTATTACCCCACCAGCAATGGCTCCAGCATTGGGTCCAGAACTACCCTTGGCCGAGGCCTTGGTAGGATCCGGCAGGCATACATTCTGTGAACACTGAGTACACGTCTGAGCAATGTTCACGCAGCTTTCGTCAGACGCGCACGAGGGACAGTCGGGGGGCGAATCCGGACACAGAACACAGCCTTGCTGTCGCTTGACTAGCGAGGAGCTGATATCCTCATCTAAAAGTCCGAATTAGTTTCAACACATTTGAGGTGCGGAAGCGGTAGACCTACCGACTTGGAAGCCAACGAAGCCAGGTATACCTGCCATGTCTGAGTCGGCAAGAGAAGATTTGGGCAGGGCTGTTGTTTCGCAAATGATTTAACGTGACGACCTCGTTGCAGGTCAACAATACGAGTGGCTGGGACGGAGCCAAGATGGGTGCAGGCGCTGTAGACCCGTCGTTTGGGAGGTGGTTTCGCTTCAGTCGCGGATGACTATTGGAACAACACTGGCAGGCAAATGTGACTTGAGAACAGCACGACAATTCCGACTTGATTGGATTTCCTTCGGAAATGGAGCGACAATGATACTCTGCGGCGCTTAGTATAAAGCTGATCAATGTTGTAGAAGGCGTAGCATGAGGCGTATGCGTTGGCAAAGTGATGAAACGAGCGACTGAGAGACTAGCTCAATGAAACGAAACGAAGGCGACAGTCCAACAATTAATTGGCAGCTGCGTGCGCTCTAGAATAACATTAGGAACATCGAGTATCCCAAGAAGTGGCAGAGCGAGAGGGTTAGCGAATGGGCCGCCGTCGACGCTGTCGAATACGGGCGGGTGTATAGTCTGGCAATGTAACGGGCAAAGGAGTTGTGACTGAGCAATGCGGCGTTGGCGAGAGGGCGACCGAAGAGTCGGGAGGCGGGAGGCGGGAGGCGGAAGGGGAGAGCGTGGAGGAGCGTGGAGAGGAGACGAGGAGGATGATGGTCCGCAGATGGGCTGGCAGGGACAAGGTCAAGACTCCTCCGATGGTGTGCTAGAGCAGGCGAGGCAGGTACTGCGGTACACAACCTTAGAGCACAGGAGCACAAGAGCCCTGGCCAAAGAGAGCGAGGGACGGGAGCGAGGGAGAATGCAAATAGCGGGTACCGGCTCCCATGCTCGCTCGAATCAAGGCCTACGAGTACCTAAGGTGAAAGCCAGAGCCGCCCGGGGGGGGGCATTGGGGGAGGGCATTGGCGAGATTGGGGGCTTACCTAGGTAGGAACGGGCGAGGGCAGGCCACGGTGTGGTACGCTGCAGATTAGGTGGGTACCTATGTACACCACTGCGCAGCACACCTCCAAGCAACACCCAAGCATTTCCAGCACCGCTGGCCAGGTACCTGCGCTAACTCTGCGCAGGCATGCTACGGGCTGGCTCCTTGTTGAATGACTTGATTGGCTCGGTGCTGCCAAGCTGGCATGGCAATTAAAGAGATCTAGTGCCGTGGGAGGAGTCCGCTACGGCCCCTGTCCAATCCCGGCTCCCTTGAGGGGATTCTCTCTAGCCCAGATCTACCTGCACACCAAGTCTGTAGCGCAGCATCGGGTGGTTGCTAAGCACCCTAGGTGCCTAGGTAATGGTAAGCATCGCACGATCGCAATATAGTTGATATTTGATAACAGGAACGATATTAACCGGGGGGGGGGGGGGGGGGGGGGGGGGCTACCTGGATGGATGGATAGCACCTAGGAAACATACGGAGTAAGTGTCCCTTCTCAAGTGTTGAACTTCCAGTCTTTGTTCCTGCTACCTACCTACCTAGGTAGGTAACCTCGCACCTCGACTGGATTGAGGCACATAATCACCCTGTGAGTGCTCAGTTTGAGCCACAGCATCGCTGCAGTACACGGTCAGACGTTACAACCATGCCAACGAGAACGATAAAGAACTGCAACATAGACGTTTGGTATGTGGGCCAGACCAAATGATCTGCGAGCTTATGGCGTTCTGTACCACCTGAACAGGACTCGACAGGCTCAATCAACAACCTCAATGCTACCTACCTACTTAAGTAACTTAGCTTATTTAATGGGCTTCATCAGATGAACAACGCCTGGGTACATAGAAGCATTCTGTGGCTTACACACACACCTGTTACAGGACCAGGAACCTGTCCCCCTGCCACCACCACGCTCACGAGAATGTTAAGCACCCAGCAACTCCTCAAGGAGGAAGCTATGATGTTCTGCTATAATGTTCTGCTATGATGCTGAAGTCTTGTCAACTTCGTGGCTCCTTACAGGACAAACGGATATCCAGCTTCTTGCCGGGTCAGATCTTCGAAACGTGCAGGGCATCTTCTTTCTTTATATTTAGTTCTATGTTTCTTGTTTCAGATCATTGTGGTATTCTCACAAAGCTGACGGATTCATTCTTTGAGAGGAGACCCAGCAAATCATAGCAGCAACCCACTGTAGTGGAACTAACACTTTAGATGTATGACATGGGGAATCCCGCACTGGATGCAAATTGATGTTTTTTGTATTTATGCATATGCTTCATACAGATGGGAGTCAGTGTTGTTGACAATCCGTTCCCGGAGCCCAAAGGTCAAATCCTCTGAGTGGTATTTAAGTACATACTTAGGTAATGTAATTTTGTACCTGCACGTACGTAGGCTGACTGGCTGGCTGGCGGGAGGGAGCAACACCGTTGTTTCAGGCTTGACTCGGCAAGATACAGTATGCCCACGCATCCATGGCTGGCATATGCTCTGGCTGGCAAACCCGAGCTGATCTGATCACTCGCTTGAGCTGCTTGAGCAGGCGTTGCTGTTGCCAAATCCTTGTGCTACAATAGACTTTGCGAGCGATTGAATTGAACTGCCAATTCTTTGGTGCCTCATGTGACGTTGTGAGATTGAGGCGAGTACAAATTGTACCTACATGTGTTAAGAAGATTATGCCCTCCGTGTAAGCTCATCCCCTCCCAAGGCCGCCTCGCGTACTCAGCACATCATGGAGAAAGAGCAATACAGATGCAGAGTGTAACCAATCACATAGACAGAACTAGACAACGTTGGTGCGGATGTTGCTATTGATTTTCCAAGCTGCAAATCGTCAGCCAGAATTTGGCGTTGGGAAGCACCACATGTCTAGGTAACAACGATCACCATAGGCGGCGCTGAAACTTCATCCTGATGGTTCGTTTTTATTCACCTAGGAACTTTGGGTACCTAAGGCGCCTAATCAACCTCATGTACCATACATAGCTGCATATATGTAGGGAAATGGTCCCGCGCTGCGGCCGTCAGTTATGATGGAATGATTACATGCGTTGATTCAACGTCGAGTGGCATCAATGGCTGCAAGAGAGCAAACCTGTTTTTCTGTGTCTCTTCAGATGCATATGTAGGCCAACTGGCAATATGAGGGATGACGGTTGGGCTAGCCTGGCCTCTAAATCTCAGTGCATACGAGTACTTTACACGACTCAATTTATGCCGCCGGTGCAAAATTTGGCTGTACACCGCATCCTCTTTGCTCTGTTATTGCCTAGACACCGGTCTTGTAGATGAATTTGGCACTGTCATACGACTTACGAGGGATGTCACGAAGGGTTCATACATTTCTATACCACTCAAGAGTCTGAGATTGAAACTTATCAAACCGAATTGCATGAATGGATGAATCCTAGAGGTAACCTTGGTACATGTAGCAATGCACACACAGCCAGTATCATGAACTTACGGGGCACCGGCCTACAGCTCGACTCTCTTTTAGGCAACGGAGCTGAGAGAGAAGACCCCTTTTCCTTACCCCAGGGTTCTATCCAGGGGCTTAGCTATCCAGGTACTGCACTAGTGTACGAGCTTTCTTGGCTTAGATTGCTATTTTTATCCTCGGCGCAGCAATACGACTCAGGAGGCACCGTAAGTACGTGTACTAACATCTTGCCCTCGCCATCGTCTCTCGCATCAAGCCTACGATGGTTGAGATCTCTCACCTCTGATCTAGGGAATATCCATCAAGAACATATACCGTCTGTTGTTCAATAGGTGGAAGCATTTTGACTCAGGCTGGTTGGTGGTGGTAACTGGCCACTTGAAATTGTAATTAGAGGTAAATGGACACAGGCGGGACAGGATAAGGATACAAAGACGTACATGTAGCTAGCAGCAATTGGACATGGGGCGGTTCGTTTCAAATTCACCAATTCAACAAAAGAGTCCATCCACACACATTCAGCTAGCCTAGAGTTCAGCATAAGGAACGAGTCAACCTGGGATTCTTTGTGTGTCGTTCAGGTGCATCTTGAAGCTAGACGATATTCAATAAATCGATATTTAGCAGGCCTAACCTAACATGTAGCGCAGGTCTTTCTAGTGAATCGTTCTCAGCCACCACATAGCAATCTACAAAGTAGCCTATTTACGACAAAATTTGGGAGGTGACGGCTTCGAGGCGGCAGATACGACGATTCCTGCTTGAACATCATGATGATATACCCGGCGTCGGTGAACTACTTACTGGTCGAGACCCCGTCACGTCTTGTCCTGCTCAGCACCGGTAGATTCGAACTATCTAGAGAGCAGGCCGCGTAGTACAGAAGAAGGCGCAGCACGCAGGTATCCGTGCGACAGCTGACGAATGATTCCAGCGGTTGTTGGTGAGTAACCGCTGTTCCGACACGATGTTAGGTCCCTCCAAGATCATGCTTTCACGAACTACCAATTGAGATGCCGGTGAGCAGGCACTGAAATGCCATACAATGGCTGAGCGCGACTCTTGAACCTTTTCTTTACTGAGGGAAATCTGCTTCAAGGTGCTTTTAGTCGACGTGTGCTCCGTACGTAGCTAGCACGGGCGCATGGGCCAGATTGAGCAATAATGCAAGTGCCCACATACCTACCTAAGGTAGATGGCAGGTAAGTATACAGTAAATGTTAACGTTGTAAGTTGAGGAACAGCCCGCTATGCCTCGGCAGAGGTTATGGTTCTTGGAAATAAAAAGCCAGAGGGCAGCACATTCCTTATCGAACACTGCTGAAAGCATCAATACTACGCTGTGGCTTCGACTCCAATCTCTGGTCCAATCTCGAACCTGGGGAACACATCACGAGTGACGTATACGGCAAGGGGAGCAGCAGCTTGGATCGTTGGTACGGCTGCAGGTTGTGTCAGCGGCCATGGTCGTCGCTCGCCAACTACGCCTAGTGCAGGTCTAGGCTACTTTCTACGTACCTCAGCAGCCACCAGGGTGAGTGCCACCATTGAAGTACCTTACCGGGAGTAGGTACGTGGAGAAAGAAGCACGCTACTGGAGACTCAGGACTGGGAGGTAGGTGGTAGTCGGCATATCCGTCCAACCACTGGCCAACCACCCCGGCACCCGACAAGTTATATGTCATGATTCAAGAGCAAAGAATGCGTCAGATTCATGCCAGTCTGTTTGTGCTAACAAGGAGCGGGACTCGGAACGCACTTACTTACTTACGGCTTTGCTCTTTGAAGCCAGCACGCGAAGCCCGTGACATAATCAGAGCGTGCAAAGTCCATCGTTGAAGTTGCCTGTAATTAAAGGAGAAGACGGGAAGTTATCTCCCTGGCATCTGGGCGATGGCAACGCGTCAAGCCCAGGAGGGCGGCGCAGACGGCTTCAGGTACGCTCCAGGTACGCTCCAGGTACCTCCTCCACTTAGCTGGGCGCAACGTGCCAGCCAGCACCTGTACCTAAGTACCTGGTGGTAGCTATTGAATCAGCTACGCCACCCGGGATCGCGAATGAGCCCCACAGGGAGCACTCTGGTTGGGCGATCAGACCGGAAGGCCCACATAAAGTAGCGGCCCAGAAGCTATATCCAGTGTGCAGGATCCAGTGTTCTGCAGGGCGCGGGTACGTACTTCCAGGCATGGATGGGATGGGACCAGAGGCGTGCCCAGAGGCGTGCCCAGAGGCGTGCCCATCATCCAGCCTGAAAAATACGAGAGGGCCCAAAAGGCGTCACTGTGCCATGCGCATTCTCCCTATTCTCCTTCTGAAACAATTTACCAACCGCGAAGAGATTTTCCTCTTGCTTACCTCGCAGCGCTCGCTCTGGTGATCCATCACACCCGACGCTCCTCTACCCTCTCTCTCTCTCCTTTCTGCGTTCTACTCTTGCCCTGCAGTGTCGTCTCGTCCTCTTTGGCCTGCGGACAGTCCCTTCGCTTTGCACCCCTAAACCCCAAGCCTCCAGCTCTTTGTCCGCCTGTGGGGACCAACATAGATCTTGGAGCCTCTGCCCCTGGATCCCATCTCATCCGTCCATCTAGCATTTTAGCATTTTAGCATTTTGCACAGTAGTCGCCATCCAGAAAGTGAGCACAGCAAGCTGTGGCTCTAGTGCTATATCTATTGAGCAGGAACCTGGCCAACTGAGGCAGTTGCGAGTAGCGGCCTGGCAAGCCTTCTGTCGCGACCATGGCGTACAACCCCCCAGGAAATCAGGGGAACAATGCAGACTACGACGGGCATCGCCTGCAGGACCTGCCCGGCGGCAGCACGGTAAGTGCGGGAGCTGAACCTTATCTCACAGTCGACCGCGTGGTCGGGCCCGGCCATGCATAAGGTTGCGTAGCTGACTCCGTCACAGTATCACCTACCTCCCATCGACCATGACGAGGATGAGACGCAACGGCACCTGCTTGGACAGACACCCGCCCAGTACGAGCAGGACCGGCTAGGCGCGCACACCCCTCCGGTCCGGCCCGTGTCTGCATACAGCTTGACCGAATCTTACGCTTCCAATGCACCTCCCATGACCCAGACCCCGCAGCCCTACGGCAATGAATATGCAGGCGCCGGCACGTACGGCCACCAGCTGGAGGACAACGGCGGATTCGGCTATGGCACGCCTCGCCCAGCGTCGACTGTCGACTCGGACGAAAGCTGGCTCCGACGTCAGCAGCCCGGCGGCGGCGCGCCTGGCGGACTGAAGCGTTACGCTACCCGCAAGGTCAAGCTGGTGCAGGGATCCGTTCTCAGTGTGGATTATCCTGTTCCCAGTGCCATCAAGAACGCCGTCCAGCCCAAGTACCGCGACACCGAAAGCGGCACTGGCGAGTTCGTCAACATGCGCTACACTGCTGCCACCTGCGACCCCAACGATTTCACCCTGAAGAATGGTTACGATCTGCGTCCTCGCATGTATAACAGACATACTGAACTTCTGATTGCCATCACCTACTACAACGAAGACAAAGTGCTCTTTGCCCGAACGTTGCACGGTGTGATGCAGAACATTCGCGATATCGTCAACCTAAAGAAATCCACCTTCTGGAACAAGGGTGGCCCCGCCTGGCAGAAGATCGTCGTCTGCCATGTTTTCGATGGTATAGAGAAGGCTGACAAGGCAACCCTGGATGTTCTCGCCACTATTGGTGTCTTCCAGGACGGTATTGTGAAGAAAGAGGTCAACGGCAAGGAAACCGTCGCGCACATCTTCGAATACACAACTCAGCTATCAGTGACGCCAGATCAACAGCTCATTCGGCCCACTGATGATAGCCCGCAGACATTGCCTCCTGTTCAGATGATCTTCTGTCTGAAGCAGAAGAACAGCAAGAAGATCAACTCGCACCGCTGGCTCTTCAATGCTTTTGGCCGTATCCTGAACCCTGAAGTCTGCATTCTCCTGGATGCTGGTACCAAACCAGGTACAAAGTCTCTTCTAGCACTGTGGGAAGGCTTCTACAACGACAAGGATCTCGGTGGTGCTTGTGGTGAAATTCACGCCATGTTGGGCAAGGGCGGCAAGAAGCTGCTCAACCCTCTGGTCGCCGTGCAGAACTTCGAGTACAAGATCTCGAACATTCTGGATAAGCCCCTTGAGAGTTCTTTCGGTTATGTCTCTGTGCTTCCTGGTGCCTTCTCCGCCTACCGCTTCCGGGCGATTATGGGTCGACCTCTGGAGCAGTATTTCCATGGTGATCATACGCTCTCCAAGATTCTGGGCAAGAAAGGTATCGAAGGCATGAACATTTTCAAGAAGAACATGTTTTTGGCCGAAGATCGAATTCTCTGTTTCGAACTTGTCGCCAAGGCCGGTTCCAAGTGGCATCTCACTTACATCAAGGCAGCCAAGGGTGAGACTGATGTTCCCGAGGGTGCACCGGAATTCATCAGTCAGCGTCGTAGATGGCTCAACGGTTCCTTCGCCGCCTCGCTGTATTCCTTGATGCATTTCGGCCGGATGTATAAGAGTGGCCACAACATTCTGCGCATGTTCTTCTTCCATCTCCAACTGATCTACAACATCGCCAACGTCCTGTTCACCTGGTTCAGTTTGGCATCATACTACTTGACTACGACGGTTATCATGGACTTGGTTGGCCAACCAGACCCAGACTCGGGTAAGCATGGCTGGCCTTTCGGGGACACGGCAACACCCATCATCAACATCATTCTCCAATATCTGTACGTCGCCTTCGTCATCCTGCAGTTCATCCTGGCTCTGGGAAACCGTCCCAAGGGTACGAAATGGCAATATATCAGTTCGTTTGGGCTCTTCGGTTTGATCCAGTTTTACATCATCATCCTTTCGATCTATTTGGTCGTGACCGCGTTCACGAACCCGGTGAACAAAATCGAGGGGGACGCCGGGGACGCCTTGAAAGGATTGTTTACGTCGAATTCGGAAGTCGGTATCATCATCGTTGCATTGCTGGCGACCTTTGGTCTGTACTACATTGCGTCCTTCCTGTACCTGGACCCTTGGCACATGTTCCACTCGTTCCCCGCGTACCTGATCTTCGCGTCTACCTACATCAACATTCTCAACGTCTATGCCTTCAACAACTGGCACGATGTGTCGTGGGGTACCAAGGGCTCGGATAAGGCGGAAGCTTTACCTACGGCCCAGGTCATCAAAGACGAAAAAGGTGACGCCGCTATAGAAGAGATCGACAAACCGCAAGAAGATATCGACAGCCAGTTTGAGCAGACTGTCAAGCGTGCTCTGGCCCCGTTCAAGCCCGAGCCCGAAGACGACAAGCCCGATCTCGAAGACTCGTACAAAGCTTTCCGAACTTCGTTGGTTATCACTTGGCTGTTCACCAACATTGCACTGATCATCGGCGTAACAAGCGACAGTGTTAAATCGTTCGGTATTGGTGTAAGTACTGCTCGTAGTGATAGGAGGCTGAGCGTCAGGAAGCTAACAGTGAACAGGGAGATACGTCGGACAGAACCGCCAGCTACTTCAAGTTCCTTCTCATTGCCACGGCCATTCTATCGCTTGTCCGTTTTATCGGATGTCTGTGGTTCATCGGTAAGACCGGAATCATGTGCTGTTTTGCGAGGCGGTAGAGGGAGCCTCGGTTCAACCAGAAGCGGAGTTCGCTCTGTGCTATGGTTCATGTACAAAAATCAGCGAGCCGCGACTGGACCCGGCGTCATCAGTTTGTGTGTCTTCTCCCTTTTATGTACTGGATAGATGGAAGAGAGTGAAGGCTACTTGTGGGCGATATGGACTCTAGATTATTGTAGTCGCAGCATAATGAATACAGGCTGCCTCGGGAGTTTGTCCCACTTTGCAGTGGGGATGAGATTCTCGATTGTTTTATACCTACTTAGGTAGTCTTTAATACGCCAAAATGGGACGATGATTTTACTTGACATACCTACCTGGATAGCTGATGCGTGCGATCGAGATTATTACCTCCAATGCTACATGTCGATGTCTAATTGGAGACACAGGGGGGCAGGGAGGTCTTAGGTGCCATGTTAAGTGATTTAGGGACCTGGCACTGCCTGGTAGACACCTAACTGCTGGTTAGCGGTGGAGGGGTAGTTTAGGTAAGTTCGTAGCATCAACCAACCCCACTACAACCTTGGAAAACAACAGCTCTATTTATTTCCGCGCCTCTAGACCAACAGGCATTTCTCTACGCAATACACACAGTAGCATAGACCAAGAAGAGCATCGCTTTCCGGCCCTCGACAGGTTTCCCTAGGCCGAAGACTGCATCGTGTGTGCGTGCCCACCATGGAGACGATGGAAACAATCCAGGCACGCCATCGCAAAGAACAGCGGGACCTGCAGTCGCGCATCACGAGCAAAAAGAAGAACGCGACTAAGAAGACGCGGAAGGGCGTCAACGACGAATGCGCCAATCTCGAGAAGGACCTCAGACACCGTCAAGAGCAGGAGCTAGCCGCGTTGGAAGGCGGTGATGGAGACGGTCACGAGCCGCAGGCGGAAGCAGAAGAAGGAAAAGAGCCCAACGGTGCTGGGGCTGGGCAGAACGGGACACGGCAAGATTCAGAGCACACGATACTGGAAGACGTGAATGGTGATGGCATCGTGGGTCGGTTAAAGAAGGTCACGTTCTCCTCAGATATTCCCGCAGAGCCCGAACCGACCACTCAAATACGGACACCGACACAGGGGCCGGGGCCGGGGCCGGGGCAGGTACAAGATGGGAAGAAGCGCAACCGGCAAAAGGAGCGCATGGCTCGCCGCGCCGCCGAGAGGGAAGAGGAGGCAGAGGCGGCCAAGAGAGAGGCGGAGGGCATGACGGACCACCGAGGCCTGGAGAGGGCGTCGCTGGAGCGCGCGTTCGGCGCCCACGGGCTCGTCGAGCACGAGATAAAACCCGACGGTCATTGCTTGTTCTCGGCCGTCGCGGACCAGCTTGCGCAGCGGAAGCTTCCCATCTCTCCCTCTGCAGGTGAAGACGGGGGTCAGGTGCCCCCGTATAAAGTCGTGCGGAGGGTCGCTACGAATTACATGGAGAGCCATCCCGACGACTTCATGCCCTTCCTCGAGGAGCCGCTGGACAGCTATGTTCCGAAGATAAGGGATACGGCCGAGTGGGGTGGTCAGCTAGAACTACTTGCCTTGGCCAGTGCATATCAGGTTGAAATCAAGGTCGTGCAGAACGGGCGAACCGAGACGATACAGCCGAGCAGCGGACACGGAGGAGGGGAGGCTGGGGACCGTACGATTTGGCTTGCGTATTATCGCCATGGGTACAGTCTGGGTGAACATTATAACTCGCTGAGGAAGAAGGGTTGATGCGCTTTTTCGTCTTCTGCGAGGGTTTTCCTTCTCGGAAGACGAGTGTACAGATGCATTTCGTATACTAGAAAGCAGCTCTACGACATGATAGACGCTTGGTCACTTCTGTGCCGGGAGGACGACTTCATCATAGGTTAGCCGTCGCCGGCTTTCATCGTGGATTGGATGAACCTTCAGCATTCCACCATTCGGCATGTGTCTCTCCTCCTATCAGCTAGCCCAAGCTCCGTCCTGTTTTATTCGACAATAGATTCTGGAGAGACGTCCCGCACTCTCTGGGGTGGACTCATGAGATATGCACGCGACGGATACGTCAATAACGCGGCTTTAGAGACTACCTCGAGGCTTGCGTGCACCGCATCAGTTCTATTCATCGGGACACTAAACTGTGAGCGAATCTTGGTATAATTGAGACGTAATCCTTGGGCTGATTAATCTTCGAAGACTACCTGGCAGATGATGGTCAATCTCTGCACTGTACTATACTATAAATTATTCGATTAACGTAGCATCCGTTCCTCGCATATGCAGTTGGGGTATCTTGAAGTTCGGATTTCCAATCGCTCGTGTACTTCGCTAGTCTCACTTAGAGGACGGCAAGGGTTCTTTCTCGCGCTCACTTCTTCCAAAAGCATGAAGCCTCACAACAGGCAAGCTGCCTCTGCTGTTCGACATTCCTCCGGACAAGATGCGCTGCCAGCTTAGAAGGAAGTCGGCTCTCCATAGACATGTACACCATGTCGTATCGTTTGCCGCCGCGCCCATGAACCCCCCCGGCTAGCTTATGTGACACTCGACTGCGGGGAGAAGCAATGTAACCTTACACGAGGTTTTCTGGGATCAGCAGATATTGGTGGAATTCGGGCCGTAGGCCAATCATGCTAGGTAATCTGTGAGGATAGCCGACGATCTGATGGAAATGTCTTTGTAGGGGCGATGGCGCAATTGCCTGTCGGTTTTCATAGTTGGGTGGCGTCATGCAGACTGCCCAGGTGGTATTCCCGTGATAAGGTTCAACAACACATGGCGGGGCTACATCCTCCTGTCGAGCCTGTGTTTATGATTGAACATCGATCGTTCTCGGGTACCAACGCTGGGTGAAGAAGAAGGCATTAATCAGCTCTCCCCTTTCTAAAAACAACATGCCTGTCGGCAGTCGCAGTACGCCAAGCTTGGCCGAGGCGGAAGCCAAGTCGACTAGTGTTCAGCCAAACGAGGGCCCGCTCAACGCTCCTCACAAAAGACTGGCCGACGACGACTCGGAGCAGAGGCAGAGCGATGACCTCAAAGAAGGAAACGGCGCGCGTGGTGGTGGAGGAGATAAACTCGCCTTCGAGGAACCCGTCGAGGTTGATGCGGACCTGGAGCCCGAAGATGACCCTGAGATCAGTGAATTACCTCCCGAGGTCAGGCGGGTCGTCAGTTTACATGATGACAGTACGTACGCACGCACGCATGTTTTAGTTTATCATATCTCATGAAGTCTGAGAGTATGCTCTTGTGTGCTGTGATGGGCCTTGCTGACTCCTAGCCCCTTTGTAGCAACTCTACCTACTCTGACTTTCAGATATTTCGTCTTGTCGCTACTCTTCGTGATACCTGGCGCCTTCTTGTCCCAGATCAACACCTTCCGAACGACTTATGCACCCTACTCAGTCTTCTTCGTCCAGATCGCATCGAATTACGTGGGCCTGTGGCTTGCTCGCGTCCTGCCCGATCGAAAAATCGGGATCCCTCTCACAAAGTGGTCATTTAACCTGAACCCTGGGCCATGGTCTGTTAAAGAACATGTGCTGGTCACAATTACCGCTGCCTCCGGCGCAACTGGCAACCTCGCCACGACGCCGATCGCCGTCGGCGAGCTGTATTTCAATGAGCGACTCCATCCTGCCGCGGCCATACTCTTCATGTGGTCAATCGATGCGACGGGATACGCATTCGCTGCCATAGCACGGCAGCTGCTGTTGTACGAGCCCGCTTACCAGTGGTGGCAAGCTCTGTGCCAAACTGCTCTGTTCGAGACGCAAGTGAAGCAAAACAAGAACCCGACGCCCGCAGCTCGGAAGCAGTTCAAGGTCTTCTGGCTGACCTTGCTCGGCATTACTTTGTGGCAATTCCTCCCTGAATTCGTGTTTCCTTTCCTGAGCTCCCTGGCCTTCCTGTGCTGGGTGGCGCCGCATAATCCCGTTGCCAACTTCATAGGCTCGGGACTAGGCGGTATGGGATTCCTGAACCTGAGCTTCGATTGGGCCAACATATCGAACTACAGCGCTGGCGTGCCACTGTTCCTCAGTCCGTGGTGGTCGCAGGTTGTGTTATTTGCCTCCTTCGTCCTGAGCGCCTGGATATTACTACCAGCGGCCAAATGGGGTGGGCTAGGGGGCTACAGTCATTGTTTGATGTCGAATCGGGCCTGCACCGCAGATGGCGAGAGGTACCCAGTGGCCTCACTTGTCACACCGTCGAATACGTTAAACCAGACAGCATACGAGGAGTATGGGCCTATGTACCTCGGCGTTCACAACCTCTGGACGATCTTCTTCGACTACGCATCGTACATCTCTGCCTATAGCTGGATCGCATTCTTCGGCGCTTCGAATATCAGGAAAGCCTACAGGAAATTCCGAGCTCGACAAAGTGTCGCCGGTGGAGGGATCAACCATCAATACACAGATCGGCTCAACGTGCTCATGCGATCGTATAAAGAGGTTCCTTTTTGGTGGTACTTGGCTCTTTTCTTGGTATCGTTCACGTAAGTTGATGCCAGTCGTCTTCTCCTTAAAGCTAGCATTGTATCTGAGAGGGTCACTGCGAGTCCGATATTAAAATCTCTTGCGAGCCTTCTTTAATACTATTATGGAAAACCTAACTGTCTGCAGGTCCATTATCACGATTGTTGCTCTAGACCTGATATTCATTCCTTGGTGGACATATTTCGTGGCGTTGGCGACAGGGGCTGTCGTTGTTGTCCCATTGGGCTGGCTTTATGCCGTCAGCAATTTTCAACTCCCGATTGGAACCTTTAACGAGTTACTATATGGTACCATGGTTCAAAATCTATCGCACCATAGGAATCCCATTGGCGCGAGTGTAAGTTGTGCAACATCGATTTGATCCAATTCAATGGCTAAATCATAACCAGATATACGGCTCAATTGCTGGTGATGCTTGGTACAGAGCGCAGTACAGTACGTAATTCGTATCGTTCTCGCTTATGACATTATCTTCTAAAATGCGGAGGAGATCTATCACCGCTATTGAGTGTTATTTCTGACATAATCTTGTAACACTCTTTGCCCCTGCTCGGCAACTTTCCGATCAATGGCCACCTCCCCTGTCAATCGATATCAGAACCTTGCGGTATATGCAACGGTCATATCAGAGACATGATAGCTGACTCCAAACCCTACAGTGCTACAAGATCAAAAAATCGGACATTACATGCACGTACCCCAGCGCGCAGTCTTCTTCTCTCAAGTGTTCGGTATCACGGTTGGCGTGCCAATCAACTACGCTGCTATGCGCTGGGTTCTCAATACGAAACGTGACTATCTAACCGGCGAGATCGAGGACCCGGCGCATATCTGGACGGGGCAGTCTCTAGCTTCATACTTGACACTAGGTGTGCAGTATGTGCTAATCGTGAGTGAAATCATGAATATGTGTCTTTTGGGCGATTGTGTTGCGCGAGAATACTAATCTCCCCCCTTTTTTTTCTTACAGGGCCCTACGAAGCTTTTTCAACAGACGCAATGGAAACCGATACCGTATGCGTTTCTCTTTGGTGCCGGAGCGCCGGCTGTGATCTATTTACTCCACCGCCTGTTCCCGCGCGCCAAGTTCAATCTCTGGAACACTACAATATTCTTCAGCGTAGGTATTTCTTCAGTAATCAACGAATTAGGCCGAGAATCTCCGATGACTAACTCCAAACTTCCAGGGTGCCTCGGTCTTCTATGGCAATATTTCCACTGGGTATTTCTCTCGCTTCCTCGGCGGTTTTGTCGTGATGTACTGGGCGTACCGCTATCGTTACCAGTTATGGTCAAGATACAATTTCATCCTCGCTGCCGCGTTCGACGCCGGGTTCAACTTGAACCTGCTGCTCATTTTCTTGTTTTTCGGCAGTGGCAAGGTGATTACGATGCCTCATTGGTGGGGAAACGATGCCCAGAGTGTAGAGAAGTGTTATGCCCTCTGATCGGGCTATTCTCTTCTCGGCTATTCCCCCACGTGTTTAGAAATAGAGAATTAGATTATAGGTCGAAAGGACAGACAAGGCCTATCGGCTTTAAGCACACAAACATCACAGATTCCAACTCAAATATTGCCAAGCAGTCGACAGAAGGCCGTATGGCTAACTTAAGTAGTATCGATTGACGACGAAGAGGGCACACCTTAGTTGGCAGACCAACACATCACACATAATCACGCTGGAGTCGAAGTAGATTCATGAAAATCCATTGGTTTTGTGAACATTGTTCAATTATAGTTATCTACTTTTTTTTCTTTTTTCCCCAAGTTTTTCCTCTTTTCACTTTTCGGGGGAGCTATTGCACGAGGCTTTCTGTTTCGGGCATTGCTGTCGTCTCAGGGATTGCCTGAGCAACATTAACTACAACGCATTGTGTTGAGGCCAAGAGTTCCTCGGACTAATCATCATGTCGTCGTAAGATCTGGCACCAGAGCTGACATTCGAGTCATCGGTAGAGTTATTCTCGCCAGTTGAATCAGACCTACTCGCTTCAGAGTCGCGTTCTTCACTTTCAGCTCTGTGAAAAGCGCGCTCAGCGTCTAACATAACACGAAGCTCAGAAGGGCAAGGGTCAAGAAAATTGGACGGTGCCATATCCTCGTCAGCAATAAACCATTCGTGATAGAACGGCCAAAAGCCCGCTGCTTCCCAGTCGATAAGAACCGGGTTGCCGGCTGGTGTTATGATGACGTTCTCTTGGTGGATGTCGCCGTGACTGAAAACTGGCTTTTCATGTCCCTTCCCCGTTGCCACAGATTCGAGACAGGCCTTGTAGAATTTTTTAGCGTTAGTGAAACGCTCCCCCATTCTCTTCCTGAACACAATGTCAAGGCATTGTTCTGTGAATTCTTGGAAAGTATCGCAAGGAGCAAGTTGGCGATCGGCTACGAGGTTCACGAGGGGCCGGCGACCTATGGCGCCGTAGTACCCCGGACTGAGTATGCTGCGCAACTCCTCAAGCTGAGCCCTGAGCTGTCGCACAACGAGGCTGATCTTGCTGTTGGGCAGCGAACCCTTGCTTCTATAGAAGGTCTGGCCTTCGATAAACTCCATGATGATCATGTTCTCTATGCCATTTTCTCTTGTGCTGTAAGTGTAGATGGCATAGACTTTTGGCACAGGAATCGACGTTCTCTGTGCCACGAAGAGCATATTCTCTCCCTCGATACTCTGCACAAGCGCTCCATATTTCGCAACGTAATGCCTGCCGACTCGGACAAGCGTTACCTTTTTGCCGTAGATGGGCGATGCCAGATATTCCTCAGAAGACATTACCTCCTCATGTGTTGGCAAGTGCTCAGGTAGTTCATGCGCCGGGGCATAGTAGGGAAGGGTGATCGGTGTGTATGAGGCCATGATTGCTGGATCATCCGGATTATCTGTGATCGACCGTCAAGACGTGGGATGATGAGCTGAATTGGAGCTCAACCTATGACGCATCTGCGGAATTTATGCCAGGCAAAGCAGCTTTTCCTTTACGTCTTTTCGAATAGTCATTGTGATAACTGACTGTAGTCTGACAGGTCAAGCTCACGTTGACAAAGAAACTCAACTGCCTACGACAATGAGTGTGTCACCCAGGTTTCAAGCCTTAGTGTTATTCAAAGCCCTTGTTTCCACGCATCCTTTCTCTGCCCAACTTGAAGTACAAAGTACAGCCAGAAACCATGTAAACTGGCCGATGTACTAGGTTCCGAGAAGTGAGAGTAACACGCAACAAGAATGATTGGAAAACTAGCCTGCTAGGAACAAGACCAACTTGTGGCGAGGTTACACCAGCGCAGCAGCGGCTGTGATAGTTGACAGGTAACCGGATTGAAAGCAGTGCCTTTAACAGCGAGGAACTCATGGCCGTAAAGCTAGCTGGCTTTCGACACATGCGCACATATAGCAAAACAGCAATAACTTCATAAGAGTGATTTCATCTTGTTTTGTTCTGAACTTTTCTTTTCTCTCTGCTGTGGCCTTCTACAAAGTCTATGATGGGATGGGCCATTCATCCATCAGTGCATCTGTACACTTGAAAGGTATATCCCCCAAAAGGCCAACAACGCCTAGAACAATAGGAAGCACTGCAACTATGAATGCAGCAAATGTGAAAAAGTACAGTACATGAACGCCAAGCAATGCCATAAACTTTCATTAGTGCCCTCCAGACGCATTATCCGCGATGAGAACGAGTCGTTGATCGTGGCAGATTAGCCAAACGGTAATGTCGACTCGCTTTCGTAGCCGCTTTCTGTTACGGCTACGTCTTTGATCGGATGCATCAAAATCGGCGGCAGACATGTGCGGCCATGTATTTCCTCCCACTCTTGACCGCCTAGTTTGGTGTCTTCGTATCCCATGAGGTTGTTATAGAGTCGTTGGGGTGGGGTAGCCCTATAGTACCAAGTTGTTCCTCCGTATCTAGCCTCACGTCCCCAGCCGATAGGTGAGTTGTCACCTCCGCTCTCGCCCCTTTCGCCAGGGTTAAACCATCGAGCGACGTCCTTGCCTTTCCATGGTCTGTCAAAGAACATGGGTATCGGCGCATAGACTGTTTTGAGGCCATGGAGGAGCGATATTGTTTGACACGTCATTTCCGAGGCGATATGATTTCCTCGTAGATTCTCAACGTGCATGATATCAAGAAGTCTTTTTGATATCCTTTGTTGTGTAACGATGGTTACACGGCGAGGCAGCTGCTGAGTAGCGTGAGAGGAGTCATTAAATCCCCAAACGTCATTGGCGCCAACCCAACCGCTGTAGTTGACATTGATTATCGGCGCGACGGTAATCAGATCAGCTTCCTCGCCAACCCCCCATTTATAGTCGTCTTGTTCAGGTCGGGCTACTGGAGGCGAGGGACCAACAGGAGTGATGAACGGGAGATCCGGGGGTCCCCAGATGGTATCCTCCCCAGACTGACGCTCCACTTCTTTCCGAAATTCTGTGTCGTAATCGCCATGCACTGAAGGGATGTAGTAGCGCTCGTTTCGTTCCCACATGCCACGACGTGGCTGCCGCTTCGCAAAAGTGGATATTTTCTCGAGAAAATCGTAATGCTGTCCAGTGATTCTGACGTCCATTTCCCAGTTCCAGACATAGTCGAACTCGGGATACTCTTGGATAAACTTCTGGACAGACAGCCACTGCGATACGTGTACTGTCGCTTTATCCCGATCTAGTCTCGGATACATAGCCTGGACAGCTTCATCGTTCCAGAGAATCGCAATGTCTCTGAACTCAGGTGGAACGTTCTGCTGAAGAACGTACTGATACGTCCCTTCATCGTCCCAGATGGCGTAGGCATTATCCTTGACGTGGACAAAAAGGAAGACTTGATACCGACCACCTGTCCGCAGCGACACTTCTGTGACAAGTGATCGAATGACTTGCTTATCGTTTTCGTTGTAGTCTTTCCCAGTGTATGTTCGTAAAAGTATTGCCGTCCGCGGTTCCTTCTCCTTGGAAGCACTAGAGACTGTCCCTGAAGCAGGCCTCTTCCGTCTTCGAAGGTCGTCGTTGTGGTCTCGAACTTTAGGAGTTTCCACGAGATCCGCATCGCTATCTGCGCCAACAAATGGCATTGTCGCCTTACCCGAGTAGACTGTGTTGACGTAGGGGTTTGGTTTCCCTTCGAGGTCGAACCTAGCCTTGTTCTTCTGGATGCACTTTTCTACCAAGTCTCCCCAGCGAACCTGATCCCAATCTACCGACGGAGTAGATGTGTCGTTGGCGTTTTGAAAACCGTACATACCAAGTCGCGTCTCGCGCTCGAAACATAAATCACCATCCATCCCCAACACATCGTAGCCTCCGATGATAGGCTCAGGGAACCCCTTGGGTAGTCCTTTGAAGACTGTTATGTCGGATACTATCTCTCCGTTCGGACCTTCGCACGGAACATACGGCCCACTCTTCGCGTCCACCTTGTAATTGGGATATGGGTCGTAGACGTAGGGCTTGTGAGTGGTAAAATAAGCCGGTTTGTCGGCTGCGGTCAGATGGGCTTCGAAGCTAGCAGCTCGGGACTTGCTGCTGTCGAGTGTTTTTAGAGTCTTGCCGTATATGGCATCTGCGCCGGAAACACTGCACTGGAGTTAGAGGCTTTCATGGCTCGAAACCGGCAGTGTACGGCGGCGTATGGATAGGCTTACCGGCCGAGGTGATCGTGCTCAAGTCGGAACTGCTGTCGAATGGCGACCTGTTGCTCCTCTTGCGCCTCCTTCATCTTGTCCTCAAAACTAGGCACATGGTTGGGATCCTCTAGATCTTCAATCGTGATCTCCTGGGGAATTGGCTCGGCGGGGGCGTCGGCTGCAGCCCCTTCGGGGCTCTGAAGAGTGACATCTCTATAACTGCCAGAAGCATGTGACATGAGCCAGTAAAGGGTGGCTACAGTGAATGCAAAGACCAACAGGCCTTTCGGCCGTGTCAGCCATCGGCGCGGCTGCACTGCCAGCATTTCTGACAATGGCTAGCGGTTGCCAAATAGCAATTGTCGTAGCTGCGTCACAAAAACCTTCTCAGTATTAATTGCAGTGCATGAACATGGCGATCGGCGCCAAGGATGGTTTTAAAACACAAGACTTTCAAGCTTGAAAGTAATTAAAAACGGTGGCTTCCCAAGGGGAAAGGTGTCAGAACAGAATGGGTGGTCGTAATGAGCGAGATGCCACCTATCAAAGGAGGTCGAACGGGGTGTGGCGTTGTCGTGCGTCGCTACAGCGAGACTGAAGCTGGGGGAAATACCGGCGCAGACGAGAGGACGAGCGAGGTGTGGTCGCTTGCCAGCTGTGCCGTACAGCAGCTGTGCCGCAGAGAGTAATTGCGGTAGAGAATGCAGTGGCCGGTCGGACAAAGGCGAGACCAGATTTGGCGAGAATAAAGAAGCCAGGAAGACGGCGAGGGCGTGTGTTGTACAAGGAGGTACAGGTGCTTGGGTGGAGAAACAGCGCAACCTCAGCGACGGCGAGGGCGGCGGGATGACGATGCGTGGGCAAAGGTCCGGGAAGACGAACAAGAGGGTCGGGGCAAAACAAAACAACACAGGTGGAATTCTAGGAAGGCGGGATGTGCATATGTACACGCGGTCTAAGTGAGGACGGTGAGGACCGTGGAGATGGTGGAGAGGCGTGGAGGGAGGTACAAGTAGGTTAGGTAGGTAGTAGAATGTTTGAGGTCGAGGTCGAGATGAAGATGCAAGCAAGATGGAGAGGCGCATTGCCAAGCCTGGAACTTTAAGGCCAAGGAAAAAGGGACGGCCCCGGTCGCTGCTACACCACACCTAACCACGGCAGATTCCCTGCCGCCTGCTTACACCCGCACTACATGTGCTTAGGGACGGGAGGTATATCTCAGCAGGCGTGGCCCCTACGCAAGCACCTGCATGTACTTAGTTTAGGCACTTAGGTACTTATGTGGAAGGAGTGGTCAAGCGCTAAGGGAGGTGGAGGGCAAGATTCCACCATAGCTCCAGTGGACGACGCGGCGGCGGCTGGGGCTTTGGAGCTTGCAGTACGGACAAGGTACCTAAGTACCTACCTCTATCCACCTGGATCCCATGGATTGATTCCATTGCTTTCTGGTTGCTATCGGGCCACTCAACGCATATATATTCTATAGGTACCTACTAGGGGTAGTAGTCGAGTTGAAGCACAAGCAATTCAAAATTACTAGGTAAGTACCTAGGTGCTAGGTAAGCTTCAAGTTTGTACCACGCATCACTTACACTTAGTAGGGATTTAGTACTGTAGCAGGCGAGGTAGATGCGGTTCAAGGTTTGCTGGTGCGATTCCATCTGGCACGGTTTTGAAATTCAGATCCCTCTCCTCCCCGTGCTCCCCCTATCCTGTTCTGATCCTGTCCGATGGAAAGAAGCTTCTGACGCTACCTGTACCGGGTGCTAGGGGGGCCCAGGCGAGCCAGGGGGGGGGTTCGCAGAATCAAATGACATCAGCCAACGAATGGCAACTGCGCCAGTCGAACCAGCCCACGCCGCCCTCTGCGCCGCCCAAACCCTTACACACGCACCCGCACCCTTCTATTCTACTTATGCGCGTATCTCCAGTTTGACACGAAAAAAAATAAATAAAAACTTACTGTTGAGTGGATACACAGGCTCGACACGGCCCGTCACCCTGGAGCACGAATGGAGATGGACCCGCGAGACGACAAGAATGAGGAATGCGAAAACTGGGCACGCAGTGACACTTGTGAATGATTGTCAGGGGTTGGATCTAGACCTGACGTGCTACATAGGACTAGTACTCATCTGGATTCCTTGCATCTGCACACTTTGCACACTGCTGAGTGCTCACGCTGAGTAGCTAATGAGGAGGTAGCTAACTTCAGATCAAGCGTTGACGATGTTGAATGTCGGTGCCTGGATGGTGGCGCAGCTACACGATCTCTTATCAGACCGCCGAGAAGACAACGAAACGCAACTTAACCTCCTCGAGCTGGGGCTAATATACGAGATTCTTCGGATTATGGCACAAAAGGTTAAGAAGCTCGAGAGGTAGAGGTTGCAACTCAAGCGAGACACCCCATGTTGATTGAATACATGCATGTTATAAGGGAAGAACTTGAGATGTTGATATCTATAGATCTCGTATCCCGTATAACCAACTTCAGCCTCCTCTCCATTTCATGCAGCAAGCAGCAAGCAGCAGGCAGAAGCTGAAGACCGACTTCGCCTTTGCGAGATCAATAAGCCAGCCATCTTCAGGTTGCATGCGCCGAAGAGTGGGTGTGTTGACGGATGCCCCCGGACTAATTAGGTATGTTTACAGCTACTCGTAGCTGTGGCTACCATCGTTTCTCTAGCGTCTATGTTCATGGGGATGTATATCCTACCGAGCCTATGTGCTTGGTTTGCACGACAGTGTCACTCGGCTCTGTGCATACATACAGTACAACCAACCGAACAGACGAGCCAATCCGAGTGGAGTGATGCGTTGTTTGCGTCGGGAAACAACGCGATGGTTGGTTTTAGATGTAAGTACCCCGTGGTTTTGGATGACCGTCTCTGACCGTCCTCTCGGTGCTAGGTAAGTATCGACAGACAGCCTCGACAGCATCACATAATACTTGACTATAGCACGTTTGCGACCTTGATTGGCGGCAGGTGAAACAAGCCCGGACAGTGACGTAGGCAGATCTCACTTGAGCCAGCAAAGATCTTCGGGACTCAAGATTGGAGCTTACGCAACCCTCGAAACGCAAGCAGTGGCTGAGCGCGCTAATGCGCATGCATCCCTTTCTCTCTCTATCTCCCTCTCTCTCCCTCTCTCCCTCTCTCTCGTTCAGTACCAGTAGGTACCTAAGTCGACTGAGATGATACCAGGGCCACTCTCAAACTCTCGTCAGCTTCGGTCAGCGACACCATCACAGACTCCAGAGTCTGTCCAGAGTGTTCTCATGTCCACCACATCCCCGAGCCCCATGGTCTTGTGGCGCCAAACCACAAAAGCATAGGTGTGTGCTCCAATAAACATGCCGTCATGTTAGTCCAGGCCACCATGGGGCGATCCGTGATGCCTGTAATCGCAGTGTAAGAGATTATACATTTACGCTTCCTTGCGAGCCTTGCTCCCGCATCGCATGTTTCAACCCCCCTTCCCCCCCTCGAAGACTTGCTTTTTTGTTTGGAGCTGTCCTCACAGACTTCCTATCTACGAGGTTTGGTCCTCCTACGTCACCACATCCTATAATTCACCAACTATTAGATCCTCCGTGTATCCACAAGTGAAAATAATTACGAGTAAGATCTGTTATCGGCAGTGTTATCAGCAGCCTTCCCCAAACTGGAGGCTGACCACCTCCATCGTCGGCCCTCGGCACCACCACACTTCGCCTGTTTGTTCTATTCATTCAGCTTCCACTTGATCGAATGCGTAGCGCCCTACAATGCCACGTGTAACATTGTCAAGTGCCCCGGCGTGGCTGTAGCACGTAGGTATGCTCGGCCTAATTGTATAGGTACCTACTAATCACAGTGACCATCGTACGCAGCGCACAGATGGTGGTGGGTTAGTAGATTTCGCTGCTAAAACAACCCCACGAATCGTCCGAAATGGACACTGGCCGGCACTCAGCCGGGTCCAAGGTCAAACAGTTTCACCGAGTCGGGCCTTGCGCAAATTACATGTATTTCCACGTCCTGCTTTTTCTTCGTCTCTTTCTGCTGCGGAAGCAAAGCAACAATTCAGCAACATCGACGTCTCTTTTGTGTCTGTGCTCGCTCCCTGCTGACCGTGCTAGGCTTGTGGCGTGCTCTATTTTGGCGCTGTGAAGCTACAAGCCGTTGGTGTCACACTTTGCCCATCCCCAGACCGTTTGGCGTGTTTGGGTCAGTAATGGTTCACGTCAGTGCGCTTGCAGCCAATGGGACTTGGGGGTGGCGTAGGTTCGGGCGAACATGAGAAACGGCCGGGCTGCTTACTTACTTACGCCTGCTTCATCTGAGACCACGAATCAAGTTGTTTCAGAGCAGACGAACAAACAGGTAGGTTTTCTGGGGGCGTCGGTTCTACAGGTTGGGTGTGACGCGCCACAGTTCGATCGCGTCGTGATTGTAAAACATAGGAAACGAACGAGCGCCGCACTCTGCCGTTAGTTAGGGTCGAGAAAAGAAACAACAGACGGGATGTCTCAGGTTTTCGATGGTGTAAATGGATTTGCTGCCGCATGTAACGAATCCTACTTAATCCTACTTGAAGACTTAGATTCCGTTGTCGTGCAATATCGAAATCGGACCGCGTTGGCAAACAATGCGATTGCTCGTCACGTCACCGCGATTGCTGCCGACCCTTCCTCCCCCAACCTACTACCTGGCATGCTGCTTGCTGCTTGGGATACCAAGGCCGTTGTCTAGTGCGAGGTGGCCACGATAAGACACCACCTTGCCAAGTATCACACACACATCACAGCAAAAATGATCATCATCAGAGCAGAGACGTTGTTGAAGGTATTATTGCATTATACTATTAGACCCAACGGATGGCATGCATCAAACCCGTCATCCGTCAAGTTCCTTTCCGCGTAGTTGTAAGTGCAATATCTGACCCCTTAACCACCGCCTGCTCCCGGCCACGGGCCCCTAATACAGTCCTCCTACACCATCCAAAAGTGTTGTGAGTGGGCAAGGCAAGACTAACGTCCCAACTAGATCTCATCCTTCTACGCCATGAAAGGGGGGGAGTGAAGAATGAAGTGTAATGGAAATGCGAGTATATGGGTCTCTAAAAACAAGAATCTAATGTCTTGACGTCCAACAACTATCATAGCAATGGAATCCATTCCTTTACTTGCGCTCGATCTTTGATGCGAGGAAATGACGAGGGTATCCACCATTTGTGGAGGACTAGGGGTATATTTAAATCAAAGATAAACAGTTGGTATCAACCCACAATGTGAAGTTGAGCGGTCAAATCATGGGCATGGGGTATAATAACTCGGACAGAATCAAAGCAAAGAATCCAACGACAGATCTGGAGGTTTGCGGAACAATTGCGGAACTCCAGTGCTTAATGCGTTGAGATGTTCACGGAAAAGAGGTCCAGCTAGAAGCTGAAGAAGTGAGCGGCGTGTTCCTTGTATCGTAGCAGTTTCTCCTCACTACTCAAAGAGCTTTGACCGTGGCATATGTGGATAGATATGATAGGCTCGGCCGTTTACATCATGCCTAACCTGGTCATCCGCTTCTCCATTCTCTGCATTGGACCTAGCCCCCCGCGGCCGAGAGCCTGACCGGGCATCAACCTCTGACCCGTGGGCAGTCCGAACGGACGATGGAGGTTCGATGACGGACCCGAAGGCAGGCCCCTGGGCGGCTCCCGTATATTCGGAACACCACCTGGCGGGGGCGGTCGCTTGCTCGGCCCGGATGCCGAACCTTGCCGTTGCTGCGGCGGCGGCGGAGGACCCATCTGCTGGGCTCGGGCCGCAGCCTGCATCCGTCTCCATGCATCCCGCTCGCAGTATGCCTTTCCATTGACGTCAAAGTAGCCGTCGCGCAACACCGTGCCGCAGTCGCCGCAACGGAAACAGCTCGGGTGGTACTTTTGAGGCACCTCGTCCTCGAGATACTGGCCCTCTATGCCCCTATTGCAGGACCGGCATAAGCTGCCGTTCAGCTTGTGGTAATGTTGTTCGCAGTACGGGCGGTCTCCGTGCACGTAGAAGGTGGCCGAGCTGAAGGGCTCCTTGCAGGTGGCACACACGAAGCAAGCTTTGTGATACCGTCCGGTCAGACGCCCGTCCGCTGACGAGATAGATTTTCCAGTTATGGGCTCCTGACAAGCCTTACAGTTTCCTCGTGGCCGAGGGTTGCGTGACGGCTGTCGTTTATGCGAAGCCGAGCCCTCTGTCGAGGTGGTCTGTGATCTCATCCTGCCTTGGCCGTCTGGAACAGGGGCGTCGAGTTTGTCCGAATTTGGAAAACTTCCAGGTGAGACGGGAGACTCAGACAGCAAGTCGCCTCTCGGCTGGGCCGTGGGGTCCAACCGCAGACTTTGTGTAGGCTCACGTTGAGAATCAGCCGGCCTTAGGTTGTCGACTTTGGGTATGGGTAGCGGCTCTGCTGTTAGTGACGCTGACTGCATCCCATTGATGGAGTTTTGCAAGTCGTCCATCAGCGCATCGATTCCGGACGTGTCTGAAGGTCGACGCGGGCCCGAGCGAGACGCGATGGATCGGGGCGGGCTTGTGTTCGCGCTCTGACGGCTTCCCTGGGAGGCTTGACTAAAGCCGGAATTGTTCGAGGACTGTGATACCGAAGGCGAGTGGTAAGGGTTCCCAGTTCCGAACTCGTCGGCTAGATTTATCGAAGGGCCTTGGCTGCCGTCTCTGGTCACGGGCCGTATTAAGCTCGTACGCGGCGGTGGCGGACGTGACGTATCCCTTATGAGATTTGAAGGTCGTCGTTCGCCTGCGCCATTCCCTACGCTTCTATCGCTATTTGAATTCCTTGATCTTTCTGGTCGTAAACCGGGAGCGGAGGGCGCGCGGATAGGTGCATTACCTGACCCTCCGTTCTCATGGGATTGTAGTCGCTGCTCAGGAAACGTCTCTGAACGCTTATTCAAGCCAAACGGTTGTCGCCCACCGTCTTCCTCGTCTCTTTGTGGGGGGCCAAAACCCCCATATCCGTTCTTTCGTGGCATCTTGGGTAGTGCTATGCTGCCACTTGTATGCGATGAGCTGGAAGCTGCTGTGCCTGGCCGGTCGATAGACGACCGTAGCCGTTCGCTCGAGTCTGCGCCATCGTCTCTACTGCGTCGGGGTAGCGAATTCTTCGTTGAACGATTCTGGCGCACTTCGAATGGCCCCGGAGCAATGCTGTTCATCCTTGTCAAGAGGTTCGTGGCCTGCTTGTTGGGGCTGGTCCCATACGGCGCCTCTCCTTCCGACTCTGCAGAGAACCCATAGCCGCTGGGCCGCCGTGGCGAACCCGCTATCGCAGGGGAGAAGTATTCGTCGCTACTAGTTCCGGGCCCAAGCCGCCCGTTCATTGGTGTTTTCGGGGAGATTGCTTGGGATCCAGTAGATGCGCTGACCGGAGTCAACTGGTCTTGTAGATTGAACGGCCGATCTGACAAATTTAGTTAGAATATGTAGCTACCAACATAAAACAGGGAGATGAGGGGAAAGGAGGTGCACGAACTTGCTGCTGATGTATCCACCGTCGGCGGTGCACGATTGAATCTATCGAATATGTTCTCTTTGAATGTCGAAGTGGCACCACCTAGAAGCTCTGGGCCCGGAGGCGGAGGGGCAGCTGCACGAACATCAGCATCACGGCTTTTCGAGGCTTTTGATAAGACAGTAATCGACATACGCTCTGGTGCATTAGCTTCTGTACTATCGCCACAGATGTGTTCCCCCATCATGGAAATCTCTACTTGGTTGCCACAATTAGAGCATTTTATTGTCGGCATGAAAGCCGACTGTCGCGATAGGTCCGCCATCTAAGGCAATATTCAGTCCAGTTCCCTCGAAATCTGCCCTCCTTCTTGATATATGACCATTGGTTCGTTATCAGCCGCTTTTCGCTGTACAATTGCGCACTCGTCGGGCCGTGATGTGATCTACTTCCTATTCGTCTCTCCAGCTCTTGGGCGTTGTCGAGAGTTTAGGAGGGTAAGTAAGTAGCTGTTGGATCGATAGTTGATGGGTTTAGGTCAAGTTTCGACAAGGTCATGGGTTTCCAAGGAGACTGGGGGTGGCGTGTAGGAAATCGATGATCATTGCTGTACGACTATGACAGCTGATCCGCACGTCACGAGGACTGTATGTTCAGCAACTGGTAGTCTGATTGGTTGCGCAATGGTGATTTGATTGCTTTGATGATGTGTCTTCAACAGCGCGAGCAGAAAGGAGACATTCGTGGTCAATTACTCGAGGCCTATCCTTAGCAAGGGATTGATAGAAGGGAAACAGTTTGAGGGTCTTCGAGTCGTAAAGATCGGTGAGGGCGTTTATTCCTGTTGTGATGAGAGCGCCGTCTTGAGAACCTATCCCTGCACTATTACCCCTGGAAAGTACCCTGGCAACGATTTGATATGCACGGCCCAGTTCTGTTAACAGGGGACCCTCGCTCCTTGTCTCGCTTGGCAACTCTTTCAGGATAGGAATGGTATTATGGACCGCCTCTAAACGAAAAAGGGATGTCTACCAGTACCTGCTCCTTGTCTTATGAAAATTATAAAACAATACCCGAGGGCGCGGGGATTGGTCAGAGTCTGGGGGCAGGTAGCGTGATCTTAATACTGCCATTGAGACTAAATATTACCTACCTACTTAGCTAGAAACCTGCCTATGTAGTCGTAGTATGCACTTTATGCTAGAGATAGGTATGTTACAAGTATGATCGTATCACAGTATCTCTCCGACAACCGTAATCTGTCTGTTAGCCAAGAAACACCAACAGAGTATAGCCAGTAAAGGCGGCCAATCATTCGCGCCGCTGCTTTGGTCCCGGGAGTAGGCGTGCCAATAGTAACTCTACGAATATTCTACGCATACCTAGCAGCTGCACTTCATGTCCCCCCCAGATCAGTGTCCCTTGGCCAACAACTGGAACTCATGCCCAACTTCATTATGATATTGATTATTTGTGCAGTCCTCTTTCATTAGTCATGATCTTCCACTTTGAGAGGCAAAGGAATGCCGAGAAGGCTCACGATTTGGTTGTACAGTAACGTCGTGGACATTGGAAATGAGATGGAAGGCCACCATTGTTGATTGAAGTCTAGCGCGGCTGGATGGTGAACTGCCTTTGTCTAGCGTACCCATCGCCTCAGGGTTGGCACGGGTACCTTACAGCTCCGAGCTGCTCAGCCAACCTTGTCTTACCCCAAAGAAGATTGAAACAAAGGGGGCATGTTCGCCTTGGCGCTTCCCTTTGCCTAAACGAGGATCCTGCTCCCGTGATGCAGTAGCTGTACTGGAGGCTGGAGCCGAACGTCTGATTGTACATACTCGTACAGTAGCCTCACGACACATTTGGCAACACCAATTTCGAAGGGTAACGCTCGCTTATGGCAAGGCCAAGCTCAAGCTGCCAACCAACACCCATATTGGAGGAGACGTCTGAACTAGACGGAGGTTTCGATTACATATATCGAGTCTGGGCACCTCGTCGCAGCGCAGTGTCAAACATACGAGTATGCTTAGCACTCGTATGTAGGTAGGTAATGGGAATGGCGGCTGTCTCCCAGCTTGGTAGGTCCTCGCCGTGGTGAGAATGTAAGTACGATCGAGTACGTTCCTTCTGGTCCTCGTGATAGGTCTCTCGGCAAATTGAACGTCATTTCGAGAGCAGTGATTTTCTCATTTCGTACATATAGCCGATGTAGTATAGCTGAAGCACGTTATGGGTCTGCATCCTAGCTCATAGCAGCGGACACCGTGGTCCATACAATTCGATTTGCTAAGATCACCAGACAAGCCAGGCACGCCAGGCTCCAGTGTGGCCTCTTTCGGCAAATCGAATGTATGCAGAATGAGGGGGACGAGGGGGACGAGGGGGGCGAGGGGGGCAATGCAGAATCAAAGGCGACCTCAGCAAGGTCGGCAGGAGGAGAAGCCGTCACAATGGGCGTCTCGAAGCTCTGCTACCAATAGTTTCACGATGGTCGGGCGTTCACTTCGCATGGCGCGCACGTCACATGCATTGAATCTGCCTGCGCGACACACAAGGCACGCTCTGCTCGGCGAAACATTGGTCTAACGGGCTTCCAGCTCGACTTGTCAAGGCTTCCCTGCTGCCGACTGACTGATACCCCTGTCGATCAAGTCCCCTGATATATACTAGCTACTAGTAACCGTGAATGTTCGGCTTAATTAATCTATCCAGCACTACTCAGATGTCAGGTAAGAGAGAGTACGAGTGACCGTCATATGCGCTACCGCTACCTAGTGTATGATTCGGCTCCCTACCTACTTATGGTACGGGATTTGGCAGTTGTATAACGTCTTGGAAGATGCAGCTTATCAGTGTTTGGTTGATTGGTGGTGTGTTAGACTTAAGACGTGTTGACAACTTGAGAGCATGAATCAGAACTTGGCACTTGGCCCCCATTGACCCGACCTCGCCGACTTCCGACCCGATCTGATCAGTTTTGACCGCGAACTGGCTCGACTGGCATACTGGCATGACTACCTATTCGAAGTCGAACTCAGCCTCGGCGATCTTCCGCATTTGATCGGCAAGAGTTTGCGCATAGCAACACTCATCACTCGTTCATGCGTGATCTCGGCAGCAATGAGATCACGATCAGCTAGATCAGTCCGAACAGAACCCCTCGAGTTCCGTCTGAGAGCTGTACTCCCAGCTCGTCCCAGCTAGTGGTGCTGGTTAGTGCGTGTTATGCAATGGTGATCACCACCGCTTCTACGCTAGAAAAGGTAGTTGCGATCTCAAAATAGCGTCAATCTGGCGATCCGCATTGGCCAATCTGCGCACAGCGCACTGGCGAGGGCGCACCGCTGCAATGGCTTTAAGTTATAACTTCCGTACGGCTGCTCGGCTGTGTGTCTTGCTGCAAATCCTCGGCCGATCCGGCTAATGACGGCTACGTGTGCCTCGATACCCTCTTAATAGCTCTCTTAACAGCCAGTACGATATGATAAGTGTCTCTTATCGCAATGGACCGCATGTACACAACTAAAAAAGATAAGTTGCTAGTACGGATCTGTACATATGCATTAGAGACGGTGCTGTGCGAGTAGCCAAAGCTGGGCTCATGCCAGGACGAGGAAAGTTGAAAGTTTCTTGGACAACTCGTGTTGTTATCGCCAGACGATATGCAACGGTCAGTCAGTCGAGGGAGTCTAATATACTGTAAGTGACACGATCTTTCACGTCTGCCCCAAAAAAGAAAAAGGAAAAAAGGTTGCCTATGAGCGACTGTGCCTAAACTCTGCAGCCTACGTGTTCATCATTCATACTTACTTACCTAGGTACTTAGTATACTATAGTCTTTGGACAGGCAGGTGAGTAGACCCTGACTGACATCTAAGCAGAGGACCAGAAAGAACACCTGCATGGCCTACCTAAACTGTCCGTTCACCTTAGACAGCGAGGTGCATAGCGCTAATTTGAATTTTGGAGGCATGCATACCTAATCCTATTAGATGCTCAGGTGAGCGACGAATCAGATCTCTTCATCAAACCGCTTTGGGCTGCCCCTCGACGGCGCTCGCGATGTTATTCGACGATGATTGCCCCGCGGCCCAGACAGCACCTCCGGACCCAGCGTTCGAGAATAGCGGTTTGCGCACTCCCTTGCAGGATGTACTCGTGGCTCCCAATCAAGCACATCTCGTGGGGTATCTGAGCATCTCTTGGAGGTTTCTTGGAGTGATAACACCTCTCGATTCGCTTGGTGTCCCTCGCTCGTCACCAACACGGACGAGCAGATGCAGATGGCAGATGCAGTTGGCAGAGGCCGCCTTTCTTTCGTGGCACCACTCACACTACACGTGCGCCGACTTACTCAGGTACCTGCTCTACCCAGACACTACGAGCACGCTACCTACATACCCCTAGGTTAGCACCCCACGATAGCTCAAGTGCTAGGTACCTAGGTAGTTTGCAAGTGCTCACCGCATCGAACCGTTTGGGATTCCTTATCCGATAACGCCAGCAACCCCTCCTCTATCTCTCTGGGTAGGTCCTTACCAACCAAGGTGCCTACCATTAAGCCCCGCTACGCCGTGTGCCCGTTGCAACTTGTCGACTCGCCTGTCCAGATAAATCCGATCAACATCCTCCATCCTCCATCACTCATCGTTCATCCGTATTCTCGTTTTCCAACCGGCACACTCCAGTCGCACACGTCCGTCCCTCTTGCACCGGACCTCGTGGGATTTTCCATAGTCGATCGCGCTCCCGGGCCGCGGTCACCCAACACCGTCAAGACGTTTTCCAACTTCCTCAACTCGTGCGTGCCCTCGGTGTTCCTCATAACCATGGGAGGTCAGGCTAACAGATTTACCAGCTGCCACAACCCGCACGCAGGGGCCCGTTGCTCTTCTCGCGGAAGTGCAGCGGACTCGCTTTTTACATCGTAAAGGGGTAACACTACCAACTTGCAATCCAACTGCCCATCAGCTCTCAAGCCAAGATGGCGCCACACTCCGAGATGGACAACGGCACTGCGTACGGGGGCGGACGTACCTATGGCTCGAACGACTCTGCGTCCACGAGCAACGGCGATCTCTTCGTAGTCGACTCGCCTAACGTGACCTACACCGACGGCGAGATTCGCTCCAAGTACACCTACCGGACCACAAGCGTCGCCAAGGGTGCCAATGGCAAATATGTGGCCACACCCAAGGAAACACTTTACAATTTCAAGGTTGATCGCAAGATCCCTAAGACGGGCATGATGTTGGTAGGCTGGGGTGGCAACAATGGTACCACTGTTACCGCTGGTATTATTGCCAACCGTCGAGGCTTGGAGTGGGAAACCCGCGAGGGGCCTCGCGCCGCCAACTACTACGGCTCAGTCCTCATGGGTTCCACCATGAAACTCGGCACTGATTTCCAGACCAACCAAGACGTCAACATCCCCTTTCACGAGGTCCTGCCCATTGTTCATCCTAATGACCTCGTCATTGGTGGATGGGACATTAGTGCTATGAACCTCGCTGCGGCCATGGATCGAGCCGCAGTACTGGAGCCCACTCTGAAGGCACAGGTCAAGAAGGAAATGGGCTCCATGGTTCCATTGCCGAGCATATACTACCCTGACTTCATTGCTGCAAACCAAGAGGATCGAGCCGACAATTTGATTCCTGGTAGTAAGGCTTGTATGGCACATGTCGACAAGATTCGCCAAGATATTCGGTATGCCCCATTCTCCTCATAACATGACATCAACTGACCCTTGGACGTAGGGACTTTAAAGCGCAGAACAACCTCGACAAGGTCATCGTTCAGTGGACTGCCAATACCGAAAGGTTCGCCGACCTCATCGATGGAGTCAACGATACTGCGGAAAACTTGCTCAGAGCCATTGAGAATGGTCACGACGAGGTTTCCCCTTCGACTGTCTTCGCCGTGGCTTGTATTCTTGAGAAGACGCCTTTCATCAATGGCTCTCCTCAGAACACATTCGTGCCAGGTGCAATTGAACTCGCCTCCAAGCACGGTGCTTTCATCGGTGGCGACGACTTCAAATCTGGGCAGACCAAAATGAAGTCGGTGCTCGTAGACTTCCTCATCAATGCAGGGATAAAGCTCACTTCAATTGCGAGCTACAACCACCTCGGCAACAATGACGGCAAGAATTTGAGCTCCCAGAGGCAGTTCCGTTCAAAGGAGATTTCTAAGTCCAACGTTGTCGATGACATGGTTGAGGCAAACACAGTTCTATACAAGAAGGGCGAGCACCCGGACCACACTGTCGTTATCAAGTATATGCCAGCTGTCGGCGATAACAAGCGTGCCCTCGATGAGTACTATGCGGAGATTTTCATGGGTGGACACCAAACTATCTCGTGAGTTTATTGACCCCACTTGTCCCTTCCTTCCTTCGAGATCCCGAGTACTGATGTGCCCTGATGTAGCCTTTTCAATGTCTGCGAGGACTCTTTGCTCGCTTCACCTCTCATCATCGACCTAGTTCTTGTGACCGAGATCATGACGCGTATCCAATGGCAAGCGCAAACAGCAAATGCCGAGTCCGGCAACGATGAGTTTAATGGCTTCCACAGCGTCCTTAGCATCCTCTCCTACATGCTCAAGGCACCACTCACACCCCCCGGCACACCGGTCATCAATTCTCTTGCTAAACAACGTGCGGCCCTGACGAACATTTTCCGTGCCTGCGTGGGTTTGGAGCCTGAGTCGGACATGACCCTTGAACATAAGCTGTTCTAGGAGAGATGCTTGCCCTACATACTAGCTGATAGCTTGTGGGTAATTATTTGCCTCAACAATCTGGCATATTTGGGACTGCATGTCACCACATTTCCTTCGACATTTGCTGCCATGGCAGATTTTTCAACAATCAAGGTAACTTAAGCAATCATGGGACTTCAACATCCTGGAAAATAAATTTAAGGCTGTCGGTGCTATCAATACGCGCTTTGCTTGATTCTACCATCTCATTCATTGTGCTTATGTTTATCGATTTCTTCTGTGATATCTTTCCGTAATACCCGTGAAAGGCTCAGAAGCATCGGTCTTCAACACCTCAACAAAATTTCGAGAAGCCATTGCTAGCCTAGAGCCACGGCCGTCTTGAGCTGAGACGCTTGTAACTCTTTCCGTAACGCCCGTAATCACTGTCACCGCCGCCTCCTCCCCCGCCTCCGTCAACGCCGAGCAGGTCGGCTCCGCTGGCCATCGCCCCAGCTCCCATGTCTGCAATACCGTTCCTCGCGCCATCCCCTTCCTCGAAGAAATAGTGATTTGCGCCCGGCACATACCCCACATGCCAGGGAAAAGCCATCTCCGCAGGATCGGGACCACGCCCGCAAGACCCGGCGAGAGCGCGCGAGGAAGGGGAATTTATGGCGAGCGCGAACAGGTTCTGGGGCTCCGTATAGTCGGTCACGAGGCCTTTGGCCGCCTTGCCGTTCTGCTTGCCCGCCCCGATGTGCTGTCTGCTGCTGGCGGGGTACTCGTTCTCGCTGTCGCTCTCGACGAGGGACGGCGAACTCTTTACTGGGCCGTGGGTCCGCCGCTTGAAAGGATTTGTGAAAGGAAACCTGGAGAAGAGGGATGGGGTTGGCTTTCTTGATGAGGAGGAGGATGATGAATATGAAGATGACGACGACGAAGGCGGTATGACGAGGTAAAGAAAGCAGAGCACGTTGAGCACAAAGGTGAGGCCGAGAATGACGTAGAAGATGGCTTGCCATTGGGCCGTGTGCGTCGAGGTGTACTGCTGCGTCTGGACCTGCGCCTTGAAAGCCTCGTAGGTAGTTGTGTTGCTGATGTCGGGGCCGCTGTAGTCCCAGTAGGACTTGAAGTTGCTGTCCAGCGTACCTGCAACGAGCGTGCTCGACGCGAGAACGGCCACAGCCTCTGCCATAGATGGCAACCGCGGATTGAGTGCCGGCTTGTCGAGAATCAGCCGCGTGAGCACCCTCGCATTGCTTGCATTGTTGTTCTGCACCCCGCCGTTGAGATCCATCGAGGTGCTCCAGGCCTCGGCTAGGTTCCGCCAGTCACCTGTTGGAACAGAATCGTTGTGGTTGATGTGCCAGTAGGAGTTTGGATCATCAGGGTCCTCGCAGTGTGCCCTCATTTGGCCACCTAGTGTGCCAGAAACGTCGAAGGTGGTTGAGCAGTTTGAAGTCATCCATGATCGTAGTTCGCAGAGCGTGTAGTCGGCTACAACACCGCTCTTGCCAAGGATATAGAGGGGGTCTGAAAAGTTGGCCGAAATGTTCGTTAACATGTTCCAGTCCGCCGGATACTATTACGCAATCATGGTTAGCATTAAGCATTGCCATTTGTCACTGTGTCTCTCAGGCGAGCGGCAAAAAGTCATTTGGAATCGGATGTATTACGCACAAGCTGGAAGGCTGGCGGCGGACGTCCACTCCCCTGTTGCCATTTGAAGATCTTGTCAACCACTGTATAGTTATACCAATTGTATGGCACAGAGTCTTGCCAATCAGACAGCCCGATTGTTTGGTTGGCAATGCCGGTGTTGTCTGTGCGTGCATTTGGCCATGTTGTATAAATCAAAGGCGCCAATTCATGCTTGTTCATGTTGACGCACATGACATTTACCACTGGTGATACAACACTGGCTTTGATGGAATATTCTCCCAAGCCCATCAAGTCATTTGGCTGAAGGATTCCATTCATAGGATCCGTGGCTGCTGCATAAACTCCAGCATGCGGCATGGCAAGGGTGACGTTGTTGATAATTCGCTTGTGAGACTTGAACTTAGCTGCCACATTTCCGTGTTCAGTCTCGACCCACGAGGATTCCATCGTTGTGTTGTCGAAAAGATTATGCTTGCCAATAGGTCTGGTTGCAAGTTGATGCATAGTTGAATTTCTGCTCGTATGTATATCATCCCACTCCCCCCTTTCATATAATGCATCAGTTAGAATGGAATGATTATGATGGTCGTTAATATGGACTAGACTTACAAAAAGGAGACGAGACTCTGATACGCTGTGAAGGTTTAGCACACGCGGGTCTGACGAGGAGGGTCTCAATGATGTTAGCCGACTCACATTGGCCCGATAACAACACCGCAAGACACGAGTCTGGATCTTTTTTTGGATTTAGTATTTTAATCAACAAATCATCATCGAATTTTTGATCCGGAAGGAATGATTCAAGATGTTGCGGCGACTTACACACGAGAGTACCGTTGTACGGGAATGGATCGTGATATCCCCTCAGAGGGTTCTTGCAAGCTTTCTCTATGTACGGTAGGTTGGCGTACGATGTCTTTACCCGAGCGTTTAAGTCACGCATCACCCACCCTTGACGGGCAAGCTTCGGGCTAACCACTGTGACATGAGTCAGTAGCCATATGATCAATTCGCTCTAGAGATGCCTGACGGACAATACGTCCGAGCAGAAATCCTCTAAAATCAAGGGGATCTCTTGAATGACATGATGAAGGGACCATAAACGGAAGAACACTATCACTCTCTACTTACTAGCATCTGACGCTGTGGTATATAACAGACTGCATATGGCGGCAGATAATGTTAGCATACCGAGAAACGTTGTTGCGGCTGCTGGAATATTGTCCCAATAAGTGATCAGTGAACCAGGTTGCTATACATCTTATAGTCAGCCTAATGGATAATCATCATATCTGGGGCTGGAACTCACGATCACCCAGTTTCGCATGGTCATTTCAGCTAGAGAGATACCTGCCGAAAGCTTGCTGAATGCTCTCCGAGTCAAGACCTGGCCTAGGACCGTCACGAAAACTGTGACGAATGACAACTCGATCGTCTTAGCTGCGAGTGTGGTGAGAAGAGTCGCTGTCGAAGGCAGGATTTTCCATCCCGCTCCAGTCGAAACACCTCTGCCATATTGGGGCTGGACAATGGAAACGAGGAACCAGAGTCCACTGAGCGACGTCGAGTAAATAGACAAGAACACGAGGACTATGAATAATCGGCTTCTTCGCTTGCTGTAGACATCTTCTCTTGAGTGGCAATCCAAGTGTGATTTCGCTAGAGTGTAGGTTAGCATTGCCACCATGAAAGAGTTGGTCGAAACTAACCATATCGTGGGGGAGAGCTGCCTGTTTCGCTGTTGTCCTCACTGATCCGGATAGTGGACGAGGAGTCTTGACTGTACATTGCCGACATGGGAATTGATTCGGCGCGCGGGTGCTGGGGGTTGATGAAAGCAGCGCTTTTTCTCGCTTTGAGGGTCGACACTGTTGGGGATGGTGGGCCATACTGCTTCGAAGATGACGCCGAACTTGGTTCACTACTCAGAGTAGATGCTGTGCCAAGATGCCGTCCAGTATCGGGAGATTCAAGTCCACCGATATTCTCGGCCGAGCCGACTGGGCTCTGATACCGGGAGGACATGGCAGTATGTGGTGGCTTGGTGATGAATTGGGAGGGTAGCGGCCTTCGCGATATAGAGGGCAATGGTTTGAGGGAATGCGGTAAGCTGACAGTTGAAGAGGCCTGCTTTCTAAGAAATGAATCTGGGGGATCACCGTATGCGATAGACGGATCTATATGGGGTGAGGTCATAGGTCCTGTGCTAGGCCACGTTGTCTGTGCAGCTGCTGTGTCTCTATCGTTTCTGTCCACAAGCTCGCTGTAATCGTTGTTCCGGAATGGCGAGAATGTTGACGGCAGTCCGGAGTTGCCATCTGTGTTCCAGAAGGGGACCGAACCCATTGTTTCCCTGCTCGACCAGTTCCGATGGCAGGCGGTATTGTTGCGTCTCTTGTCCTGTGTACATGAATTTGTGAACTGGTGGTTAGTTGATTTTTCAACAATTTGTGCTGAGCAGGACAACAAGAGGTGGCAGCTGAAAGCTCCGACCAACAAACAGTCCCAACGCCACGGAACCGAAATGCTCTCCTGTTAAGTACTTTCTTGGAAACTGCGCAATCTCTGACCAACAAAGCTGATTGCACATGGGTTATCACTCCATATATGATATTGTTTAGTCTTTCGAATAATCAAGACTGCGGCTGCAACTGCTACTGCTGCTTATCCGCTGCTGCAGATTATTCAGATCTTGCAGCATTATCCTATGAGAAAGCAGGTGACCTTTCTTTTTCGGGCTGGCCTTCGTTGTTTGCCAATTCATGCCACACACATCATTAAATTCACTACCTGATCGACCTATTGGTTCCGACCGGCCTGCCAAGTACATCCTGGATGAATTCTCAGTTCTTTGAAGGCCAACTCCTTTTTGTCTAATGAAACGTCCCTAGTAATATAGCTGGTACATAAGTAACAGTCCATATACCCAAGTCCTATTGTACGACCGGATAACTCATCTAGCACTCTTGCGGCGGATAAGCTTGTGAAAGGACACAGCCACCAAGCCAAGCTGATCAGAAACTATCAGCTCAACCCCTGTCACAAATGAACTGTTGGTTCTCTTCAGGAGCCAATCCAATAACTTATGTATCTCGGGTACGTGCAGGTAGTCTGCAGAAATATGTATGTTATATCACCCTGCCGTAGGCAGTGACAGAGCTAAAAATACATCCACCTATAAAACAATAAGACAACGCACACCTGAGTATGTCTTTTAATACGGCCGCATGCGCAAGGACACTGTGTAAAACGAGCATAAAATAAACGAGATCTCTGTATGTCGAAGTTCCAATCGGAAGCTACTGATTGATGAGGCTGCTTGCCCCAATAATTATCATGCAGGTTTCCTGCAATGGCACAGTGACCACCCCGCAAATGGTACGTAATTAAGCATCTAAGACCAAGTACTAGGAGATGCAGGTGGGCCAAACAGTTCCAATCACACATGCAAGCTGTCTTCCCAGAACTGGTCCATGGCATACATCGCAGTCTCCTACAATTGATATCCTGTGACCTGTGACTTGAGCGAGCTGTAGAAATGGAACCACCAATCTCGCACAATGCAGAGAAAGTTACTATCGGTGGAGATACCCCTATTCCCCGGATGATCTCAGGGCTCTGGCAGCTTGCTGGTGGCCACGATGAGGAGATTGATATCGATGCGGCGACACGCACAATGAAACGATTGGTAGACTCGGGATTCTACTGCTTTGATATGGCTGATCATTATGGTGACGCTGGTATGGCATTCCCTTAGCCAAACTGGCCCAATCTGCCGCTGACAGCACATAAGAACTCGTCGTAGGCAGGTACCATGCCACTTGTTCTGGCAGCATGCTCGCCTTCACGAAATGGTGCCCGCCTGAAAATGGGACCAAGTCCTTGCATGCGGCCGAGGCAGCAGTCAATCTCGCGCTCGAAAGGATGGGCCAGAAACAGATTGCGCTGATGCAATGTAGGTTGCGCTTCAGGCTTTATTCCAGCAGCAGCCGTGCACATCTACCCTTTTGGCATGTCCTGTCTTGTGTTGCGTAGACGTGGATGATACTAATATCTCACATAGATCATGTATGGGACTACTCAGATGACACCTACCTCCATAATCTTGTCCATCTTCGTGCAATGCAAGAAGAGGGCAAGATCAAGCACATCGGGGTTACGAACGTTGACGCTGCCCATCTGGAACTGATGATTGATAGTGGCTTTAGGATTGCCACCAATCAGGTGTCGTGCTCCGTACTAGATCAACGTCTTGTGCGAGGAAGATTGGCATCTGTGTGCGAGAAGAACAAGGTAGGTGTACTCGCCTATGGTACTCTTCTTGGGGGCTTCCTGAGCGAGAGATGGCTCGATCAGCCTGAGCCGCAAGATCTAGACGAGTTGAACTGGAGTCTCCGTAAATACCTTCGCTTCATCCGAGCTGCTGGTGGCTGGACACCGTTTCAGGGCCTGTTGCGAGCTCTGTCGACGATCGCCCATGACCATGGAGTCTCTATTGCTGCTGTTGCGACGAGATACGTCCTCGATATACCGGCAGTCAGTGCAGTCATTGTTGGCTGTCGACTATCAACGGACTCGGTGGAAAATGCCACTAGAAATCTCGAGGCATTCTCATTTGCATTGTCTGAAAGCAATCACACATTAATAAAGGAGGCGCAAGAGGCGCTTTCAGACATCCCAGGTGATTGTGGCGATGAGTATCGACGACGACCTTACCTGACAGCAGCGGGAGACCTCTCGCATCACCTCAAAGATGGTCAGACCGTCAAGCTGACTCAGGCCGTTGTTGCTGGGAAGAAAATTGAGTACTCTACCCGCAGTCCTTGGGAACCCATTGCCGGCTACTGCCGAGCTGTCCGTACTGACAACTATGTGTATATCTCGGGAACGACGGCCAACAGTCCCGGATCTCTGAAGATGCCGGTGCTTGGTGGCCGATCGGCCCGGAGCCAGACTGTCGCTATCCTGGACATCATCAACCGCGCATTGAAAGCCCTAGGCGGCACGCTGTCCGACGTTGTTCGCACACGCATCATTGTCAGGAACGAGGCGGACTGCGAAGCCGTCAGCCGGGCTCACGGCTGGGTTTTCCAATGCGAGGGTATTCGACCCTCCAACACATTGATCTTGGCAAATCTGGTGGGGGCCGAATATCTTGTGGAAATTGAAGCAGAGGCTCGTCTTGGATTCGCTGACACCCTTTGCCTCCCACTCTCAGCTTGATGGTGCTGCGCTCAGGTTCAGGCCTGAAGCCATTGTGAAGTGAGGCATGTGTCTTGTAAAGCATAGGATAATAACATATCAAACAAAAGCAGTTCAAGTTGTTTCCAAAGAAATCGATTGGAGACGACGGCCTAGCTTAAGGCTTGTAGTCGAGAGAAGTTCAAGATACCTCTTACTAGGTAGGCCGGATTAACAGACGCATGCAGTACCTGCATTCCACTACCAGCTGGAGCAAGCAGTTGCTATTATACCTAAGGTAGTAGTTGGGTTATTCAATCTAGGTATGTTGTATGCCTTCGGTACCTACCTAAGGTATTTGCCCCTTTCAAGAGAAAGGAACTTATTAAAAAAGCCATTGTACAATGTATGAATAACCGACCATGAAATAATGTTCAGATAACTCAGTTGGAATGAACCATGCCCAGTGGCGCACTGGGAGCTGCACAAATCGCACATGCAGGAGACTGTAGCGAGACCAGGGGGCCAGGATGTCGACTTGGGCACCGGCCACGCTAACAACACGCCACTTAACGCGTAAAGTACCTCTCCAAAGTACCTCCTCTAGGTGGGCATCTTGGACAGCTGAGCAGGCAACAGCGAGTGGAAGAGTTCAAGGTGAGATTGCCTAAGTCATTGCAAAGCTGCGTTGCACCTTCTCATCTTGTTACCTAGCAAAAGATGTCGGCTCCACTCGCAAGTACGTCATCCGTCCCTTGTCTCGAGCGCGGGGCCTCGATGTGCCTGCCCGCCGGCTCAGAGTCCCCGGGACGCACCTGCACATCGCTCGCGTTCACGTCGGGTAGAAGCTAACAGTCTTGCGCCAGGCCTTCCCGAGCATCCCCTCCCCGAGCGCCCCCTCCCCGGGCACCACCACAACCACTGCCACATCGGAACTGCGACTGTAGAGACAAGTGGTTCGCAACCATCCGGCCACGAAGCCATTGCTCCCCCGGTCCCCCGAGCGCACGAGGAACCAGAATCCGACGGCCCTCCTCCTAAACGGTCTCGCATCCACGAACCATCGTCGCCCAGAGGCGAGGTAATCAGCTTGATCAGCGATGATGAGGGTCCCGACAGCCTGCCCAACAAGCCCACGCGGCCACAGGGAAATATACAATCTCCTGGCGACCAGCATGGTTGGTTCATCGACGTGCACGGTTCCGGAAGCGCCATTCCGTCTGGGCTGGCCCCCTCTGGAACCGATACCGGTGGTGTAAGCGCACCCGGGATGAGCAGCTTCACTTTTGAGGGAGGCACCCATGAGGACAAAAGCAGCAACGACGTGAAGACGGAGCATGTTAGGGGTCCCACGACCATCACAGCCGGTATATTTCCGGCTTCGACCGGGCCACCACCGGAACCCATGACCCAGAGCCAAGAGACACCTCGGCATCACGTCCCTGTCAAAGAACCCCCCCTATGCCCCGAGCAAGCCGAACTTGTTGATATCATCATGTCGGGGAGGAATGTATTCTACACCGGATCGGCTGGTTGCGGTAAATCTACTGTCCTGAAGGCATTCACAAGGCGCTTGCGCGACAGAGGCTTGCGCGTCGACATCGTGGCACCGACTGGCATCTCGGCTTTGGGTGTTGGCGGCTCTACTACCTTTGTGTATGCTGGCTGGAATCTGGACAGCTTCAAGCAGACGATGGAAAATCTGAGGAGAGGGGCGCACGCCAGACAAGTCCGCAAGCGCTTGAAAGACACCGATGTCCTAGTCATAGATGAGATCAGCAGTAAGTCGCGAATTGCCGAGATATCTGCCACCTCCCCTGACCGTTTTATGAGCCTTTTGGCTCCTATCTCGACTCCGATTGTATCGCGAAGCGTAGTCACGCTCAGTGTGGCATTTGCTGATATGAAAGTAATCAGTGGTGGAGAACTTTCACTTTGAACGACTCAGTGCCGTTCTGCAAGAAGCTCGTGGCTCATATGAACCATTCGGCGGAGTGCAGATCGTTGTCACCGGTGATTTCCACCAATTGCCGCCTGTGAAACCTTTCGCACATTGTCTCCAGTGTGGTGACGAACTAGAAGTCGACCGATCAGAGGAGTGCTATGCGGTGTGTAACTCTTGAGCAACCATTTGCCCTTTCCCCTATTTTATATGTACTACCTGAGACCAAAAGCCGATCCCCGAGCCAATATAGGAACGATGAGCACTGACCGCGAGTGGCGCAGTGCGAAAAGCATGGCATCTACCACGACGAGGACAAGTGGGCTTTCAAGAGCAAGACCTGGGCAAGATGTAATTTCGTCTATTTCCACCTCCGAACGATTTACCGCCAGAATGACGAGACATTCATCAAGATTTTACAGAAGTGTCGAATAGGTGAACCTCTGACTGGCGAAGATACCGACATTTTGATGAATCACCCCTGCAAAACCGGAAACGCGACAAAGCTCTATGCCAGGCGAGACGAGGTTCGTAGAGAGAACCGGATTCGCTTCGATAAACTCGTATCGGAGAAATACACTTTCCCTTGCATGGACGACTTCCATCGGAATCCCGACCACCAGCATTTTGAAAAGCATAACAGGCGCTTGCCAGATGGCTCGTTAGACTCTCTGAAAGACCATCGCTACGAGTCCCTTACCGAATTCAAGAAAGGCATGCTGGTTGTTCTACTTACGAACCTAGATCTAGGTCGAAAGCTGTGTAACGGCAGCCAGGGCATTGTATGTGGTTATGAGGACTACGATGTTCGAAAATTACCTAGAGTGCCTACCAAGAGCGAGCCTGACCCCGAGGATGGCATCCACGGCGATTATGCAGAAATGCGTGAGAAAAATATAAAGGTCTTTATCGAGAGACCAGATGTCGCTAAGAAGGTTTGGCCCATCGTTCGGTTTCACAACGGCCAGGTGCGGACCATCTTCGCGGATTGTTCCGTCCACACCTTAGGAAAGCAACCATACAGCCTTCTATGCAGGACTCAAATTCCCCTAGCTCCAGCCTGGGCCATGTCCATTCACAAAAGCCAAAGCCTCACACTCGACCGTGTCATTGTTGATCTTACTAGGGCTTGGGAAGAAGGGCAGGTTTATGTCGCTCTGTCGAGAGCAACGAGCTTAGACGGCCTGAAGATCGAGGGTGATCCGAGGGGCTTAGCCGTTGGCAAAGGCGGTAACTCAGAAGTCCGACGATTTCACATGGAGAGATTCGGTATTTAGTCTGGAAATGATTTGTTTGTGTGTCTATTTATCCCCCATCTAGGATGAGGGCTAGCATGGCGTTCTCGGGATGGCTCCTATAGAGAACAAGGTACCCAGGCAGCGATGCTTTGACTCGGAATGTTTACTTAGTCTGCGAATTTGTCTTCACCTTCCAAAGACACCTGTTATTGCTTGGCAATGGTCTACGCTGACGTGGTTTTACTTGTCTACAGGCATGCCACCTGGAAGCTCGTCAAGCCCTACAAGGCGACAAGGTCAGCATAGCTCTTATCAAGGCAAATAATGTCAAAATTATGTACTCACATCCGTCAATCGTCTCGTCTACAATGTTCTTGACAGAACACTGGTTGCCCTGCTGGATACTCTGACCCTTAAGCTGGGGGCAATTGATGTTGCAGTTGGTGTCCATCGCCGTCTGTAGAGCGTTGCCTTTCCAGCCAAACTAGAAGTAAATCGGGATTAGTAGTTCATCCTACGAGCTGGAAACCATCTGTTGTGTCACGGGAGCTTGCTGCAGTGGAAATGGCAGATTGTTCCTTGGAGCAGCGTATGCGCTTCAAGGAGGTTTGCTATCGAAAGTGAGGGGGGATGAAAAACTCTGATACTTACCACGTAATCTCCATGATTACCATATCCGGTTCTGATATAGTCAGCACAGTGTCATTGACAGATGATTTGGTCTCGGGTCGAAAAGTGATCTACTCACTTGTCGCCAAAACTCCATACGAAGGGCTGCGAGCCATCTGCGGGCCAATCTGCCTTATTGTTGAACTGGGCTGTGTCCCATATGACCTCGTAAAACAATTGTGGGATCTTGACTGGGTGGGTTGCCGGGCACTGTGGACACCCTTTTGTGTTATTCTTCATGCGTTCAACTAAAGCAAAATACAAGTAGCGGATGAGAGGTCGAAATAGGACTCGCATACAGGTCCGTTAGACTCGAAGGTCCCACTGGAAGGGTACGCAACGTGGCTTGCGTGGTCCGGAGGGTCGAGCGTCTTGCCGTCCCAGCAACTGTACATGGCACGTGGTTAGAGCAGTTGCGCAAGCTGTCACACAGCCGAAAGGGGGGAATGGAGGTGACTCACGTCGGGAAGCGCACGTTGACCATGATGCCGTACGGGCATGCCTGCTTCGGGAAGTACTTCGTCTCGCCGTCGCGCGTCATGGGGCTCTTGAGACAAGTATACGTGAGCTGGCGTGGGACCTTGCTTTCGTCGCGGTTGTTGGGGTCGCCGACGATCATGCGGAAGCCCTTGGGGCGTTGATCTGTTAGCGCGGTGAAGACTATTCCAGTTTGATAAAGCCCGTTGTTGGCGGAAAGGGCTAACCTACGGGCTTGAATGCGGTGACTTGGCCTCGGCCGCTGATGACGGGCGTGTAGTAGACAGTCATGCCACCTTGAGACTGCTCGAACCCGACGTTACCTTTCTGCGGAACGCGCTTGAAGGTTCCGTTGCGGGCTTGGAAGTATAGCACTGCTGTCTACTTCGTATCAGCGATTTCGCTTTCTCTCGCTTTTCTCTACGTTCTGTGTAAAATAGGAAGAACAACGGCGCCCCAGCACTCAACGCACTGTTAGAGGTTAGCACTATAATCATTAATGCTAGATAGGCATGCGTAATCACCCCAGTAGTTCGAGAAGTCTTCTGCGAACGTGCACGTAGTACATGTTGCCTTGGAAGGGATATCAAGACTTGAAGGGTCCATCGAAGGCTGGAAGGTGTTCTGTTTCCCGGCGCTTTGTTAGTACACAGACGTCTCCCTCCCGAGGTTGGTTTTGGCTCAACACATACGCCACCGATGACCTGATGGAGATGGGGGCTACCCGTTACGCCAGGGTTGACGAGGGGATCGAGCCGCTCTACCACGAGCTGGGAGCATGAGAATCGAAGAAGTGCCAGTGAGCTAGGCACTATCAGCGCCAGCCCAGTAGCAGCGTATCGCAATAAGAAATGCATTTTCTGCGAATTGTCTTTTCACTCAATGATACTGGTTTTGAGATCAAAAAATGAGAAAGCCCAAGGTGCAACGCTTATCGCTGTGCTCCGGAAGAAACGCCATCTTGATATATGGGCACAGATTTAATACTATTGAGCTGTCACTATATGGACCACTATTTCGGACCTTGCAGTAGCCCTCCAACTCCAAACCAATCGTCAAATGGGAGTGCGTTCGGCTAATACCAGAGTCGCACTCTATTTGCATTCCCCATATGCGGGAGACGCAGGCGGCAAGATGTATTGAACAAGTGACTCGGCGCGGATACAGAATGGCAGAAAAGGAGTCGAATAGAGTATCGATTATGCGGGGAGGATGGGACTGTCCATTCTTCAGGGGCGTCTTCTTCGACTACGGTACCCACTGACGACTCTCGTCCACGCAGCTGGGGATGGCCCAATGTTCCCCTTGCCAGGCCCGCCAGGCAGGGCAGGGGTATGTGTCACTGGCTGGGTGGGCTAAGATCAATATACGCGGATAAATAGTGAACGCAAATAGCACAACCTGTTTCTAAGGTCGTTGAATCAGTGTCATTGCCACTTGTTGGGCACAGGCATCAACAGGGTTGTTGCATGGAAGGCAGTTCATAAATAAGTCCATGGAATCCTAGTTGTGTTCTTACTTATGTGTTCTACGACTGCATATCTTCCACCTGCAGGGCGTCTATGTTACAACAGCTGTGACTGTCTTCCTTAGATGATAACTGAGAGTAAGCTTTGAGGGTATAGTGATGAGCCGAAGTAGTAGCATCACACTGAAGTGGCGTGAGACATTCGCTACCTAAAGCTTCGAATCCGCTGGTTTCTTATCTCCGACTTCCTCAGCGGCGACGTCTCTAAGTTGTTTCCGTAGGATCTTCCCAGACTGAAAGCTCGCGTTAGTGTTGCTGAATCTCTGAGGCATGTTTGGTTATTTAGATATAAGGAAGGCTGACTCACTGGGTTTTTGGGGATCGCATCAACAAACTTGACGCCACCTTGCAACCATTTGAATCGAATAACCCGCTTCTTCATCCAATCCGCTATATCTTGCTCCGTAACATTGACATCGGGATTTCGAACGATATAGGCTCGTGGCAGCTCTTCCCCATTTATCGTAACACCGACAACCGCCACGTCTACAACTGCATTGTTGTCAAGCAATAGCGCCTCGAGCTCAGCTGGCGCTACTTGGTTGCCCTTCACTTTGATGAGCTCCTTGATGCGATCGACGATGCGCCACTTCCCTCCAGGCTTGTACTCGTCAATATAAGCAACATCACCCGTCTTCAGCCAACGCGTTCCATCGGGATCCGTATGGGTCGTGTCGGCCGTAGCTTCAGGCTTTTGCCAGTAGCCCTTCATGACCGTCGGCCCTGATATCCATATCTCACCTCTCTCGCCCGGCTTCGTAACCTCCTCACCCGAGCCGTCCGTGCTCATGATGCACGCCTTCAGATTCGGCATCAGCTGGCCAACTGAGGATGTGTTTACGACCTCCTTGGGGTCCCAGGAAGTAGCGGAGCAAGTTAGTTCGGTCATGCCCCAGCCCTGGTTAACTGTCATCGCGCCTGCCGGCCACAGCTTGACTAACTCATCGGATATCTCGTGGCCCAGGGGAGCAGCTCCGCAGCCTATGAACTGCACGCTACTTAGGTCGTATTTCCGTGTCGACGGGTGCTTCGCCAAAGCCACGATGATAGGGGGCACGGCTACTATGTGTGAGATGCGGTAAGTCTGTATGTGCTGTAGCATCTTTTCGAAGTTGAACGCGGGCATCATGTACACCGGGATGCCTGAGTGCGGGAAGTTCGATGCGAAAAATGCCTGGCCATATGCGTGATAGCACGGTATGAAACAGAGTTGGCGGTGAGTCTTCCTCTTGTCTTCTATCTCGGGGTCCAGGCCCTCTACGAACTTCACTCCTGTGCCGTTGGCCACGTACGAATGATGGGTGACTTCGACGCCTTTGGGAACACCTGTCGTCCCCGAGCTGTAGTTCAGGCAGCACGTTGTCGTTTTCGAGTCAGCGGGTTCGACCCAGCCGAATTTCGTCGCATCGGTCTTGGATGCGAGGAGCTCCGTCCAATGCCGAGATCCCAGACGAGCCTTGCCCTTCTGCCTGTCCAATCCCGTGGCATCGAAGCTGTACACCCGGCTCTTGGGCAAGCCCGCTTGTTCCGCGGCCTCCATGGCAGTCTCCATGCTGGCGTCGGCGGCGATGAGAATATATGCCCCGCTGTCCTTCAGTTGGTAAGCGAGCTCTCGGGCAACGAAGCTCGGGTTCGCGCCGGTGAAAACGCCGCCAGCCATGACCACACCCATGAAAATCGAGGTGAAGAATATGTTGTTCCCCGAAAATAGCAGTACACGGTCACCCGTTTTCAGACCGGCCCGCTGCAGCCCCAACGCTATCCGCTTCGACCATAATCGGTAGCCGCTTCTCGTGATGATGCGGCTTTCCGGAAGATCGGCATCAATGAACTGAGGCGTCTCGGGGAGGGGATCAAACGAAGACCCGAACACCCAGGTTGGCAGGGAGCAGTTGGGGATGGGAGTCTCCCATTGTGAATGGATGACCATATTTGAACGAAGCTGAAATGTGCGAGATGACAGCGGCTAGAAGAATTATAGAACAAGAGTATTCAAAACATGCGATGTACGCAGCACACCAATAAGATCAACATAAATGAGGTGGAAGTGCAGAAATGCGTGTATTAATTTAATGCCTAGGTAAAGTTGTTAGTGGGACGTTGGAGAAGATGAGGGGAAGTAAGCAAATGCTTCCCCCGAGGTTTTGAATGAAGCTGCTGACCTGGGGGACATTGCTGAACGACCAGGGATCACACACACATCGCATTCCTGAAGCGGTCAAGATTGAGCTCGGATCGTGGTTATCGATGGAGTTGTCTTCATGGCTCCCCTGATAGCGGATGCTCATCATTTCTGCATTGTGCCCCTTTGCATTCGGCTCTTCTCTGTGGACTCATCTCACAGAATCATTTTGCAATCATTTCATCCACTGATGCTAATCGAAAAACATCGTGCTATACTATTTAGTGACGTTGCATATACGATGCGTATGGTTATTCCCCCGCCGAGCCCGCAGGAGACAGGCTTAGCGCGAACTGGGGAACATATAACACTAACCCACATATTGTAACCTTGTAGGGGGGTCTGGCATACCTAGCTAGATTCAGCAACAGAGCTGGGGGAATCCTCTCAGTAATGTTAAATGCCAAGGTTCTCACCGAGATTTGGAAGGTCCGGCCTACCGTAGTTAGACAACCCGAAGTTGAGATGCTTGCGAGTTGCCTCGGTTGCTTCAGCTCTGCACTTGGGACGTTTGTCAGGTTGCATACAGCCGTTGGACGAAGACTAGCCCAAAACTTCGATAGCGGGAAATTGGTGCCGTATAATTCTTGGCGCTTACCGAGATCTAGTTAACTATTGCTCACCCATGATCCGCATCGATACTCGTCGAGCTACTGAGGTATGTTACGTGTAAACACAATTTCAAGTTGTGAGAGTCCGAGATGAGAGCTTTTCTATGACATTGTACAGCCAAAGGACGAACGATACGATAGCCCGGCCCGGAAGAAATGACACTAATCATGTTAATGGGCAACAATTAACTAAAGCTTCCAATGCAGAACACATCCATTCAATATAAAACTTTTGTTCGTCAAAGGTGGTCAGGTGTATTGCTTGCCGTTCTCGTCTAACCCTTGGGCTGTTTGACGTGCCGACTTATCAAAGAACTTCTAGAACCTAACTCGTATCTTCGCCTCACGTAAAGTGTAGCTTATGTGGTATTATAGCAATACTAGTCATAACAGCACCATGGTGACCGGGAATTCTACTCTAATGTCTTGATTCGTAATTTAAATACATATGGTAAAGTAAAACTAAACACCCTCCTCCGCACGTTGGTCAAACAGGCGTAAAGACCGCTTGTATATATATATATATATTCATACATCTATGCAATTGTTGACCTTGAATCGACCGTGATATACATCGGTCTCATCGGTTAGGGTGTCAGGCTACTGGAGGGTTGTAAATAAATTCGTCGAGGAACCTGCGAATGTATTCATCGTCTTCCTGAACATTCATGTGTTCTGCGAGCGGGATGTTGTCGTCCGGTCCTCTGTTGGCCACTTTGTCCTCAGCTTGATCGAGCAATTCTTGCAGAGATGGAACTTGTTTGAAATCCACAGCGTGGCATCTCACAAGCGCTGTCCTCAAGTCGAGGTCCATCTCTCCGCTCTCCCTCAGATATAAAAACGCTTTCGTCACCACGGTGTGCTGTTCGTTGCCGACCCGGTACTATATCAGCACCTTAGAGTCAGTGATTCATTATGGCTTGTTATAAAATTCCCCCACACCCTGATGATCTGCGTACTTTCATTTCTTTGTTGGGGGCATAGCAACCTATCCTAGGAAACTGCGCAGTTGAGACATGCCAAATGGAAAATATAGCATTTGCGACTTACCTGATAATTTGCCGGCCCGCCAAATTCTTCATCAAAATCATCTTCGGTTATCATAGGGCAAGCGATCAATCCCATAGCCTATCTCAAAGTTAGGCGTGTTCCAGAACAAAACTTCATTTTGAAATCAGAAGGTATTTTAATTACATGGGCAGCATTAAGCAGATTGACCTTGGTCCCAATGTCCCAGCGGTTGCGAAGCCTGGTAGAAATAGTGCTATTAGTACAAAAAGCAACCCAGACACTGGTAAGGAGGAATCAACTTACCGGTGACTTCTAGCCTCAACAGTGTGAGGATTAATTTCTTGTCCCCGTCCGAAGTCAATTAACTATGTCTAGGTGAGCAAAACTCATGAACACAGTTTAATTAACACCTGGCTAGTCTCAGGCGTTCAAGATCACACAGAGACGTCGCTTACTTTTACCGGAGGCACGCCTTGTGATGGGTTACTGTCAGAAAACGAGTTAAAATCTGCCATCTTGGGGGAAAAGTCGACTCAAGCACAGAGTGGCTGTATGCTCATTTTATGAACCAAACGCTTGATTAAAAAAGTACTTACTGGTCACTGTCTGGAGAGATTAAAGACTTTTCGGCGAACAGATAGTTATCCAAATGTCCAGAATTCTGAACCAATGTCGTGGGCTCAACGTTAGGATTGATATATTCTCTTTTCTTTTCGTCACTGCCTGGTATTCGCTTGGGTGGGTATGCCATTGCGATGCATGAACGAAGAACTTCGCAATTCCGATCGATTTAGTTTCGTGATACAATCAATGTTAAGAAAAGCGAAAAGTTTAACCGAGAGTACAACTCACTACACAGCCATATTCTCCAAAGCATCCGGTTAGGAATGAATCGTCTGCGAGCAAAGAGCTTTTCCAGTAAAGAGGTTAATGTGCCTAGTAAAGTCAGAAAAGGGTACCTGAAATATGTTCTCTCGAATTGCTGTTGCTAATAGCCCATGTGTCACACGGGTCACTTCCGGGCTACCCAAATAGGAAGCCTACGCGCCCTAAACCTCTGAATATATAAATGATTAGATCAGAGCTACGGATCTAGAAGGTCATAAGGACCTCCGTATACAGGCGACAGCCAACAGGCATAAGTGAGGCGTTACCGCAGACCCGAGGAAGGTCCGAAGCCGGCCTTAAGGGCTGCCAAAAGGAGCATAAATAGAAGGGATTCCTCCAGCCTGGAGTAGAGGCCTTAGGAGGACATGGACCCTTTTGTGCCCTAGAGAATTATTAGCTAAATTGAAGCCTATTCCAAGCCCTAGAAATCTAGCCCTTGTTACACCATGAGATTGGTTGTATTCAGATATCAGAAAGTCAAGTGCACACCATTTGGGAGAAACTCCAGAGCAAAAGTAGGGCATTTGCGAACTCTCGAGGATAGCCTTGCGAGTTGGGCCCCTTCAACGCCCGCTTCTCCTTCGTTCTCGTCCATCAGTAAAGCGCCTCCGTGACGACCCAAGCCAGCAAAGCCCACAAATTTGATACCTGGACGACGGGCGAAGTAATCCGCCAGCTCCTGGCCCAGTCGACGCTGTCTCTCTTCTTCTGCGCTGGTTGCCATAGTGAATCGTCTTGACAAATTTCCAAAACTCGACTGAGATGTGAAGCCGTTTTGTTCCAAGCTGATGCTGCAATGACCCCTTAGCAGGGCTTGAGAGAGAGTACGACGTTTTCGGAGGTGAAGATGATTTGATGGAAACGACGACAAAGGGTGCGCTACAGACTCAACAATGCTTAGATGAGACAATGGGATGGGTTGCCAGTGGCTGCAATTGAAGAATTTGGTAGTGTGATATGGACGCGGAAGGTACTCAAGTCTTTGTATGGGTCGCGTCACGACTAATATAACTCATACGTTACTCTCTGTCTGTATCGTATGATCACTACCGCAGCTTGGGTATGCGGCTCAGCATTTTCACGAAACAAGGCCTCAGCAACTATACTCGAATATCGTCTCGAGATGTCGATGTCAATGTCAATGTCAATGTTGGGAACCGCATCTGTCTATAGCTGATTATGTCAGGGATATATAGCTTTCATGGTCGGTCGCATCTAGTCCCCCAAACAAGTATTACGCGTTTGCACCTCTTTTTGATTCATTAATGGGTTTAGCATCCAGCCTACGCTGTCCTACACCCACATGCCTGAAAATCGCATGCGCTGCTCAGCAAGTGCGCCATACTAAGTGGCTCGTATGCCTAGGTATTTATTATGTATCATCGCCATCCCTGATATTCTCCTTCAACAAATCCGAAGGCCGTGAGGGGGGGGGGGGGGGGAAGACGACAACCTCCATATGCAATGCCGAGAAACTGGCTGATGCCACTAAGACTTGGTTGGATGAATCCCAATCGGCGGGTGGAATAAGACATGAGACTGTTCTCGACGCTGTTGTCTATATCCCACGATCACCCAGCACCACAAAAGGATTCCTGCATGAGATCGAAACATATTTGACGACTCCTCGGTGGCCCAGCGCGATTCGTTGCTATAAGTGTAGTACCCTGTATTCTAATGTACACCGGTATAACGGCCTGATGCAGCTCATGTTACATCAACGGCCGATGCTAGTCGGAATGCCGCTCAATTCGTTCTACGCGTGCGACTGACTCCCGGTGGGATATCGGGGCGCACCAAGATTGCAAAGACTTGGTTGCCGAAGGTGGTTTTGCATTGTGAAACCCGGTCGCTCTGCACAACTAGAGGTCCGCCCTCGCATGTCTCGGTCAGGGTATCACCCATATTGCATATTGACTGGAAGCTAGGTATCGATGTGTTCTGGTTTCACGCGGCCGACCGCCGACCGAGGTGGGTTTGTGCAAGAGTGCACAAGCCACAAGAGTACCCGACATGGATCGTGAACCGCATAGCATTAGGATGCATAGGTACATACATTGATATATTGCATCGTGGTGGTCAATACTAAATAGCATCCCGGCTTGTTCCCCGAAAGTGGGACACGATCGAGATGAAGTTGCGTGGAGACTCTGGAGAGTGACAACGCTAGGTTAGGTTCTATCGGATGGCTTCTCTGGCACTGCAAATGAACTTCATCCCATGGGCCCATGTCATATTGGGCAAGAGCCGCAGATCCGCGCATCATCTCTGGCTAACCTCCCGAGGCCATCTACGGAAACGGGACTAGCCGCTGCCGACCATCGGAGCTATTGTTTTTTTTTTCCTTTTCTTTTTTCCCGTTTCGAGGTCTTCATCGCTCTAACGTGTGAAAGGCGCACAACACCGGTGTATTAGTAGTCAGTACGTTAGGTACCAAGTAAACCTCGGTATCCGTAGTACTGTGTAAGTCTATTCCAATTCGACATGCTCGATGGCCATCGCGAAGGTCGTCCTAGGGTATAGGTATAGTCAGTGTAAGGAGACATCGCGTCGACCGACCAAAGGAAAAATATCTCGTAGGCCAGAACATACCTTGGTAGTTACTGCAATGATGTCACGAGCCACGACCTTAGTTTCCGTCTTCCTATCTAGTTTAATGCTAGTTTGAGACCGGTGCTGCCGCCGTCGCTGCGACGTTGCTCGTCTGCCGAATCGCAACCTCCTGTCTCTCGCCTGTCTGCTGGGTCGAGCGCGAGGGCTCTTGGTATCAGGCACCTGAAGTCGTACCAGTACTACATTGTTGCATGGTTACTTGATGCAGCGCATCTCATGATTGCGCGCATATTGTGCTGGAGTGCTTGAGGACACGAAATCTACTGTACATGTCGGAAACCGGGGGGCCCCATGTCTTAGCCAGCTACCAATGCACTCCAACATGCTTGGCTCGATTTGTACTGTAGCTTCAGCTGGGTATTGTCGCGGTGGGATCGAACAAGTGGGACGTCTTGCCCGTTTCTGTGCCAATATTTAGTCATTGAGCACAGGCTGGCCTGCCTTGGCGCCGCATCCGGACAATCGTGATGCTTATTGTCGCAGCAGCTACATGGCGAGCATGGCATGGGATTCGAGAGATCTTGCATATGCGTCCAGTACTGTACATGTACTTCGTAGACCCATGGGCCATGATCTGTGGTATTGCGTCGATCCTCGGCAGGTTGCAGCTGACGGACGGGGTATTGTTTATTGACTATCCACCCCTCGCCCCCCCCAATGTTGTCTTACAGCCCACGATGATGATCGGCAAGAAAGCCCCATGCTCTCGGAAACGTTCTGGGCTGCACACGGAGGTACGATGTATAAAAAGTCAGGGTTGCCCCGGCCTAGTTACTTCTGAGCTTGTGATTCTGCCAGTCTCATCTCCCCTCAGGAATCGTCGCCCGACTTAGATCATCATGGTTTTCATCAAGGCCGCTGCCGTGCTGCAGCTTCTGCTTGCGTCGGTCTCAGCTCTGCCTACGGCATCAGTCGGCATCGAGGACAGGGCGGCTACTTATGCCTCAACCATCTACGATGTGGTCGTCGTGGGTGGTGGCCCCGCTGGTCTCAGTGCAGGTGAGCAATATTTGCAACAGCAAACCGAACTTCTCGACGAGTTCGCAGTACTAAACCCGATATTTGTATCCAGTAAGCGGTTTGGCACGAGTGCGCCGCAACGTGCTGCTCATTGACTCTGGCGTGTATCGCAACGGTCCGACCCGGCACGCTCACGATGTTATTGGGTTCGATGGTAAGCTACGGATCTCTAAGACTCTGACCTGCTGGCAAAAAGCTTGTGTTCTGACAGACTACAGGTGTGACTCCCGCTGCTTTCCGATACAAGGCTCGATCCCAAATCGCATACTACGAATCGGCTACCATGATCAACGGGACGGTGACCAAGATCGATGTTCCGGAAGGCAACTCCACTGGCCAGCCCTTCACTGTCAGGGCCAAGCTCCCGTCGGGAGAAGAGGCCACCGTCGGCGCACGGGGTGTCATCCTGGCGACCGGCCTTACTGATATCATCCCCACTACCCCTGGTGTGCAGGAAAATTGGGGAAAGGGAATTTACTGGTGTCCCGTGTGTATATCCGTTTTTGCTTCATTTCTTTGATTTTGTCGAATGATCGTAGGACGATCTGCTAACACGGGACCGATCAATAGTGGTGTGACGGCAACGAACATGCCGGCCAACCTTTGGGTATTTTCGCCGACCTCACCTCCGCCGCCAGCATGTCCCAGGAAATTTCGACTCTGAACGAAAACGTCATCGCTTTTGTCAACGGCACCGACACGCCCGCGATGCGCGCCGCCTCGGAGAAGAAATTCCCCGGCTGGGAGACCTACCTCGAGGCGCAAAACATCACGGTCGAGAACCGAACCATCGCAGCTCTTGTGCGTCTCGCGGACGGTGGCATCACCGAGCACCCTGAAGCGCCCACTTTCCCCGAGCACGACCTGTTCCGTGTGGACTTCACCGAAGGCCCGAGTGTGGAGCGCTCTGCCTTCTTCGCCGAGTTCCCCTCCAAGCAGCACTCGGACGTTGGCGCCGCCATGGGCGTGAGGCTCGACGGCGGCAGGCTCGCTGCCGACAATACCAAGGGTCTAATGACGAACATCCCTGGTGTCTACGCTATTGGTGATGCGAATGCCGATAACGTCACCAACATCCCGCACGCTATGTTCACTGGCAAGCGATCTGCTGTTTATTTGCACGGTACGTCTAATCCGTTCCCGACTCGACCAATATCCGCACATATAGACCATATATACTGGAAGAGCGGGGCAACAAGTTGAAATGAAGCAATGCTAACACAGCGAATAGTTGCTCTTGCCCGCTTTGAGACTGCCACTATCCTGGCACAGCACAATGGCACTTCCGTCGCGGAGAGAGATCTCGAGATCGAGCTTGAGCCTCGTGCTGTTTGGGAATCTATGAACGGTGGAGCTAGCGATGTTCTTGATGCCGGTGACTTCGAACAATAGAGCGTAAACTGGTAAGCATGGACTATGGGCGTTACTTCTATTCAACTGGGATGATAGCGGGAAAATTAGCCATATATGACCTTTACATGTGAATAATGTTTTTTCAAACTAATAGGGAGGGCAAAGCCAAGAAAAAGAAACTGTCCCAATATATTGACCAGATGATCTGTCCCTATCTGTGCTAAACTCGATCGTGTCCGACTGACTACTCACGGTCGATCTCTTCCAGCCTCTCAAGCTATTGAAACCTCTTACGGCCTAGGAATGCACCCGCCACGCACTCATTCGGATTAGTGGCCGCCGGTATATGAAATTCGTGCAGAAGAAGGTCAAAGTATGTGGGCACGTAGAGACATACATAAGTAGTGCGAGCCTTAGCTACGTCGAAATGCATTAGAATGCAGTTCGACGTCTTCCATGTGCTTCACCCTTCTGCCCTCGGGGAACATCTTGATATCCCTCTCACCTACTACCGTCGTCAAGACTTGGAGCAAATCAACCTTTACCATGTCGACAGTCACTATCAGCAATGTCAGTACTCGGGGCATATCGTATCTGACGCCAGCGCATGACTCTGCGGCCGACACCCCCGTAGCTTCAAAATCCAATGATAGCTCCATCCGCAAGCTCTTCACACCTCTCACTCTCCGCGGGGTTCTGTTCCCAAACCGTTTGTTTCTATCGCCTCTATGTCAATACTCGGCGGAGTACGGCCACGCCACCGAGCAGCACTTGACACATTATGGGAATATCCTCAAGTATGGACCTGGGCTGAGCATCGTCGAAGCCACAAGTGTCCAGGCTCGCGGCAGGACAACACCGCACGACCTCGGGTTGTGGGAGGACAGCCAAATTGCACCTTTGAGACGAGTTACTGAGGTAGCCCATGCCAACAACCAGAAGATTGGCATCCAACTCGCACACGCAGGTCGTAAGGCAAGCACCGTCTCACCACTCGTATCACCCAACTCGACGGCCGGAAAAGATGTTGGTGGCTGGCCCGATGATGTCTGGGGTCCGTCGGCGGTCGCGTTCAGCAATCAAAATCCCGATCCCCAGGCTATGACGATCGACCAGATTGAAGAACTGAAAGATGATTGGGCTTCTGCGGCAAAGAGAGCGGTGGAGGCCGGTTTCGATGTCATTGAGTTGCATGCCGGCTATGGACTTTTGCTGCACCAGTTTCTGTCTCCAATCGCGAACCAACGCACGGATCAATACGGCGGCTCGTTTGAAAATCGCATTCGTCTCCTGCTTGACATCACGGAGCAAGTTCGCAGTGCCATTCCGACAACAACGCCACTTTTTGTGCGCCTGTGTGCGAGTGATCGGTTCGAATTCGATGACGAATTCGACTTCCCAGAGTCATGGACGTTGGAGCAGTCTTCGCGCCTGGCCCCCCTCCTCGCCGAGCGCGGTGTCGATTTGCTCGATGTATCATCTAGTGGTGGCGTATACGAGAAGGAGGCATCCACTGCCAACCCCGGGCCCGGATACCAAGCTTACTTTGCCTCTATCATTAAGAGGGTTGTGGGTAATAAGCTGGCTGTTTCGACAGTTGGGGGCATCAGCAACGGTATGATCGCCGAGGCACTGCTGCAAGGTGAGGATGGCGAGCATGCCGTCGATGTCGTGATGGCCGGTCGCTGGTTCCAGCAGAATCCGAGCCTACTTCAACGGTACGCCGATGAACTCGGAGCGAAAATTGAGATGGCTACCCGCAAGTGACTGTGGATTGGGTGGCCTGTAAAAGTGACCAAAAGCGGGAAGGGCCTGGTCGGTAGCTGGTATATAGAACGGGAGTCTAAAGGAATATGCTGTATAATATTAAACAGCCGATGAAAAGCTACGAACATTACTCAAATATCTATGACTGCTTACCTAGGTACCAGGTAGGTAGTGACCGCTGCTGTGCATGGCGGTTATTGCAACGCAAACAACTTGCGAGTGACTGTCTGTCGGGTGCGGCCTGTGTTTGTTTTTTCAAGCTGGGGCGTCGTCATAGTCAGCGAGGATAATTGGAAAATGTCAAGGTACCGGTGAATTGTTCCCTTTCTTATCCAGATCTGATATGTATGCACGTGGACATGTCAATTATATTTTTATATATTGTCATCTGGGAAAGTCGGCGTCATTCTATGCTTTCATTGTGACACCATCAAGGATAGATATGCATACGCTCGCGTAAACCAAGCAAAGGCCAATGCGGGAAATGAGGGCTTGCTGGCTGAAGGGCTTTGCTCCATTTTACGAAGTCACTGATCAACGACTACATGGTCGCGGATGTGCTAAGCTATCGGAGGTGGCGGACTCAAAAGTAAGCCGGCCCCCAACTTCACGGTTTCGAATAAGGCTCGAGCGAGACTCATGTAGCACCGAATATGTATTTTAGGCACTTTAGCGCTACTTATGACCAAATATAGCATATTAAGCTTATTGGAACGCCACCCACGACATGCCAATTTTGAAAAGACGGACCGTAAGTACAGTGGTTGGCCGGAGCCTGATAGACTTGGAAGCGCAGCATTCGAAATACATCATAACGTCACTGGTTTTCATTTCCCTCTTCTCAACCATGATATGATGATAATCGCAAACTTGAAGTGAGTCTCGATAAGTAGCTCATTCAAATCGCAGAATAACCTGAGTCTCCAAGCATGTCGACGATCGAGCCGGAGCCGGTCAGTACTATGATAAATCGAAATCCCAGTCTCGAGGCACAGAGAGAGCCTACTCCAACAGAACAACGCCGGACACAACTGTGGCTCACATGGCTCTCCTCCATTGGTATCTGGGCACAGCCCAGAGAAGACCGCGTGGAAGAGATCTTGAGCCATAAATCCGAGTCCAAATCTGGGAATGCTCGAATACGTCGACGATTGAAGTCACTGCGCCAAGAATACAGCCATTTCAAAGGACATGGAGCCGTCGCAAGTTATCGAAGGAATGCTTTCACCAGCTTTCTTAGCGGCCAACCCTCTCTCACCAGATTTTCCTGTGACAATCTTTTGTCGTATTGGACCTTTCGATATCCTGGAGATGGGGGCGACCTGGCGCGCCTACGTGTCCACGAGAACGAGAAAACATCAGACTGGATGCATCGAATACTCGTTCAATTGGAAGAAAACACCCCTGACACTCTGCAACTTGTGTATGTATCTCAACTCCACGATAAAGTAGCTGTATAGTGTTTTGGGTTAATCAGGTTGCAGAGCCTTCGCAGAGCAGCCCGGCCGCCAAGATTTGGAGGGTGTGTTCTCCTCGTTGCGATACACGGTCGCGACTATGAGTGGACGCCTCGGCACTCTGCACCTTTTTCCAACATGGATAATGGAAGTTTTACTTGCACACACCTGGGGCATAGAACTTATGCCCTGGTCCAGGAGCTATGGGCCACAGAATGTTTATGAGTTCGCTCGGCCGAAGCCGTTGGCACTACCTTCGTTGAGGGCTTCCAGCCGGTGTAACTCCGTCACATCATTTGAGTCCGCTGAAAAGAGGTATTGGGGACAGGATCGTCATCGACCTGGAAATTTAGACCCGACAAGGGGAAAAAACGAGATGTTGCTTTTCTGGCAATCTGACTTGGTTCCGTTCACTTCCGATTTTGCGGTGTACATATGGGAGTACCAGAAAGAAATCCCAGCCGCGGAGTATGCGAAGGTTATTCTTTGCCCGCCCGGGTTCGAGACAGAAAGTACACGACTTGTCATAACATTCCAAACTTGCCGGGCGCATACACTATTTTCCGAAAAACGCGACAGCAGGTTCAGAACTCCGAGAACCACAGCGAGTCTCGCAAATGATAACGGCCCGCGCTGGTCCCCTCTCAGCGATGTCGTTGTCTCTATTTACTGCGTCTTTGAAGTTATGATCGCAGATACATCGAAATTCATGTCAGATTGCCATGAACAAGCATCACGGATGGTCAGTAAATGGGCCTGAGAGTACTGGCTATACGAATCGTCCAAGTGAGATGACTGACTGGAAGTAGCACCTTATCGGCCGTAAGAACCCATCTACAAGTAAGGTGCGTTTTCTGATGCACCTTGAGGATCGTCGCAAGGCAGCAAAAGCGGGCGTGACGCATGCATTGGATGTGTTGTCCGTGTTTGTTGCATGGGCACAGCAAGAGACAAATGATTCGGGAGAGCAGTTGAGCGCCCTGAAAGAAGATTTGGAGTTTCTTGACCAAGAGCTGGGAAAGCTCCAAACCGACATCGAGAAAGACCAAGACGTTCTGCGCCAGCATTTCCAGCTAGAACAGGACCTTAGACTCTTTAGGTTGACACTCCTGGCAGCTATCTTCCTGCCTCTGTCTTTCACCACCAGCCTGTTCGGTATGAACATAGCTGCTGTCGACGACAGCACTGTGGATGAAAGTGGTACCTATTTCTTCTCAAAGTGGACAAACACTACGATAGCTTCGCTCGTTCCCGACGCACAAGGTCCTACCAAAGCGCTTGTTTCCATGATCCAGCAGTCGTCGAACACGAGCTACCCTTGGCAAACTGTTCTCATTACGGCAATCGCCTTACTTTCCACGCTACCATTGACTCTGTTTTTTGGCGCCATCATTCGAAGCTTAACCGTATCAGCATCGAAATATGTGGTGTATTGGAGAGCCGTTGCTGTCATAGCCGGTACAGCATACATCATTTTCAGCATTATCGCTTCGTCCACTACTCTTCTTATACCCTTTGACGAAGCGGGCGGCTGGGATTTGATCGATTATAATTCAACTATAACCTTCATTTTTCAACGATTCATCATTATTAATACCGTCATCAACTCGCCCTTTTTTCTATATGTGTTGTGGATGGTCTATCGTTCTTGGAGATCAAGTCGCCACCTTCTCCTTTGGGCTTCGATCCTTGGCGTTACCGTTGTGTTTAGCGTTTTGACCTTCACTTTGGGATTTCGGGGAGACAAAAATATCCCGCCTCTTATGTTGTTCCCATGGTTGTATTTGGGATTGGCGCTCTGGTATATGAGGTGGCGCAAGCGTGCTGTTGATCTCACAGATGTAGTTGCATCGAATATGAGCGGTGACGAACACAGTAGGAGGTGATGACGTGCATTGCAAAGGCTTTTAGGGTCTGGTGGAATACTTTAAGGGAGACGGGTAACTTCTTCAACCCCGAAATTGTCTTGATGGACATGTGTACTTTACTACGAGACCATTCAGTAGCGAAGATGCTGGGTGAGCTAAAAGGTTCGTGCTCAGCAAGGGAGTCGCTTTCTAGATGATTAGATTGTGAAATCTAAACGGCCTACTTGAAGTGCTATCGCGTTATGATCACTGTGACGTTTGAATACCAAGTTACTACGTCTTCTCATGATCTCATCACACCGAACGTTAGTGCTGACGTGACCAAGTCAATATTGTGCGAGTAAGGCGCGGGTTGGGAAACCTAGGTAAGCGAGAATATGAAAGTACTGTCAACGTGTATGATGTGATCTTTTTTTATTTCTATCTCTATACAAGTGAACATAAGTCAAATCCGTATCCCCCCTTCTAGTGGTATAGGTCATGCATGCATGCATGCTAGCGTCGATCGTGATCATGAAAACCCTCAATTCGAGAACCTCAACTGCCCGTGTTAGCGTTGCGACCCGCACAACGAACGACTCGGCAGTTGCAGCTTCTTTCCGCGCCAGCGTGGCTCTTGGTTCGGGACCAGCCTCGATACGCCGTACAGCAGGGACAGTAGTGTCCAGCTTGGCGCGCGCCCACAAGGCGTGTGTGTGTGTGTGTCTCCATATCGTCGATCAACTTAGTGCTTACACGCTGATCCGCCGATCAATGAGTTTCAATGATCAATCAAACAAACGACCAGCTAACCGTGGTCCGTCCAACCGAGGGGTCGACCAGCGACGAGAACACGGTCGACGACACATCGATGGCGCCGCTCGCGCAGCCCGGGCACTTGTCGACGACCTTGGCCTTGGCCGTCTTTCCGTCCTTGTGGATGGCGATGGTCTTGCCGCAGTTGCCGTTGTACTCCGACGGCGAGAGCGCGACGACGGCCTCGCTGTCAGTGCTCGTCTCTCCGCACGCGCCAAGGCCTGGCTGGTAGAAGGTGAGGTCCCCGGTGTAGCCTTGGCCGCGCGCTGCGACCGCAGTGGTGGCATTGGGGAAGGGAGCGGCGAGGACGCTGCCGGCAGCGCCGAGGGTGATCAGGATCTGGGCGAGTGAGAACATCGTGTCTGGTGGTATGTAGGGTGTTGCTTCAAGTAATGATTGACTTGTGGGTATTCTGAATGTGTGTATGTGGGTGTCTGTTGTGTTGACTTGTCTTATCTCTCTCTCTGAGAGGATAGTGAAAGAAAGACCAAAGCTTTCAAGTGATTGTGAATATGTATGATAAAGATAGTGGCCCGCGGATATTTGCGAGTAGGGAAAGCGACTGTGTTGCTGGCAACGAAAGAGTGGTTGTTAACTTCTAAATCTCACTTTGTTTCCCAGTTCCAGGGCCACATACTTATACATTATCTTCACATTGCGGTTTCGGACAGGGAAATGCTGAATTTGAATGAGGCACGACATCGGTGAACGAACTACCAACTGTCTCACCTGAATCGTACTGATTCTGAAGATCGAGCCTGAACCCTCGACCCATTCATTGCATTGCACCTGTTCCTACAATTGATCGATCGAGCTCGGGCTCGCTCGGTCAGTTAGCGACGGCCTAAAATCTTAGATCCCGCTCAGATTCCCCAGCGATCTACAGTACCTGCTTTTGCGGCGTCCACCTAGACTAAGATAAGCTAGAGGAATCGACAAGGCTGGAGTTGCTAGTCAGGAAAACTGGGGAAGCTCTTTGCTAGACTGACCAAAGTGCCTCATGGGACGCGCAAGCAGACCAATTCATATGGTCTAGTTCTTCTTCGACGTAGGTACCGATTCATGTTAATTGGGCCGCGTTTTGCCACGTGTAACTCACAACAAGTAGGTAGCGTGGGTAGTAGGATATTCGTCAAACAAAGCCGCGGGCTGTTGGGAGAAGACCTGTTGATCATCAAAGGGCTGAATGAATCTGTTCCTACCCACAGAACGGTATGCGGGTTTTTTTCTTCATGACTCTAGATAGGCTACTTCCAGCGTTAACCCTTTTGGCCGCCTCGGCGGATATCGTACACAGGTATTAGAACAATATTCGCCACAGAAGGATGCCACCTTCGGTGAGTCGGGCGGGTCATTTCGACTGTTTTCGTTGGACATGCGTCCAACAATTACAGCGAGTCGCACCGTGAATGTATGGTAATCATTGCGCCACTAAAATCATGTAGCATACTGTCTAAACAGGAAATCCTCTTTGTTCAAATTGGTGCCCCTTTACGCCCGCTAAAACACAAATAACTCATGTTGTAAAAAAATTTTCAAGTCCGTGGCCAGCTCTACCACCCTCACTTGTCAGAGGGCATTCTCCCCAATGGCGCTGCGCCTCTGAGTAAATTGACCTCTGACCAATCTGTTTCCCTATCTGTGATAGAGACCTGTTCAACCGACACATCAGAATACTGGCGCGTCGTAGTCTGAGGTCGTAAGTTCTGTTGTGGTGGGTGATAGCCAGTTGGATATGTGGCTCCTTCTTCATCTGCTAGGTCCACACTGCGAGACACCGACCCAATCGAGTTGGAGCGAGTGTCTTGTCGAGATTCAGGCGAATTGGACCTCGACAACTCGATTGGGTTGCTGTAAAGGTCGCCGTCACCTCCGATTCCACGGAAATCCTCGCGATTACGGAAATTCTCGAAATTCATCTGGGATTCATTGACGACCTCAAAAGTAGCATCAGTGGGAGCATCGGTCTGGCCTTTATGATGTATGGAAAGCCTGTGCATCTTGTATGTATCGGTATAATCATTCGTCTCGCTGAACCCAGCATCTGATTGGTCACGGATGATTTCCTCGAGAAGATGATTGGCTTTTTCGTCGACAAGCGGAACAATCAGCTTTTTGTACAACGCTGGGTGGCCAAAGCGGACACCGACGCGATCGTGCTTTGGTTTCATCGATGACATTCTGTGTTCTTTGCTTCGCAAGCCTTTCGTGTAGTAGTGTAGGTCGTCATCGAACGTGCGTTGACAATAAAACTTGAAACCTGCTATGACTGCGAGGAGTGGTACCATTAGGATGATCTGCACAATCGACTCACGCCGATCGATGATGAAGATTGTTGTCACCACATTGGCAAGCAATGTCGCGAAGAGCAATCTGTTGACGAGTACTCGCCAGAACGCTCCTCCTGATTCATGTTTGGTAACAAAGACGTAGCTGTACCCATCGAATTAGTACTAGGAAACATTAAGCCCAAAGAATACACTTACAGTAGTAGGTAGCTTTTCGTAAAAGTGTCGAGGGTGAAATAGAAAGCAGTGACAGGAAGCACTAGAGGCTGGAAGGGAGCGAAAACTAGAGCAACGGTTGAGTAGAAGAGGAAGTTGTTGTAATAGGCAGCGTAATCGAATGGCGGCGGTGCGGAAAGCTCTATGCGTTCTCGAGGGGTTGTGCTTAGCAACCGACCCGTGAGGTAACCCTTGGCAAGTTTGATAAGTTGTGAAAGATCCAGTGCCGCGCCGAAGTTGCGTTGAAGCAGATAATTGAGCCAGAAGGGCTGTGTGTGCAGAGAACCTTGTTAGTCAAATATTCGAATACCGTGTTGGGGAACCACTGTCGCAAGAACAGCAGGAACAACAAGGACATAAAAAGTATAATACGCACCGAGACATCGCAGAAAGCCGTAAGCAAATTGCTCAACGGATGCGAGCTGCGAATAGCATCCCAAATATCACCACCTCCCCTTTGGGCGTCTTTCACGGTTGCGATGTATTTCCAGGCCGTGGAGAATAGAGAAAATACGATGAGGTTATTGAAGACGAAGAAGGCATATAGTTTTTGTGTGACGTGTCTTTCACGAGAAGTCCTCGAATGGTCGCCAGCATACACGGCAAGTCGACGAAATATGACGGGAAGAGCGAGGTAGAACAGCGTTGTGACTAGAGGCGCGAGAATACCTTGAATGGCACCCCATGTTTTCGGATTTCGGATCAGCTGATCCTGAAATGCAGGCCAGACAGACCCAAGGTTGCTCAAGTTGGCGAGGAAGACAGCTATGAGAGCATTGGGCGCGGTCCAGACGAGAGTAAGGATAGCGACCCAGAAATTGTTCATGAATGAACCCCACCGACGGCGATTACGGTCCAGCGGAAGATTTTCCCAGATGAGGTCGCTCGGTTTCGGTGCTAGCTGGATGGTGGTACCCTGCGGATGCTTCTGCCTGGCGGCAAAGGCGACATTATGAGCTTCTTCAATGTTCGTGTAGCTGGCAAACCCATACGGCATTGTCCGTTGTTGGTCTACCGATTTCCGCTTCTCCATGATATCGACCTTGAGTTGCTTAATTCGAGATGTGAGATAGTCGATGGCGTCAACCTTCGTGACCGTACTATAGCATGGGTCTCCTTTCTGGGTCTTGCAACGAGGTCTTTTGGCGGGCAACTTGTTTGGATTCTTGCAATACTTGGCAAGCACCGACTCGAGTTCCTTGACAACTTCATCGTGCTCTTCAATCAATTCAGGGAGGCCTTTGACGTTGCGGGCAATGATCCCAGAAGGGTTTCCAGTTGTGTCAACCTCGGCAACAATTTGCGAAACGCCGCCATCAGTCTTGCATGCCGGTGGAATGTCGGTAATCTAAGATTGGGGTCAGCACTGGGCAGGTTGGTTGCAAATATACAATGCAGCAAGTATTGAGGGATCGAACAAATTGGAGAGGGAATGCGTCGACCCGCGAGAGGCGCATTCTAGCTGTCCGACCAAGAGCTCAGTACCAATTGATGACTTACCATGAGGGTCCTTGAATGCAAACTTTCCTGATACTCAGGGCTATCGAGGTATTGTCGCCGAAGCTTGGTGACGGTGCGGTAATTGGACCAGATGAAGAAACATATCAATATGTCGAATGTGTAAGACACAACGACGTGGGCCCAACAAGCTTTCCCCCAAACGCCAATGGGGGTGAGACGGACGAAGTAGTTTGAGTCGCTTGTCGCCTTGTTTCGTCCATTCTCGACAAGATTGAGAGGAACGTAGACGCCCAAGCCAACGATACTGAGAGCAATCATAAGATTGCGAGACATTTTGATAAATCGTAAAAAAAGAGTGGCATCGACGCCGATTTTCTCGGCAAGAACTTGCTCGCGCGTTTTGACGACGGGGGACACCCAACTAAAGACGCCTTTATCGACGGGAGGGGGCGCATGTTTCTCGTCGGTGTGTTTTAATCGAGGCGCATACACGGTGCCGTTGTAAGGCCGTAATATACAAAACAACAAGGCGAATAGTACTGCGGCGCCAAAGGAGTAGCCGAAAGAGGACCAAAAGGCCTTCTCGCTCAACTGTATGATGGTCAGTTGGCTGTAAGAGACGGGGCAGGCGAGGGTGCTTACGTCTGTGTTGAATGGGTTCTGTATAAGTTTGAGGAATTGGTCGGTTGCATCATCGCGGGCTGCAACGGCCACGCTGGGCCGTAGATGAGACATATTCACGATTTCTAGGTGGTTGAACAAGAAGGGGAAAAAAAAAAAGGTTCGATTCGGGTCGACCAGACGGCGACCGAGACCGAGATTTGGCGACTTCAATGCGATCAGGTAGTGCCGTCGTAGCAGGGTGTACTAGAATTTTGAAAGAATTGCAGGTGGCGAGGGATCAGCTCGGCTCGGGTGACGTCGGGGCTCAGCTGCTACGGCAGTCAAGAGCTCAAATTGAAACGAATGTGTGTTATTGTTGTTGTTGTTGTTGTTGTTGTTGTTGTTGTTGTTGTTGTTGTTGTTGTTGTTGTTGTTGTTGTACAGATTCACAAGGACAAGAATGAAATCGAGCCTACAAAGATAGGCGCAGGCGCATGTTTGAGGATTGAAGGCAAGTCGAAAGACGGTGGGAGAAAACAAAAGAGAAAGACCCGGTCTCCTTGCGGGACCCCATATCGTCGACAAGGACCGTGACTGACAAGACCGTGCCTCACAAGTTAACGAGGCACAGTTGTCAGTGTTTGCGACATGGTAAGCTTGCCCTTGCTAGCGACCTCATGCTAGCCATGCTGAGGTTAAAGGGGCAAGCAAGTGGGTTGGAGCCGCGACAGTGGAACTGCCCAGAAGTTGGCAGTGGTCTCGGTGGTTGCTGTTGCTGCCTGCTGTCTCGTCTCGAATCGCGCGGCTCGCCTGGCCTTGTCTGGCATTGGCTCGATCTCTGAGACACTGCTGGGCGCGTAAAGTGCATGTTTGGGATCTGGCACGGCTTGATCTGGGTTGGGTTAGGTAGGTAACATCCCTAGGAGATGAGCGCCAGGATCATTTGCACTGTGCGTACCTAGCTCGGCTGTACCTAGATAGAGCACGCAGCGAGCTGATAGGGTTCGCTTTGTTCTAGAACCCAGCTCGCCAGCCAGCCCCAAGCAACGCAGCAGCACCGTGTAGGGCAACGCTATTGATTGGCTATCGAGCCTGGAGAGGTCATTACAAGCAAGCGCTTTCCACTTTTGGGCCATCTTAAGCGCCTGTGCCAGTTTGGCCAGTCACGCAAGAGACGAGAGACGAGAGACGTGTTACCTTTTTCCAGATCAAATAGTAGAAACATCCGCTAACACGCACTCGTTGTTATACGGTACTGCACACACCGGTATCCATGGGATCCAAATACACCATGACCTGTAACAACAGGGAGCGTGGGATCGCGGGTCCGTCCAGGATCCGTCCACTTGATCTTCAGACTTCAGATGGTTCTGAACGGTTACCGGCTCGCCGGCCATTTATGTTTGCAGAAGTCTGTGCACATATCGACAATGCTAAATCAGGGATGTATCGATCGTTTTATGGAGCGATCATGAATGAATGCACTGGGCAGTGGTTGACACTGCCAGTGGTTGTACTGTACTGTTGTATTTTCCATCCTCTCGTCTCGTATTATCAGTTCCACTCGACTGGAGCCATAGCACAGCCTCCGGCGCCAAAAGCTTCGTCTCACGATTATGGAATTCCTGCTCCCTTCCTGCTTGCCGAGCGCTATTAGTACATCCCTACCTTACTTTCCCTACCTCGCCTACCTACCTAGGGCATCTAGGGGTAGGTAGTTGTATGTAAGCCCTTGACCTTGATGATAAGATCCTGACTGCTACCTAGGTACTTCGCGTACCAACCTCGCGCAAACTTGATGCTTTCAGATTGTACTGTAAAATACATGTGACGAAGAGAGCCTGACTCGCCCGGCGACCAGGCCGTATATTGATTAGCACAGACCTCAGCTACCTTGCAGATGTTTAAGTTGTTAAGCACACTCTTCGGCCGATTCTATCATTATGCACCCACTCCACCCAATACATGATGGTAGGACGGTAGGTATATTTACTAGTAGATGCCTACCGATTCTGTCATCTTCTCCAGACGTTCCCCAGGTTGTCTCCGCGGGATAACAGCCCAGGCAATCATGACAACCGTCAACTAATAGTAGTTAAATAATGTAAAAGACGTGACTTTTCGAAACATTTGTAGCATCCCTACACGGGATTGAACAGCCAAGTCACTGTTGGAGTAGGTAGCCAGCCACCTTTCCACTTGCATCTCCTGCTTACATGGACATCATCAACCTTGTATTCAAAATCATGCCCCGGAGCATAGAAGTGCCCAGACACTGTCAAGACCTCCAATTCCTCTAATATCTTGACATGTTCAGCTCTCACGCCATGATCCCTGGACATGGGTCGTCTTTATCGTAAAGGAGCGCAGTCTACTGCGTAAGCCCTTCAGAATGGTCGGTCTAGTCACCTCGATGTTTGTTTGGATTAGGTACCTAAGGTAAACATGTCGAGGTTAGGTAGAGGGAGAGAATCACGTGTCAACATGTGCGTGATCTTACATCCCTAAGGTAGGTAGGTAGTGGACATGCAACCCCCACGTGTCGTCGGCAGGCGAGAGGCCACCATTCCGGTGACGCATGCATGGGAGAGACGCGCATTGGTTAATCCATCTTAATTGCAACCTCAAATGTTGGGTAATTATAAGATACAAGGCGTAAGGCTGTGGGGGGTTTCCAGCGGTCTCCGTACGTCTTCGAATGTGAGGCAGGCATATTTCAACGATTTCCCTCTTCCACAACGCCCGGTTGCGTAAGAGCACTCAGGTTTGCACTATAGGTACGTTGTACTCCGTCTCGTCCGTATAAAAAGCTTAAGCTTCGGGTCCACATGGCGCATCAGAGACAGTGACCTTTAGCAAAGCATTTTTTTTGTTTCCCTTTTGATTTGAACCTGGGCCTTTCCTGCATTCCCGTGGCAAGTAATGTAAAAGCGCAACGTGGCCCCGACGCATATCTAAATAAATCGCCATGCTTCGTGCTGCGGCCCCAAAGTTCCAGCAGCGTCAAGATTTTTCAACAAACAAAGAGCCTTACAAACCGGAAACCTCCTTAAGGCCCAAAACGGGATTACAGGGCATAGCACACTAACCTTAGCACGTTAGGTAGGTGTACAGCAGGCCAAGACGGCCCCTTGCCCCAGCCTAAGCCGGTTGTGGCGGTGCGTGGGGTGATCCACTGCAATAATAAGCCAAAATCTCATGACAGCATCCATACGGAACCCGCAACAGACAGGACCTCGTTCCCGCCGCCAAACCAGAACCAGACCAGCGAGACCAGGACCAAAACGACAGCAAGGTTAGCACCGGTAGTCAGGCGGTCCAGTCCAACCCAGCTCGCCAGCCTGGTCCACTGCCGCACTGCCCTTTCAACTTCCCCAGATCCACCTCCGCATTCGATAATTTGCCTACCTACCATCGATGCTCGACACTCGATAACCGATCCGAACACAGCCAATACATACATACGCACATCACATACTGTAGCTCGCTAGCGATATGTCCCGCGACGACGCCACCGCCTCTGTTGACAACAACCGCAGTGCCGATCCCCAGGCCAAGAGCCGTGCCCCGGCGAGGCGCCGCGGCGGCCTCAACGGCACCGGCCCCAATCATGCTGCCCACGGCCTCAACGGCGTCGACGGCGCCAAAGCCCGCGGTGCCCACAGTGGCACCGCCGATCAGGGTCAGTTCGCACACCTGCCGGAGCCTGTGCTGGCCCACATCTTCCAGCTGCTCGCCAGCTCGTCGCCGCGCGACCTGTGCAGCGTATCCCTCGTCAACAAGAACTGGCACGACGTCGCCGACTCGATCCTGTACAAGGACGTGCTGTTCGCGAAGCCCGAGCATCACCTCGTCTTCGGCGAGTCCCTCACCCGCCGCGAGCGCCGCGGGTCCGCCATACACTTCGCCAGCCTCGAATACCCCACCAGCGAGCTGGCCCATCTGAGTCTCAACGGCCACATCGCCAACACGCATTACACGCCTGAGCACTTCGACAGCCTGTCGCGCACCATCTCCACCATGTCCAACCTGCAGGAGCTCGAGATCTCGGTGCCCGTCACCATGCTCCACGGCATAGGCGCCTTGTTCAACGGGCCCTTCGACCTGGCCTGCCTCAAGTCGTGCAGCCTGCACTACCAGTGCCCCGACGACGCCTATTGGGATCTGCGCGAGAACATCCACATCTTCGCCCACCCGACACTCGAGACCCTGTACATCCGAAGGGCCAAGCTGGACTATCGAGGTTTCGACTTCATCGAGCGCCCCCACCAACTCCCCCTGAGACAGCTGCATCTGATCGAATGCGACATCAGCGACGATGCCCTGGGCGATGTTCTCGAGCTCCCCAAGGCCCTGCAGGAGTTCGTCATGACACAGAGCGCGGAGCCGACACCCGAGCTGGAGGAGAGCTCCGACAACATGGGTGACTACATCGTGGCACTGCGGTCGCAGTGCGAATCCCTCGAGACGATCTCGATAGACTTCCCCACCATGGGCAGCCGACGGCCGCTCCGCATGCGAGACTTTGAGGCCCTGAAGATGCTCCGCATCAACTGGGACTGGCAACTGTTTGGGAAGTCATCCAAGAAACCCCGTCTGGACTCGTTCGGAGTACCGCCCCATCTCGAGCGACTGGAGTTCTTCAACGAGCTGGGTACGGACGATGAGGTCATGGAGCTGCTGGACTACCTCATACAGACCAGCGATGTCGCGGCTAAAGCGGTTAATACCAACCCGGTCGAGCCGATCAACAAGAAACTGGCACGCCTTCGACCTCTGTTGCCAAGGAATCGCAGAGACAGTTACACCATTACACTGGCTTAGATTCGCAGTGCGTCCAATCGCCTCCTTTGCAGTCTTTTTGTTATTATCTTTGCTTTCTTATTGCGTTCATTTGTCTCTTAGCAATCTACCCATACCCCCCTGTCTTCTCTTCTCGAGTAGCAGCAGCAGCAATTATAAATCACGTACAGGTCGTGCAGGAGCATATAGAATGGTTTAGACTAGAGGGGGCCGAGGCCGAGGCCGAAGCTATAGAGGCTATAGAAGTGGAGACCTGTTAATAGACCCAACCTGACCGAGCTGACCTACCGAGCAACCAACATGTGTGCTGCTTGATGGGTTGATAGTCTGCCCAGACGGATTAGGAGCCATGTCGGCAGCACATACCAGGTTGCCAAGGGCAATATCTGAGGGCTATGTTACCTTATCTCTTAGGTGGAACAGCAGCAGTATCGTCATTGCTATCGATTGCTTGTTCGCCTGTCCACCTGAACCTACCTGCCAGCTCTTCATTGTGACTTACCTGTTTAGCTATGTGTCGAATAAGGCGAAGAGTGGCCAGCGATCTATCTATGTACTGCCCATCGGCCAATATTCTCGCTTTTCTCGCAGCAATGTTGCCTCGAAAATTACCGACTTGAGATTGGAGTAGTCGTACTGCATGCGTTAGTAAGTACCTAGCATCTAGCATCTACCTAAGGTATGTTGACCGCTCTTGTTGCTGTGTCTGTCCAGCTAAGGTATATAGTCAGTAAAGCTAAGGTTAAGTGTTTACGCTAACGCGCGACCCTGGAGAAGAAAAAGGCGACAGCCTCGACAGCACCCAACGCTGTGGGGTCAGTCTACTTATTACTTGCATCTGATTGTGCCAAGGGTCTTGATGCGTACCACTTTTATTTATTTTTTTCTTTTCCAGCAGCAGCAGCAGCAGCAAATTGCCCCGCGCTGCCACGTAAGGATGAGGAGGGGGAGGGGTAAGGTGAGAGTGAGTGAGTTAGTACCCCAGGTAGCGAACAAAGCTTCTCGGCGTGCCAACAAATTCGGACGCGTTTGTATGCGAAGGACACCGGTTCGAGTAACGACAGTGAGGAGACTGGGCGAACGGTAACCCGGAAAATTTTCTCGAGGCCGCTACTTGCTATTTACTGGTTGGTTGCCCTCCCCAATGGAGATGCTAGCAACAACAACGACACGTCCCAAGCCCCCAATTTTTGGCTCCCGTCTGGGCTCCGGCAGGTTAACCACGTAACGGCATGCTCAATAGTAGCGGATCTAAGCAAGTGAATACCGCAATCGACGGAGGTCGCAAGCTGTGTGTGTGTGTGTGTGTGTGTGTGTGTGTTCCCATTCGAGGTGGAGTCGAATATCACCCCGCCAATGGAGATCCGGTATATTCAAAGATTTTTTTTTCTGCCGCCCTAGGGTATTTTTTTTCTCTTCGTTGTTGTGCTGGACCCCTCTTGTTTTATGAAATAGAAACAAGCGTAGCTGTTGGCGTTGACCAGGTGAATCGAGCTTTGATGCAACTTCTATAAACAGTGTGCCCCTTCTCCCTTCGTACCCATCTGCTTCTTGATACCTTTTATACCCTCTCCCTCTCTCACCCTCACCGTACCTTCCTCTCACCTTCTCACCCTCTCACCCTCTCACCCTCTCACCCTCTACACACCCACAAACCCACTCCTTTTACACCTCCCTCACATCTCCCCATTCCGCCCATCATGTCTTCCGACGCCGACGTTGTCATCGACCCCCAGACCATCAAGGAGCTGCACCTCTTCGAGGCCGCCATCTCCGATGTCGACACCGAGGTCACGGCCAAGCAGTACCTCATGTCCCGCGACATCTTCGCCGCCCGCCAGAAGACCATCGCCAAGATCCCCAGCTTCTGGGCCGTCACCTTCGACAACGCCGCCTCGGAGCTCGAGGCCGCCGTCACGCCCGCCGACCTCGAGCTCTTCTCCGCCGCCCTGACCTCGGTCGAGGTGACGCGGCCCGAGATCCCCGCCGCGGCCAAGCCGTCCGACCTGGGGCTCGACAAGTTCGGCGAGCCGCGCTCGCTGCAGTTCACCTTCCGCTTCGGCGACAACGAGTGGTTCACCGACAAGGAGCTGACCAAGACCTTCTACTTCCGCTACGGCAAGGACGGCTCCGCCGGCCTCGTCTCGGAGCCCATCAAGATCAACTGGAAGAGCGCCGCCAAGGACCTGACCCAGGGCCTGTCTGATGCCGCCCTGACCTTCTGGAACGCCCAGAAGAAGGACGCCTCCCAGAAGCTCGACGGCGTGCTCGCCAACGACGCCCGCCACGCCCGCGACGCCGCCGCCAAGAAGCTGCCCGAGTACCAGTCGCTCGCCAAGAAGCTCGAGAGCAACGTCGAGGGCGCCCTGAGCTTCTTCAACTTCTTCTCCTACCGCGGTCGCTGGATCAGCGCCGCCGAGCACGGCGAGGCCAAGGCCGAGCTGCTCGCCAAGCGCAAGGCTGCGCAGTCCGGCACCGAGATGGACGACGACGAGGACGAGGATGACGATGACGACGAGGACTTCACCGAGGAGGCCGTCGAGACCTTCCCCGCCGGCCACGAGGTCGCTGTCACCATTGCCGAGGACATCTTCCCCAACGCCATTGACTACTTCATGGGCAACACCATCGACAGCGACATCGACCTTGACGATGACGACGATGAGGATGAGGAGATGGAGGGTTAGAATGTTGTTGGCATGATGTAATGAACTTCTTTTGTCTTTTGATTCACGATTCTGGTTTGGCAGGGAAAGGCGGTTTGTGCGAGGGTTTCTTCCTCTTTAAACGCTTAATGACAAAAGGCGCGGGCTAGCAGTCAGGAGACTGCGATGATGATTTAGATAGATACCAATCCAGGACGCTAGACGTAGAAAGCGGTACTATTTGCTCCCGGAACACATACAATACAACCTACTCGTATAGGTGCAGCATTCCCCCGAAATTACGCATCATGCAGCCAGCCTCGCCGGCTACGTAACCTTGGAACTGTGACCCGACCCGACCCCACCTCCCTGTCTGTCGGAATTTGCATCGAGCTAAATCTGATATGTAGCAAATACGAACATGCAGCTAGTCAATTGGGGCAGCTTCACGAAAATCACCACTCAACCCCCAAAATGCAAAGTCTTCCTAGCGCAACAGACCACCTGAACGTCAAGGTGACACGGGAATATAGCAACTGTGCCTCGAGATCTCTGAGCGCGTTGGTGTCAAACGTCGCGATACCTTGCCAGGATTGCTCAACGGGGTTCTCCTGTCCGTTTTCCATGATCAGGTCCTCGCTCGCATCGCCGAAAAAGAACTGAGACCATGCTATGTCATTCCATACCAGCTTGCTTCCAACGACCATGCCGCTCTCGTCGAGGAACGAGCCGAGCACTCGAGGGTTCAAGGAAAGATTTCTTGCCGAGTCGCAATTCTTGCAGGTGGCCGTTGGCCTATTCGCATATATCGGTATCCCGCAACTGTGTTTGAGTTCAGTCCCTAATGCGTTGCAAGGCTTACAAGAGCAATCTCACCATTCAGTACAATAGGTGGTGGATTGCCGCCAGTGGCTCATCAAATTCATGTCGAGGACAACGACGCTCAACTTTCCTGTAAAATCAGCAGCCGGATCTTGCTTGCGTACTTGCTCTTCAACCTCTGCTAGCGTGTACAATGTGCGACCGGGTCCGTACATGGCCCGTTGTAAGTCCCAGGTATTCGCAGGAAAGGGGACTATGATCTTGTCCCTCCTGGCCATCTCGTGCAACTTGGCGCGGAGCCACGTAGCCTCGGGGAAGTCGGGGTCAACATCAACAACTGAGCTATAGCCTATGCCGACCTCGACATGAACAATACCTTGGCGATCCGTATAACTGCGGGATGATGGCTGGGAAATGAGGAGAAGTGTCTGGTTCGGAAACCAGGATTTAGCCGACGTGATCTTGTCTTGCCACACTTTCATCACGCAGTGGGCAGTGTCATCGTATATGCCCACCTCAATCATGGCTAGGGTTCCTTCTCTCTTCTTTGGTTGGATGGTTCGCCGCGGTCCGATACTTCGCACACAGACCAGTATCTTTCCCTCGCCAAGATCATGCCCGCTTGCTAGAAACGATTTCAACGTCATGAGACCAGGAAGATAGTCGTATTGGTCTGTATTCGCTTCTAGGGGGCGGCGTAGCGAACCGTCTTGGACGGACCCAGACTCATCTACGTGGAAATATATATGGGTGGCGCCATTCCGTGCTGGATATATCGTGGTGGCAGTAGAGCAGTACGGGATGTGGCCAATCTCGGCTTGATTGCCTGCAGATATCGATGTCGCCCACACAGTGATTCGCTGGCCCAAGAGTGGCTGACACTCAGACGGGTTACAGTACAGCTTGATCTGGGCAGAAACAATGTACACAGTTACTATTCAGGCGCCAACAGCTAGTTTGCGGCAGGCCTTACCGCTATGGCTGCCGTACCGTCACATATGACAAGAAAGTGGTAGCCGTCGGCGTTAGTTGGCGTCGCGTGATGGCCGCTGGCAGAGAAATTGACTAGCCGTCCGGTGATTTCGTAGCGGTGCGGTCCTGTTTGGAGATCGGCAATGGAGCAGACATCATACGTCCTCGAGGGCTGGAAAGGCCGTGACAGCGGGTTGATGGTCGCCTTCACTTCAGACGATGTGAAGCCGTCGCCGGGTTCAGTCGGTTGAGGAGGCGATGAACTGTGGCCTCCTTCCGAGGCTAGCTCTCTCGAATAGAAGGACTGAATGGAGGGGAAATGAGACGCCATGCTGATCGATGGGTATGGCTAAACGAGAAACGAGGGCGCAGTTCTCTGTCCAAGGTCCCGCCTTCTTCAAGTTGTGGAGGCCGTATCCTCCATCGCAGAGGAGACGGAGCAGGGACAAAGTTGACCTGACCTACCTAAGGTAGGTACCCTAGTGGGATGCAAAGCAGACGCTTGTGCCTTCCATTTGGGCTTTCTATCTATCTGGGACTCGGGACTCGGGAGTTGGTGCGGGCTGACTGACAAGAGAGTCTGAGAGAGGCAGGCACGCTGGCTCTCACACTCCAGCGGCAGCCACGGCCACAGGTATCGACAATCGTCCACACACTCATGCACCTTCCTCCTAGGTAGGTACATGTGTAACACCGAATGCTCCTGCGGATGCCCAGGCTCCCAGGTGGTTCCAAGGTTGGTTTCCACCTGTTCTTCCAAAACTTATTGGCTGTGTGATGTGCCGATTACTCAAACCTCAACGAGCAAAGAATCCCCTCCACCCCCTGAGCCTACCTGGGAAACTGCGACTTTGGCGTTCAATCAAGCTCCGCAATGACGACCCGGCCGCTGCGGCTCGGACTGGGAGTGTTACTCCGAATTTGTCCGGAGAAGCGTGTGGCTTTAACGCAGTGCAGGGAACGGCACTGGCGTTGCAACGGCCACTTTGGCCGCTCGTCACTCATTCATGCTGCTCCCACAACCCTTCGTCTCCTTGTCATCGTCATGGTATCTATCGCCTCCCCGCACTGATGTGCATACCGCGCAACACTGGCCAGCGTCATGTTACCAACAATCTTCGCCGCCATGAGTCTGCTGTCGGCGGGCGAGCCACGGTGATAAACCTGGACCGGACTGTTTTGGTGGTGAGAGAGAGCATGGGGTCCTCGAGATATAAAGATGCGAGATGTCCGAGGGAATCTGCAGTTCCTGTAGGTCCATAAACCTTGAATCAATACCACCAGCTAAGTACCTATCAGATATTGACAATCTTACGATTTACAATGTGTGCCCAAGCTCCGAAACCCTTAGCCGGCAAAGTAGCCATAGGCAAGTCGTTCCATATGCAAATCGTTCTCTCTTCTCAAGAGTAATCCGGTCTAACATAGCAGCAGTAACCGGTTCCAGCCGCGGTATCGGGGCGGCCATCGCGCTGCGTCTCGCGAAGGGTGGAGCTGACGTGGTCATCAACTATGTTTCATCGGTATCGGCGGCCGAGGAAGTGGCAAAGAAGGCCCGCGACTTCGGCGCAAAGGCGACTGTCATCAGGGCCGATGTCTCCAACGCCAACGACATTGCCACGCTCTTCGCAAAGGCCAAAGAGGAGCTAGGACGCATCGATATCGTCATGAGCAACTCAGGCATCGAACATTTCGGAGACTTGGAGGGCGTCGCACAAGAGACTTTCGACCGTGTCTTCGCTGTCAACGTGCGTGGGCAATTTCTTGTTGCGCAACAGGCCCATAAGTATATTGAACAAGGCGGTCGATTGATCTTGATAGGATCTGTTTCTTCCAATTTTGTCAGTAGATTCTTCATCTCTGTTCTACCGATTTACATAAATTCGTACTATCCATAGGAATACTGACATGGCGCGCTACAGGGGCTCAAGCGTCATGCTCTCTACGCTTCCTCCAAAGCTGCGATCCAGGGAATGACTAAGTGTTTGGCGTGGGATTTTGCCGACAAGAAGGTTACCGTCAATATGCTCGCGCCCGGAGGTGTCCAGACGGACATGGCAGCCGAGGTCGCCAAGCACTATGTGCCTGGCTCCGAGAACATGACCCCGGAAGAGGTCATCGCGGGGGTCGGCTCTCAAAGCCCGTTCAACTGTATGGGGCTGCCTCATGACATCGCGAATACTGTCGCTCTTCTGTCCTCTCCGGACGCCGGTTGGATTACAGGCCAGACTATTAACTGTAACGGGGGTGCGTTCATGTCATGAACAAGACGACAAGACAGTCGTTTCCTGTTTTCAATTCGAGGAATGCACATCTTCTTGTTTGCTCTTATTCGTACCGCATGTCGACTAGAGTCCAGCTAGGTATTGACAGCTTCAACGTAATCTTCAACAGCCACTACAGACAAGAGAACTACATCACCCTAAGTAGACTTCTCTCAGGTCGCGTGTGACTGATCCAATTTGCCAAGGCTGGTCCAGCGCTCCGCCTGTATCGTGACTAGATCTCAGTATGTGACCTTCACATTCTCAAATGCTGCCCCGCATCATCATCATCAGCAGCAGCAGCAGCAACCCGGCGCCAAATTCGAGGGGCATGACGTGTCGATCTACTTTGCCGGCCAGCTTGTCAGGGGAAGCTTCGATGGCTTTCCGTTATTGCAATGCCGGTATCTCTGGCAGTCGCGCTTTAACATGATTCCTGAAAGATGAACACGTCGCCACTTTTGTTCTGACAACGCGTTGTCCCTCTGGCCTGATAAGCCTCAGATATTGAATGACTGTATCGTGTCCGCCGTGGGAATGGCAGGTTACCCCTCTTCCGCTACAGTTTCAGGGTTTTGCCATGCCTCTGCCTGCATGGATGGACCCATCTATGGGGCAGCAATGCAGCTATCCTCCGATTGCCACCTACCTAGTGACCTTACCTAGCTTGCTTTTTATAGTATACAAAGATCTCGGTGGACCGACCAGGCGACACCATGCTTGGACCGGACATGAGGCCAATCCCTTCACGCGGGGAAGAGGACATCAAACCAAGGTTGTCGATCACTTATATGGCTGAAGTGCTAGTATGACTTGCGTCGAAGGGACCTGGCTTTGCAAAGATCCCGATCCATAAACGTGATCTGGGAACCAAGCATAGCAGGAAATACCTACTTAGCTTAGTTTGGTAATGAGGAGCCAGGGAGTGATCGATCGTTAGGGGTAAACCCAACAAAATACACAGGATACGCGTCAACGTTTGTGAAGGAGCAACCAGCTGATAGGGGCGTGATGCACCCACGCGATCACGGGCGGGACGCGGGTATCTGGCACAGCTCGATCTAGCCGTGTGGGTCAAGACACCGACCCACGCGTGACAGGGCAGCAGGGTTCATTTGTCCCCGCGACCAATGCTGCACGACCAGCTGGCATAAGGCGGTCAGGCCAGCGATCTCTAGCACAAGCTGCAAGGGGTCAATGTCGTGGCATTGATGCCGCTTTCGGACGTGGGATGAGTCGTCTCATGAAGTGATAGATGAAGCTATAAGTTGCCCTCTTGTCACGCAATAGATATATGGGTTGCAATACTGCTCAGTCTGCCTTCACTCCAAAGCACTTATAAACTCGCCTCAAAACGAACAATACACACCACACATCTTGTGTAATCTGTATATAGCAGAATTGCAAGAATGGCTACCGCTTCCGTTCTCATCCCTTTCTCCGTCATCAACCAGAATGGAGGTGTGCTTCCACCTAGCGCACTCTCTCAGCAGACCCCCCGCCATGGTCGAAGCCGAGGCATGAGCGTGAATGGCAAAAGCGCGGGCGGGAAGGGATATCGCGTAGTTGAGAATGCTGATGCCACTGTTGCCAAGGCAGTGACTTTCGTGTTGAAGCGCGCTGTCTCGCAGGATGAGCTTGACGAGGAAGCTGATATGGATGATTACTTGATCTCCGACGCAGATGGATGGGTTGAAGTTGCAGATCTGGTACGTTCATCATTGTTGTGCGGTTTGAACGTGTAGCATCGCCACTAATACCGCAATGTAGTTGGAGCAAACACGAACTAAGGATCTCGGGATAACACTCAACGATGTCCGCCATGCTGCGTCCTCATCCAAGGCGCGATTCACGCTCCGACAACAACCAGACTCCGATGCGGCGGACGCCGAGTCATACCAGATACGGAGAGACACAAAGCGCGACAGCTCATCTCAAGTACCTCTTATCCCAGAGGGTGAACCACTCAAGGCCGATTCCGAGAACTTGCCAGACTATATCGTTTATGAAACCACGTACCAGAGCTATCCGCTTGTGGTTGCCGCAGGCAACATTAAGCGGGCTGACGGTGCCACAAGTTTATCATTCTTGCCCGTCGCCGCTGCAACGGCAACAAGTCGTCCTAGCAAGGCAGATGTCAGCATCTGGATCCATCTTCGTACTGCGATGCAGCAAGCTCCTGAGTTAAAATGGCAATTCACGACAACGGGCAGAATTGTGACCACTGCTGAGGAGGTGCCGCAGAGTCTTTGGAAGAAGGCCGTTGCCCGTCGTCCGGATATTGGGCTACTCTTCGAGGATGGTGTTGTACACAAGGAGATCCCAGAGGGTCTGAGAGGGAAAGGTGCGAAAGGAAAGGCCAAGAAGGGGAAAGGGATGTTGAAGCAAGAGGGTCAGGGTCGTGCTGACAGCGAGTCCGACAGTGTTGAGGAGGAGGACGAATAAGACGATATATAATGTGTCGTGGTAATAGAATAGACAGCTGTGATAGCGCCGAACATACCTAGAGGACCCTCCGACAGCAAGAATTGGAGAAGCGATACCCAATACACTTTTTGTTGAATCAAACACACCATGTGTTGCTCGATCCCCGCTCTTCCAGTGCCTTGTTGAAGTTACAGCCTGCCAAGTGCAATCTGTTCGAGGAGTGCCCCTGTTTGAGCATAAGTCCAGAGGCTCTTCGTGATGCGTTTGCGCTGACGGACTCCCAGATAAGCCCTTGCTCCTCAAATCACTCCCAAGGATCGCATTGCCGTGAAGGCCACTCTGCGACCTGGACGCCAGACCTTTTTGCCGCCATTTGCTTTCGCGTATGCAACACCGAGCATAAGTCCACTTAAATGCGCTGCGTGGCCGAGGTTGAGAAAGGGGTACTTGTAAAACATGCCAATTGCATCGAAGAGCGCCAGACAAACCATAGCTTCACCGATGGGAAGAGAGCCAGGCACGAAGAGTAGGCCCAGCTGCGTATTGGGAAATGAGATACCAACGACGCCTAACATGGCAAAAAGTGCGCCACTGGCCCCAAGGCTTGCCGTATACGCCGAGCGTCCGGGCCAGACGGCTGTGGCGTGGTGTGCGAGCGAGCTGAGAATGCCAGCAGAGGTGAAGAAGGCTGCAAGATGCGGACCACTCCACCCCAAGGATGCAGACGCTGCAGCGGCGGGCATGAACATATACATGCCATACATGTTAACGCCCAAGTGTATCAATCCGGTGTGGGAAAAGACAGACGTGAGGAGGGTGTAGTTGGGCGACATGGCGGGGATATGCAGGAAGTGGTACTGCATGGACGGTACCAAGCTCGAGGCAAGGTGAAGGGCTGCAGTTACGGCCATGGTGGTCTTGGTCACGTCTCCCGGGTCGTCAAATGAAGATAGTTCGTGGCTGGGGCGAGGGAATCGGTCCAGAGCCGGGCTCTGCAGCTCCTCGAAAGTCAGAGGGGAGCTGTGGTCGGCTTGAGGCCACCCTCTCTCGCCTCTCCTCTTAGCACGTTGCGCATCCTGGTATACTTCGTAGGTGGCACTTCCAAGATAGATGGTGCTGCAAGCAGCGATACTCCACAAGGCAGGGCTCAGCAAGCGGACACGGGGTGGGCTGTCGGCGGTGCCAAATGCTCGTCGCAATTGTCTAGGTTTGGCGACGAGAAGGCCGATGGGGTTTGCTCGTGCGCGAAACATCTTCTCTTGGAAGATTGGCCTGCGAGCTGGATACGGTGGAATTTCGAAAGCTGGGCGTAGTCCACGGTGGCCAGAGGCTCGAGAGGGAAGGGAAGGATACCTCATGTAGGTAGGTACTTACCCAGGTGAGTGCCTACATAGACCCCCAGGTACCTACTCCTTAGTACCTAAAGGGCCGAGGAATCTATATCATATATGTCTTGTAGTTGGATGAATTTCTAAGATTGCACCTGCCAAAGTATTTCCTATTCCTATCTATGAACATGTTTGACTAACACCAGAAGAGGATCGGAATTAAAAAGCATCGAAGTACAGCTGGCTTACGGTTGAGCGTATCTCCTCGTCGCTTTCTCCTGTATACCCATGCTTTGCGTAGAAGTTCCCATCCCTGGCTCGGATGTAGGATCGCAGAGTATCTACTAGATCTCCCGCTGTTGGTCGGTCTGAATAATGGGTACCAAGACACGCACAAATCAGGTCACGCAACATTGGGTCCAATCCCGGATATGGGTCGTTCCCCTCATACGGGAGGATGATGCCCCCGTCGGTCATCAGTTCCCGATCTGCGAATCTGAACGTTACGGCGTCATCTTCTGTGAAAGCGAGCTTTTGATCCGCACCCACATCAAGTGTCACAAGCTCGACCATGGTCTAGAGTGAAACCGTTAGTTCATATCTATGTCACGACTCTCCAAGAATTGGGCAGCTCACTGTTCCTATGTCGTAAAGATTTTTATATACAGCCTCGTATAATTCGTCACTAGATCGAACGGATCAGCCACTGAACTCAATATATATCAGTCAAATTCTAGAGCATGTCTCACCTATCTCCCACGATCTTTTGCATACTGCCAAGGTCAATTAACACCACTGCAACCGCTAGAGTCAGTCATTGCGTTTCCAAAAAAGAGACTGCTTATCATGAGACTAGGGCTCGCAGGTGTCTCGGGGGCATAGTTACCTGTTAAGGTAATTTATGCCTCTGAGACTTGCCAGATGGGGGGGTCGATGACTCCAGGGAATGCTCACTGATTGGGGTTATTGCGTGTTCTTCATCAGGGTCATTTGGGATGAATGCCCCAAACATCACTAGCCACAAGTAAGTCGTCAAGATGTGAGATTCGGTCAGCATTGCTAACTGACAGTTTTCACTGTGCATATCGTCATGTGTAAGTGCGTGACGCTGTGGTCCGTCGACGATCTCCGTCACTGGCTCCTGAGCCTCAGGAGGCCAGCCCATGGCTACACACATCCTGGCCACTATCGACACTCTGGTCAGGCGACACGTTCTGGACATTGGAAGGCGTTTGAGACCTACGACATAAGAAAAATCTCCAAAGAATGCGGTTCGGTAACTTTATTTCTAGTTGTAACGCTCGGTCTATCAATCTAGCAACAGTCCCACTGCGGCGGTGTCAGCTTAGGTTTATTATAGAATACGAGAGTCGGCCTATGCGCACTAACTTGGGCAGCCATTCGAGATATATCCAGGATTCAGGGTCCACTAGCAAATACATGTCAGCAGCTGTAGGCTTTGGTGGATGTGCAGTAGGTGTGTACATTGTCATAGTCCACAAGGCATGGCTGACAGATAATTATCCCAATCCCCTTCAGATACGAGGACAGAGTTGATTTCCTTCCTTATGATATATCATCAAGACTACTTACTGTGATGCGACTTAATGCCGGGAGATTCTCGAGCGAGGGGGTCGTTAATGGGTATGATTGCCCTGATTATGTGCTTACTCCATCGTAGAGTCTGACGCCTCGTCAGTCACGAATTAACAAGGAATATCACACACTAGAAAGAAAGGATTAAGGGCACCAGAGACCTCTAGCCATATTTTCTCATTCTCTGTCGCCCGATGTGCCTCGCCGTGATCGTCGGTTTCCATATCATCATCATCGTCGCCTTCCATATTCTGCTCGCTGCTCCCCCCAGGGCTAGTATCGTCCTCCGAACCGACTAAGTCCCTTCGATCTATCTTTACTGAATCACTACATTAGCATATCATGATCTAATCAGGAGTCTTTTCGTTGCGCATTCAGTGTCAAAGAAGGCGGCGGCAAACTTGACTCACAGGCTATAGTTTGAGAAATGGGCTCTGTAATACTGGCGTCCGGATTCGGTAATGTATACTTCAGCTTCCATATCAACCCGGTCGCTCCACCTCCAATGGCGCCCTCCATGCGGAAACGTTTCTCGTCATCTTTTTCGAAATATTCTGCGAGGATGGCCTCGGTTCGGCCGATCTCGTCGATCTCGTCACTGCAATACCTCGATCAACGATTTTTCCACGTTCATCTCGTGCTGTAATAAGCAAGAAGTGCTGGAGTGACGGAGAAGAAAATATACGGCTGCGGTGCAGTCGTCAAATGTCAAAAACATGTGATGCATAACCTAGAAAAAACCTACCCGAGAGATATAGGAGCCATAGCTTTGCCTTCGACCAGGTCACCGTCTCAGGTGCATTTATCCTGTTTTTCGCGCGTGGTGAAGGAGTCGAATCAAGCACGGGGTTATCAGCCAAAGTCGCATCCATTTTGTCGCAGGTCTCTATAGGTAGAACTGAAAAGGTAGGCTTGTCACAGGTTGATTAGGAGATTTAGGACAAAGCAACATTATAATGTGAACAATGCCCTAGAGGACAGGCTTTAAGTCAACATCAGCTCTTTAACGGGCGTTTGCGGCAATAAGGACTTGATGTTATGCTTTTGGGGATTCAGCCTGGATGCGAAGTCGCTGCTGTTTTAATTGCCATGAGCATCCAATTGGGACCATCATATGGAGTCGCCCACCATGTACCTGATGGTATACAGTCTTGTTGACATGGTCACGACTGACAAGGGCAGTAATGTCGTCGCAGTTGTAGAGATCAGAAATTGCAAACACCTCATATTGAATCCGACATGCTGTTGCTTATCCAGTTATTACCTAGGTACCTAATGTGTTGTGGATGTCGAGACTGCCATCAGCCCTAAGGCAAGGGGTCCAATGTTGGTTGGTGTAGAGGCGAGTCTGAATCATAGAACCTTTGGAGACACAAGTACTTAAGATATCTGCCTACATAGTCCCCCTCGAGCCCTAGGCTAGGTACTGCTTTGCTCGCTTAAATTGCAAGGCGCTGGCGTTGTAAGCAGATGAGCGTCCATTGGTCACTCTTCTGTATCAGTGGAGCCAGACCCTGAAGGGCTGGCTGACTTGGCTCATGCCAACGTGCGATGTGGGTCTGGTTGCCATGTCAACAAGACGCAGTGGATGACAACCGGCCACTTGTGCCTGTGCACCTTATTTACATTAGATAGTACCTAAAGGAACTTCCAAGTTTTATCATGACGCAGCATTCAACCCAACCACTAACCACCAACCTATATACAGTTGCTTCCCGAACTCCAACAGCACCATTGGTCTCCCTATCTAGCTAGCATTTGCTTCCATAGATTTACAGCCCTCATTACCGTTACGGATGGCGACAGGGCCGCCGACCGCTACCCCCCTTACACCACTCTCCTTTGCACACAGCGCAGCGCTGAATGCTACCACCATGGCAACGCCTACGCCCACGATCCAGCGCTTCTTCGACGCCCAAGCCGACAGCCCTGCCCGTGAAGAGGAGAGCCCCAGTCATGCCGCACCTCGTGAAGTACTACCCCAGAACAGCGTGAAAGGTGCGATGGAGCAGGACCAGGACCAGGAGAATGCGTCGCCTGCGAAGGCACGCCACAGCCGCATCTTGTCTGGCAGCGGCCCCGCTCCTCTCAAGATTCTTGCTGCCTCGCAAGATCTCCCCGCCGGCGACGCGCGATCACCAGACAAGACATCCACCATGAAGAGCCCGCGAAAATGGTCACCCGAGAAGCGCTTTCCCGTCAAGGTCAACGTCGACACATCGCCAGAGAAGGCCGAGGCACCGGTGCAACACCGCGAGATAACACTAGACGAGGCCATGGCCGACAACAAGGACCTTGCGCAGGCGATACGCATATTCGAAGATGAAGATACCATGATGGAGAATGCGGACGACGAGGGCAACAGCACCCTCATCTCGCCTGCACGGGGACAGGAACAGGTTGAGGACGAGGACCCGATCGGCCCAGATGATACCATGGTCAGCACATTCAGCACCTTCTCAGCCGTGCCGAATCTGACCATGTTTGCGCGCATCGGACACACCCCTACCAAGTTCGCCAACGTCAGCTCGACGCCTAACACCCGCCGGCGCCTGGACCTGTCGTCGGAAGAAACACCTCGGGCCACATCCAGGCGCGATTCCGAAAACACCGTCAACCTTCTTGACTTCACAGACCAGATACAGGGCTTCTCCTCCAGGTACGCCGAGCAGCTATCGAACCTTCGGAGAGGCTCGCCAGCAAAGTCATCGGCCGGTACCGTCGCTTCTACTCCTCAGAAACGGCAAACCAACCTCCTGGACTTCGACATCCCTCCCCTTCCCACACCCCGCAGCATCCCCACCGTCACTCCTAGGGAACTAGAATCCCTCAAGTCCGGCTTCCTCTCCGAGATCAGCAGTCTCAAAGCTTCCCTCAAAGGCAAGGAGGCAGAGGTCTTATCGCTGAAATCGGCTGTCGGGGATGCCGAGAAGCGCGTCGGCGAGTGCATGGAGGAGCTGCGCGAAGTCAGAGCTGTCAAGGAGGCTTTGGCCGACCAGCAGGACGACTGGCAGAGGCGTGGCCAGGAGATGGAGTCAATGCTGTGTAAAGTCCGAGAAGAGATTGTTCGCAGCCATTGTGAGCGAGATGAGCTCGAGTCCAAATTCGAGGAGAGCGAGAAGCGTCGCGAAGCGGCCGAGATCATGGCCCAGGAGGCGGAGAGCAAGATGGCGGCCATGCGTGCTGGTAAAGCCAACACAGATGCCCAACCAGATGCCGCCTGCAAGTCGCCCGAGAAGAACAGGGCCCCGGGGTCTCGCGAGATCGAGATCGCCGTCGAGAAGGTGTCCCGTGAGCTGCATTCCCTGTATAAGAGCAAGCACGAGAGCAAGATCACTGCGTTGAAGAAGAGTTACGAGAATCGGTGGTCTAAGAAAGTTCACGAGCTCGAAGACAAGGTGAATGAGCTCCAAGAGGCGAACGAGAGGCTCCACGATACCACCATCACGAGGGTGGACCCTAACATGTCCATCGTCGATGACGAGCGGAAAGCTCAGGCCGTCAAGGACTCGACGCAGATCAGGGAGTTGAACGCGGAGATCCAGCAGCTCGGTGCTGTCGTAGGCAGTGTCAAGGCTGATAACCAGGAGCTACGAGTCCTACTGGAGAAAGAGCGCGTCGAAAAGGGTGAGCTGGTGCAACTAGCTGAGGAGATGATGTCAATGCAGAGCTTCATTCAAGCAGAGGCACCTCCTCCGCCTACCCCGGTTGCCAAGTCCAAGCCGGTGCCGCCACCCACGACTGTCGAGAAACCTCGGAGTAGTGTTTCACGCATGTCCGGCCTGCGTGCCCCTGGCTCTGTGAAGAAGCCCAAAGAGAGCAGGATAGGTGCCCTCGGAACTGAGCGTAAAATCGGGGGCGGTCTTCCCCGCCCTGGTAGTGGCATGGGCGGTCGAAGCGGTATAATGAGTTCTATCGAAAAGATGGGCAATTACCGCGGGCGCGGCGACTAAATTTATCGATTTCAACACCGCCACCTTCGACTACCAGCGCGCTTCATCAATGATCACTCATGGGCAATGTTGTGAAGTTGAGAAATGCTGGCTTTGAGGATCTCAACCGGAAGATCTTCCCTATGCTTTGAATGCTGCAATTGCTGGAGTCCTGGCTGGGTTTTGTTAACGATGGAATGCCCTTAGAGATACTCAAATTTTTCAATGAGAAAATGACATGAGAAATGTGTTTTGCGTGTTTGGTATTGATTGATAATGTGAGCGGATGGAAACTGTAAGTCTAGCATCAAAATTGTTGCCTCTGTTTCGCACGATGTCCCGACGCGTCAACACAAAAAGCCAGTACCGTAGATCCACAATGAATAGGTCCTGAACTCCAATTTCCCACGGTTATCTGAGGCGTGCCTTTTCTATAGGTGCTGACCATACAACCACACTAGAGCAATATCTCCCTTCTCAAGGTAGTGCAAAGACCAAGCCTCCACGAGACGGGACTCTAGGCACTGTTAATTCGATCACAGGGATCTGGCCCATAACGAACTGTGACATGTATCCAAAAGGATTTCAGAGTCCCTTCGATATGTGCTCTTTGGAATGCCTGGATCTTAGCCAACACTCGCTCTGCCTGGCAGCGAAAGCTGCCGAAAGTCCACACCATTGTCACAGTCCCCAGTGGACTGAGATTGGGCCAAGTCTGAAGGTCTTCCAAATCGAATGTGCACCAAAATTGGAACCAAGGCATCAGGACGTCCTTATTGACGAATTGTGGCAGACCACAGATTTGCAAGACGCGCGACTCGGGTCCAAAGGGCTGGGCCGAAGTCAAGATGCGGTTGAGGCGCACCTGTGGAGTCTAAAGATCCCACGGTTAGTCATTGCTATCAAGCCTATCGTGGTCGAGGTGTCACGGTTCACCGGGCTTCTCGGGGCGATCTTTCCCAAGTAGAGGGAAACACAAGACGAGACGACAATTCAGGGGAACTCACATAAGAGCCTACAGTAAACTCGCCTCTGTCGGCGCTCCTTTCCAAGCGCTTTCGGCCCTCAACATCAAAGAAGACGATCTTGGCCGCCGATGTTAGGAAAGGATGCTGCGGCTTGTTGATCACTGACGCGTAGATCTTCCCCGTGTCTCGGATCTTGCGCAAAACGTCGGCGTGTGTGCAGATGGGCGGCAAGTTCGTGATCCATACGCTGGTGCTCTCTTCTAGTCCTATAAGGGCGCACTGGTTGCGTAGCGCATGGCGATTGCCTTGGTAGTTCTGAGATACTGGCTGGAGGGCAGTGGGCTGTTGAGTACCTTGGTGGTCGTGTTGGGCGATGAGCGGCCCGGGATGGGCTACAATATTTGGTGGGGGCACCCAAGCTGTATGCGTTGCGTAGTATTGGGGGTTGCCAAATTGATTGTACATTCGAGGAATGTTGCCGCTATTCAACACGGTTCTCGATAAGATACTCCGAAGCATGCGATCATGTAAATCCTCTTGGCTCGAGCCTGCTGTTCGCGGGGTCTGGATCTCCGTAGTATTGGTAGTCGAAGGTGTGTGCGGGAGTGGCACAGAGCTATTGTACCAGAAGGGGTTCGCCTGGCTCGCCCCGGGGCTTGTTCCATACAAGTAGGGCGACATGTGGGAATTATTGCTTATTGATTCCAATTCTTGACTCTGGCCGAACCTTTTGCTTCTTAGATGTATTTGGGATGGTATTGCGGGGGTTGAATGATAGAGCGTGAGCTGGACTGGACTTGTTTTGGGAAAGAGATAAACTATTCAGGTAAAGTGAGCAAGCAAGCATATATACATGAGCCGAGACAAGGATGCCTCAGTTCATTTTATTAAAAGAGGTACTCAGGCAGCGGTCTTAGGCAGCTATAACAACATCTCGGTTTCTCAACCTTATCAAAGACATGGCATCAAAGACAAATGGGATAGTCAACAATGTTCGCTACACAGCTAGAAGGGTGGCGAGTGCTTTCGTCTTCCACGCTTTTCTCGACTAGTTAGATGGAAAAACAGGGACAAATGAATTACGTTGAACAGAGGTGATTCAGTCGAAGATGTACACGTGATATATCGATGATATTTTCTGTACACTATTCGGTCTCATAAAATGCGTGAGATTGGTCTTTGATTTCAACATCCTACTTCGATTATCTGGGGATATGTATCCTTCAGTAAATTAGGGACTCGCATGGCCAAGATGTATTACATTGTATGACATGACTTCGGAGCCTCTGCAAAATCCCACAAGGTCGGCAGTATTCCGCAGATATTAGTCGTACAAAGGAGTTAGACCTCCCGTTAATAGGTGATTAAAAATACTCCATGGCAGAGATCAATACGTCAAAAGATGAAATCAGGTGTGTACTATTACTCAATGGGAAGGTTTTGTAGCGACTCATTGTGTGTGTGTGTGTGTATTCGGTGATGGCTCGAATGTACAAGAACTCGTTTGTCTAGTCGCACAGATAGTACCGAGTTGCTCTCAACGACTATGCTTGCCAAACAATCATGGCATCTGAAAAGTGCCCCTGTGAATCTTCTGGTATACGTGCTCCATTGATGCTCTTGCCCGAGAACCATGAGGAATGATAGTTTCTCTTTCTCCCTGTCGATGCTTCCGAACACTACTATCGAGCACGCATTGTGGCATCACAAAAAGATGTCTGACGATAACATTTTCTTGAGAGCATTTACCTCTGAAATATCGGTCAAATGGGATCCAGTGGATAACTTTAGTGGCGATTTCGACACCGATCACAACCGCAACGTTTTTGAACGCGCTGTTTCTCCAACCTTCCATGGTACCCGAAGATAAACCATCATTATACGCGCCTTTGAGGTGGATATACTCTGGGTATGAAGTGAACATTAGCAGAAGTTTTGTAACCTTGAAACAAAGGCAGAAAACTTACGCATAGCTAGTTCAGGATGCGATGCATAAGAGACAGTGTCACCCTGTGACTGAAGCCCTCTGTACAGTATGTTGATCAGGTTAATTGCAGGAGTTCCATGGAATCCAGCTAGGCCGGCCTGTAGGTGCTCTCTTTGAATCGAGTCCATGAACGCAATTTGGTGCGAATTCCCTGAACCTAGTTGGATGAATTGGCTTGAGCATGGAATTTCCGGCACGCGCAAATCAGCCCCAACGGAAACGATGTGTGATCCAAAATGCCGATTCAACCAATCAAGAACTTTGAAGCGCTCGTCTTGCAAGTAGTCGCCACCCATGAGCTCCGCAAACGTGCTCGTATGGTCAAGGTTTGGGAAGGAGTCTATCACCTGATGGACTCTAAACGGCTGCAGTGGGAATGTTTCTGGTAGCTTGTACCAAATTGTCCGAGCGTCATCACTTTGTTCACGTTTGTCGACTTGGACGGCGGCATGAATACAAGCAAGTAGGAAGTCGAGAGTCTCCGGACTGGGTAGTGTCAAGGTGATTTGTTGCCAGCTCGTAAGCTTAGAACGCTGTTCGCAACCATGTAACCAGTCATGCTGTTGAGAGTTGCGCGAATCACACTGTTTGCGGCTACTGGCTTTGCGATGGATTCCACCGGAAATCTGGCTTAGAATGATTCCAACCACTAGGCAAATGAAACCGCAGGTTATAGCAACGATCATTTCAACCGACGTTATAGTCGGGAAACTGATCGCATATTCATCGGTGGGATGCATTTCTCCACGCAGATGTTGGTACGGAGTAGTGCGTCAAACAGCTATCGTTTAGCGGTCTGTTGACTGTTAGAGGCCAGTGACAGTGTTTGTTAGCTCAGATAGCAAGAAGAATCTCTAATGGAAGTGCAGAGTAGAATGACGAGCTGGCTAGATGCTTGTCATCGCTTACCTGTTAGGCATGAATTGAGACAACCTAAATTGCGACTCATGATCAGACTGGTAGGTAATTGTTTAGCGGAAGCCTTTTGAGCATTTAGTTTCGTGACAATGACACCGTAGGGTTGTGTCTGGCTTTGTTTCAATATAAAGAGAAAGGGGTTCCTCTGATCGAGGTTTTCATATCAATAGGCACCTAAATTACTTAGTTTGATAAAATTAAACAAATATAATTCCTAGGCAACAGCACGCTATTATCAAGTTCTCCCTAAAACATAGTTACAATATTCTATTGGTGTTCGAATGCAACAATGAGTGACATTGCAACGAGGGAATTCTAACCAGACCTTCATTTATGTCCTGGCACTTTGCAACGTCTGCTGGCCCACATGCTGAGACTTACCGCACAATGGCAAATTTGTATGATCTCATTAACAACATCAACTTGTAGATTTGAAAATCTGTAAACCATTCGCCCTTCTCGGTGGAATGGGCGGCCAACACCTAAATCATCGATTTCATAGTCTATTATATAGTTCACCACTCCTTGGGCTTGTTAATCGCCGACTGAAAATTGAATCCTGTTCGATTGAATCGTTTTTCATCCCACCTTCAGCAAGGCCTGAATGAAGTAAGTAAAATCCCACTGTGGACTCTGAGGACCAAAATGAACACAGTCCATTGTTGTTGTTTTTGTTGTTGCTATTTCGCCATGGCCAGCATGTTCTAGCTCCGTTTCGCTCAAGACAAGATTATCATAATCATCCAGCCAGATTCGGATACTTTCGATCAAATCTACGAAGGCATGAAATCTTCCTTTTTTCTCCTCGTCATCGCCGTCGGCGATAAAGCTCGATGGATAGCCCGTTGCGGCTGTCGCGATTTTCGCGGCCTTGACCTGAGCTCCTATCCTGTACTTTTTGAGCAACTCATCAACTGCAATTTTCAAGTTAAGACTTTGCCGAACGTCTTGTAGGTCCCATCCGTCTATCTCCACCATTGATAAACGCGATGCCGCGATAAGCATACTAATGGTGTCGACAAGTCTGGTGAAAGCAGCGTATAAAAAAGAATCTGGGCTGAGCGATTTGACAAGATCCACGTACTTCCGGCTTGCTTGCAAACAGCGTTGTAAACAATCCAGCTGCAACCTCTCAGCCTTTTCGCTGTCGGGAACAGCGTAGGTCATAGGTAATTGCAATTGAATGAATGCGCTGTGGTATAAGCTCCGAAGTAGCACTACAGTGGTGTCAGCCGGGAATTCGAACTCAAGGCGGTAAAGGGTATGTGTCCTTACGGAATTTTGGGTGCTTATAAGCTACGTCACTCATAAGTTCATCGAGCTCCTTTCTGATTCGGTCCAGCTGCTCAGAAGCATCCTCGGAAATTTCCCGGTACCACTTGCCTTCAAAGCTTCCGTAAATGCGTGGAACTCGTTCGAGAATTTGTCTGAACTTGACTAACTTGACAAGGAGGAAGTCCGTTGGGAACTCGGAGGACGTCTCAAGCGAATCAACACAGTATTGAACGTGGGATGATGATAGTGGATTACCCCGACTAAATTGAAACGCATTACTGAACATCAGTCAGTTATAAATTTGATGGAAGAATCTAATGACGCAACTTATGGACATACAAGGATACAACATAATAGCACGCTAGAAACGCACGATATTCTTCGTTGAGCTCGGCTTCTTGTTTGACTTGCGGTTTCTGGAAAGGCTGCCTGATGGAATTTTTTCAGCGCCAAGCAAGACTTGATAATGGCTGTAAGAGTTAATACCTGGTAATACCAAGACTATGCGCGACACCAACCGCGAGATATATCAGCTGCGTAACCCTGTGGTCTACGAAGAAATCAGATGTGGCCCTGAATAAGGAATTAGCGAGGTTGATTTGTAAATCAAGATTAGTATTACCAGATGATGTAAACCAGAAGGCCCTGGAGGGCGCCTAAGGTTTGCTCCTCCATCGCCAACAAGTAGTGCCCGATCCAGGCGTCAATACTCTTCTGAATCTCACGACTCTTAGTAACTGTCAAGTCGAGTCCGATCATGAGTATCGCTCGGAACAATAAGGGTTTCTTCAAAGATAGCCGGCGGGCCGTAATATCGTGATCTAGTATCACGAATGGAAATTGAGAGATGACCAATAGAGAGAAATTTTGAACGGCTTCTTCGGCCTGGTCCCAATTTATGCCAAAACCAGGGCCGTCGGACAAATCGCGCAGGGCCAACAAGTTGATATGAGGTGGGCTACTATCATGCGATTGAGAATCATCTGCTGTTGCTGATGTATCAATTGCCCCAGACTCGCTGACTGTGGTCTGACGACATGCTTGCTCGCCAATTGGCACAAGATCGAAATTGCCCCTACTTGCCTGTTAGCGTGACTTGGCTGGAATAAGATGGACTTGGACGTGTTGGATTGAGAAGTGTTTACTCTATACTATGCGATTTAATCTGCCTTGGTCTCCTAATGATCCTAGTAGTCTGAGGATTGCACCCGAGTTTTAATCGTTGGCATCTATGAATTTCTGGTTAGCAGCGAAGTCGGTCAGATTGGAAGGATATCAGGGCTGTTGGAGTTACTTCGTTTTCTATCTTTTCTAGAGAGAGGACGCACACACCTGGTACACGCGTTGGTGGATTCGTTGTTTTCGTAATGACATCGGGCTTTGGCCTTCGTACATGGCAAACACGCCCTTCGGCGACGGGGCGGACTCTGGGGCCGCTTCTCGATTGCTTCGTGTCCAGGCATCCTAGCCCAAAGCCCTCTTGATGTGCATTGATTGTGTATCGACTGCAACAGTACCTACCTTTTCATAACCCTTGGTGGTAACTGGAGTAGGAGTAAGCTTATGAATGGTATTACTACAAGTAGGAAGTAGACAGGAGGGGTGGGGATGGGCTTCGGCTTTAATCCAGTTGACTGTAGGCGGGTTTAGCGGACATTGGCCTATGGTCCGGGATTAGAGGTACTTCCACCTAGCCCGCGTTTTACAGCAGAATTGATGTACATCGCTAACCCGTACTACCAAAGATGATTTTGAGATATAGCAACCTGGTATATGGGTATTTTATGACTTCCCACTTCGGTCGTTTGGTTGCGAATTCCATCTTACATGATCATATCCCACATTCAAGCAACTAATTATGTGCCTCTTGAAAATGCACTAGCTAAGATGCAATTGCTTTCTCCGGCATTGCCTTTTATCTTTGGTGTCCCAGTTGTGACTGTGCTACAATTCTAGTTCAATACTATCATGAATGAGATTCTGCTAACATAGTAATTGGTAACAATGCTATTGGGACAATCAAGTAGTTGTGTAAAGCTCGTTGGCCTCCAAAATAAGTAATTTGCCATCTTCTACTTGCACCAAGTGAGGAAACAAGAGATGATTTTCATATTATAAACAATACCATCTTACAGCTTATAACCCTTAGAAATATTTGCCCTTTATACTTTATTGTCTGTATAGCTATTCATATTAATGCGTTAGCTAATATTCTAGATAATCTTAATCTAATACTAATAGCATTCACTTTATAGACCTTCCGTGAGCACTGAAGAGAGAGAAGAAAACTATACCAAATGAGAATTAAAAGAAAATAAGTACAAACGATATACACGTGAAAAATAAGACATACGGTCCCCTGGATTGACCATTTTCAATATAGGTACACATGTGGGTTTGCTATTCTTGGGTAACGGCTCTTGTCAAATGGTCAACTGCAGCTACCACATAGGCACCATTGATTGACATCTAGTACACAAAGCTGATATTATGACACCACTGTGAGTAGCAGTTAATCATTGTGTTCTGTTACAAATGAAATGAAGAGTCGCACTACTTCCATGATCTTATTTGATCGCAACAGATGCTCTTAACATGGTAATTAGTTAACTAACTGCACAATATCAAATTATCCGTCAGTCTTACGATGATGCATTGCAGGTGTCTCGCCACAGGAGTGATCTTCATCTTCATCGTCAGTGTAAGTTCTCAATATGATTCAGTGAACGATTAAAAGTGCCCAAGCAGCATTTTTGTGCACAAGAGAGCTTGAGGACCATTTCAGGGCCATGACCCTTTGGGTTATGGTCATGTTGATCTGGTATATTCCTATCGCATGTTTAAGATTCAATTAGTTCCCTTGCGCTTCCTGCCTATTGATGGCGCCGAGCCTCAACCTCCCAATTGAGGATGAACACTGCTCTCGCACAGCCACGCTTAATTGTGATGACATTGTTAGCCCACATATGCGGCTGTTCAAGTTTTGAAGCCGCATTGCTGCTGTACCTATGTACGTTTTGCGCCTTCCACTTGTCAGGAAAGGGCAGGCGAGGGCAGCAGAAGAAACAAACACACAACCCAGGCTCGCCGGCTTCTCAGACACCCACAAACTTTCCCACCTCGTCCACCAAATCGTCTCTGCCGGGAATACCTATCAATTTCCTGCAATACAACAGACCAACAAGATCAGCTCCATCACCTGCACTTCGCCTGCCTTATGGGCAACCAGAAGCAGGACCCAATTGCATCTTCAATTTCTACCTTACTCATAATCTGCCGGACCTTGTTGTGTTCGACCTTATCTCCTTTAACTTACGATTCAATCACAGATTGGTGTCATGCCCACCTCCTCCAACCCGACAGTATCACTTAGTTCTATTGGCATCTACGATTACAACTTGTGCAAGTCGGACATTGCTGAGGAGTCATTGCATCCTCGGCTCTACATTATCGATTGAACGAGGTGTGAGTTACACTTACCACAGATCAGATACCATAGACATGCCACTGATACTTACTATAGGTAGATATATAATCCCAGTCTCAGCTCATCATCAAGTCACAATGGAGCGTGGAAGAAAGACCAAAAGCTGGCGCGCTGATCTTCGCGCCATGGAAGAAGACCACTTGGAAGCTAGTGAAGCTCACACGAAGTTCAGAGACTCGCAGCCTCCCCCAAACACCCCAAGTGACTATGGCAGCATCGAGGTGCGATCCAAGTCGCCTCCCGAGTGGACCAGGCACTGGTCGGAGTTCATCCCTCACGGGCCCATGCCGATCCCCAATGCCATCCCAAAGGAGCGCCTTCCCGTCAGTATGTATTTTCTAGAGTTATTTATTACCCCTTCTGACAAGTCTCGGAAGCATAGATTACCCTAATAGTTATCTATGCTCCCGAGACACCTGCAAACCCCGAGAAATAGTCTTACGATATGAGGCAATTACTGACTCCAGCGGGCTGAAGTGACTCCCAGAGGCCACCTCTTCAAGACTGCAGCATATGCTCCCCGCGACGAGAAAGAGATCGAGGCGATGAAGAAACGCGACGAAGAGGAGCGAGTGCTGGACGAGCGGTACCGACGCCTGAAGCAAGGCGCGATCAGGTATGCCGCATACCATCCCGAGATCAAGAATAAAGATTTCGTTGCGTACCAGTACCGCGAGGAGCCGCCAGAGGAGTCAGATCATGAGGAGCCATACCCGCCCTATCACAGACATGTCATGAAGCAGTTCGCGCACCAGTATGGCCACACGACTACCAGTCTCGGCTACGAGGAAGGTATCGAGTACGGCAGAGCCAGAGTCAAGGAGGAGAAGGAGGAGTATGTGAAGAACAAGGCAAAGAAAGATTGTAAGTCTCCTGAGATGTTCGCTAGTCAACATTTATTGCACTCTCCACTAATACCACGTTATAGAAAGCAAGTTTCTTCGTAAAAATGCGAAGCAATCTGTCAGCTTACCTCGCTAGCTTTCCATTCCATGGAAGTTTGTGCAATGTTCGATGGCAACCCGGAGTTTCATGCCCGAAATCGCGATGTTTTATGCCAGATGGTGAGGGGTACGCCCGCAAATGTCATTGAGAGTGGAAAAAGAAAAAGAATGGAGAAGATGAAGAAACCAAGAAGGAACAGGTGACTCTTTTCACCTCTGGGTGTCAATCGCCAGCATCGTGGCATTATCTTGGTGCTGCGGACTGTGCCTGTACACTAGCTTCCATTATTAGGAATGACATCCGAAGAAGAACGGGATGTCTAGGACGAGTGAATCAATACGACTCAAGTCCAATTCGATGATCTACACGACTTAGCTGAGTTGATGTGTTGATGTAGCGCCGAAGGAGGCAATTACGCGTTGCGTCACACATGAAGCCTCTGGGGCGGGTGTGCAGCGCCTGTTTGAGTGAACTTGCCAAAGCCATGCCCTCAGTAGTACGTAGTAAAGCCAAAGGCAGATGGATGCACCCGACATGGAGGTAAAAGGTCAATGATTTCCAAAATCAGAGTATCTGAAATTGGAATGCATACTTATGCTTGAGCAGAGGTGACGGCAAGGCTCTCTTGGAAGATGTCGCTTCCCACACACTCATGACTCTGAACAAGAGGCTGTCATGATTCGGATGTATGATACCCGCCGCGTGTCGGCAACATACTAAAAAGGAGGGTCAATTGAAAGAACCATCTCCTTACAGTCTGAGTACAGACTTTCCTCTCCTTGCCGATCCGACGCTTCTGTTAAGGTGGGACTGGCAGGACTGGCAGCTGGCAAAGCTGCCTTGATCCGGCTCCCCAGAGACCCCACTAAACCCCACCACCAACTAAGTACCTAGGTACCTTAGGTACCCAAGTAACACGTATGGATCTCGGGGTAGGTGCGTGCCTACCAAGATCCCGAACGGAGGCATGTCACTCACTAATTGTACAACGAACTCGAAGCTGCCCAGTGATATCTGATATCCTGACAGGCCGGGAGCTCCCCCATACAGAATATTGCAACAAAACAATCCCGATCCCGATCCCGATCCCGCATAACCCCCAGCCCAACACCGACAACCCGATCCGCCCACCATGGCTGGCATTGATCCCTATTCAGCAGAGGGCGAGCTGATCAACATCCACAGCCACTTCCACCAGGGCCAGTACCAGGAAGTCGTCGACTTCGACACCTCGAACCTGTCGCCCGAGAACGAGCTGCCCGCCCGCGTCCTGGCCCTGAGGGCGAGGGTTGCGCTCGGCCACGCCGACGACGTCCTGGCCGACGTCAAGGGGGATACCGAGGAGCCCGAACTCGCCGCCGTCGCCGCCCTGGCCCAATCCGCCCTTGGAAAGACAGATGACGCCGTGAAGGCCATAGAGGAGCTCGCGCAGTCGGCTGGCGACAACCAGACGGTCCAGGTACTGGGTGGTCTGGTCTTGCAGGCCGCCGGCAAGTCGGACGACGCGCTCGAGCTTCTGTCCAAGCACTCCGGGAGTCGTGAGTACGCCCTGCATGGTCGCGCCCATTCGAATGCGCCGAGGCTCGGGGTCGGGAGCGAGACAGCTTTGATGATGATGGCACGGACCACACCTCTACACAAGGATTCACAATGAGCTGACACCTGCTTTGTGCGCAGTCGATGCCATCGCCATCATCACACAGATCCACCTCCAGCAGAACCGGACAGACCTCGCCGTGAAGGAGGTAGCAGCAGCGCGGAGATGGGCACAGGACAGTCTCTTGGTGAACATAGCAGAATCCTGGGTTGGTTTGCGCCTGGTACGACTGACCACCGCCACACTCCTCAGCCCTCGACCCTGAACCCAGCCCTGACTGATTATATCCTCACCGCAGGGCGGCGATAAGTACCAACAAGCCTTCTACGTGTTCGAGGAGCTCGCCCAGGCACCCGCTACATCATCGATCGTGACCCTCGTCTCACAAGCCGTCTGCGAGCTCCACCTCGGCCGTGTCGAGGAGGCCCAGGCCGCCCTCGAACAGGCGCTGCAGAAGCAGCCAGACAACGCGGATGCCATAGCAAACTTACTGCTATTGACGCTGATCACAGGCAAGGATGCTACGGAGCTCACCAGGTACGCGGATACCCTACCCCTCGTCTTTCGCACCCGATGCTGTTACTGAGAGTGAGTGGCTGACATTGCATGCTCAGCTCGTTGAAGAAGAGCGCGCCCCGACACGCCATGATCACAGATCTCGAGGAGAAGAGTGACTTGTTCGACAAGGCGGCCTCCAAATTCAGCGCCAAGGTCGCGGCGTAAAACCCACCAGGTACTGGACGATTAGAAAAAAAATAGCAAAGTCATGACAACGCCCTCATGATGAAGGCAGGCGTTGTTGGAACCCACAATGCCGCAGCGGGGGCTATATAGTGGACATGTTTAAATTGCTGTGAGCCAGGTCGGCAAAAGAACGACAGCTTATTTTTATGATACACAATCTCATAAGAGGAGAGTGAAAAGGCACAGTAACCATAAAAGAACACAAGACGGTCAATAGAAATGATAAACATCTTGAGATCGACATGATATATTCTGTTGGTCTGCGACGAATTAAGGGGTGCCGGACTTGCTCAGTGAGGGACGATGTATGCTGATGCCATGATGATGGTGCTGATTGCCAATTCGCTTAGTATTATTGATTGTCAAGGTCGACTAGACCTTAAACAAGAACAGCTAAGCAACATAGTCGCTATAGCCGCTTAAGCTACCTACGCATAGTCGCTTTCCTGTCGTATCCAACCACACCTGTGTCATTAATAAAACAGGTATATGTGACAAGTATGTAGGTAGCATTACCATGCTTCTCAAAATTGCGACACGGTGTAGATATTTGTTTCGTAGAGAGAGGTCAACCGAGGGATTGATTTGAACCTCGACTGAGTACACTTTGACCCATCCTTTGATCGTGGCGTGTGAGACTGCACGTCATTGCAATTGGAACTCATACGACGAGCTTATCGAGGATCTTGTGGATGCCGATACTCTTCTGCGGATCGCCGTCGAGGGCATCAGCCGTCTTCCTGGCGCGCTCGATGAGGACGTCGAGGACCTTTTTGGTGTACTCGAAGGAGCCGGTGTCCTTCATCAGCTCGACGGCCAGGCGCTTGACGTGGTCGTTGGTGGTCTTCTGGTTCAGGATCTGGCGCAGCTTCAGGTCGCGCGGGTTGGCGTGCAGGCTGTGGATGATGATGAAGGAGAACTTGCCCTCGGTCAGGTCCTCGCAGAAGCCCTTGTTGTCGCCGTAGGCCGGGCTCGCGAGGTTGCGGTAGTCGTCCTGGATCTGGAAGATGATGCCGAGGATGTTGACGAGCGGGACGCAGTCGACGGGGGGCAGGGCGGGGGACTCGGCCTGCATCAGCTTGATGCCGAGGCGGAACAGGCCGCCGGTCTTGTTGCCGACCATCTCGAGGTAGTCGTCCTCGGAGGGGCAGTCGTGGTGGTCGCGCCAGTACAGGTCCATGCCCTGGCCGCGGTGCAGGTTCACCATCTCGTCGACGTAGATGGCCATGGCGCGGGGGTTGCGCAGCTTCTGCAGCTCCTGCATGGCGCAGAAGTAGTAGTAGTTGGCCGAGTTGATGGTCTGGGCGGTGCCGTAGATGCTGTGGGCGACGGGCAGGCCGCGGCGCAGCTGCGAGTTGTCCTCGACGTCGTCGACGAGCAGCGAGGCCGTGTGCAGCATGGCGACGACGTTGGCGATGATGTCGAGGGTCTCGGGCGGGACCTGGAGCCAGACGTTGAAGGCGCTGATGAGGCTGGTGCGGAAGTCCTTGCCCGGCTGGGCCGACAGGTAGGTGTACGGGCCCGAGACGGCGTCTTCCTTCTGCTCGTTCCACGTCTGGCGGGCGACGTAGTCGAAGTCCTCGGACGCATAGCGCGCGGGGTCCGGGGCGCTGTTGCTGGTGGAAGCCATGCCGTTTGCCATGTTGTTGTTCGCCATGATGCCGTCGAGGTAGTGCTGGGAAGCCGATGCAGAGAGCGTCTTGCGATGGGTATGCACGCTTTGGCCGAGCCACTTGGACTCGGACACGGGCCGGAGCACGGATTTGACCGGGGTTGCGAGGGGCGACGATGCGGCTGTGCTGCCGGTGGACGAGGTCCTGGGCGGGATGGCGTTGGGGGACTGGAGATATATGCTACTAAAGGACGAGTTGGCACTGCAGTCCCCGAGGCTGGCTGCGTTGGGAGGCTCGGGAGGCTCGTTGGTGTCGCCGCTGGTGTTTTGGTTGGTGCTCGTGGCCATGGTCATCCCTGGTTGCAGCGTTGCCTGATTGCAGCGTTGCCTGGTTGCAGCGTTGCCTGGTTGCAGCGTTCGGCTTACATGTGAAGATTGACTGTACACTGTAGTGTAGTGTAGTGTAGGTAGGTACGTGCCTGGACAGGATTCCCGGGCTTCCACGTTGTTGTTGTGAATGTACCTTGAGTATTTAAGTGCATCAAGGTAGGTACGGTGGAGCACCCTTTCTCACCTGTAACTTACATATGCCAGGTACCTAAGGTAAGGTAGGTAGGTCAAACAACATTCTGGATGCACCCTGGTATTGGGTATACCCAATCCTATGAACATGTATGTCGAGCTTGGCTCGTAGATCGTGGCAGCACAGGCAGGTCAATAACTTGAAACTACCTGAGCGCCCACTTCTGCATACCTACACATAATTATCACGATAGCCTCGAACTACCTACATGTAGGTATTTTAAATTTATCAGCTGGTTCCGGGATTACCTACCTTAACCTTAGATAGGTAGGTACGTTGTAGGTGTATAAGCAAAAATAGTGATGAGGTCACCACGACTGTGCGTCAGTTCGGCAAGACCCGCGCCCCGTGTTCGCTACTACGGCCCATGGTGGGGTTTCCGAGATTCCCAGAGCTAAAAACACCTGCAGTAGTGGGGGTTTGGGGGCTTCATTCCAATCCCTGTAAGCCCCAAGCACCCGTCGCGCTACCTTAGGTACAGTACTAGACACATAATGCCTGGTCCTTTGGAATTGGAACTGATTGGGTTGGTCTTATGTTTTATTTTATAAATTCTATATGATCAACCCACAAAAGGAACGAAAAACCTTGGACTTATGCGACTCCTTCATCCTACAACCTTGCAAAATTGTGCGCACTAGGTAGCAAATATATCATACTGATATCTACCCCTTCTATATGAATTAGTAAAAACCATTCTTTGTTTCCCAGGGTACCTGTTCGAGCTCTAGCTGTCCTGACAGCCCACTATAAGAAAGAAGCAGTCAGTAACGGTCACATAGTATCAGAGAAGCAACAGGTGTTACGCACGCAAGCCTAGAGATCCTAGACTACCGAGGACGCCATTCACACCTCCCGCAATCGCTGCTCCCGCGCCCAGGATCAAAGAGCACAAGCCATCGGTATCGTCATATTTCTTTTGTGTGAACTCAAGCGCCAGCGACGCAACAATCGCCTTGTCCCAGATCGAATCGGCATCCTCGTTCTCCTCGCGAATCTCGATCACAATTTGGTGGGGGCCCTTGGTATGTTCGTATTTTAGGTCTGGGAGTAGATTGCATCAGCAGCAAATCACTAAGACACTCGAACTCTTGAGATAACTAAAAGGAAAGGACATACCGGGAGTTCCTGAACACCCAGACGCGCCACAGGTGGTTGATCCCTGCTTCTCGTCCACCTTGAAGTCCTTCAGACGGTCCAGCGAGTACTGCAGAGAATCAAGCATGCCGTCTAAGTGCTTTGGATCAGTGATGGCCGTGGTGATCAGGACGTCTATCTCGCCTTCTTCGAAACCCTTGTCACTCTCGTCGCCATCCGGATTCGTAATCCACTTGCTAGGAAGGGACCACCCCATCCCTTCACACACAGCGTTCGAGCAGTGGTCTCGAACAGAGCCGATAAGGTCGCCCGGGTTGACGGTGCCATAGTCTGTCTTCTTGTCCGAGATACGGACATCGACGTTATCGGCCTGGACGCCGCTGCACCAGTCCTTGTCGGTAAAGTCCCCTTTATTGGGACAGGATGTTTCGCGACTCGAGATGCTTGGGGCGGCAATGGCTGTTGTAGCCATTACCATAAGTATTGAAAGGCCGAGAAAGTGCATGATGATGACCATGAGATGCTGCTAATAGATTCTATCAAAAAGACGGCGACGTGCGAGATAGACTTAGAAGGGCAAATAATGTTTGTTTTTATCGTAATTACTTGTAGGAGCGATTGTAGCTGGTCGATAGAGAGAAAACCTAAGACAATGCGCGTCAAACTCTTCCTTGTTTTATACTCTTATCGGATTTTATATGTTGCATTGTTCTACTAGAGTATCAAACTGAGGTTCAGGCAGCTTCAGGCATCATCGTGAGATGACCTCATCGTCATGTAAAGATGGGCCGATGCGGCGCAAATTTATAAATAGATGATCACCATCCCATTTAGCCTAGTAATATTTGTGCAACCCAACACTCGCTCCTTTAGACACATCATTCTGTTACGAACACAGCCTTGTGGTGTTTTGTGACATAATAGCCAAGTCCTCACATTGCATCAGTGGCAGACTTGAACCGGCAGTGCAGTGGCTGCGTAGCCGCGAACCCCCGCCACGGGCTGATAGGATGGTGGCAAATTGGGGTCGTTTGAACTACTATAGCCATGCTATGTACTTAAGTATCTAAGGAAGCACATCCTCGCCTGGCTGGATCTCACCCTTGAGGGCAGCATCGCGATGTGCGCGGGCGACCATGCCAATGGCCGGAACGTAGCGGTCAAGCAGCGGGTACAGCTCAGCGGCGCCGGGAGTATTACGCCAATCGCGCATCAGCTCGCAAACGATGGCAAAGTAGGACAAAATCTGGACCCCAGCGTCACGCATCCTGTTGTTGGCGTGTTCGCGGATGTCGACAGTCATGGTTCCAGACGCTTCATGGTTTGCGAAGACGGAGTAGCCGGCGTCACGGAGAGATAAGGCGAGAAATGCGGTACCTAAATTTCAAGCATGTCAGCGAAATGACCCATGCCACAAAATCTCCCAAGCTATGAGATAATGTAGACTTACAAACATCAGTGACAATTCCAGCCAAGATGAACTGGGTCTTGCCAGTGGCTTCGATCGCCTTTCTGAAGTCCTCGTTGTCCCAGGCGTTCACCTCGCCTTGGCGTCTGACCACTGAGACGTCCGGGTACATGTCCAGGAATTCCTTAGGGAAAGGTCCGTTGGGACCTTGTGAGGTAGAAATCAGCGTTGAGAATTTCAAGACGAGCTGCTAGGATTGTATTACCTGTCTCAGCCGACGTAGACATGACAACGGGGAGGTTGAACGCCTTGCCTAGCTCAGCATGGGCAAAGATGGCATTGCGATATTGGGTTGCATCGTAGTCTCGTGCCAACTGGAAGAGACCTTCCTGGATGTCAAGTATGATGAGGGCCTTTGAGGAAAATGTCAGTCAATGGGGACTGATACGAAACTTGGTAATTAGACCAACTGCATTGTTTTTGTCGAGCCTTTCGTACTTGAAGGAGCCCATCTTGACGATGTATTCAACGACTTGTTGAAAAAGTGCGTAGTTATCAAAACAGAATCTGAGAGTCTTTGAGGCTGGAAAAGGTGTTTGGCTAATGGTAGGAAAACTGTTGATCGTGAGAGGACTACACGGTCCTACTTATATTGTTCTGCCTGGTTGTATGCTATAATCAAATAACAAAGATGCTAACCCCCATTGATATCTCACGCCCTTGAATAGAACTACCTTCTAGCCATCTAAACTCAGCAATATTTGAATACGTAGACACTATTCATGTCGGTGAGTGCATATTGGCATTCAGCTACATCAATTCGCTACTACTACTGCAACGTGGGAGCTTACACAAGTTCCACTTCTGACCATTGTCAAAAAATGTTGGCGATGGAGTACCGTGCCAAAAGAGTAAAGGTACCTACGGACTCAGAATATGTCGAATTGGCAATTAATGAACATATACATGAACGAGGATGTGTGTGCAAGTGATGCAATAATGTACAGTCCCACCCATTGCTCTTGCGACCAATCGGACTTACGCGACCCTAATGTGTGGCTTTCAAGTGCAGTGCTTTGTAAGTCGCTGACTGATGCAGTTATCCTTAATCCGAAGCCGTGAATCGCGATTAACTCTTTGATAATTGTTCGACATCTTATCATGATACGTGTCATACTGATTTTCGCGATTGAATATATTGATATTGATTCTGTGACAAACGAGGTTGTCCTTCGTGAGTCGTGACGATGATGGATGACTAAATCAAAGGCTTTTCTGCAGTGGAGGCTTGGGAGGATTGGGAGGATTGGAAATGCTATAGTGTCTTCTTGGCGTCCCACACAGCTGGACCCAACTTGAAATGCTGCCAAGAAATATGACGATCAACGACACCCAATGAACAATACGACGTGGTGTATTTCTAAAAGATGACTTAAGCTAGCTAATCAAGCTAATCACAACTCTACATTCTTCACTTCCACTTGATATCGCTGACGATATGTATTACCAAAACACATTAGAAGTTGACCAATGCAGATTAATGATGATTTCCAAACAACGAGAGTTCTGTTTCCAGCTTTCGAAGAAACGAAGAAAATTTGACTATATATGGCAATCTGATCCTCCCTCTTTCATAAGGAAAAAAAGGGCAGAGACAGCAACCATTCAACGAATAGCAGCCTCTTGGAAACATTTTCTGATCCCTTTGTTGCATATTGGCCAGTTCCAACTTCTACTCCAATTCTGGCTGACCCGGCGGGCCTTCCATGATTTTCGACCGAGGACTCAAACATTTAACTCATAGCGTCCCACTAAATGCTCATTCAAATGCCTCGAATGGTGTCAAATAGCATGCGCACGGCTTTGGCGAAGATGGCAGTCTTGTGTTAGCATCTTGTCAGCTCTGCATATGGCCAGACCTTCCGCATCAAGGATTATGTTGACCTTGGGAGGACCACAGTTATCAAGTATAAAACATTCTCGCTAATTGGCCTCGTGGAATTGTCACTGACATCCGCTCAGCTGAAAGTGGTGATAACTCCGCGGTCTAGTGCTTTGCTTCTTCTCAGCCTCCTCGACGAAGACACGAAAGAGGTTGATTCTCACGGTCTTGCCAGCGTAGCCAGCTCGTCAGCTACATAACGAGATACCATGTCTTACCAGGCGCCCAGTGTGGGAGTTGGCGGTCTATTAAATCGGCCTTGGACTATAGAGGCCACGACTATTCCTTGAGTGCGGATGTGAGATTCTCGTCGTGGTTGACGAATCTCAGCATCTATAAGGTGGAGCCGTACGTCTACTCCTTCCTAATCAACTACTGAGAACATCAAGCTAATGCTAGTGAGACAGCAGATGCACATAGTGCGAGAGACAAAGTATTGTCCAGCGTCGAATCAAGCTACATCAGTTCCCTCCTGGCTCCTCATTGTATGATTCAACCACCCCTGAAGCATCAGAGCTGCTAGTCTTGTTGGTCACGAAGCACTTTGATAGGATGAAATTCAGAGACGACGACTCGGACAAAGTGCTAAGGTACTAGAGTATGCACGAATCAACTGTTCATATGCATCATTTCAGCTTCGGGGGCCTAGATCCTCATCGGAATCTAAGAGTATCTTCTTGGTTCTATAGACGGTCAAATCTTGACTGCAAGAGAATTATCCTGCTGACTCGCTTATGCAGATGGTTATCTGGACAGAAGAAACGAAAACTCTGTTCCGAAAGTGGCCCATTGGTTTGTGCGTGAGCATTTCATCATTGTTCGAACACTCAAACATATTTCTCTCGTTTGCGACCTACCCCTTTGAGCATGATGGTGACCGGAAATCAAAGTTGCCCCTGTCCCATCCCCCCTCTCCAGTACATGACCTGGAAACACCATCAGCACGTACAAATCTTATCTTGGGGAGAATATCCACCTTTCCACAGGCGGAGTCGCCTATTATCAGGCTCGAACAACTTCCAGATAGCCCTGGGATTCCAGTCTCCTGCTTCATGTTTCACACAAGATCTATCTATCCTTCATCCATGGCGTCAGCGCCAAAATCGATAGATTGCATGCCAGCATCAGCGTCATGCAGATGAACCACTACTATCGAATTGACCCCTTGATCACGGACGGTGTGGTCTATTCTAATCCCGTTGGCTTTGAAGCTCATGCACGACGACCCACGTTCATGTTGCCACTTCGAACACCGAAAACGGGCTGTCAATTTTAACAAAGACTCCGATGTCCACATCAGCTACCGTAAAAGTATGCATTGTGCAATACATTCTTGTATTTCAAGGCAACAATTTGTTTTCATCTAAGAATAATCACAACAATGGTGTGGACCACAAAGAAAAAGGGGCAAGCATAAGTACGATTATGAGCGGCGAACTCCTAACACCGGAATAATCTCGCGCCTTTCCTAATCTGCTAAAGACATTCGGAATGCTACAAACTCGGACATGCCATCTGAGTATTGGTCACTATCCCGCCAGAAGCCACACACTTATTTATGCACGTTCCGTAAGAACCCATGCCATCTGTACCCTGGCGTCGGCTCGCTGACGCGGAAAGTATAATATATGAATACTTAGGTAGTGTGAGTGTCTGATCAGATTAGGTGACTATTTTCGATCAGTGACTAAGTAGCTATTCATACTAGATACGAACGGGTAGACATAGATGGATATATCTTCGCCTTGGCTGGTAAGAATGACAAACCCTGTGCCCCTATAGTAATAGTTCGTATTAAGGGATAGACCAATCTCCACATCCACTGTCGTCTGCTGCTAGCTGCAGGAAGCTGCTGCTTGTCAGTACATCATTAGCCCGGTGACTTGCCCATACCCAAGTGAAAATTCTTTCATCAATATGGTGCCTGTAGCCCTCCCTGGACGTCCTGAACCTAAAGCAAAAAGGGGTAAGCCGCAAGCCACCGATAAATCGTACGAGGCATCGTCTTTTCATATATTGTTTTTAGTGATTGGTTGAATTCTTTATCGCTACAACAGCTGTGATCGAAATTCCTGTTCGTGGGATATTCTTCCTCCTCAGTCGTGCAGTCGCCATGTAACAAAGTAATTAGCGTAGTGGAAGATGGCACCCATTAGCACTATAAATCATGACCTGCTTCATTAAAGATTCAAGCAGATAAATTAGAGCTAGAAGTTCTTTCGTTCCACATCTCAGAAACTCTGTTACATTGGTCTGGCGACTTGAAGTCACGATTGGAGTGCTCCAGCGACCTGCATAACAGGTTGGAGGTTCATTGCCCTTTTGCATGACGCATCAGGTCCTGACCGTCCTGGTCAAGGCCGCCCAGACTGAGACCGGGCATCCATTTATTTTTTATTTTTGTATTTTCTTTGCTGTGTCATAGATTTCCGGCCACACATAAGTATCTATCCACCTGAACACTGATAAGCAATTCAGATTGACTTGCTCACGAAGGAGTGGAAGTATGAAAGTTTGAAACTGCGTTGCAGTAGGTACTTAGATAGGAAGGTACCTACAGATGCTTCGAGCGTACTGAGCAGTACCGAGGTACACTGGCTCGACTGGCTCGACTGGCAACTCTATGACTGGAGCAATCCCGATAAGATAAGAAGATCCACTTTGTCTACCTACAATACTACCTAAAGGTACGTACTTCAAGGTTGCTGTGTCAACAATCCGGCTCGCTGGTTTGTACTGTGTAAACTTAAAGTGTGCCCACTGCCAATGCAACAACCCTTTGGGTTGGGCTAAGAAGCAACTGGGCCTAGGTACGGTAGGTAGTAGGTATTCAATTCACATGATATGCCGGTCCATCTGGCATCTGGGGTCCTCCTCATCTGCTTCAATCATGCTCAGTCTTTTTATCCCGTTCTAGTTGTATTACCATATTTGCCAGCACCTTGTGCTGTTGCCCACGTCGGCGTTCTGTGTTTGTATTCATTTCTTCGCCATTGTTACATTTCACCCGATACGCAGACCTAAAGCAGAAGCAAGATGGAGAACCTGCTATCCCTCGCTTTTGACAACCTTTCGTCGTACGACGGCGGCAAGATCCGGAAAGGCCTGCGCCAGGTCGAGAGCCTGCTGGCCAACATCTGCCTCTCCCGCCAGGACACCAGCAGCAGAGACCGTCGAGCCTCCGTCGCGCAACCGCAGGACTCGCACCCGAACAGCAAGGATCTGAGCGAGCTCACCGACGACCCGGCCTTTTACGAGTTCTTCAAGCTGCAAGAGGGATTCGAGTGGAATGTCGCTGTGCGCCTCGTCACCACGCTCGATCGGCTGCTGGCCAAGGGCGGCGACGGATCCAACGATCTCCTCATCCTGAATGCTCTGGACCTGATCCAGGGGGTCATGCTGCTCCACCCGCCCAGCAAGGCCCTCTTCTCGCGCGAGATGTACATGAATGTATGGAAAGCCCCGCCTTGGTTCCGCGCTTCTTCGTCTTTGCGGGCTCTCGTTTGGGCTAACAGTGAGCGTGTTGTCACGATAGCTTCTCCTCGACCTCATAGAGCCCGACTTCTGTCCCGCGATCCAGTCAGCGACTCTTCTCACGCTCGTCACCGCCCTCATCGACACCCCACAGAACACGCGGACCTTCGAAAGCCTCGACGGCCTGCTCGCCGTGACCTCGCTCTTCCGCTCGCGAGGCACGAGCCGCGACGTCAAGCTCAAGCTCATCGAGTTCCTCTACTTCTACCTGATGCCCGAAGTCCCATCGATCCCGAGCGCCACGCCCCGCGACTCCCTACCGGGGTTATTGCAACGCAGTCCCAGCAAACTCGCCAAGGCTTTCTCATCCTCGGCCGGCGGTGCCAGGGACGAAAATGGTCGGCCGCGATCCGCCGGCGAGACTGCCATCCGCAGCCAGGCAGAGAAACAAGCCCTACTGGGCCGGCACCTGAATAGTGTTGAGGAACTCGTCAAGGATCTGCAGCAAAACACCTTGTTCAACGGTGTCGTTTCGTAACGAGCGACTGACTCGTCTACGCGGCCCTGAAATTGCGTCTCTGACTGCATCGTTGTGCCTTGCTTCGCTATCTTTTCCAGCTTTTTATTGGTCTCATATCGTTGCAAATGGAGCGGCACCTGCCTGTATTGACACAGGCTGGATCTGGGAATATTTGTTTGTAGCGATGATCATTGTACATATCCTCTCTTGCGAGAGAAATCAAGGAGTTTCTGGTGTTGCGGCGCATTGGGCGCATATAGCACTGATTGGATGGAGGATACATTGCAGTTAGGGAAACAGCAGTACAGTCGGATGCAATAGCTACAAGACATTGGGCTAATACTGAGAAATTTCGTCGCGCTCCCCCCTATCGAGAATTCCACCATATGCCCAGTCATCTATCACATCCTCGGAGACCACGACCCCTTTTCTGTCGGGTGCCCTAGCTCATCAGACTTCAAGGACGAGGGAGTTCCGAGGCTACCCATCAATTCAAAGCGACCCTCGGTGGAATCCTCCACCCGAGTCGGTGGCTCAGCCGTATGAGCCGCTAGTTCATTCTTCCTTGGCCCGTCGCCATCTTCCTGCGCCTCACTCTCGCCCATTTCGACCGGCCTCAGTATGTGGTCTGGGTGGTATGGCGTGACACCCGCCGTGGGTGGTGTCGCATCGTGAATGGGATTGTACGACGCATGCCCGTTCTCTTCCCGGTCAGTGTACGGGCCGTCTATCGCGTCGGGCCCGATGTAGCCATATTCGTGCGGGTAGGAGCTTCCGTTGCCGTCCGAGAAGCCAGACCGGGGTGTGTACGGCGATGTCGGGCCGTTATAAAGAGAATCGCCAGCGTCCGGGTCTCCTACGCCCGACTCGGCCGCTAGCTCGGTCGTCGTGTTGCGCCGCATCTCGGGCGCCGCCACGCTGGCGGTGCCTCTGGTTGGCGGCCGCTGCTGCTTCCGCCGGCGGATGCACAGCCAAGTGACAGCAGCGATGATGATGGCGGCGCCGAGGGCCACACCCACGCCGATGCCCGCCTTCGCGCCACTCGAGAGGGCGTGGGACGAGCTGCCGTTGTCGAAGATCGACGGGTCCGGCGCGCACACGGCCATGGAGGAGGCCGTGGCGACGCTCTGGAAGGTGCAGATGGAGCCGGTATTGCAGCAGCCTCCCCCTTCCGTCTGCGCGCACGTAATCTGCGAGATGGTGCATCCCGATGGTATCTCGGGGATGATGCTCGAGATGGAGGTGGTGGATGGGGTTGGGTCGGCGATGCAGTTGTTCCCCAGCGCGCATTTGAAATTGTACGGACAGCATTGCCCGCCAAACGCCATCTCGCACGAGAAGGACGCCTCGTTGCAGGCGCGGTTGCAGCATGCCGCGTAGGTGGATCTCGACATGACCGAGGTCACCACCATATCGCTCTGTGGCTTCCCAGCCGAGGTCGTCGTACCAGCAGGCACCAAAGCCGTCGTCGTCCGGTTGCAGTACAGCTCGTTGGGTCCGCATTGCGAGTCCGGGCATTTCACCCCCAGCTGGCAGCATCTTGGCTCCCAATGCTCGTTCAGGTAGCAGTACCGGTCGTTGTCGCAGCAGGTGTTCGGCGAGTCTACCTCGATGCAGCTGTGCTGCCCTGCCGGACACAAGTTCTCCTGGCGCGGGCTGAGGGCGCCGCCGAGCATGTATTCGGGGTTGGGACTCAGGAGTTGGGCCGGTAGCGCTGGTGTGCCCTGGTACCAGCGCGGCGCGAAGCCGTTGCCCGCATCGACGGGGAGCCGCGTCGCATTATCCAGAGCGTTGGGGCGGGGCACTGCGCCGAGGGCGAGATGGATTTGCGGGTTGAAGAAGAGAAAGAGGAATGTTGAAAAGGAAGACGCCGCCATTTGATGGGGGCAAGGGGACCTTGCCCAGCATATACTACAAGACCCTGGGCCTTATAATTGACGGCACTTGCATGAGAGTCAAGACCCCAAGGACAGATAGAAGATGCTAAGGGATCAGGCGATTCGAGGATATTCCATCAAGTGAAGCTCGCAGAACGGTAAGCCGGGCATCTAAATATAGTCTGCGCCTTTGATGTTGATTGAGGGGTTTGGATCTTTTATTGTGTTAAGACAAAGCCGAAAGAAGGCTGCCATTGAGAGAAGCAGTATGCCCATCGCCACGCAAGGCGCTTCACTTATTTTATCTGCAGCCTGGCTGACCCCGGCGGCGAGGACCAACACGAAGGCAGCCCGCGGGCGGGAAGGGGTGGTGGGTAAGTAACTTGCTGACAATGTGGATGGTGTGGTAGGTAGGTAGTATCCAGCATCCACCAGTACGTGGTCGGTCGCCGATAGGTCGGCGTCGTGAGAGGCCACGGCATTGTATTACCACGCTGGATCACTATAAGCGATGCAGACCATGCTTGCTTGAATTGTTTCTCATTGGTTCCGCCCGCATACCTACCTACCTACCTATTACTGCTCTTGGTTACGCTTCAATTGGAACCTGGCAAGGTTGGAGTTCTGATGGGATTACAACACTGGGCATCCAGGCCCGCCAGGTTAGCCTATGCTATACAGACCTGGTAGTTATGTTGACTATTTGCAAGTTCCATGTTCGTTATAACAATAAAGGGGGGAGAGGCGAGTTGTTTATTCAGGACTGTATGTACACTTGCGCTGTGGCGGCGCAAGTGTAGGTTGGCCCAGGCTTCCCAGTAACTACTTACTTAGTATCTTCCTAGATACTCCAGTCTCCATTGCTCATAAGCTGCGATATTATACCCGCAGCTTGTTCCTTCAGTTCGCTTTCGACATTCCAGTCTTCATATATATGCCCCTTTGGCAAGTTGGTATTCTCAAACGGTTTACCCTCCTGCAGATGGCCCAGCGCGGCTGCGAAGTTCTCGCGGGCATAATCCTCCGGTTTGTGTTGCCACATCCACCGGCCAAGTTGCCAAACTCCCTCGAATGGATTCTTGCCCTCGTCGAGCAAGCTCATGTCAATGTGATGAATCTTTTGACGGCTCACGATGCCGAATCGTTGAATCACTGAAACTCGCTGGTATCGCAGCTTCGTATGTACCTTGACTGCCCAAGACACACGCGCACTTCCGCCTTGGTATAGGCACTCAGCTAACGAGATGCCATCCTCCATCGCCTGTGTCGCACCATTTCCCGATGATGGTAGGAACGCATGTGCGCTATCACCCAGCTGGACGATGCGTCCGCCCTTCGATGCCCATACAGGCTGCGGATCACGCCAGGTAAGCTTCCAGTCGATGAGCGCGTCTGAGGGCACCTGTTTGACCTATACCGCTGGGGTCAGTAAATCCCTCTTATAGATGCTCATGAGGGCAATTTATGCCTCCATGAGCTGCCACAAACGGGAATAAATGGCTCCATGGAGATACATACAAAGTCCATGATCTGCTCGCCCCAGTTGGTATGCTCCGACAACATCGCAACAAGCTCTTCGGCTGGGATCGTGTTGGCCCACGACTCCTTCGCACTGCCGTCTTCCTTATGCGTGAATGCAACACCGATTTTATCGTGCGTGAGCAGGACGAGAAGATGCATATTTTCACTGTATGGCGTGTCAGAAATCGATTATACGAAGACCAAGTGTTCACGGCACTAACCCAGCATAAGTGCGAACTTCGGGAGTTTGGCCAGGCCTCAATAGTAGCTCGGCACCTCGCGATCCGGGAGCAATACACTCAGGGCTGAATGCCCCCCTGATTACCGCGTAACCGCTGCCCACAAAGGGCAGGTGATGGCCTGTTATGATCTCATGAGACTTGGTGCCAATGCCTTCAGCGGCAACAACAACGTCACCCGTGAAGACTTCGCCTTTGGTGGTGATAACGCGGGCCTTGCCAGAGTGACCATCTTCCTCGTAGTTTGCAACTTTGTGGCCGTACAAGATTGGAATGCTCAACCCTATGACCTGTGAAGTTAGCGAACCATGGCTCTAGGGTGTTCTCGGAACTCCTACATAACCCTGTAGAGCTTGAGACTATTCACTAGTCTGTTTGAACGACTTGTTTGCTACCCGTCAGAAACAAGCAGGCGTCCATCAAAGTGACTTACGTTTGATCTGGTCTTCCAGCATTTTCATGACCTGAGAGCGCAGCTTCATAAAGCCGACAATGGGAACGTCTTTGGCAGCATGTGGCGCCGCACCAACACTTCAACCGCCGGAGTCAGTACTCGCCATGGCCATCCAGATTTCAAGATTTTCTTATAAATTGCGTGAGTGCAAATGTCTCAGGGGCACATACATAGCCCTGAGACTTGCCGGGAACAAAAGACTCCAGGGATTACACACCGATTCCACTCAGGTAGTTCGCTGACCACTTTTCGACCATCCGGGCTGCACCACCAGATTGGCGAGTTCCAGGTTGTCTTGTTGTATTCCGCAAGCATAGTCGGATAATAGTGCAGCGTTGAAAGGGCAGAAGGGCCGATGGCAAAGAAGTCGCCGAGACTCGACAAGGCATCGTTCTGCTCTAGAATCTCGACATCGATGCCCTTACGCCAACACTCCAGGGCGGCGAACATGCCACCAATGCCAGCGCCAGATATCACGATCTTGATACCTGTACGAGGTTGACGCTGAACGCCGTCGGTGACTTCGACGGGTCGCGATGGTAGTGACTGGGCCATATTGAGGCGATACTGCGTGATTTACAGAATGAGAATAACTAGTAAGAGAACAGCTGTTCCTCGTTGTAAGCGTAGATGATAATGTAAATGCAAGTAGATGTTGAGGTTTGCATGCTACCTCTTATACCCAGCAGCAGCTTGCCAGCCCAGCCATCTTGTCTGTTCGGGATGCTTAATCAAGCCGTCTTTGCAATCTACTGCGCCTCGCTTTGCAGAACGGCACCCGATATTCTGCCCCATTTTCGAGACCTTCCAGAAATACTCGTGAAAAATTAGAGTAAATGCTTGAAGCATTCAAGAGTGAAAATGTAGATGACTAAAGAAGTAACCAAGCTAATGATCTCCCTGGTTCCCAGGCAAATGTCTCCATCTTTAAGGCTATTCAACTTATTCTAATTGGGTGAATAAGCCTAGCCCCTGCTGATATGCCAAGCCAGGCTCCTACATATAGCCGTAAAGGGTAGGGAGAGATATGTACATAGTAGATATACCTATTGCTAGGCATTAAGATGATTAATAATAGATCTCTAGAGCAAGGTTTTAAAAATCGAAAAAAGAACATTGAGAATGAAAGAAAATATCAATGCTTGACTACTTTAACATATAGCTTAGCGGCTCCTTCTTCAAACTCGGGCATGGAATTGGATTGTTATATGCTTGTAGAGAGTACTTAGAGATGGGTCGCATTTGTTACCTTAACTTGTAATCCGAGAACGCGAGCTGCAGTAAGAGGCATACAAGTTAGGTCTAGCGGAACTGGGGGTGTTGTTCCATGTACTGGACTGTAGAGCGTACTCGTAAACTCACACACGCACTGAGAGCCTTCATACCACAATACCACCCCCTGGGCATTCATTCTCGTTCCATATCCGAGTTGCAACTGTGTTGTTCGTCCAAGGCATGACTCGAACCGTCAAACCACCACTGAAAAGCTCGAGTTCCATTCTCGGCGGGCTGCTAATCCATCTGCCAGATTACGGAGTTGTGATTTGCAAGGGCTGCCGCTTTGCCATTCAGCCCACCGCCTTTTCTAGTCATCTCCAAAATCACCATATTCTACGCTCCGAGCGTCGCAGCATCCTGAACCAATTAGACACCCTACGCTTACTGCAACCGGACCGTGTTGGAGTTCCGACTTCCGACTCTCCTCGCGTCTCGGGGTTGCCGGTACTGTCCGGCTGCAGGTGTGCCGCCTCCAAATGCAAATATGCTTGCACGTCTGTAAAACGCATGTGCCAGCACTGGAGCGATGTCCATGACGAGCCTAACTCGAAATTGATCAAGTATCGTGAAGCTAAGCTGCAGACGTTCTTCAGAGGCAACAAGATCCGCTATTTTGAGGTCGAGGGGCCCAAGGAACCCCAATGCTACGAGCAGAAAGAGAGCCAATCGGCGATTGATGATGCCAGCTCCTTGTCACCGGGTGACGCGGCGGGCGAGTCGCTTCGTGCAATACAAGTGCCACCCATAGACACTCAATCTTTGCTCTACATGCATCACTTCACAAGTCACTCGTCCAGACTCCTCAATAGGGGCAACGAGAGCTCGGACTACTGGTCAGACACAGTAGTCAACTCCGATGCTCAAAAGCACCCTTTTCTGATGTATAGCATACTATGCACCTCCGCTGCCGATAAGGCTCGCAAAACCATCGATAGCAAGGAGAGACACAAGCACTTGCAAGCATCCATCTCGTATTGTGCTGGCGCAATATCAGGTTACCGTGCTGCTGTCGCACGCCCTACAAGAGACAATAGTACCGCATTGATAGTATCTAGCCGCCTTCTTGGGCAGCAGGAGGTGACTCATGATCTGATCAAGAGCCAGGACACCGATCATCACTTCACAATCGAAGATGTTATAGAACATCTAGTCCTTCTCCGCGGTTGCACCGACTTGATGATACAACTCCAACCTGTCCTGCCCCCGAACTCGCCTTTCCGCTTACCGAGAGAGACCAGACTCGGGCTGATGAGGATTGAGGAAAACGACAACACTGACATGCCCTCAGATCCAGGGTGCGTTCCGGCCGATATTTGGCTGATTCTCGAAATACTTGCACCTAAAATGGAAGCTGCAGGTCTTCTGCCAGAATGCGAGGCTCCCCTGATCAAACGCGTCATCAACGCGCTTGCCTGTGCAGTATCACATGTGTATGATGCCAAAGAAGACGAGTTCGGCTGGGCAGGCTGGAACGCTGTCGAAGGTTGGCTACGCTCGCCGCTCGTCTCGGAGGAGCTTATTCCTGCATTGAGGACAGCGCGTCCCGCTGCGCTTGTTGTGTTCGCTTCCTGGGCAATACTCCTTCTCAGAAGACTAGAGCGTGTGTATGATTGGATGACGGGTCTGTCAGAGTGGTTTGTCCGAGTGGCGATCACGGCAGGACAAAGTACTCAGTTGAATCATCTTGTGAGAGATCTCTACGATATTGAATGTACCTTGTAACGTCAACAATATTTCTCTCATCAGCTGTGTCTCTCTATTCGAGACTGGAAGCATCTCCACTGGCATCACTGTTGATGCGCCTGGTATATTCACAATAGTACAGCTCAAGTTGCAAGTCAGTCATGGTATGTCGTACATGACCATGATCGCGTGTGGCCTCAAGTATGCTTCAGGTGTACAATTTGATAGCATGATGGATGTACATGGCAGTGCACGGGCCTTGGATAAGTGGGTGGGCTGAGAGTAGTCGAAAACAAAACGCAGGCAATACCCGCGCAAGCGTAGCTACGAAAAGGAAGGCATCGAACAGAGATGTTTGATTTAGTATATGAGGTGATGCATGAGTCGGTTGCTTCCTTCTGTCCCATTCCCTCACGCAGCCGAATGTAACTTCTCCTCCGATCATCAGACTATTTGAAGAAAGCACGAGGCTTATCGAGGTCGGCATGCGTTTTTGCAAACAGCTAGATAGTCACAACATTAACAACACCTACAACATCGGAAATCCAACAAGAACCAATTCAAAAGTTTCGTTATCTCAGTATCAACCATCACCATGACGCTCAGCACGGAGATAATCCATCGGATCTGCAATCTGCTGGTTTTAGGCCTACCTCCGAAGCGGCCTTGCCGAACGTCTATACGCTTTAACAGAGCAGAGCATTTTCGCCGTACTCTATGGAGTCTGTGCCTGGTTTCGCGACGAATTGGCGCTATTGCAACCGAGTATTTGTACAAAGCTGTGATATTTGAGTCAACCGAGCAGCGGGAACGTTTCAAGCGAACCATGACCAAGAAACCAGACTTTCGTGGTTATCCGCAATGCATGTTGCTCGAGGACAACATTCCACTGGCGAGAGTTATGAAAGATCTCGAATACTATTTCACCCTACTTCACTCGATCTGCTCCATTCCAACTGAGTCTTACGACCGAGAACTATCTGGATTGAAGTTGCCGGCCTTGGTCTCGAGAGACGCGTTATCGTCACACCACTTTCTTCGCCAGATGCGTTAGTTACACTGCAAATTATATCTCCAGTAGATGCCATTCATGGTGATACCACTAACCCATGGTGTTTTCCAGATGCTATGCTACCTCGATTGCAGGACACCTTGATTATATATACGTTCTCCAGCTATCCCCACCCCATCCCCCTATACCCTAATATCGAGTTCTTTGCCAAGATCGCAAGTCCCCCATCTTTCTTGGGAAGGAAACGACTGTTCCGAATATGTTTGGGAAGAGACATGTTGTGGGTGAAGAGTTCCAGTGGGTTGAGGTTGTGTTTTCAAATACGTATCACCTCCTTCGTCGCAAGCAAACCTCGGTTCCAGGACCTCAGGTATTTGAATATGGAGAATGTGGTACTATATGAATTCAGCAGTCAGCGCTATGCCCTCACAGAAGCTTTTGACGAATACGGTTGGTGGGAGTGGCGGGGACCTGAAAATAAGCTTCAAAGCTGGATATATCGCCTCAAAGCACTACACATAAAATCTGCAAAGGTCGGCTCCAAAAGACTCCCGGCCATCAAGCATCTCGGCGTACTACGTCAGCTTCTCTCTGGTTGTAAAAATTTGGTAGAACTCGTGTGGGTGTCTGTAAGTGGTTCCCCGAGTCATCATTGATAACCCTTCCAGATCGAGAACAAGGAAAGTTCCTATAGACACGGTGTCAGCGAGTTTCGATAACACATGAATATCGTCGAATCTTCGGGTTGAATTACGACTGATATTGAGTCCTACAGGGGGATTTTCAACTACCTCCCCATGAAGATCCAGCGAGTGCTCTGATGGGACTTCTTCGGCCACTCGCCAGTCGGCTACGGCACCTCGCGATCATACTGTCGGGCAGCTTGCATGGGCCGCTCAATTTGTCCAATTTTGTATCGCTGGTGTATCTCTGGGCTGGCATCGAGGTGTTCACAGCTCAGCCGCGATACTCCACAACCATCGCCGTTCAGTGGGGGCACCAACTGTGTCTCTTGCTTCCCTCGAATATCAGACACCTGCATTTGGTATACTGGGACTATACACGTCTCATACCATTATATACTAGATCAGAATGGCTACGTTCTACTGTCAATGTGAAAAGATTCAATCGGTTTCAAGCCGGCGTCCTCCGACACATTGCGGCCTGCGGATGTTGCATATGGGGCGCTCAGCTACTTCCGCCGTGGTTTTCTTCCGGCTTGCAGTACATTGCAACCGAGGGGTGCCGCTCTGTACCCAAATTGATGTCAATCAACATTGTGCAACCGTGCCCTGGCATTTTACCGTCGGGTCGCAGAGGGCAATTGATTGAAGTTCAAGGTCTGGCGGATGCATTCGCCTCTATTAATGTGACCTTCAGAGCGATGATCACAGAAGATGTTGACGGATTTAGATATTGATAACCGAGTTTTTAGGGGCGTTTCTGTGCCTGTTTCTTTGCAAACCCATCTGTCAAGTTCCTCAACGGATGGCATCATGGCTCCAAGAATCTGGGGCGGAACGAAGCAAGATGGGTAACAAAGGCCACCTATGCTTGCGACTCTCTAGGGATGTACTGCTGCTTAGAGGCCATTTGCTCTATAGCGTCTACGGCGTCTACAGCTTTTTCTTTTTCGTTTTCTTGATTGATGGTTTCTTAGACCAAGTAATTATCGACTACCTACATAGCAATAAATTGAGTATCTTGTAATTAATCTTCGCTAGAGAGGTACCGCATCTACACCGGAAAAGGCTGCTTCCTCGCTCCACCACTTGAGAAATTCTTTCATTCTCAGCGTTCTCTCCTCCGCAAGCTGCCGCCCAATGTCTGTCTTCATCATGCTCTGTAACTTTAGGAGCTTGTCATGAAAATGCTGTATAGACTCAGCCATGGAGGCTTGGGTCCTCGCGCCAGTGAAGGTGAAGACCCTGCCTATGCCGATGCTGCCAATGGCATCAAGACGATCGGCGTCCTGGACGACGGCGAGCTCTGGGAACGACTTGACGAGTTCCTGGACGTGAGCGGGATCCTTGATCTCGCTCGAGTAGCTCACGCCAAGGCAGATTGCCTGCACCTTGTTGGCTAGCTCCTCGGCGGCACCATATGAGATAAGAAGATCTTTCACCATGGATGAGGCATCTTGCCCAGGCTGCAAGTATTTCTTGTCGCCTACATCATGAAGAAGGGCGGAAAGAACGACTACTAACGGGTCTCTCTCAGATGCACCGGTGGCATGGGCGTGGATGTGTTTAGCGAGGCCGAGCACACGCTGGATGTGGAAGAAGTCGTGGGAACCATCATAGTTTGCCATGTAAGCTTCTACGTACCCAGCAACCGTCTTGACAAGGCCCTCATTCGGAGACGCGTCTAATGAAGCCATGGTGATCCACTTGCTGAGACTATAGAGTGAGTGCATGTTAGTGTCAAGAAATAAGCGCTCACAACATCCTGGCTGAGTGATTATCAAAGCTCACGGGACCAGGATCGATGGGTGATATAACGCAACCACCACACTAGAACATACCGGATCCGGAAAGTGGAAGAAGGGATAGACGCGGCAGACGCAATGAGGGGCACGCAGGTCCACACAAAGATGCTGACAAGTTTGCTCAAGAAGATATCAATCAAGGCACACCCGACTTAAGACGGAAGACAGGAGACAGGAGACAAGAGAGAAAGCTCGCGCTGGCTAGCACTTAGATTAGAAAAAAGAACACCAATGAATGGATGACGGCTTCAGTCTACCTAGCCTTGCCAGATCTACAATGTAAGATCGGATCGTCAGCTCCAGCTTGCTGCAGGCTAGCGGTGCAGGCGTGCTTGGTGGAAAAGTCGGACGATGCACCAAAGGGCGAATGTCACCTAAGGACAGACAGGGAGGGAGGTATGCAGAAGAATAGGTACTATAGTATAGACAGCTCCACGCAGACAACGTGCAGAACAGACATGGATGATGGATGATGGAAGCGAGGACATGCGCTTAGGGCGCCATAATACAGTCTCTACACAGTAGCAGAACTGTATAGGAGTGGGACCACTGTTGCCTGCCCTCGGAGGTGGATCAATCCAATGTGACGTACCTGGAGCCATCGCCCAATCAGCCCGTCAAGGTGTTTCGCCAAGCCCACGCAGCTGTCGCATACCCGCCGGAGCTAAGGACATTGGCTGCAAACTGCATCAATCCGCACCCCTCTCTCGCCATTGTCGTGCACACCGTCAATCTGGAATACTCGTCTTGACTCGCCAGAGCACCTAGTGGGAAGCACCAGGGCCAAGACACGACGAGCACCTTCAAGCGTACAACCCAGGAAGACCTTGTTCATATCGTGTTGTTAAAGGCTTGTTCAGGGTTGGTCATGGTCAGTCGCAGCCGCCCCTAAGTAGTTGACCATATTACCAGATAACGTGCAATGCCATAGTAGCGAGAGGTTTGAGGGGGTTGGGTGCGTGGTGCAGGTAGGCATGTCGCGACAGTGTTGTCGATACTGCAATTGGAGCAAAGTGCTCTTTCACACCCCAGTACACGGGATTGCTTCTCTTTCAAGGTGGAAATGCCTTTGGCTCACCAACCGAGTTGTCGTCGCGACCTTCATGCCCAGGTCCGATTGATTGCATCTAGAGCGGCCATAGTACGCATCGAGAGCTGGCAAGGTGACCCTCACACCGGATGATGGCAGCCCTTGTCGCATGCTGCATCTGGTCGCCCGAAAAAGTTTGCATGGCGAATCCCGTTCGTCATTCAGAGCACTGGCTTGGTTGTCATGCAGCCACGGACCCGAGCATCGATGCTGACAGCCGTCATTGGTGGGCGCAATGCCGTCGCTGTGTGATGGGTGATGATAAGCTGCTGCTGGTATTGGTCCTATGCAGATCGTCCACGGCCAATCACTGTGCGCGTCTAGACGCCCAATCACCACCTCCCGGCTCGCCCGCCCTGGTCGCGCCAAGCTGCCCGTCGTCGAGCCCTAGGACCTGGCATGCCTGGAAGCTTCCCTTTGCTGCTATTTCCGACACCCTTGCTAGTCCTGGTCCTGCTGATGTTTACCAGGCCCGTCGGCGAGCGGGCTGTTCAATCCCTGGTCAAGATCCCACCCCTCACCTCACGTTGCTTAACCGCCCAGCTTGCAGTAGACTGCACTAATGCTGACCTCATTTGCAAATCTCCTGCCCGTTTGCGGGTTCTTGTATCCCCAGAAAAATGGTTGGGTGGTACCGTTATGTCTTGGCTGGGTGTGTACAGCAGTAGCTCGTCAGTGAATGGACCAAAGAGATACCAGATCTATTCCACCGCGATTGGAACTTCCTAGCCTGGCCATTAGCATCAATCCAGCTATGGCTGGGAGGCTGGCTGTACCTGTGCCGACTTGGGATATGCTGTTACTACCGGGCCTCTGGTCAGCGGCCAGTGGCCTCCGGCCCTGACCATATAATAGAGCTTCCATCCCCCTTCTGCTGTTTGGTTTCCTCTCTTTCTTTCCTCGGCAAGCATTCAACCACACAAAGCTAGTTTCTTGTTTCTTCTCTTTCCCCGTTTCTCTTTCTCTTTGCGCTTGATCGAGCTGCGCTCATCTTGCATCATAATATTCTAATTTTTACCAACCAAGAAAATCCAAATTCACCACAAGCAGTTGCCGGTCAACTAAACCCCCTAATCATTCCGAAGACCCCTAATAGAAACTAGAAACTAGCTTTCCTTGCTCAAGCGAGTCCTTTGAAAATAATTAAGCGACAAAATTCGCGATAACAACAGTAATAATCAAAAATGGCGACCATCCAGCTGTCTTTCTCGCTTCGCGTTTCTTCCGGCGTCAAGTCCGTCCACCTACTAGGTTCATGGGACAACTATGTTGGTCAGATCCCCCTTTCCAAGGACAAGTCATCTTCCAAATCTGGATCATGGAAAGGTACCTTCCGATTCCAGGGTAACCTCGCTCCTGGCCAACGATACTGGTACTACTACATCATTGACGGCTACCATGTCTCGCACAACCCCAGTGAGGCTTCAACTGTTGAGCCCACCACTGGCCGGGAACTGAACATCCTTGACGTTCCCAAGGACAAGTCCAGCAAATCATCGTCCAAGTCTTCTCACAGCTCCAGCAAGAGCTCCTCGCGACACCACTCCTCATCTTCCTCGTCCCGCGAGAAGCACAGATCTTCATCAAAGCGCGCCTCTCTATCCGTTGATATTCCCAAGGGCCGCCCACTATCTGTCTCGCAAATCGTAGCTCCCAAGCCTGTCTCGCCTCACGCCACACGTAACATCCTTGATGCGGACTACTACGACCAAGAGCAGATGGACGAGCTGACAGCCCGCTTTGGAAGCGCCGACCTCGACGAAGACGACTACATCACCGACTTCAGCACCTCTCCCGTGTCTTCGTCGGGCTCGACCTTCTCGTCCCGCTCGGGCAGCTCTTCACCATCATCTTCACTCTCAGGCTACAGCACTCCCGCCTCGGACTGCAGCAGCTGCACTTGCGAACGCTACGGTATCACGCGCAAGGGTGACCGTGTCAAGATCGACTGTGGTGGCTCTCGCTGCGGCTACAGTGAAGACGACAGCTCGTGCGAGAGCTCCGGCGACGAGGAAGAATACGTATCACGCTCCTCGCGCCGCAACGGCATGGTCGTTCGCTCGTGAATGAAGCCCCAATAGGAGGAGACGAGTTAAAATCCATCGAGGAAAGACTTAATGATAATTATGCACCAATTTTGGGAGAAAGGGAAACACATTTCCTGCAGCAGCCGGAAAATGTCGACGACGACAGCAATTGACTGCTTGGCCGTTCGCTCTTTTTGTTACGAAAGAGGGGGATTCTTTTTCTAGGTCTCCCCCCATCGTCCTGTTGTTCCATTGCGATCTGCGCAGTTTGGTATCGACACAGGTCCAGTGATCGGAATCCCCACGAAGACGCAAGCCGGCCTTGTCGTCTTTGCGGCCCCGACCTGCCAAATCAGACAAACCATGACCTGTCGTGCCACAACTTCGCGCGTTCCACCCACCTGGGTCGATGCTGCGACCCCACGGTCGGACAACGAAACCCCGTTCCCGTTCCAACGCAGCGGTTTAGCAATGTCTTCAAAGGACATATGTCTTGCCTTGCCTTGCCTTGCTATCAGTGTGCAAGAGGAAGCGCGGATCGTCCGTGCCGCGTGCTCGTTTCGTATGTTTTGACAAACTGCTGTCTCGAGTACCCTCGGTCTTTGGAGTGCCCTACTTTATTGTACATATATGATTTTTGGGCCTCAAACCGAGTCAAACCCCGGCTGCCCCGGCAAATGGGAGAGAAGATACCACCAGTTCGAGCGCATTCCGCTCCTGGTGATGTCTTACGAATCAAATCAACATGTGAACTCGGATTCTATAATCCGGACCAGTCACATACTTCTACTCGATAGTCTTGCGTGTTCCGCAGACTATCTTGTTGTCAAGAAAGGATGGAGGGTTCAAACGACACACGGGATGGATGCGCAAAAACACGAACAATGAACAGGGGAAACCCATCAACACAAACTCGAAACGAGAAGAAAAAAAGAGGGAAAATACAGAAAAGCTAGCATCTTGATGTGTCGTTTGCTTTCACTTAGCCTAATTAGATAAACTACCGTAGAGATGACGCTTGAGTCTATACGTAATGAATGAGAAAAAATATCAAAACCTCGGTTTCATGACCCTTCTTCCTTGCCTCTAGTCGTACATACCTACCCAAGTAGTCACTCAACATATATTGGTAGCGAGATATGTAGGTAAGTATGAGCATTACGAGCAAGCGCGTGAGCTATGTAGAAGGGGGTTGGTAAGGTTGTGGATCCCTCAGTGCTTTACCCGAACTTTGGGAGCTTGGCCTGCTTGGAAGGTTGGTTTCTGCCTAGTATGCGCAGGCGCTCATGCATGCATACATGGGTGCTTACTCGTGTGCGTGCGGGGTTGAGCGAGTTTCTTTACCTACCTACTGGGCGGGTGTGAAGCAGTATGAACTGTGAGAGGGAGAGGCAAACGTGAGAGGCGCTGCCTTCACTGCAAACTTGCAGTCCCCTCCTCCTAGGTAAACATTAGGTATCTAATAGAACAGAGGTGCCTCGAAAGCCTCTGGATAATCTAGCGGAAAACGTTTACCACTGTCACTCATCATTGCATTTGTTAGACACGAGAAGTCGCTGAGTCTTGTTCAAATTGAGCAAGAGCTGAAAACCAAGCTCAACAGTCACGATTTTAGATGGGTACTTAGATAGCATCTCACCTGAAATTACATCACATCAAAGATAAGAGGATGAGACTGAATCAATATCAGAATCAGGTGTGTGGAGCGAGTATGCTGTGTAGGTATGTAGGGAGTTAAACAGGCAAGGATCAGTCAAAGTCAAACCTCAGTGGAACATCACGAGTGGAAAGTCATCAAAACTGGTGGCAGCATCATTCATGATCGTATTGCTATAGGAAAACCATAGCAACCCTCCGCACCTTCTTTTTCCTTCAACATTGGGCCATGGTATTCGTGTATCCGAACCATCCCATATCCTTCAACATGTTAAAACAAATAGACCGCACCCCAAAGCGATTCCATCCCCATGCCCGGAGCTTTGGGAGTCTGGATAGTCAGGACTTCTCTCTCAAACGCCAAACGCCATCTTCATTATGGTTTTCGCCCAACTAAGGGCTGTTTTCAGTCCTTTGCTGCCCAAACGCCGACTTGTGCTCGTTGATAGTAATATAATACAGTAGAATGAGAGTGCAGTGTTCACGGTCGGGGCGACATGTATACATGGAGAATAGCTGATTATAGCTCTCTGTAGTCGCTGGGCCGAACCCTGCGCTGTCGATTTTGGTGTCGTCCGGGATTCACCGGCTTGCGAAAGTAGGCCTCATCATCATCGTTGGGTGTTGTGAAGTTGGTCCTCGAATGTTGTTGGTGGTGATTGGTGCTGTTCAGATTGTTGTTGGCAAAGCCGTTTCCGCCGCCGTTCATATTCATAAAACCCATATTACCCATTCCGCCACCATTCATGCCGAAATTGCCACCGAACATGCCATTCATCATGGCTGGGTTAAAAGCGCCGTTCATACCCATCATGGGGTTCATCATTGGAGGCATGCCCATCATACCCATGTTCATATTGGGTTGGCCGAATCCATTCATGTTCATAGGGAATGGCATCATATTGGCCATCCCCATACCATTCATCCCAGGCATCATATTTTGCATATCTTTGGCTTCTTGAGCACGCTGCATGACTTTCGGGGCTTTAGGGGCTTTCGGGACCTTAGGGTTCTCCATTAATTCATCTGCAGGCCGTTTCTTGTTTGTAGGATCCACCGGGTTGGATACATCACGAGGCTCAGCAGAGGAGCTAGGCGTGGCCGAGGACCTCGATAGTTTCGGTGAGGAGGTTTTTACTTTAGCAGTTGTTGGTGCAGGTGAGCTCGGCTTCTCCGGAGCCTCGGGCAACTCCGTCTTGACGGGGTTTGGTGGCACTGCTTCCTTCCTCTCTGAAGGTGACTGTGACTTTGTCTCCACCGGCAGACTAGGCGATCGTTCTTTGACCTTAATGGTCTCTCTTTCCTTGAGAAACGCCTGGATATTTGCAGACGCTTCGTCATCAGACTTCAGATCATCAATGAGCACTCCATCAGTCTGACACCCTGGACAGACGAAATCGCTCTCGATAAGGGCATTAGTTATGCATTCATTGCAATATGTCTTCTCACAACATGGTGTCTTCATTGGATCTATGAACATCCTGTTGTCGATGGAGCACAGCAATCCCTTCTCTTCAAGCTCCTTATCCTCAGCAGAGGCCGCTTTCTGTGCCGCTGCCGATGACTTAGTCTTTGCTTGGAATTGCTCCCAGCTTGCTTTGTCAGGTTCCGCAATCACAAATTCACCATCTGCGTTAACCATAAGACCAGAGGGGGGCTTCACTTCCTCGCCATCGGCGCCCGTTTGCTGCAGAGCTGACTTGTCCACAGTCTTGAGGAACGACCGAGGAATGCCTGTGGTACGTTTGACCCGGGGTCGGTTGTCAAACTCAGGATTGTCGTTCGTTGGACATAACTGTATCCAGTGTCCCTTTTGTCCGCAGCGATAGCAAATGTAGCCGTTGGGAGGCTCATGATCAGGAACATTGGCCTGTTTCTTGGCACCTGGTTTATATACGGCGGTTTTACTATATTGGTGGTTAGTGCAAGGAAACAAGAACACCTGATCGCGCACTTACTGTGACATTTCTTCTTGTTGAGCAGTCCATTGATCGGACTCTGCCTGAAACATGGCCAACATCTTCTCTTCCTCTGTCATCGCTGTGCTCGTCTGCGCCAAGCCCGTTGTGGCCGGCTTGGTCACTTTAGATGGGGCTTCTTTCCGACTCGAGTTTTTGGCGTTGGAAGGCATTTTGCCTGACACATAGCGAGCCGCGCGGCCAGCGCCAGGTTTCTGGGGGGGGAGGCGGCGAGCCACGACCGTCGTGGATCGCGCAATAATGGAAGTATCATCATCGTACTCTGGAAGACTGTTAGGACACGGTTGTGGGTATAGTTGGGGCGGTCTTACCTTCACTGCCGTCGTCGGTATAAATAGCAAGATCAAAGTCTGTGCCATCACCCAGACCGCTCTTAATGATTATGTCACGCTTCAGTTCAAACACTGAGATGCCGGTACCATCGAATTCGACCCTCGTAGGCTCCTTCTGTGACTTGAACTTGAAGAACACGGAGGAGGCCATGATGAATTATCGTGAGATTGCGATATTAAACTACTGTTGATCGTGTGGGTGGCAGAGAAGGCACCCTGATCCTCAAAGGGGGAGGAGCTAGAAGATGGGATAGCTAGAATGTTCAACTCGGACGATCAAATATGGTGGCACTTGTACAGGGTGAGTGAGTTTGCGAGCTAGTTAGTCTTGATTGTATTGTGGGGTGGTTCGTGAATGTGCGAATGAAGAGCCAAGTCCTGTGCGGTATTTGTTTTTGTTTTTTTAAGAGCGAGCTGGCAACATGAGGGGACGGGTATCAATTTCTGATTGTACTTCACGAACAATGACAGATCAAGCTCTCGAATAGAAGAGAAAGGAGGAATGTACAAAGCCTCGGATGGTCACTCCCACCAAGTCAGCTCGATCAAACGAGAGAAGAAAAAGGCAAAAGTCCCCCAATACCAAGCCACAACAACAACATGCACGAGAGTCGAGTATCGCAAGAATCTCGTCTTCTACTTAGACCAAGACCGCCCACCGTACCCTTTGGATACTATCACGTCAAGATGCTGGAGCACAATGGCGATGCGTTGGCCGAGGCGATGATCGATGCTTGGTTGTAACTGGGGGCGGAGGTGCGAGGACGTGGAGATACGTCTTGACACGAATGCAGCTGTCAATCGTGATCAGGTCGATCGAGTGGAAGCGCAGTATGCCTGGAAAGAGCGCGCACTACCCCGGGAGCAGTGACATAGAAGGTGTGGAGGTGGCACAACGCGGAACGCAACGATGCAACAAGGCGACAATCGATGGAACGAAATGTCGAGGATGAGGTTGAATTGATGTTGGGAGAGAGTTGGAGATGGGAGAGTGAGAAGGGAGAGGAAAGGTGGCTAGGGGTGATAACGAAGAGCGAGACAGCCTAGGCTACCAGCACAGGCAGGCCCTAGGAGGCTTAGTCAGAGATGGGGACGCGCTACCCAGCCGGCCAGGACCCGAAGGAGCCCATCACGTGACCGAAAGCTTGTTGTCCAGAAGCTTCCCCACTCTCTTGCCCTGTCGACCCCGCCTGAGCAGCTGGCAAAGCCTGGCTGTACTGTATCAGGCCACAAAGAGGAAGGTACCAAGCACTGGGCACTGGGCAGTAGCTGTTTAGGTACAAGATGGAATCGATCTAGGTAGGGTACTTATATATGAAATATCGTCAAGGGTAGAGAGCTATCTACAAGTATTCTATATTTCCATGTTCACCTTTGCTGGTACTTGCTACTTGTTTTCAAAATACATCCTTTGGCAACGCCGGCCTTCGCAAGTAAAGCAACACCCCCCACCCCCAATTTCAATGAGAATCCTAATTAAGATGCACCAAAATAATGACCATTAAAGATATCGTCTTCTGCAACTAGGGCTCAGGTGTCCCGTGTGTTTCTGCCCTCGAGCTCTCGTCCTGCAGGTTCCTGCCCCCCTTGCGCCCAGTTCGCATGTCTCGTCTTGATGTACAACAGCAGCCCAGCCCAGCATGTATTGTGAATGCCAACATGGTTAGCCCGGCCGCTGTCCACTCGAAAGCCAGCATCTTCGTGCCGACCGAGGCGCTCACGCCGAGGTCAGGCTGGGAATTCAGTGCAGCTTGGAATACATACGAGATAGCCGTCCCCAGGCCAGCCGCAACGATCAGCACCACGGAAGAAATGCCGGATATGATGCCAGCCGGAAGGCTCCACCACCTCGAGTAAAGCACGACGACCGAACTGACGAGCAGAATCGCATTCAAGAGGATTCCACCCAAGAAGAACCCGAACATGACTCGTGACGCAATGCGGAGGATGTTCAGGATGTCGTTGACCTCGGATGGGAGCGCAATCGAGGCGCCCGACAGAAGCTCGCTGAGGAGGATCTTGACTGGGTTGAACCAGAAGGATGCATCTGGTTTGGTGCAATGGGTGATTCCCCTTTCGTCAATGTCAGCGAATGGTCATGTTCCATGAGCTTAGGTATGCCACGGTCCAAACACATACTCATATTGATAGCCCTCGCAGAAGTTCCACAAGCCTACTTGGTAAAAGTCGTGCAATCCCAGCGTCCGCGCAATCGAGTTTTGTAGGGACAGCGAGGTCGGAGCTGACTTAACAAGGACGTTTGTGAGGTCGAGTTTGAAGAAGTACATGTCTCCTAAGATCGCGTTGTTCCTTGTGTTCCCAATCTCGACCTACAACAGCATTTGCGGTCAGTTCAACAGCCCACACATTGGGCAGGTGCCGCAACTTACCAAGATCAGGAAAATTATAGATACGAGGTACAAGAAGATCAATACGAAGATAGCATTGCGCCGTGTTGTAGTCCCTTTCTTGAGGATGGCTCTGTCCCCAGCATTCGAGGTGCCGCCGCTCTCCTTCTCTGCTTCTGTATCGTTAGGCGCATCTTGACGTTTGCGAAAGCGAGGTAGAGCCATGCTGTGGATAGAACTGATCGGTCTCTCGTTCTGAACACACCAGTGCCGAGAAGAGACGTTCGAGTTGACTTTGGCAACCTGTGTTTGCAGGTGTCGAGACAGCCGACTTCCCTTCGTGGCAGCTACTCGATTTTGTGATGCCGCTCAGTCACTGCTCCTACCTTCGACGTAGGTCTTGGGAGGAAACGAATGTGGGTTGCAGATGAGCTAACGTTGTTGGACGATTCAAGGTCTACCTAGGTAATCGCTGATCTGCAAGGTAGCTGAGGTTGATGACATGAGGTAGGTACCTAGAGTGGACTAATACCCTAATTGCAAGCAGGTATCATCGAGGTACACGAAACTTTTCCTTTTTCCTAGTAGAAGTATCGAAGCCGTATGCATGGACTCTGACGTGGGCCAACGGGGCAAGGCGGAGAAACCCTCGAGTGTTGTCTTCCTGGGAACGACGGCGGCGCCGACCATCGTCATTCCATGTAGCGGATCATCAACCACTCACTCCCCGGCATCTAGGCAGAAGTTTAACAGTCAAAGCTAATTTAGGTTTGCACTCATGCAGCAGCCCCGCCAAACTTCGTACCTGTGGGCAGGTATAAACGCGACCCTTACCTGCATCCTACTGTACTGTACAATCCTATCCTTGTACCTACCTACTCAGTAGTAGGTATAAAGCGCGAATTCCCCAGCGTCGACAGGTGAAGAACGGGCAATGACAAGCTCGACAAGTACCTCCCCAATCAGAGAGATCTGGTCGATCTCAGTACTCCGTATCCTGAACAGCAATCCTCGCATCGGATAGCATTATCGGTCTTGGCTTGCCTGGCGAGCTGGCACGGTCAGCATAAGAGTCAGTACTGCTCGAGTGGTAAAGTACTGGCCAAACGCCCTCGCTGGTGTGGCTGGCTAGTTGAAACGTACCAAGCAACTCAATCTGAGCACTGCCGCCCTCGCCGGCCAAACACGAACAGGTCTTTTGAGCAACCACATGCGCACAGGGGTCCTGCAGGGATCCAAGGGGCTCGAAGGGGCTCTGCATAGGGGTAGATCGGAGCCCGGCAATGGCTGAACTGTCCCCGCCGAGCCCGCAGCCGTCGACGACCCACTGCAAAACCACTAGTGCTGGGCTTCTGGCTGCGGATTGACGTAAGTGGAAGCTGATCGTTGGTTCGCTGACGCGTTGTCGACCGACCCGTTGTTGTATGCAGTGACGATCTGCTAGTCATGGGCGGAGAACGGACAGAAGATGGCCCAGCAACCTGGCACCGGGAAAGCGAGCTTGGGCTGGGCGAGCCAATGCTTGCTTCTCTACACAATCATTAGGCGGAGGAGGGTTAGGCACCGAATTTTGCTGTCCATTATCTCCCCCCCCAAATGATTGCACCAGTCGACTCGTCCGCCAAGTGGCATGACTACGAGTAGACATGACTGCCATTCGTGCCCCAATAGTCGAGATGGAAAGCCCAACGGCGGCGGGCCCGGCTGGGATATGGAGTTGCCCGTGACATATTTATCTCCGTTGCAAGGTACTTGTACCAAGGTAAGGTAGGGGTCCGGCACCAGACAGATTCTTCATGCTACTAAGGTAGCTTAGCCCAGGCATCCAAGGCATCCATGATGTACTCAAGTATGTACGCATAAGTAGTGTCTACATAGTAGCCTGACCCTGGAGTACCCGGGCTGTACCCGGCTGGCAGTATGATTCCGTGCCCTAGGCTATGCGTACATTTCCACCATATCTCCTACCTCTCGCTGTGGTGCTGCAGTTCTCAAGTTGGCGTTGAGCTGCATGGCGAGCCATACCCATACCCATAGCCTGCATTTCCCTACATAATATCATAAAATAAGAGTCAAAAAGAGGTGACTTTTATCGCGACTGTTCGCCTTCTCTCAACTCGATGGCTCTTCGTCGGGGGGCATGGCGGCTCCTCGCCAGCGCCAGCGTCATCACCGGCGTACTCGCTCTAGATAGCATTAGCGATGACAGAACAACGCAGATCGACTCGACCCTGACCCTCAGCGAGCTCGCTACGCCTACCGGTCTCTATCAGACATTCACGTCCCAGATCACACAAGCGACGGATGGCCTTGCCACTCTGTCCGATGGCAGGGGCTCTACATTTGCCGACAATGCCACCATGACCGCGAAAGCAACCTCCAGTACTTCGGTCACGATCCTGACTGGCGCAGGCAAGACGACAGCAACATTGGACGGCAACGCCACAACAACCTTCGCCCCGGCACCTGGTCCGACCAATACTCGAGCTTGCAACAACTACGTGGAATTTTGTACCCGTAAATACAGCAACATCACCGAGGTTGCCTGCCACAACTCACCATTCATCACGCCGAACAACATTGCCGCAAACCAACAATACGATGTGAAACAGCAGTTGGACGACGGTGTTCGCTTTTTGCAGGCGCAGATCCAGTGGCCGAGTAACGCGACGGAGCCTCACTTTTGTCACACAAGATGTGACATTCTTGATGCCGGTCCAATAACCGACTGGCTGACAGACGTCAAGGACTGGGTAGCACAGCACCCCTTCGATGTAGTCACCATCTTGCTAGGTAATGGAAATTAGTAAGTCAGCTTCCTTGCTTCTTCAGCCCAAGAAGCTAAGCAGTCTCGTCTAACTGGTATCAGCTCGGTGCCTTCACTCTATGTTCCACACATCGAGAAGTCTGGCATCACCAAATATGTTTATACACCTCCGTATCAGCCGATGAACCTCACTAGCTGGCCCACTCTGACCGAGATGATTCTCGGTGGTGAGAGAGTCGTCATGTTCATGGACTACATGGCCAATCAGACGGCGTATCCATGGCTTCTCGACCAGTTCTCCCAGGTGTGGGAATCGCCTTTTGACCCAGTCAACAAAAGTTTCCCCTGTGATGTCCAAAGACCGCCTGGGTTATCTGCACGTGATGCGAACAACCGCCTGAGTCTGATCAATCATAATCTTAACATCGAACTGAGCGCGCTAGGCAACGCACTGCTTGTGCCGGCTCGCACCGAGCTCAACATCACGAACAATGCCACAGGAGTCGGAAGTCTTGGGCTTTCAGCCGAGAAATGCCTCGCGCAATGGGGCCGCCCACCTAACTTTCTGAACGTGGACTACTACAACGCCGGCGGCTCTCCAGGTTCGGTTTTCGAAGTCGCTGCCAAGATGAACAATGTAACTTACACCCGGCCATGCTGTGGTGTTCCAGTTAACTCTGGTACAACGACACTAGACACCTCTGGGTTATACATAAGACATACCATGGCAGCATTGGCTCTACTTTGGTTGTTAGCATAGTCGTTGAGTTTGTTCAGGATGAATGTGCAGCCAGAACAGCCGCCAGGGCTCAATCAACTTATAAATATCACCACAATTTAGCATTGTAGGGAGTATTATTGAAGACATGGAATAAAAAATTATAAGTTTGGAAATTGACCATACTATTATAGTGCCACCAAAGCTTGGGGCTCTACGTGGAACACTCTTATCTGTCAGGCACCAACGGGAGTTGCAGCTCTATCCTGCTTCTGCCCGGCTTCTGTCCGGCGAAGAACAGGTGTGGATTGCACGGAGCAGGTACTTCACACACTTACTTAAGCGCCTGCATCGAACCATGATGTTTTCCGGCTGCGCATCAATGAATGAATATGTCGCGTTACTTGAATGCCTTTGTTTTACTCAATCTTGACACCTCTAATATTCGGAGCATCGTCGCCACGACGTTGCCTTGAGAGAGAGCAGCGAGGTGGAATGGTGCTAACGCGTTTGGAGTCGCGACATCAGCACTAACAACTAGGTTTCCCACATCAACTGCGAAGCTAGCCACAGTCATGAAACTCCTAGCAGTGCTACATAGCAATCTGCCGACCGATTCAAAGCAACTATGAACAGGGTGGTATTAGCAGTATTCGTGTTTCTCTCTAATCTAGAAGCATATTTACTTTGGCCACTTTACAATATTACAATATCGAACACTCATGAGTACGATAGCCTCTGCTGACCAATCGTGGTACTGCGCAATCAAGCTTTTGAGTGCCGTTGTAATTGTTTCAAGACTGGTGATCTTCTTGGTTGTTGAATGATGTTTTAAAAAATATGTACAGTATCGCGGTTTCAATAACATGTTAGTCGATCTGTGTTAGACAATATTAACATATTGGCTACTGACATCCATTGGCTGCCAATTCAGCGCCAACGTATGTACTTAAATCACGGCTTGACAGTCGATAAAAACAGCAATGACCTACTGATACAGTATATACTTATATATGCAATTAGAAAAGGCGTACCTAGCTCGGATTTTACTTGATTAAGTCCCAATACGACTAAGGCTAAGTTGTAATAATATATCGGCGAGGCGCTGATGGAAAATTGGTGATCGTATCCCCAAACACAATAAGTACTACTGCCGCCAACTGCCTTAAACTGCCAAGAATTGCTGCTCATGGCGCCTGAGATGGAATACAGAAGTTGTCATGTGAAGCTCTAAGTCATATATCAGTATATACAGGCGGTTTGAAAGTTATCTAGAGAGAGTTCATCTCCTTTGTTGTACACTGCGCTTTAGCTTCGATCAAATCCACGGACACATATAGCACTAGGATCTACGGGGTAGTGGGTCTAAGAATACGATCACTTATTTCCATCAGCGCCTCATCCCAGCTGGAATGGCGCTTTGAGGAATAGTACGGCCGGATTAATAGTTAAGCCATGTTCTCAATGCGGCTGCCCCTATTTTAATCTCGCACGGATGTCTTACAGGGATTTTTGGCAAGGATCACCATGCTACCTCGTATTCAGAAGTCGCCGCAGCAACGCATACAATTATTATTAGTTTATGTCTTCCCCTTTATTTAGTCTGTGTCTTTCCCGCCCAATTGTGCTCACTCACCTCTTCCTTCTTCTTCTACACCACCCTTCCTCCTAACCAGCGTCTCTCGTTTCTTGGCTGCTCTTTATATCCTGTCCTCTACAGTTATTATACCTAATACCTAATACACTCAGAATCATCAAGATGCGTTCCTTCGCTCTCCTCGCTGCCCCCCTGCTCGCTGGTGCTGCACTGGCAAAGGATGACAACCTTCACACCACGGTAGGTCTGACGCGATCCCTCCAGCATTTCAATTTTTTGCTACGGTAACTAACGCCGTGCCATAACAGACCCTTACCATAGGATACAGCAACAGTGCTGGTGAAGCAGTCACCACCGTCACCACCTACACCTACGAATACTCCAACCCCGCCACAACTCTGTTGACACAGACCAACTCCGACGGAATCATCACCGGTCTGCCAAGCGAGGGCCTCCCTGCCGAAACATCGCAGCCCGCCGTTGTGACGTCGCAACCTGCTGTGGTCACATCCATCCCAGCCGTTGCCACCATCCCAGCTGGCCTCCCCATCGGTACCACCACCATTGCGCAAGGAAACTCGTCCTTCGTCATCAGCGTTGGCTCGTCCACCACCGTTGTCCTCACCTCTACATCCACCACAAGCGACAAGGCATCTGGCACTGGCAAATCAAACCCCACTGACGGATCCGACCCGTCTTCCACATCCGATGGTAGCAACGGTAGCGAGCCCAGTGAGACACCTGGTGCCGCTGCTGGTGTTGTTCCGGCCTCGTTCGGCCTTGTGTCCTTCTTCGCTCTGGTCGCTGCCATGCTCTAAGTTCCGTTGAATATATACCCTGAGCAATTCACTTTGCTGAAAATGGATACGTGTATTGAGAGACGACGACTACGTGGTCATTACTATATGTTTTAATCTACCCAGCCATATACTGAGCGATTTACAGTTGGGCTTATCAGTACCTCGACTTACGAGCAGTCTAGTGTTACTATAATTCAAATCAATTCACATGCTCGTATTACGATGGTATCAGATGTTCATAACAATATGTGTAGTAAACCTGAGACTGAAAGTGACCGGTTTTTCAATTTTGGAGGCCAAAACCTCTTGATCTTGTTGTCTCCTTGCCCCTATTTCAATATATGTATGCAATATATAGTATCACCTGACTGTCAGCAGTACTCCTATATAGATGCGATTTGAATTGTGCTAAATCCGCTGAATGATGTGCCAATAATTCTGCTGTCACAGTTATTTTGATCTGTTTGTCAACGGGGCAGGTACAACCGCGTGTTGCATGCAACCTTACGTACTTCAAACCTCAAGTCGTCGCAAGCTCATGATGCCTTTCATGCAAAAGTATGGCCAGGGTCCAAACCTTCCAAGGTTATACCTGCTAAGGCACATAACACACAACTAGAAGCATCTTACGTACCAGATTGACTTCATGCCCTCTAGGAAACATTACCAATTGTCAGTTTCGGTATGCCAACGCGGCACTACCATAGCATGGTATCCCAAGAAATCCATCTCTACTATGCAGTGCTAGACCCGTGCCTCGATGATCACCTCTCTCTCTCTCTCTCTCTCTCTCTCTCTCTCCCTCCCTCCGCTCCTTCTCTCCTCTGCGCTTTATCCCCTCTTCTCTCCTTCTCCCCCCTATGACTGTTTCATTCTATGTTCTAATGTCAGCGAGCAGTTGGCTATCATTGTCAAGTAACCATGAATTAAAGCACCTACTGTGCAATAAACCTGGAGATTCAAGGTCGTGAAATAGAATTTCCTGTTCGACTTGCTTCTCCCACGCTAGCGCTTCGATGCAACAATAAACTTTACGATAGTCGTTAGTATGTGTAGCGAAAATATCAGCATCTAGGTAAAGGAAATAAGGGCGGTTCGGGCAAGGTTGTAGGACAGTCCTTACTATGATATCGAAGTCATCTGGACTGAGTAGAAGCTTCAAATACCAAAGCACAACCCAGACAGCTCTGTCATCAGCGCTACCGCCGACTCAAGTTACTTGCTCAACTAGGATTACTCGGGTCAGAATTATGACCAGAATGGCTGAGCTTCTCGACGAATCATGAGGGCTATCGTTGCAGCCTCGCTATTACCATAGGCACTGTCCTCTAAACCACTATAACAACCTATGATACCGTGCCTGGCTCTCTAGTTGATATGAGGCTAGAGAGATTGACTGGCTTACGCACAGCTCTGGATTTGTAGCGTCAAGTATTTCTAGATCGTCTGCCGAAGTTCTGCCCTCTTTTAAACCATTTCGCAACCACTTTAGCCTTTAGCACAAGGTAGCTAGCCAGATGTTATCGTATGTGCATAGGTATGTTTCCATGGTTGTCAGCTGGTGTATTCCCACTTTACTGGCATACATAGTTCACATCATGTCGGACTAAACAGTCTACTGTGCTCAGATACCGAGCCTTCCAAAGCGAAGCTTGTAATAGCACTAGGTGAATGTGCATAGTCCTTGTCACATTACCATATGTCACAAAAAGGCACCAAGTCGAATCAGTGATAGCAGAGCATCAAGACATGTGCTCTCACTACTTTGTACCAGGCCCCCAGGTTGCACAGACATACGTGTAACAACATTACGGTGGCCGTGTGACTTCATTACTCTATTTTCCCCAAGGTCAAGGGTAGTAAAGGACGGTCAACATACATTTTGCAATATGGTGTGGCCAGGCCGTGTGAACGATGTGTGAACAATGAGGGAATATTGGTAGACTGAGGCGAAGCAAAAGACTTGTTTAAGCATACCTGCGATCTACTAGTAATTGGTAGATTGATCGAGGCCAAGCGTGCATACAAGGCAGCAATCGGAAATCCAGACTCGCCTGTGCTAACCACTATTGGATCATCGCTCTCCGAGTTGAAATATGTATCCAGAGTCTCTCCACAAAAACCAAACATGTTGACTTTGACTTCCGGATTTGGATGCCAAGACACCCAAGCACGAATCACAACCTCACACAATTGTTCAGGGTTGCTTGCCCACACCATCATCATCACATGGACAGAACACACAGGTGTGGCTAAGTACCTAAACTATGCCAGGCAGCTGTTTAAAGAATCAAGATAGAAATCCGATCAGAGGAGGGATGCAGCCTTAGCTTTGAGGATTCTGTTGAGACTCTGTACTTACAAACGCGTGCGATTGTATAGCTCCTTTAGGCTGACATGTTCCATCCGCTTATTAGTAGTTACTGATCATAATTATACCTTCTGTGCTTGTTAATCAAGCCCCCACAAGACTTCTCACCAATGCCCCTTTTGCAACACAGATCCAGGACAAAGAACCCCATTGCTACGCTAGAGTGATGCATGGCACGCCTAGTTGCATCATTAGGCCACACGGCCAAAGATGTAATTAAGCTGCTGCCTGCCTACCAACCCTACCTACATGTAGGCATGCTGCATAGCGAACATGTTACATTGGCCATGAGAGTTGAAGTAGCGCCGGAGACCGGCATCCAAGAACTGGAGTGCACACATGTAAGCTAACGTAAGGACAACTCGATAGGTGAATCCGGTGCCATAATACCCCGGACAAGATGAAGGCGGCGGTCTGCCAGGGGTGGCGGAGCCGAAGCTGAAAGAGCAAATGACGAAATCAAAAGCTTCGCAGGCTTAGCGGCGCATTCAGCCGCGCCGTAGCCAGGACTAGAACCTGGAGACCTGAGCTAGAATATCGCACTGCTCTTCCATGGAGTCTTAGCTCCGACGAGGAGGTGGGACGGACGACATCATGTCGAAAACCATCTATAAAAGCAACGCCACCCAGATCGGGTTGAACCTTTTGAAATAGCCTCATAAGCGCGATAGCAACTACTCGACCTTGAATCGTCCCGGCGCCACATCACAAAATGCTTCAGTCCGTCTTGATCTCTCTCGGCCTTGCCATCGGAGCCAGAGCCCAACTCCTCGTCCCTGACCTAACCGGTCCTCACAAAGTCGGGACGACTGTCCTCGAGCTCATCGACCATGCCCGACAGGATCCCTTCTCCCCGAAGTCCGAGCCGCGCGATCTCGTCGTCTCCCTATTCTACCCCACGACAAAGCACATTCACAACTGCACGCTCGCCCCCCAATTCCCCCCGATAACGGCAGCCACCCTCGACGCGCAGCTCAACGCCCCCGGGGTCGCAGAGACGGTCACCACGCGCGCCTGCGCCGGGAGCCCCCTGACGCGACCCGATCTACCCCTCGTGCTGCTCACGCCCGGGCTCGGGAACCCGCGCCTTTTCCACTCTGACACGGCCGCGGAGCTGGCGAGCTACGGCTACAACGTCGTGACCGTCGACCACCCGTACGAGCCGTTCATCGTCGAGTACCCGGACGGCCGGGCGGTGTCCTCGGAGGAATCTCCCAAGCAGGCCAACGCAACCCTGCAGCAGAACCTCGATGCCCGCGTCAAAGACCTGCGGTTCGTGCTCGACTCGCTGGCCGATTCATCAGTCACGTCTCAAATCCCGGGGCTGAAGCCGCATTCGTCATCGTCTGCGTACAAGACCCAGTGCGCGAAGACGGGGTTCAAGACGGACAAAGTGGGCGTCTTCGGACACTCCTTTGGCGGCGCGACGGCGCTGCAGCTGCTGAAGGACGACGCGCGCTTCGCAGTGGGCGCAAACCTCGACGGCGCGCTCTGGGGCGATGTCGTTCAGAAGGGGACCGATTCGCCCTTTCTGATATTCGGCCGCAGATTCGAGGACCAGTACCACAACAGGAAAGGCGACGAGACTTGGGCCGAGGCGTGGAAACACCTCGGAGGGTTCAAGCAGCAGTACAATGTCAATGGCACACAACACGCAGACTTCACCGATGTTCCCGTCCTTGCGGATCTGCTTCCGCCCGGGGCTCTGGGTGCGATTGGGCAGCAGTTGGGCAGCATCAAGGGATCCAGGATACTTGAGATCGAGACGGCATACCTCACAGCACTCTTTGATCGGTTTCTGAAAGGAAAGGGTGGGGAATTGTTGGATGGCAAGGGAGCAGAAAGGTTCCCAGAAGTCGCACTGTTTGAGTAGGACGCACGGCCGCAACGCAACACTCACGCTGTTGCAAATTCTCTCTTATAGACTGTAAACTAGGTGGGCTGCGGAACAGCGACGGAAGGTGAAATGCACTCTCGAAATCCCTTTTTTGGACATTGTAAAGACAATGATAGCATATAGCACTAATTAAGGCATTAGAACGTCGTTGGCAATTTCGGGTAGTCCGTTGCGAGGGCGCCCAGATCAGCAAAAATGGCCGCAGAGTCGCCCTCCCTCAACTTTTCCATCCTGTGAGTATCTTCGTCTTCCAGTTTCTCCAGCTCCTCTTCCGGCTTCTCCTTGCCTTCTTTCTCATCCTCTTTCTGAGGCTCCGTAGCACTCTCGATACCACTCGATTCGCCTATGAGCAAGAATTGCGTATTGACATAGTTGAGATGGTGCGGTTGCGTTGGAGCCCATCGACGGGATGCGAACTCATCTTGTACCCTGTGTAGCATAACTTAGCGTCCTATCAGCAGATGTCGGGCAGGTCCAACTCGACTCACTCCTTCGAATAAGCAGGGCCCTCGGGAAGAGCTACGTTCCGAGGAGCATCGTAAGCTGGGTTTCTCGTGCTGAGGATAAAGCTTCCTTTCTGCTTCAAGCCGAGCTCGGTCTGCACTTCGCCTAGTTCGGACGGCAGCGTGATCATGTATGCCAGATGACTCTCTCTTCCGGTCGTGGTGATAGCGTAGATTCCTTCAGCAGCTGGCGTAGCTGCATTCGTGTGCCTGGTGCCCATCGTCTTGGTCTCATACTCAGAAGAGGATAGGAACTCGTCCTTGAGCTCTTTCAATGACGCATCTTTCTTCTCGACAAAAGCGATCCATCGATCCTTGCCACTGCGTGGGAACACCTTCTTCGGCACTGCAATGAGTCGCAGATTGGCAGCATCCTCGATGGTACCCTCGCCGAGTTTGGCGCCTGGGTTGAGGGGGCGGAGAACCATGAAGCTTCGCTGTATTTCGTTGACGTTGCTGGGCTCGTCGATGCCCACGCGACCGCGGAAGAAGAAGTATATGACGCCCTTCTCGAGGATGCTAGAGGGGACTTCGTCTTCGCGTGCACCAGGTTCCTCGGCAGTGCCCGTCTCCTCCTCTGCGCTCTGTTCGCCATTGCCTCGAGTGTTGTCCTCTTCTTCTTTCTTGGCTCTTGGCTTTTCCTTTGGTTCACTGGCAATGGTAAGCTCCTATGTGAATCTCACAGTCGTATAGAGGCTTGCTCGCCTTGATATAGTCTCCTCGATGGTTTTCTGGGTTTTGCCGTCGTCCGTTTTCAGACGCTTCGAGTCTGGAGACGTCTTCTCTTGAATTCCATGCTTCGATCCAGCACCGCTGCCTTCGACACTCTCATCTGGGCCTTTCGCAGCGGCGTTGGTGTCGTCTGCTCTCGTTTCGGGCATTGTGTCTTGATACGTGAATGGTGTTTGATGCAATAAATAACAGGCAAGGTCTTGGTCGTAGGTATCACAATCACACAAATGGGTGATGATTGTGGTGGAGGACCGGTTGCACGAATAGAACACAGCAGACAGGCGAGGCAGGCGAGACAGGCGAGCTGATTACATACAGTCTGACCATATTTATCAAACTAAACACGCAATGCAGGTGTCATCGCGAAAGCCCAGCTCGACGCGCTTCATCAATCTGACGTCACGGTCTAAGGTAGCAAGCATGTAAGTGCTTGAGGTACCTAGGATGCTAGGTACCTTAGGTAGGGATTTGAGCTTCAGCTCCCTCCCGCGCACCTGCTCGCCTGCATCCACGGACTGCTGTCACGGACATGGGTAGCTGCAGCACTCAATAGGTGCCTGTTCCGGCTAAGGCAATCGCAGATCCAGCGCCCCAGCCCCCTGGAACCATCGGTGGGCTCTACCTAAGTACATTAGGTAAGTAAGTTCTCGGTCTAGCCATTAATGACTTTCGGAGATTGGTGAGGAACGCCATTATTCCCTTCCCTTTTCTTTTCGTGATACAATTGTCAATATCTAAGTACGTACCTAGGTATGTACTCTGGAATGTATCTATAATATCGTGTTGCGAGTCAATCAATTAATTCGCATCATGGCGTTTCTGACGTACAGGTATCTTTGTCTCACTCATATCGTGAAAGTTGAACCCCAACTATCGACAGCCATAGCCAGCACAGTCTGCAAGTCCGCAGTCGGGTCCGACGACTCCCAACCACTCGACCTCTGGTTGACCCATGATATCTCCCATTCCAGCAGCTCGGCAGTGAACGCCTCTTGGTCATACTCGTCCGCTGGCGTCGCTATCAGATACTCCACGAACCTCCGCCACCTCGGCAGATAGTAGGTCGCGACCAAGCCGCTCCACGACCGCGACGCGTAATCGGAGATCTCACCTGCCGGTCCCCACAGACTTACCTGGTTACGGGCCTGGTACTCGAGGAAGTCCGCGTTCGCTGCGTGGTCGGGGTCGCTTGCGTTGGCGGTGGCGCGGGCGGCCTTGATCCATGTCGATAATCTGAAGTTTTCGTTGGTCCCCAGGACTGCATCCAAGGTCAAGAGGAGAGCGGTCAGTTTCTTGCCCTGCGACCTGAGGCTACATTTGCGGAAAGGGTCATGCTCCGCTGCTGTGTACGTTGCGATCAACTGATTGTATAGTGGTGTGAATGCGTTGCTCAGGACTTGGCGCGTCCAGTCTACGAGATCATACTGATAGGCTGGGTTTAAGAACAATGCAGGCTTGTCCAAACCTGCTTGGTATAAGAAATTCCAGGCCATAGTCAAAACCTGAGGGTCGTAGTTGAGAACCGTAGGATGGTGCTCTGTCCGGTTCGTCAAACCTGCTGTGCTGGGGAGCAGCTCGAGGATTGATTTGGGAACGGCATCGGCAGTAAGGTTAGTATTGTTGTAGACAGTCGGTCTCAGCGTTTCCCAGGCTTCGTATACACCCTTGGGGAGTTGTCCGCTTGTCCCGTAACGAACGGTGACCCAATCGTGGAAATACATGTCGGTGTCGATGGGGGTATTGGACCAAGCCTGGTCGAGGAGAAGATCATACATGATCTCGTTACCTTCGAGGCCTTCTGGTGTAAGGCCAAACCCAACCAGGTTATCACTCGACCTGAGCGCCTCAATTGAGTTCTCTGTGATGTTCATGATCTGTCCGTAGAGCCCCTGGTTCCCACCGTAATCGTGCAATTGGCACCAGATCCAGGGTTTCCCGTAAAAGGAATCCGTCCTCTGCCACTGCGGGTTGGACTCGGAAAACAGATCCAAAATCAGCATGTCGGAATCGACCGTGACACCACCCAGAAACGACTTGATTCGCTCGTTCGTCCAGAACACCGCCTCGTCCGAGAACAGCCAGCCCTGCATGACCCATACAGCGCTTGGATCAGCCGCTTTAAGAGATTTCCAGGTGTTCTTGCTCACACTTTCGAGGTATTCTAGATCTCCAGAGGCAGGGTTGTTCTCGTTGAACTGGTCAAGGGTCCAGAGATTTGTGATGTTGCCGTAATATCCTTGTTGCTTGGAGATGAAGCGGATTTGGAGTTCTTCAAACAGCGGGTCGAACGGGTCCAGGAATGTGTCGTTAGTATACTTGACGGGGAAATCGTTCCAAGTCGAGCCATTTGACACGTTGGCCGAAGGAAAGACTCCAGTGATGGCCCTCGGAGTGTAGCCGGGAAACGCTGGTAGAATCGGCTTGATACCGAGCTCCACCATGCGCTTGACGATTTTCAGTTGCAATGTGAACTGATCCTCAATCCATGATTCGGGGATTGAGCCGCCCCAGGAACCCTGGATGTTTCCAAAGTGATTCCAGGCCAGAAAGGCCGGGCCGCTTAGAAAGTCGTCGAGATCAGAATCAGAGAAGCCCATTTCTCGGAAAACTTCGACATAAATCTTCTCAAACCCAATCCACGCAAGGGCAGTGTTGATCCCATGAAGCGCCATCCAGTCAAGTTGTTCCTCCCACTGCTCCCAGCTCCAGAACGCAAAGGTGTAAGAGGTCGTCACTTTAAAACGTATTAGATGAGACCACCTTTTCCGATAGTTGAATAGCAGACAACTCACCGGTATTTAGGTAGTACCGATAAGGCACAACACTCGAACCCCTGAGCGGGTTGTTCAGAACAGGGAGTTGCTCAGGAGCCTCATCTAATTGACTGCCAATATACCACCAGATATCGACGTGAGCCTCCCCTGACAAGTAGGCATGAAGACTAAGCATAATTTCTTAGTGACGTGCGCATCTCGAGAAAAGGATACAGCGGACATTGTGCTCACCCAGCAAACAGTCCTCCAACTGTGTTTCCCTGCACAAGGATCTTGCCATTGTGCCTACTCGATACCAGAAATGTGTCATTTACGCGCTCGGTATCGCCCCCCGTGCGCGTCTCGTTGGCTTCGAGTTGTTCAACAATTTCGAACTGGAAAGACTGAGCATGCTGAGGCAGGCGGCGCTGAACAAAGGATTCAACGCCCGCGGTTGATTCCGTGGTACGAAGGGCATTAACACCCGCCGCAAAGGTCCAGACAATCAGGTTCAAGACGCGCATTGTGTCCGATACTACGCTGCGAGCACGCTGCGACCAGATCAGCCCGAGTTTCTAGGCCACATTGACTTGACGAAATTTAACTGACTGATAAGTGGCAGCCTAGGTCGAAATCCAAGGTCAATCACCGATCGACACGAGCGAGAGATAAGGCATAGCGGTGAACTACCGTAACAAATCCGCATGCGGCAAGGGAACGTTACACTGTACGTCATAAACTGTGCCTTGCGTCGTGGACTCGTGGTGCTGGGCATCATGGATCTCATGAGATCAGAAGCTGAATTAGGTATAGGTAGGCGCGGCGCAATTGACATGCTTTAGCAGAACAGCCACTGCAACTGCAGTGCTTCGCGAATGCCTACCTACTGAGGGTGCGTTTGGTCTTATTGGTTGAGCATTCAAATGTACGAGCATGAAGCATTTCGGAATCAAATCACCATGATATTTCATACACACCGCGGACTTCGTGCCATGGAGACATGTATGATCATTTGCTTGGTTGTCATTGGAAGTGCCACTTATCATGACAGGGTAGCAGTAGCAGATACATCAGGGTGCGACAGAACCTGTATGGATATACCTATCCCAGTGTTCGAGCACGATACGGTGCGTTTTCTTTGCACAGCATTTCACCCCCATCTTGACGCGATTTAGTTAAAGACTCATTTAGGCCTTCTTCCGAATCGGAATCTCTTTAGTCAGTTCCTTGGTGAAAGGAAGAAAATCGCGCTGTCCGGGGATGTATTTGCGCAATACTTCTGGAACGATGATCCCGTCGGGCGTCTGATAGTTTTCTAGAATGCAGCAAAGGGTGCGCTCCGTAGCGCAAAGTGTCTGTCATAGAATTAGCGATGCGTTTCAATGGGGAAAAGGACAAGAAGCTCAATAAATGACGTACCGCGTTCAAAGCATGTGTGTACGTCTTCTTGGCGGAATCAGGTGCGCCCTTTTGCTTCTTGGGTCCGAAACGGATGCCTAATTCACGGGTCTGGTAATCGGTGCAGTTGGAGCATGAGACCAGCTCCTTGTAGTCTTTCTGGAAGGGGAAGATGGCCTCCAGGTCATATTTGGCGGCTGCGGCGTTGTTCAGAGCCGAAGATACAATGCCAACGACGCGATAAGGGAGTTCGAGTTTCTTGTAGAATTCCTCCGAGATGGCAATCATCTCGTCGTAGTGCTTCCAGCTATCCTCGGGGTTGCAGATGACGAATTGCTCGATCTTCTCGAACTGGTGTATCCTGAAAATACCCCAGGTGTCGTGGCCATGCTTACCAGCCTCCTTCCGGAAGCAGGTGCTGTACCCTGCATACTTTATTGGCAGGTCGCTGCCCTGGAGCCATTCGTCGGAATGCAGCGCCGAGAGCGGCTGCTCACTGGTGGCGATGAGGTACTTGGGTTCGGTGTCTTTCTCGGTGATCTTGTACAGCTCCTCGTCGAATTGAGACAGCTGGGCGGTCTTGGCCATGTAGGCCTGGTCCATGAAGAAAGGGGGCTGGTTGGGGGAGTAGCCCTTGCCGAAGAGGTATTCCAAGCCGAAGTTGATGAGAGCCTGGTTCAGGAACAGGCCCCAGCCGGTCAAGCAGTAGCCTCTGTGGCCGGCCAGCTTGGTTCCGCGCTCGGGGTCGTAGCCCTCGAGCCGGGCGAGGACTTGGTGATGGCTGAGCAGGTTCTCGTGGGTGGGGCGGGCCGTCTCGGGGCTCCAGGTGCGCAGGACGGCGTTGTCGTCTTCGGTGGTGCTCACGGGCACGGATTCGTGGACGTAGTTGCCGACGGTCCTGACCTTGGCCTCCAACTGCTCCAGCAGGTCAGCAGCGGCCTTGTCCTGCGCGGCCTTCCGCTGGGTGATCTCGTCCTTCTTGGCCAGCAGGTCGTCGATCGGCTCGCCCTTCTTTTTCCGTGGGGCGATCTCGGCCTGGACCGTCTTCATCTCGGCGGCTATCTGGGTGGCGGCATACTGGGTCGTCCTATGGGTTTCCCAGAGGCTGATGATCTCATCGACGATTTCCGTCGAGGCATTGCGCTTCTTCTGGCTCTGTCGGATCTTCTCCGGGTCCCCACCGCGCGAGGCGATGAAGTCGGTGATGTCAAGCATGTCGGAGGACGTCTACAGGCAGACTGTTTCTGGGGAGACAAGTCGGCAAACCACCTGGAAAGCACGATACTAAGATGCGAATCTGGCTCGTATGGGAGGAGAGTGAGTAAGATAGATATCTGGTGGGGGTAGGTAAGGATATGTATGCCCCACTACAACAAGCGTGTTGCGTTTGGAGGGGTGGAGGGGTGGAGGGGTAGGTACCTAGGTACTTGATTCTTACTTGCCTACGAGGACTGAGGTACAGGAGATGTCTACAAGGCACGAGGGGCACAGGCAGGACCAGAGACTTGCGCATAGGGCATCAGCCAACCACTACTACCTATGAGCCAACTAATTATGGCCATTTACTCTTAGATTTCGACTCAGTAAGTTACCCAATGCCGCCAGCATAGACCATTCAAGTTGGTTCCAATGTTCCCCCACGGACTTCAGCTGCAAACCGAATACACTGGGAATATGTACTTTTGAAAATACAAGAGCGTCGGAATTTTTGCCTGACCCCACTGCAGCTGAACAAGGTACTTCTTGCTGTACCTCCAGGCTATCTAGTACCGAGCACTAATTCAGGCTAAGGTCAATGACAACGGAACACTGAGGCGGAAAGATGCTGGTGGTTCAGATGGCAAACAACTACGATTGTAGGCGAGACAAGTGTTTAATTTTCTATTATACAAGTAGCTATTGGAAGTGGAGTATCCAACTTCAACTCAGGCTCCAGTAAGGAAGACGGTTGGTTCAACGGACTCTGATCTCTGATCCAAAGGCAATGAATGATTCGACATGTGTAACTCGCCGGTTACTAACCAATGTCCGTACAGACTCAAAAATCGATTGGCTCTACTCGATTATCGCAGGCCGCGTTTATCAATATCTCATTATTGCCCATTCTCGTCTTACTGACATCCAGATTATTATTAGATGAGAAATGAGAATCCAGTTGAAGTACTTACTCAACTAAATAAAAAAAAGCTAAAGCTTATAACCGTCTTGCCCATTATCCGCGATTCATGTACATGATGCTCGACTACGAATACCGACTTGGACTTGGATGTATATCTTATTGAGAAGAGGTGATCTATATCTAAAATCAAATATTGTGATAGTTTGTAATCGGTGCAGTGACTACCGCAGACTCCAAATTCGCTCGTACATCCCAATCATGTATTTCCGTACGTACAACTCATCTGATATGCTAAGCCTGCAGCGCCATCTCTTCTCGCGCAGCATGACTGCCACCGCGCCATGACTTCGTGTGATCTCTATCTTCATCAACCGCTCTCTCACCCCCGACGGGGCCCCAGCCGCCGCCTCCAGGGGTGTTGATGATGATTCTATCGCCCGGCTTCATGGGCGCGCTATTCTTTGCACCCATATTAATTCTACGCTCTTCATACTCGACGTCCTCCTGCGCGCTGCCGCCATCAGCCGCATGCTGTCCCTGAGTCGCGAGGTCCTTCTCCGGATTCGACTTCACCACCCGACGGACCCAGATATTCAACCCGCACGCGGCGTCCTCACCGCCCGCGAGCCCGTAGGGGTGGTACACGCGGCGCTCGCTGAGGATGGAGACCTGCACAGGGATGCGGAACTCGATGTCGCGCACCACGCCGTCGCCACCGCGGTGCTGCCCCTTGCCGCCCGAGCCCTTGCGGATCGAGAACTCGCGCAGGAGCACCGGGTAGCGGCGCTCGAAGACTTCTGAGTCCGTGATGCGCGTGTTGGTCATGTGCGTGTGCACGCCGCTCGTGCCCTCCCATGTCGGCCCCGCCCCCGAGCCGCCTGCGATGGTCTCGTAGTACCCGAACCCTTTCACCTCCATCTCCCCCGACAGGTTGCCGCCGAAGCCAAACGTCAGGTTGTTGCAGTCGCCCTGGCTGGCGGCGCACGCCTCGAAGGCCTTGAAGATGACGTCCGTCACGCGCTGGCTCGTCAGCACGTTGCCGCCCACTACGGCGGCGCCTGTCGAGGGCGAGAGGAGCGACTTGGGCGGGATCTTGACGTGGATTGGCTTCAGACAGCCCTGGTTCAGCGGGATGTCCTCGGATATCAGACACCGCAGGCAGTAGATGATGGCGCTGTAGGATACGGCCTCGGGCGCGTTGATGTTTCCGTAGACTTGCGGTCCAGTGCCCTCGAAATCGAAGATGGCTTCGCCCTTCTCGGGGTCTATCGTCACTCGAAGGCGTATCGGCGTGCCGTCATCCATGTAGTCCACTGACGACAGATCCTTTCCTTCAAATTTCTTGTATACATCTTTCAGAAGAGCTCTGACGCATTGTTCTGCGTTGTTTTGGATGTTCACCATGTAGAATTGGACCGTCTCCTCTCCATATTCCTGAATCAGGCTCTCAATCAGTGAGATACCCTTCTGATTCGCAGAGACCTGGGCCCTGAGATCGTTGATGTTGTCTGCAAGACATCGGGTACCGCTGCACCCTGGGTATTGCGCCGGATCCTTGTACAGCAGCTCTGTTATCCTCTCCTCGTTGAACTTGCCCTCGCTCACGATCTTCTCACTTTTGATCGCGGCGCCTTCTTGGAACAGTTCGCGTGAATGAGGCGGCATGCTACCCGCTGTGATGCCACCGATATCTGCGTGATGTGCTCGCGACGCGGCGTAGAACAGAATCTTCTCCCCCTTCTTGTCAAACGCCGGCATCAGGAGAGTGATGTCCGGTAAATGGGTACCACCATATGAGGGATGATTGGAGATGACAACATCTCCCTTCTTCAATTTGCCCTCCCACATCTTGGCCTGTGTTCTTACACAGGTTGACATCGACCCAAGATGAACAGGAAGATGCGGTGCGTTGGCGACTAGGCCTCCACTAGCATCAAAGATGGCGCATGAGAAATCCAGCCGCTCTTTCACGTTTGTGCTAACACTTGTCTTCTGAAGGGCTCTGCCCATCTGTTCAGCAATGGCCATGAAACGATGACCAAAGATGCTCAACATGATAGGATCAACCTCTCGCTCGGTAGTCACATGCTTCTGAGATCTAAGCACCTGTTAGTTTGTTCCTGGTTTGTAGATATCTTCAAGGATAACACATACACGTCTTTGCCGCCATTCGCTGCAAGGTTGATGATGACGTGCGTCTGGAGGATTAGAGCGGTGGCATTGGGTGTGACCACGATCGTCTGCGTTCCGTCGGCCAGAACCGCCGGGCCATTAATCTCATCACCGACAGCCAAGTCTTCCAGCTTGTAGATAGGGGTCTCCTTACGGCCTCCCTCGAAATACACTTGAGATTTGCCATATTGCTTGCCATCTCCAACAGCCTGGCGTTTGAGCTCCCTCAATTGCTGATCAACTGTCTTGTCCTGGTATCTGAAACTCTTGCCTATTCCTCTAATACGAACATCATCGACAATGATGTCGCGTTCGTCGAGTGTGAATCCAAATTCGTAACTGTGGTGTCTCACAAACGCCTTGCCGAATGCCAATTCATCGCCGTCAAAAGAGGTTTTAGAATCTTCCTCGCTAGGCTTGACGATCATGAGCGCAGACTCTGTTCCTCGGTAACGCATATTGAGATACTCCTCAAAAACAATCTCATCATCCTCGAAGCCCTGGTCTCGGAGTGTCTTTCTAGATTTCTCCTTGAGCTTTTCCAATTTTCCCTTTAATTCTTGCACGACTTGTCCATTGTCTTGCCAGACTTTGGATTCAGGCTCCTGTTGCTCGTCCACAACATCCGCCAAAGCCATACCGTACGCCGATAGTACGGATGAGTATCTGTGCACCAAGATTTGGTTGATTCCCAAAGCCTCCGCAATAGCTACGGCATGCTGACCCCCTGCTCCGCCGAAGGTCGCGAGACGGTGCTTGGACGAGTCGTGGCCTTTGGCCTCCGTGATAGATCGGATCGGTCGCGTCATAGCCTCATTCGCAATCGTCAAGAAACCGTACGCCACCTCGTCCAAGCTCATGTTCTTTCCAGTCTCTCTGTTTACTTGGTCTGTAAGTTCCTGGATGACCTTCTTGCTAGCCTCATAATCTAGCGCCTCGTTCTCTTTTTTCCCGAAAATCTTGGGGAAGAAATCGGGTAACAGACGACCGAGGAATAAGTTCGCGTCAGTCACTGCAGCCGGACCCCCTTTTCGGTAACAGGCTGGTCCCGGGTGGGCACCGACGGATTCAGGGCCGACAACGAAGAGCCCGTTTTTGAAGAAAAGCCGGCTTCCGCCTCCGGCAGCTACCGTGTTGATGTCGAGCTGCGGGGACTGGATAGTGACGCCAGCTGTTGTGGTCTCGAAAACGTGCTCGTAACGCCCTTCACCATACCGGGAGACGTCCGTGCTGGTACCGCCCATGTCGAAGCCGATAACGGGGACCTTGGTCTCATCGTCGTAGCTGGTGATGGCATAGCCCACCACGCCACCAGCTGGGCCAGACAAGATGGCTTTGAGACCGGTAAACTTCTCGACGTCGACTAACCCACCATCGCTCTGCATGAACTCGCATCGCGCGCCCCTTGTACCGTCCTCAGTTTGAACACTACGAGTACCCAGTCCACCGGCGAACCCCTTCTGGAAGCCAGCGATGTACTTCTTGATGGCTGGGGTAAGATAGGCATCGGCACATACACTCGTCGCGCGAGAGACGAGCTTAATCATGGGCATCAGCTCGTGACTGAGTGAGATGTGTTCGAAGCCGACGTCTTTAGCGATCGTACCAACCAAGGCTTCATGGTCAGGGAATGTGTAGCCATGCATTAAACAAACGGCTACACTTCGAATGCCCTTGTCGTACACCCTCTTCAGCTGGTCCCTGATCCTATCTTCCGTAGGCCGTTGAAGGATCCGGACGGCTTCACCAGACAGGCCCATGACTAGATCGTTCTGGCCCTCAGCCTTGGTAACGGTCCTTTCCGGGTCTTCCGCATAATCTTCAAGTGTCACTCGCTCGTCTATCTCAACAACCTCCTCGTATAAGACATCAGGCTTCTTTATAGCGAGGTCGAAGATCTTGGGCCGGCTCTGGTTGCCGATGGTAAGACAGTCCTGGAATCCTTTGGTGACCACCAAGGCTATCTTCTCGCCTTTGCGCTCCAGCAGTGCGTTGGTGGCGACGGTGGTGCCCATGCGTATGCTGTCGATATCAGATGTGTCCAAGGCCTCGCCACGCGGGATGTCCCGCTTCTGGAAGTGGCTCATGATGCGCCGTATTCCTTCGAGCGGCGCATCATCATAGTTGGCGGGATCCTCCGACAACAGCTTGATGACAATGTCCTTTCCGTTTAACGTGCCCACGCAGTCGGTGAATGTTCCGCCGCGATCTATGGCGATGCGAATCCCGCGATGTTGCTGGTCGGCAGAATCCATCGTGACGAATAGACTGCCCGACTTGATAACTGGATGAGTTGGAAAACCACTATCTATGAAGCATATTTCCTTTTTCTTTTTAGGTATGTGAGAGAAACCTAATCAGGTCCAAAGTCAATGGGCGTCAACCTCATAAGCTCAGCGAGGTATGAGCTAGGTACTAGGTACTAGGTACTACCTCTAGGCACTTGACTGCCCACCTGCATCTCCCAAGGTGCATTTACCGGGCATGATTACTAACCGATGGAGGTGGGACGCTGTCAACGACAATAAGTACCTACCTACTTACCCAGGTAGGTAGATTAGATGCTCGGTTGGTGAACCCGTCCCCCAGCTTGCTTACCAATGCGGTCGTTATTGGACCCCGCCATCTCCCAGCTGCCCCGCAGTGCTCCGATTCACACCCGACCATCAAGGGAGGGACCTATGATCATGTAGGATGGGGCGGACGGGCGACTATAGACTATACAAAGCATATATATATGATGGATCTACGGCAACCACTGAAGTCCGTCTCGATATTCATTGTGTATTCGTTACATAAACGTCTATCTAAGCTCATTCCAACGTATACTGCAATGCACGCGAACATATCCTTTTCTATATCTCATAAGCGGCTATATCTTGTATCAATGATCGTCTAAGGAGAAGCTCACTAATAGACAAAATCCGTGCGTTATTAACTCGACCAAATTATCGAATTGTACCCGAAGGCTGGTTGTATTATCTTTGTATGGTTTTAATCTCTATGCGAGAAATGTGCACGCGTCTGCGCGGCTTCTAGTAGTGTACATCAAAATCGTGATAGTTGCTCGTAATTACGTAAATATCTGTGGCTCGAAGGAGTCTCAATGCGTCACTACCCGTACTGCCTGTAAGATCAGACCGAAGAATAGCCCTCGAGCCACCTCCTCGATCTGAAGACAGTCGAAGACACGGCCCAGTGCCTCGTTAGTAGCCGACTGGCCCATGATGCCCATGAGTGCAGTAGGGACGCTGCTCTGGATGAAGAGCTTTCTTGCCTTTTCTCGGAGCTCTTCCTTCTCTGCGGCGGTAAGATCAGCTGGCCACGCTTTGCGTTCGTCCTCCGTGGGCAACGAGTTCTCCCGAAGTTTGCGTATATGCGTGGCTAGCCCATCATCGGATGTGTTGGCGTCGAGCAGCGAGTCCTGTATCAGCGATTGGATTGATATGAGAGAAGGGTTTCCCGGTCGTAGAAGGAAAGACTTTGCGGCCGTGAGCAATGTCCTCCTAATGTTCCATGCTGAGGACAAGGTGTAAAGCTCATTTATAACGGCAAACAAGAGTTCGATCGCTACTCGGGTCTCCTGCTCAGATAGCGGTACAAACTGTTTGACAGGTCGCTTGGTGTAACCATTCGTTTGCAACGGCCTCATCTGCTGATCTAGGGACGTACGGCTCGGGGAAGCGAACGTATTGCTAGATCTCGGATAGCCGTCAACACTAAGCCTCGCGCTTGTGGGGGAGCCATAATCATCAGTGATCTCGTTGGGTGGAGGCGGGAGTTTGAGATTACTGAGGCTGATCTCCGAGGGTGATCGTAGAGGCGAGCGAGCTGCAGCGGCACTGGAGGCTCGACTATGTACACGACTGCTGGCTGCACTTACAGATGGGTTCCGTTCCCATCTATCGGCCCTGGCAGGATGGAGATTACTGTCGAGGTCCATATCTGCCTGCGAGCTGTGTCGACGGTCCATCGGAGGGACCTTGCCAGGTTGTACAGAAACTATGGATGATCTCTGGCTGTCAAGGCTATCCCTTGGAATCACCGACCCATTCATCGCCGGCGAGGTCTCCATTCTCGGTAGCACAGGCAATGATACCGGTCGCGTGCTGCTTGAGTTACGGGAATTACCCTCTTGCGTGGCTTGGTGTTCCTGCACGGGCGCGTTCGCGGACCGCTTCGGGCCCAGCCCGATATTACCAAAGACTCCAGTCATCCCGCCCATGACCACTTTACCGCCATCCAGAGCCCCTTTGTTGGCATTTTGAATGACATCCATCATCCCTTTGCCCATAGATTCGAAGGAGAAACCGCGATTGAGGCCCATTTTGGGATCTTGCCCTTTGTCGAGAAAGCGCTTCATAGCCTCTGATTCGGCTAGTGACTTCTCGCCACAGGCAGTTCGCATGTATCTTTCTATCTCACCTCGCAGTGATGGCCGCGTGTGGAATTTCCAGCCTGGGAATTGTGAATGAGCCTCTAAGAATGCCGTTGCACCTGAGATATTTGCTATCCGTCGCAAACTCTCATGAAGACCTTCAAATTGCACATATGTTTTCATGACCATCCAACCAGAATGGTGTGAAGATGACGGCTCGATCTGCAGAAGATATTCCCACATTGGCTTATTCCGCAGTTTCCCGTTATCGGTGCCTACTTCATCATGGATAGTTATAGACGCATTGTGTATCGTAAGAGGGGGTGGCTTTGAATGTCCACTCTCTTCAGCTTCCTCATCCTTCGCCGGCGGGACTATCTGATCGAAACTTGTAAAACTTTGGTTCGGGGCTGCCTCTTGGCGGGTGACTGGTGGCGTGGGGAGGTTGGAAGTATCGGCAGGGGACACAGGGGACATTGGAGATTGAGACTGTTGGGGGGGCTCGGCCTCCTCAATTGGCAAGAACTGAGTCGCGGATTGAGAGCTTCTGGATGACGAATTTGACGCCTCTGGGGGGGAGTTATTCCGGCTACGGTTACTGCCCGAATTCTGCCGGCCATTGCTTTTTCTCAACGCGTCTTTGGGATTGAAAGTCTCGCTCGCGACTGGCTGTAATGTAGGCCCTGGCTTCTCGGCCTCGGCGATCATTTCATCAAGCCTCTTCTTCTCTTCAGAGGCCTTTTCCATCTCCTCGTCTGCTTTCGAAAGCTTTTTCTTATGGCTCATTTCTTTGCGACGTTGTCTGTCCAACTCATACGAATTGCGATTTCCTCTCGACAAGCCAATGTTGCCTACGTTCCCATCCACATCTCCGTAGGCTTTCTGATCCTGGATAGCCTCGTCGATAGCCTGGGAAAGGTCCGTCTCTCCTGACTCGAAGAGATAGACAATCCATGTATTGATCCACTCGGCCTTGGAGCAAGTTTGCAAAGTGCCTTCAAGAACAATATTCGAGAGGATCTCTCTCAAGAAAGCTCGAGCGGGATCACAGTCGTAGCTCGACTTTTCCAAGAAGCCCAAGAGATCCTCTGCCACCATCTTGAACTTGGCTGCCTGCTGTCGCTGGTTGAGGAGGTTGGACAAGGGGGCGTCATTGTGGGTAGCTAGATAGTTGTAAATGGTGTCGGCAGCGGTCATGTGGGAGTTTGCTGGGAGCTCCGCATAGGCGGCTGCCATCTCCGAGAAGAAGACAATGACGATGGAACAGGAGTGCGTGACAAAGTCGACAAAGGCATCAGCAGGTCGCTTTCGTCGCAGTCGGTTAGAGAGGTTCAGAATGAACTGCGTTAGGACTTTGCGACAAGCCAGAGGGAACGATTTCTCCGCGGGCACTATGGGGCTGTACCACCAGTCCACGTAGTCTCGAATCACTGCATCAACCAAACCGTACAGAGCATCCCGCGTTTCCGGCTGGAACTCGTCCAAGCCTTGGACGATGCTCAACGCGTGTTTCTCTTCGCCAAGCTCCGACTTCAAGCGCAGGTCACCGTGCTCGCCCGCTAGCAAGCGGTCTAAGAAAGCATGGCCCTGCTCTCCTCGCACGGCTCGTGCGACTTCAGGATGGCGCGACTCCCATGCGACGAATGATATTATACCGGCAAAGGCGCCGATCAACAGCAAGCCGATCCGTCCGAGGATGAGGTATGTAACAGCAGCGAGTGCCACGGCAATGGCGCCAAGCGTGCCGGGCGTGGCAGTCGAGAGAAACTGGAATACTCGAGTCGCGATCTCTTCCTCTTGACGGACAGCAGACTGGGCAGCAGACTGGGCAGCGCCTGTGGCCGGGGCGGTCAAGGGGTCCGATGCCTCCGCCGGCGCATGGCCAGAGCCCGGGGTGGTAGGGGTCGCAATCGCATTCATGGGGAAATAGCTCTCAGATCCGGCGAGAGAATCGCTCGGGGGTTCATGGTCGACGTGGATCATTAGGGCCAGGCCGGCTTGTTTTGTTGTAGGCACGGCTGAGTTAAAAAAGGCGAAAGGCGTGGTCGAGACGAGAGGTGGTTGGTGTCGCTCGGTGTGCGTACGAGTAGGTATAGACGTGTGATACTAGATTAAAAGGTTCCGGGTTGCATGACAACTGCTATGGATAAAACCGACATGCGTAAAACAGACATGTACAAGAACTAGAATCAAGACAGCTGCGGGCTGTACGGCGGCTGCCCACGAACAACGAACGAAGGAGTGTCGGTGTCGACCCGAAGGGGGAACTTGGAAGTAGAGGATGGCTCGTGATGATGGATGCTATGGCGTCTGTCGGATGTTGACAGAATTCACACGAAATCCAGGAATTGGGAATGGGGGAATTGGGAAATGGGGACAGCAGAGCCAATAGCCGGTGGTCTTGGAAGCAGGGTGATCCTCGCTACCTGTCGAGCCTGCTTCTTCAGAGTTAAACCATCTGGACCGGAGCGAGCAGAGCACGGCTGTTGGTCGACGGGTTCGTCTGTCTGCATCTGGAGGTAGGGTCAGGGCAGAATCGGGTAGGGGCCAAAACGCTGGCTGGCGCACGCGCGTCGTTCGAAACATTTCAGCCAACTTCCCCCTGAAACCGTCACCTAAGCCTCGGTTTTTAGCGGGGTTGGTTTCCGGAATGGGGAATGGGGGGTCGGGGGTGGGGGATGGAATTTGAGCTGTTTGCGCCAGTGAGACTGGCTACATGTAGGTAGACACTTACTTACTCGCCTACCTAGGCCCCCTACCTAAGTTGGTACCACCAAGTAGGTATAATCCTTTATTCTCATCATTCTAAGCCGGCATTGACACGTAATCGCGCATCTTGATCTTTGAATCAACCAAACCCAGAATATACCCACTCTCTATCATATATAGTGAACCTCCACTTGGTGTTAGTCACGGTCGACCTTGAAGCTCTATGTGAGCAATTATTCGTTGATAGATGCGAGATCCGGGGAGCGAGAAATTCAGGAACAGGCATGCATATGGATTACAGACATGCTTTATACTCGCCACTCACTCTGCCATTCGGTTCCACGATCCAGCTTCCTCATATGGATCCCATTAGCGAATAAGTGCATCATGGTTATACCGTTGATTATTAGGGATGTCACCCACCTAGAGGTGCATATGGCTCGTACTTCTTAGTCACATCTGGATATATACGAAGCTCCAGGTGCAAGTGCTTTAGAACAAGCCAAATGGTGATTATCCTCGCCTAGCCTACCACAAAGCCTCCTTTCAGCCTTTCAGGGTACTAGAGAAACTCAAGATCATTTGTAAAGCAGCACCCCCCTAGTATGTTATTGAGATACATGCTGCTCACTGTGACTGCGATGGCTAGAAACGTCTTCAGAGATTCAGGCTCGCTTTATGTATACCTAGTAAGCATTTGCCTTCGAGGTCTCCTCCGTATGGGTACTTTAGATTGGTGTTTTGCGATGCGAAGGACCAAAAACTGATTCAACATCTGTTGAAAGCATCGCGGGCAGTCCAGTGGCCGAGAATTGAGCTTTCTATCTATGCAGGCATACGATATCGGTTTATACCAACATTCGGCAATATGCAGCTGGTAATGCCCTTCTCGAGCTGGAGAATGGGTGGCAGTCAAGGTGGTTACTGACTTGATTTTATCACCAATCCTCTTCGACCACTTACCCGCATAAGATGTCTCGCTGGGCAGTTGGATCTATTGGGCTTGCATTGTTGCAACCACTTCAACATCTACTATGTAGGTAGAAGAACAGGCACATCGATGGGGCAAGATGCCAGGCATCTTGCGTACCTTAGCCCAAACTTACCCACACGAGCCACGCACTAGCTGCGCAAGGCGCTTTATCATCATCTCGATGCTGCTGTACGTGTGGAGCAAGGGGTGATGCTAAAAAAAAAACTGTACAATCAACATCATTGCTCATGTGGTATGGCAGCCAGAAGAAAAAATTGGATAGAAGAGGTTGATATTATAAGATTCGACTACTCTAACTAGGACATAGAAGATTTCGAGGTCGGTATAGACAAAGTTGTATTCTCATTAGGTCCCGCTCGCTAAAGAATGCCGTGTTCAAGAAGCCGTTACACTAACTCAAGCTATGGTAAAAAGCAGAACAATAAATAATAACTATACGCATCCTTTGGGATTAGCATTGTCTCTTGGCCTCTTCGATGTGGGGTTCTGTCAAAGCTACCTCGCTCCTTGGTACTCATATACTACATTGTAGTAGTTCATGATCTTTCCTGGTGTGGGAACCATTTCGACTACTCCGTAAGAGTATGTCTTGACGTGACGAAGCTAAGCTTATGTCGCACGCATGTGTCGTTCACGACGGCCGGGCCATGCGCAGAACATGCGATTCATCCAATACGGTGCTTTAATCCGAGCTGAGCTCCGCCTATAAGCAATTATTATTGACAAGGATATCGCCAGCAGGGATACTGCCTTGAAGTTCTACGCTGCCACAGCTCCAACCACACGAGCCACACACGGCTCAGCATATAGTGATTGGCACAGTGCATGATGTAAGTGTCCACCCTTTCCGCGATCTCGATCTGCAACCACTTCCGCAGCCCATATTTTCTACTAAAATCAGGTTTACCCCCGTCCCACTGCCCCAGAGGTGACGTTGAAGCAGACCGGTATGACACCACACTAAGAGCGGCCGGAGATGGATGGCGGAAAGTAGAAAGTGAGTAGGGTATGGGGAGTAGTACTGCATAATATGACTTTTGCATGGGTTGAACATACTTATATCACCCCCAAGGCTGGCCCACCTCCAGTCGAACAATTCCATTGTTTAATTTTAGTCTCGCACTATCATACCATTATACCTCACAGTTTTCGTAATTCAGGAAGCTGTTCGAATAAAGATCTTTTTGAAAGCCAGGAGCATCCAATTTACACACCACAATGTCGTCAAGCGAGCAAGAGCAGAATCAGTCAAGGGACTCGTCCCGGGCACCTGAGCCAGAGCAGCAGCAGGAGCAGCAGAGTGAGGAGCCCAAGGCCAAGCCCACACGCGAACAGTCCGCTGCCCCAACCGACGTCTCACAATCTCGATCACGCCCCGCGCGCCAGCGTCGCCGAAACCGCCGCAAGCAAGATTTCCAGCCAGACAGCGAGGCGGAGCAGGGTGGACAAATGGCCCGTCAACAGCCGCAGCAGATGATGCCACCGAATTCGCAGCAGCAGATGATGCCGCAGCAAATGCAGCAACAACAGATGCAGCAGCAGCAAGGTGGAGATGGTGGCAAGAGTGACACCCTGAAGCTCAGGCTGGACCTGAATCTCGAAGTCGAAGTCACGCTGAAGGCCCGTATCCACGGTGACCTGACCCTAGCTTTATTGTGAGTTAACCTGCTTTAGTGCACATCAGAACACTCGAGGCTGCCCTTCCAACTTACGCCTCCCCCAGCTTTCCATGAATTCTGTTTCTGAACGTCGTTTTCATAGACAATAATGAGTCATTTGTCACCGAAGTCTCGATAACAATTTAATTCCCCTGTCTCTGATACATATAATTCTATAGGGATGCATCTTAACAGGTCGACCAGGGATTCTTAAGGAGTACGATACGAAACGGCACACATGTTGGGGCGTTTCACACCTACGCAATTTTAATGATGGGGTTCTGCGTTCTTTATACGTTAATATACCAACATAAAAACTGTACTACCATGGCGGATATTGTTTTCTGCGGCAATAGTTTCATCAATGTCACCTACAGCGATTCAGTAACACAACGCGGTTATACTGTAATTGGAACAAACTCAAGAAATTTTTGAATATGTAAACTTTTTGCAATTGTCTCCGCGCATAACATGATGTTGTACAATCTGGTTCGGAACAACGCGAGCATTCTTATTCTTCAACCCAAGTGAACTCCTAATTTGCACCTTATTTGTCTGTTTGACTCGTTCTTCATTGTCGCGTTGGTTCATACGTTGTTGTTATTGTTTTCTCGGTCCGTCATTCGTTTCTTTTTTCTTTCTTTTGATCTAACTTGCTCTGCGCGGTCGGTCGTTTTCCGCACCCAGGCTTTTCAGCCGAGCATCCGCCTCGGCCATTTCACGTTGGTACTCGCTGACGTGCGCGTGCAGTTTCTCGCTGTTCTCAGCGGTATCCCGCTCATGTTGTTGATTTAGGACGCTGAGATGGGTATTCGCCTCGCCCATAGCCCGCGCGTGCTCTCGACCAAGTGTCGCCAGAGGCACGTTCGCCTCGGTCATGGCTACACGATGCTTTTCATTGGCCTCATCCTGCAGCGCGCCCAGATTTTCCATGACTTCGTAGAAAGAGGGATCCATTTGGAGTAAGGTCGGGATGCTTTGTGTCCGATGCTTGTCGCAGGACTGAATAAGCGGTGTTGGTTTTTGGGTTTGAGGCGATGCTGAGCAGCTAGCGCTCAAGTCGTTAACTTTGGCATAGGTAGGTTGCGAGGGTGAGTTAGATAGGAAGTTGATTCGAGCTGCAATAGCTGCCTACATGGTTGATGCAAGAGAAATGAGAATCATCTGACCTTTGCATGCTATAGCATCCGGGGTCAGATTATAGGCACGAAGGGTCCCAGCGACAGATTCGGAAATGGTACGATGACGTCATATTTCGAGGTTAAGGTTTGGCCATCCACTAGACGTGAACTTTGTCTACTTGAAGCAAACCTCAAAGTGCGGGCAAGCTTGTAAAAGTGTTCACAGACGATGAATATGAAAACTTGGGTTGTCTCCTCTATCAAAGTAGTCACGGAAACAGTGTTACCATGAGTTGCGAGGTTGGTCAATGAAAAGAATGGCGCATGTTTCCAACTTGACATGCTCGTTTTTGCTCAGAATAAGTCGCAGTTATATAGCGTTATGGTCAATTAGGTACTTGTGTAGAAAGGAGAAGGTTCTCAAATCGCATTGTAATTGTTTAAGAGCGTCTATAAGGTTATATTTCAGTCTACATACAGTACATCTACAGCACTGTTACTTGACTTGGCTCGAACGTGTGGGTGCATGGGCTACGGGAATTACTTAGTTCCGTGATCACGGTAAACCAAGGGCCAAGGTTGACTCATTGGCGCAAGGATTGATAGTATCGTGGACCTGCTCATGGTACTGATAGAGAACTATACCTACCTAGTACCTACTGCATGCTAATTCGAGCCGGTTCTATTCATACACACGCACGTGTTTAGACCCAGCACGATACCGTGACAGGCTTACCCAAATTAAAGCTTGTTTGTACCAGCCAATAGTGCGAGTAGATCTTAATAAGGTTCTCACTTGTAATAATTTGCGATACGATACAAGAGAATATACGGGGATTTCGTCGCATCGTTATCCATCCACAGTTGTAGGATTCAAATCAGTAATACACACCTCTCTGCCTGTATTGTGGTAGTACTTGATGGTCCAGTGAGGCAGTATCCTACTAAGCTAGATGCATGAGGGAAATCGTGGGTGATGCAAATAAGTAAGCACCGCCGAGCATGCCAGGCAGCGTTGTTGGTCCCGGTTGATTCATATGTAGAGGGATTGGATACCTGCATTCCGTCGCGGCGCATTAGTAAGCTTGCCGAGCACCGAGCGATACCAACACTGGACAGACGTTTTCGTCGCTGTTTTCATATGCATCATGATAGGCGTATGGCTGGGTCACTTACACCTGGGCAGTTGAACCTACTACCAAAACACCTGCCGCGACGGGATATCTCTTAAGGCATCTCCCACCTGCGCTTTCATTGATTGTACCTACCTATCCCTAAGTACATGTGTAGGTATTTGGGATGGCTTCCTGGAATTTAACGAGGCCAGTCGTGGTAACTCGCGGGGCCTCTCTTATGAGTACATATTTCGGGAGTACGGCACCATCCGAACCACCACAGGTCGTGCCCGTGTAAGTACACGTAGGTACGCCTCCTACCTACATGAGGTATGCTCTTGCTTTCATTCGCTGGGCTTACGTACCTTAGGTAGTTGATTAGGTACCTACCTACGTACCTATTTGTAGGTATGTGCAGTTACGAGTGAGATCTGCTACCTAAATCCGTGCTTGTTGAACAATATCAATTCGTCGCCCTCGACTCGACCCCGTCTGCACTCTTCCACTGCTGACCTGACCTTCTTCCTCTCCAACATCTTTTGCATCGATCGCTACCTACATTACCTACCTACCTACAGTAAGGCCACCTAGTACTACCCAAGGTAACCTAGCATCTCTCCAGTGCTGCACTTGGATGCCTTCTCGGCTTCTGCTCGGATTACGGCACTAATCTAATCATTCTGCAGCGCTCGGGACTTGCGGCAATTCCAATTGTTCTGGTGTTCTGGCGTCTCGTCAATTGCAGTTCCCTGTCTAGCGCTTCTAGCTCACCGCCAAGCCGAGACCCTTCAACAGATCCAGCGCCATCCGAGCCGTCTGTGGTGCCTGGCGAGCTGGACAGCCTGGAGCCCAACAAATTCGATCGCCAAACGACCCGAACACTGGGGCAAGCCCCAGCACTACCTACCTACTCTTCTCTCTTTCGCTCCCTACCGAGCACTACTAATCAATTTGGGGAGCCTTGGCATTGAACCCATCATTCCAAACCCTCGGGCCGTTCATCTCGACTACCAAGTCCCCAGGCGGATCCTACTAGGTACCTAGCCTCTAGGTCAAGCCCGGGCGGCGTGGGCGGCACTGGACCACTGTATCCATACCCCCAGTGAGCTCCACGTGTGCTGTAGGTCCCGTTGAGCCTATCCAGGCGAGCAGGCGAGCAGGTGAGCATGCATTCACATTACCCTATTTTGAAACTCGTTGTCATCTTGAGGGGTCAAATGCGCAGCTGGCGCAAGTTTTCGTTACGCGCCGTCTAAGCCGTCGTGCCCCCCCCCATGCCTGCTTGCCGTTTCCCGAATGGGACCATTCCTGTCAAATCATATGCCCTCCTCATTCTTCATCTGTTGCACATAGTCACTGGACTCGCCGTTGATGATGGGCGCGTCCAGTGAACTCGGCCAGGCCTTGCCGAGATTGTCACTGCACAGTGCCGTGTCCCATTTGCCTTCTTCAACACTTCCAACCCTTGTTCTATTTCTTGCAGCAGTTCCTTTTGCTTCTTCCTTTTATATATTGTCAACACAAACCACCCGCAGCCGACCTATGATGCAGTAAAAGAACCTCAAGGAAGACATTGCCAGACTCCTTAAGCAGCTTGTATCTACTCCCAGGCCGCCTCGCCTTACGCAAGAAAGCCCAGGGTGCTACGCCACCAACCTGAGCAATCTAAAACGATAGATATCAAGCATTAGTCTAACCACCAGACCTCACTGATCTACACTCTTTTTTATTTTGCACCCCAGGTCTTCTCGTACACCAATTTAAAATGGGATTCTTTTCTTTTGGCAAGTCTAAGAATAACCCAACTAGTGATCTGCCAGAAACCTACACCTTCTCGTCGGAAAGCTTGACCGCCACTACCATGTCGACAGCTTCGTATAGCAGCAGTGGCAGTCGTCCGACAAGTCGCCACTACAATACCGGGTTTCCGGACTCGTTTGCCGCCTGCACGACGTCCATGCGACACCCCGACGCCATTATCGATCCGAGCTTCGCTATTTCTGCCGAGCACATCGATCCTGAAAAGACACTTCAGCGCTCCCGAAAGTCACTGCTCCGGAAACACAGGCGAACCATCAGTCATGGAAAGATCACCGAGGACACCTTTGCTCGGGAATTTGCGGAAACCCTCGCACTAGGAGATGACGATGTAAACGGCGTGGTGGGCAATCAAGCCCAGGATGCCAGTGTGGCCATGTCACCGAAGCGGCCTGCAGAGACCGCAAGTCAGGCCAAGGATCACGAGACCACGCTGGGCTCATCCGCAGACTTCCGGGATATAGACAACGAGCAACACGACAATGATGAACGGCGGAGGAACCACATATTTCGGAAATTAATGAACAATAACTGAAACGGAAACTGGAAAATGAAAAAAAAAAAAAAAAGTGTCGGCTCCGGAATCAATATACAAAATTGCCCCGATCACGATTACGAAACATGACCGAGTTACTTATTCGTTTGTACATGGAGTTTTTTTTTGGGAACAATTTGGGTTTGGAGATACTCGGGTTTATGAAGCGATGGCGTTTTTCGATGGCAAGCCTGAAGATTGCTTCTGTGAGTGCACACGATGAAGCAGGATACCGGCAATGATCTGGGCATGGGATGGGTATCACTTATCTGTATGTTTGGTACGGGGGGTGAGCGGAACATGAGCCCATCACAAAATTCACCTAGCCTAGCACGGCTTAATACTTATTTTACATTTCTAGTCTGCCTCGCTGGCAACAGTATCAGACATGAATTTCTATAATTGATTGTGACCACTTCTAGTCCATTGTAGCCATAGTGGCTACGTACATTTGTATGGGAAATCATTCGTGTTAGATCATATGTTGTGCTTATTTTAATAGTAAACCACCATGATACACACTTATCCCCAGGCGTTTCAACCCGCTGACGGGCTGAATTCGAAACCCCTGCTGAGATAATTCATTCGCTTCAAACTAGGAACAGGCTTTTCCCCAGTACGCTCTCCCAGTTCTCTCCTTCAGCCCGAGAAAAGGCGCCGATGTCCTGTACATCTTCGGCCCCGAAGTTGCCGTACAGGTGCGGACAGCCTAGGACATCCCAGTTCGTAATGTCATGGAACTCTGGCTTGAAGCGCAGCTTGAGAATCCAAATGGATGTGGAGTCTTTGAAGAAGAGACCGGCTGTTATGGGGATCTGAGAAGTGTTATGAGACGTGAACTCGTCACAGATAGCGAGGGGAGGCTGGCCAGCTCTGGCAGTGTAGGTCGGTAGGCGTGACGGTGAGTAGATAATCATAAACCAACTCACTTGGGTCGCAATGCTTAAGTGCACGAATCCGTCCTTCTGATCAAGTTCCGAGAGCGGGTACTGTGCAGGAATCGGCGACGGAGGAGCCGTCGGGACGATCTTGTAGACAAATCTCGGGAGGGGAGATGGAGGGGCCATTGTAGTAGATGCCTTGGTGTTTGGATAGAATTGTTGAGCACTGAGCTAGAGAGGAGGATACTCGATTTATCGTGACTTTGCATTGAATCATTAAGCCAGCGGATTCGTAGTATTGCTTGTACAGCTTGCTAAGATTACCTACCTACCTACTTAGGGTAAGAAGGCTCTACTAGTTCTGCCTGTGAGGCTTTTTGAGGGGCCGACGAAGCTGACTAAATTCCGGATGCATATGTCAGTCACAGTCAGTCAATCGCAACAGCCTTGCTCTCAATATCCTGTCCCAGGATGCAAACTCATCTGCAGCGGAGATCTCGAGTATATTGTTGTCTGGTAATTGAACTCCACTTCCCCAGAGACCGGCATTCATCGAGCATTCACCATACCTTTATCTTTATCCATCCGTATGTGGAGGTCCGAGGTCCGGCTTGGCAATCTTGAACCGATAAGGCTTCGCCGGATTCACGTGCGCTAATAGTGTGTGTGCCATTGACCGTTCTCACAGAAGCGGAGCCTCAAAGCCTAGGTAGACGCAAAGGTACCTAGTCTTTGGACATTACCAATCCGCAAGCTTACCTGGTGTTCACAGCTCGGCGATAGTAGGGAAAGTGTTGACGGGCAAAAATATCTCAGATCTCATTTGATTGCCTCCATCCGAGCCATCGACTTTGATGAGTTAGGTCTCGGGTACGTAGTTAGTTATTCACCATTATCTATTTTTTTGCTATGGTTATTGGCAGGGCTTGTTGCGATCTGCGAAATGCGAAATGCGTTTCGTACAGTCGAAACAAACGAGGTACCTAGGTAGGTATTCTAGGATTGCCATGTGGTGGCAGCACTTTTTTGGCTTCAGTTGTCGAGCCCCTGCGCGGGCAGACGCGGGCAGACACGGGGAGGCAGCCTGGCCCGCCTGGCAGCCTAGAGAGCGGCAAAGCCTCAGCAATATGCTGACGTATCCGTGTGGCGCAGCCTTCGACCGAAGCGCATCGCCACTCCCTCGGGATTCGGTAGGTAGGGACCTAGGTAGGTAAATCTCCCTTGCAGCTGGATAAGATCTGTTCCATCCCGCATCATGGGTACGCGTGCACTCGCTCGCACAGCCACAATTTGATAGAGCAAGCTGTGACATAATGTGGCTGACGCAGTATAGGTCAGGTCGATTGTCTTCGGACTGTGGCTCTTCGACCGGGCGCTAATGCAAGCTTAAAATGAAGTGGCTTGACCACGACACATGATGTCATTTCAATACGAACGCAGTGTCTCATTCTTGCCGATTGCCGGCAATAGCTAGCAAGAACATGGGAAAAACTACCTTTCGGTAGGTACTGTCAACCTTTGCAATGTAGCACCTGTCGCACCTCCTACGCTCAATGGCCGTCCAGGCTTGAAGGTAGGTGTAGTGACTGTCTGCAGTGTAGGTAGGTAGGAGGTAGTTGAGCAAATCAGCCAGTCCATGCCCGATGGCCATGACATGCGCATGTCGTTTCGAGATATCAGTTACCTGCAACAAGCGTGTAGTAAGTAGTTAGCACAGTATATGGCGAAACACTCATGATGTCGAGGGCATTAAAGCGACACCAGCCTGGAGATTACAGTGAGAAATACTTTGTCTTGGGTAGGTAGTACCTGGGGGCCTGGCCACAGGCGTACCTCGCGAAGAAGCCGTCTCAGCCGTTGATTCGGCAGGGTAGGCGCAGGTGCTGCACATGATAGGCTGATGACGCAGTAGCAATGTGACGGGGCAGAAAAGAATAGCGCCAGATTGCCATCGTCATCGTTGTTCGACCCAAGGAACACACACAAGCGGCAGCCCAGCACGCCCAGCTCCGGCAGCCATTGGAACCAAGGAAATTTCCAAGGCACGCAGAAACCCAATCCCCTGCTGGCCCAAAGCAGCTTAACACGCCGACACCAGCAGACAAACCAGACAAACCTCGGACCGTTATATAAACATCCCACTATCCTACAATCCCACCACAGCTCTCTCCATTCCTTGTTTACCATATCGACCTCCAGCCCATAACAGTACAACACACTCTGTGCATCAAATCACAACCAGCTACGAACCAGAACTACCCTTTCGTCTACCACCAAGCAAATCACCACCACCATGCCTTTCACCGCCAGGTAAGTCTGCGCAAAGCACCTCGATCTCAACCATCGACGCGCTGCCCTTCTTCCCCTTCTTCCCCCCCCATCACTAACACTCGCTCGCCCGCAGCGACATCTGCAAGATCATTCTTGCTGTCATCCTCCCGCCTCTAGGTGTCTTCCTCGAGCGTGGCTGCGGTGCCGACTTCCTAATCAACATCCTCTTGACGGTTCTTGGGTACATCCCTGGTATCATTCATGCGCTGTATGTATTGCCCTCCTGCCCTCCTCGCCGACATAACCGATGGATGTGATCCGATGCGGGTCTCGCGAGCATCGCAAACCCATCATCGCCCCACAGGGTGCTTCCTGCCCAACCAACCCCCCCGGGGCCAGCCAAGCAATTTGCCCACGAGTCCCTGGCTAATACTGCTCCCTCCAGGTACATTATTCTGAAGTATTAATCACGACGTGGGAAAGAACGGAGAGCAGTGAAGATGGAGCCGGCGTTTTTTATTCCTCCCTCAAGCTGTGATTAAATTTATCTATTCGAATTGCGCTATACCCACACAATGCATTTCGTTAGACAACCAACACCACCATTTTACGATCATCACTCGTGCTCTCGGTCGGCAAACGCCATGGGAACATTGGCTCTAGCCTAGCGCTTGGCGAAACAGCGTTCACGCGGTAGACGGAACTCAACCCTCACATTACGCTCGGCATGCAGTGCAGCGAGGCTTGTGGCCCACAAGGGCATCGTCATCAGCCCCTGCGCCGTCTCCGTCGTTGCTGGCTTTGTTGTTCTCTTTCTGCCTAGACTAGCTTGGCAGCTGGGTTACTGAGAGTGCATGGTTAAAATGGCATCACCATAGGAATATTTTCCCCTTGTATGTTCGGGTTGGGTTTAGCATAATAGTGTTTCGTTCAGGCGTCTTGCGCTTGGCGTTCACACCCTAAACTTAATGATCAATGAACTTCGATACCCAATATCTACCTACCTACCATCTGGCCTTGCAATTATGTGACTATGTGACTGTTATGCGGCAACCTTATGCGGACAAGATATTCATTGAAGGGATGGAATTACATAACCCACCTAGGCGGTATGTGGTCCAATTGAACAGCATATGAACTGTTAGCGAGACTCAATCTTCATGTACAACGCTGAACTGGATGGTGAACCATTGCGTGGAGTGGAGGGTAAAGATTTACAACAGTTGGGTCTATGATGATCTAGCTAGTTTGGAGATACACTGGGGAGGATAGCACAGAGGAACGGTCAAAGGCATGTTGAGAATGTTTTCATTATGCTCGTCCGACCCTAAATGATAATACCTGGAGAATGAAAGAATGAGTAAGATGGCACTGGCACCGATAATTAAATTGCGTTTGTTTCCACTCACATCGTTTTTACCCGGAGAGACAGTAGCATCTTCAGATACACGTACTGCCCCCGCGCCTTCTACATACGCTATTGTCACGTCGCCCATGACCTTTCTAGCTACCTCGCCCACGGTGCTGTTCTTCTTGACCAGGACGCAGTCGCGAAAAGCAACCTTGGAATCCGAGCCCGAGCTGAAGCTCGTTGTGTTCCGTACGGGGAACACAGGCACCAGGCCGAGTATCTCGGCGGCTTTAGACAGAACCTGGACAACACCAGTCGAGCCGTATCTGAACAGGATCATGTCTCTGAACTCCTCGATCGTGGCCTTGTTCTTCTCATCGAGCTCCTTCAGCCCGCCGCCATCCGGGTCGCCGTCCGCGATCAGGTCTTCCCGGGTGTCGACGAACTCGGTCCCCTCGGTGTACCTTATGTAGCCCTGTTTGGCCATCTTGCGCAGGAAGAGCTCCGCCTTGGCGGAGCAGGGCACGACGAGGTTGGGGTCTTGCTGCTTGGTGATCTTGATGAGGTTTGTGTAGGCGTCGGCGTCGTCGATCTTGTTGAGGGCGATGACGGTGGGGAACTTCTCGTCGGTGAAGGCGGCAACGACGCGGTCGACAGTGTCCTCGGACCAGGCCTCGAGCGGCTCCTTGAGGGCCAGCTTGTCGAGGGTGCGGGCGACGACGGTGGAGGTGGAGCCGTAGCCGGAGAACTGGGCCTGCAGGGTGTCGACGGCGGTGGCCTTGACGGCGACGTGGCGGCGCTTGATGCTGCCCCAGCGCTCCCACAGGTTGCCCTTGATCCAGGCAACAATCTCGCCACGCAGCCAGGCGATGTCCTGCGACGGGTCGTAGCCGCGGGTGTTTTCGCCCTCGGCGTTGGTGCGACCGCTCGCGTCGACGACATGCACGAGGGCATCAGCATGGCGAAGATCGTCGAGGAACTTGTTACCCAGGCCCTTGCCTTGATGCGCGCCGGGGACGAGCCCGGCGACGTCGAGCAGCTCGATGGGGACGGAGCGGCGCCCTTCAACGCACGACCCGTAGTTGGGCCGACACCTGTCCTGCGCATCGAAGCGCGCGCAGGCGCATTCTATCTGGAGGTAGCCGATGGCGCGCTGGGGATCGATCGTGGTGAATCTTTTTGGTGTTCATAGCGGCCAGGTTAGACGACAGGACACGACATGAACACAGAGAAGTGCAGGGACGGGTGCAGTCGGAAGAGGGTATGGGCGGCGTACGGGTAGTTTCCTGTTGCGCGGGCATCAGATCAGCGTCGTTGTTCTGCTCGGCGCGGCTGGCTGGCGGGAGGTCGCAAACCCACCAACTTTGGACGTGGCATCGGTCAGGCTGTTCAGGGTCGTGCTCTTGCCCGCCGACGGCTTGCCGACGAGGCCGATGAGGGGATCGCGAGGCATGGGGTGCGGGTGCGGGTGCGGGTACAGATACAAGAGGCCGAGGGGGGAGGGGAGAAGTGGAAGAGGAGAGGTGAGAGGTTGTCGCGGGATTGATTGATGGCGGGGCACCTTGCAATCGCGGAAGCTGGAGGAGGTGCCTGTAGAGGTACCTAGCTAGCTGGAGGTACCTAAAGGGCACCTGCTTGCTGGAGCTTCGGCGCGGGGTAGAGATCTCTAAGACGTGGTTTTGCGGCTCCTAGCGCATCTGCCGCGCAACCTTGAGCCGCTTTCCAGGCACCAGGTCGATTGGGGCCAGCAGCTTGCAGGTAGGTGGTACCTACCCAATAGGTAGTACCCTACCTCTAGGGAATCTGAAAATAGCCTTGCGGTAAATCATCGCATCCCTGGATATCATCGTCCTCCCATCCTACCCAACTCGCCAAGGTAGATATTGCGAAACCTATTGCGAAACCTGGAAAAGACTCCGTGTGAAGTAAATCGTGGGTTTGGACTCGCTGTGTTACGTGTATACTGAAATTTAATGGGCTTTTCGATACCTACTCAATTGGAAATCACTTACACAAATTCCATCATTCCACCATTCCACAATCCGGGTGGTGGCTAGATACCTCACACCCCTCGAATTAACGAAATCCCGGCCAACATGCGCAGAGGCCACTTTCCATTATCCAATTTCCCGGCATGGTGTATCCTGAATAATGTCACGTTGGACGGCGTCGGTGTTGCAGATGTCGACGGTAGAGGCTTGGGTCTGGTTGCCGAAGACGACGTCGATAACGAAAATGACGACCTACCCTCCTTGCTTACCATTCCGAAAGAGCTGGTTCTCTCGGCCTCGGCTATTGAGAGCTATGCCAAAGAAAATAAAGATTTCCGCCAGCTTCTTGACGTAGCCGGCCACCAGGTGAGGGCCTTGCTTCGCTCCTATGGCCAAGTAAGTACACATACATGCTAACACGATCTTCGTCTGCCAGTCGCACAGAGGAGATGTCCTCTTGTTCCTTCTGACACAGCTGGTCATGTCCTCGCCTGACTACACCGGCGGTGTGGGGGCGAGCACGGCTTGGACTCAATACTTCAAACTGCTTCCTTCGCAGGTGCCTGTCCCTACCCTGGTGTGTAATATATTTATTTCTTGGACTTCTTTGCCCCCCTTCTGCCATGTTCTGGAGGCGCGACATGCCTTGCAAAGGCTCCATCAACTCCTTGAATTCCCTCGAGCATTCGCAGCATAGCACGATTCCTCACTCTTCATATGAAAATTACTAACCCTAGTGCATGCAAGTGGTCCGAATCAGAGCTTTCTCTCCTCAGAGGCACATCACTCGAGGTAAGCTCTTCGTCGCAGAAGCATTCTTCATCTTTAACAAGTTCTTAGCCTGCGGTATCTGCAAAACTGGGTGCTTTGGAACGGGAATTTACTCGTATCCGAGAAGTGACAAAGAACCTTCCAAGATGGAACGAGCTGCTCGAAGTCGACGAAGCAGTCGGCTTGAACGACTGGATATTGCTAGACGCCCTCTACCGATCTCGGTCGCTTGCTTTGCCAAAGTCAGGAGAGTCAATGGTACCCTGTCTTGATTTAGTGAACCATTCGAACCCAGCAACAGCCTACTTCGAGGAAACCCCGGGAGATGACGTGGTACTCATTGCTTTCAAAGGGACAAAAGTGTCCAAGCAGAGTGAATTAACCATCAATTACGGTCATGATAAATCAGCCGCCGAGATGATGTTCAGTTATGGCTTTATCGATCCCGCATCGACTGCTAAAAGTATTGTCCTGCCAGTAGAGTCTATGGACGATGATCCACTCGCAAAGGCCAAACTCCACGTCTTTGGATCTGCGCCTACTCTGAAGATCACTGACAGCGACACTGGCATCCCCCAATGGAATGCGCCGTTTGTGGATTTGATGTGTTTGAACCACGAAGATGGCCTCAACTTCAGGGTCTTGCAGGATGCAGACGGATCGCAGTATCTCAGGATGTTCTGGCAGGATTCCGACGTTACGGAAGAAGCTGAGAATATGGGAAACATCATCAAGGGTCATGGCTTGTGCCAGGTATTCCGCCTCCGCGTCGTCGCTGTCGTCCACGGGATGGTCCAGCAACAGCTGGAAGCTTTGACAACCTACGACGAGGGAAGCGTATCCAACGAAAGTGGGACGCCTCATACACTCGGTGCAATATCGCGCCTCAGAAGAGTTGAAAGAGATCTCTTGGAAAGGTTGTCTGAGAATATTGGGAAGGAGGTGAGTACATGCGCGCTTCCTGCTCTGTCGCCCTTGTGCAAACACTCGATCTATGCATCCTATATCTTCGTCACCTTCAACAGATCGTTCCACAATCATAACACAACTAGAGTTAGTATCCATCAAGGTAGCCATAACTAATTCGTTTGCAGAAGGACCAGCTGCTCGAGGATGGATCCGTGACAGCGTACCTTGCCGCAATGAATGGGCCCCAGCAGGGTGACATTGATGACGATGATTTCGCATAGCATGCAGCCAAATGGTACCTAACTAGCTTGAGTCGCCTCCTTACTCCATATGCGCATAACGAGAACTGAGGACTGATTAGGCAAGCCGCATTATTGCACGCAACCCACTGCTACGTCCAAATCACTTGAACACCAAAGAAACAATACCATGGCCTGTAATCTGTTGTTGCTATAGATTGTGGCTTTCAATTGTTAAAATCATTATCTCATTCCTTGGGTATGCTGCCACTCTCTTATCTCTCTTCCTTGCAGATCCGTTTCTGTCGCACCCAGGCGTGATTCTCGCAAGCTTTGCATGCGTTGTCAACCCAATGTGTAGCAGCTGCCATTGAATCACAGTGTATATGACCAATGCAAAATCATATGCGAAATTCAATCTTGCGTGAGAGGCTCCAACAGACGATGATGATTGTCTATCCAGTTACCGCGCTCTTCCTTAATATCGAGGCATACATGTATAGTTGATACATTTGATAACCCCCACTGCTGCGGCTCCCTATGTCTTGTCAACCTGCCTCTTTATCCGGCAAGTGATTCAACCGGCATCTTCGCTAGCGAGCCACGCGACTCGGGATACCCCGTGGAGACTTCGGGTCCCCTCGTAAATCTGCTCGCTACTACTCGTATACCTAGTGCTTAGATCTCCTTCATATACATAGTAGTGCCAACAGTAGGTGTGAGTGGGCGATTTCACTTGACTTGTCATCCCAACGCAGTTCCACACTGGACGTCAAAATATCTACCATTCATACATATAGTACACTCATTTAGGTAGATCCAGGTAAACAGGTTTGCAGAGTAGATTAGATTGAAACCTTGGAAAGCCCATGAAATGATTATCTCAATAACCGTTCTCTGCCGATCAGAATGGGGTAACGGGCGGCGGCGCTGCAGAATTGTATTGTCTTGGTCTTGCATTAGCCTGGTCATAGTCATTGTCTTGTATGTGACAATAGTAAAAAGGGATGGTCTCCCACATCTCATTCAGAATTCCTCGAGCATCGTAATACATCGCGAGACCTGAACTACCTCCCTAGATGTGTCGATCCGCCCACCGCCTCGTGGGCTCAGCGAAGTCGGTCTGAGGCCGATGAATCAGATGAAGACCATTCACCCGAATGCGGTAATGAATCACTCTCGTGCTGTTGGATAGTTGCGTGTCCGCGGAGTAGCGTGAACTAGGAAAGTGTTGCATGAACCGGCCAATGCCTTTCGTTAGCCATACCGCATACGTGATCGAAATAGTGAAGGCGCGCCAAAACCAGCCCAAGGGGGAGGCCCACACACATCCATGGACTCTTCTTTGTCCGGCCACGTTTGCCAATGTGTCTAGATCTTGCCCTGGGCAGAGAGGCACATAAGCGATCCAACGAAATCACAAGACGTTACGAAACGACATGCACCTCCATTCTCCATTCTCCATCGGGACTCTAGCAACACAATCGATAAGATTTCGGCGTTTTCCCAGTGTCAGCGGCTGAGGTGCCCTTTCGCTTGTACGACGTATGGACGTGTGAAGTGAATGTAATTGTTGGGCTCACGGCACACGAATCAAGGGCAGGGAGCGATGTCCTGCATCTGCCCTGCATGAAGTAGCATCCTTTCTCGCTCGCCATGGGGACCAATCGCGCAGCAGACGAAAACAAAACGGAATATGTCAGGTTGATTAGCTCGAATGGGATTCCGAAACGCCCTCTAGTGTTCTAGTCTCGTTGCTTACACGCTCCATGAGTGGTCATCTGGCACAAAGAGCGACGAGCGGGTTGATGGATCCCCACGGCCGCGGGGAAGTTGATGCCACGGCGTTCGGCTCCCCAGACGGTTTCTACACTAGACGGCGACGATGTGAGGAACCACGCCTTCTGTTTCGTGGTGTGTGTCTTCGATCTTCTCCACCGCTTGTCAGCTAACACAGGTTACAGCCAACCCCGGGCTGCGAATCCACCCGGGATCTCCAGAGCCAGGTTACTAGCAGTCTAGCACGATAATCAGAGGTGTGTCCTGCGTCGAGGCCCTGCTCCTCTGGGTGCCTGGCATGCCTGCTCGCCTGGCGAGCCTGGCACTGACTGACATGGTACGCAAGGACGGTAGGTAGCAGCACTAGTTGCCATATGCGAATGCGTGCATGGATACTCGCAGAAAATTCTCGCTTGCTTTGCTAGGCAGATGGCAGAGGTGTTTCTTATCAAATATATGTCGGTTTGATCGAGTGGGATTCCTGATTGTGTGCTGTGTCGGGCGGGCTCCTTACGTCAGGCGTCGCCACGATGTGAAGTTTCTCGTCCGACTCGACGGCACAGCGCTCGCGATGATGGAATGCGTGTGGCAGAACTTGGCATTAACACTACTCTGCTCTGCTATACCCTCGTCAACTCCCCGGCCGGCTGTGAACTAGACCATTGTCTCTTGATAGCCCGCGACTGGTTTGCTCAGAGTCTTCGAAATGAACTGGTCAGGCTGGTCTATTTCCTTCACCCCCTTCTCCCCCTTCACCCCCTGTCACACCCCGGATTTTTTCTAGTTTCCATCCCCAACACACACTAACAAAGACTAGGTCTAGATAGCAGCTCATGACACTAACGCCAGACCGGGGCACGGGGTTTTGCAACTAGTTGCTCCTACTGCTCATCTTCCTGGAGGCCCCGCAAATTCGTCGTATTGGTCTGTTTTCCTGGAGAAGCGGGCGCTGCTGACTCCATTTCTTCCTCTTCATTCCACTGTCTCCTCCTCAATTCGTTCCTCTCCATCTGATCCATTCCCACATCGCCCTTCCTCGACTTCTTCGACTTCTACACCAACGACCACTTCCTCCCCACCACGAAATTCTCTATTCTCGGCTAGAAACACTCGAAAATACCTCTCAATACCTCTCAAGCCAAGAAACAACGACATTCGTGTGACGCGGCCTGTTGTTATTGCTCGCGAGCTCGGGGGTTACGAAACACTATCCCATTCACTCCCATCGGGGAACGCCACCACCATCCACCGGCTCTATCGTGGTCCGACTGTTCCATAATCCATGGGGAGACAGTCTCTAGCATTTCCATCGAGTCCGGCTTGCGCATAAACCTGCCAAATCCAGAGGTTACCATCGGGTTAATCGCTCGCCAAGATGCCCGGCATACTACCAATGAAAGTGATCAAAGTGGGCACCAGCTCCCAGAGCCGGATCGCCCAAGCCTGCGACCGCTGCCGTTCCAAGAAGATACGCTGCGACGGGATACGGCCGACATGCTCGCAATGCTCAAACGTGGGCTTCGAGTGCAAGACCAGCGACAAGCTCAGCCGACGTGCCTTCCCTCGTGGCTACACAGAGTCTTTGGAGGAGAGAGTGAGGCAATTGGAGTCGGAAGTCCGAGAACTGAAGGACTTGTTAGACGAGAAGGACGAGAAGATAGATATGCTCTCCAAGATGCACGGCCACCGCTCGCCTTCTATCAGGTCGAGTGCGAGCCCCAAGCCTCTAGCAAAGCCGGATCGAGATGCCGGCCCACCCGTGAAGCAGGACGTCTTTCGTGTACAAGCGACGCCGTTGTTGCTTGGTGTTGAGAATTCCGACTCATACTTCATGGGGTCCTCCAGCGGACGTGCCTTCATAGGTAAGTCTTCTCGCTCATATGCAGCACCTACCTGTGTGTCAACTCGCGTTAACATAGCCGTCAGAAACGTTCAAGCGCAAGATACAAGAAAATGGGAAGCCTTGTGGAGACTTCAACCCCGAGGCATTTCTACATATCCAAGGATGCTATCCTCTGGTAGCAAAGGTCCCAACCCACGCCCTCCGAATCCCGCCCCGGCTCTTCTCAGATAGATGTGTAAATGTCTATTTCCAAGAGTGGGCGCCACTCTTCCCCGTGTTACACAAGCCCACATTCCTGCATCTATACGAAGACTTCGCCAGCGATTCGGACAAGGTCAAGAACAACCACAAGCTCGCGCAGCTCTATCTTGTCTTCAGCATTGCCGCCCTGTCAAGCGAACACCCTGACTTGGAGCAGATTGCCGTTTGTGAACTACAGTGGCAGAAGGCACTGGATTCGATCATGATGGACAACACAATGCACACCCTCCAATGCTTGGTCCTCGCCCTCGTGTACTGCACGATTCGAGCAGACTACAAGCGCCTCCAGCACTACAAGGCCATTGCCGTCGGGTTGTCTCATCGGCTCGGCTTGCACCAAAGCCAGAAGCGATTCTCCTTCGGGGCGTTGACCATCGAAACACGCAAGAAGGTATTTTGGACACTGTATACTCTCGACTGGTAAGGCTTCACCTGAACTACGGCCATGGGTCACTTGCTAACATCTTGAAGCTTCTCCGCGGCTATTCTTGGTCTCCCGAAGTTGATGAAAGAAGAAGATATACACGCAGAATATCCATCAGACACCGATGATGAATACGTGACAGAGAAAGGATTCCAGCCTACGCTGCCTGGGGAGCACACTCGGATATCGAGCGCTCTAGCTCTGTTTAGACTGTCGCGGATTCTGGCCCATGTCTTGGAGAAGAATTATCCCGCCGCCGCCTCTCATGAGCTTTCACTTCAGCAAATGTCGATACTTGACGCGGAACTCCAAGAGTGGGACGAATCACTACCCACCCATCTCAAGCTCAACTTCGTGCAGGACAAACCATCAACGGACGTTACTGGTAGCAGGTCTCCCATCTTGGTATGCGCTTATCTCCCTGCTCACTCCTACCATTCGCTAACACCTGCAGGCCCTTGCGTATTACTACATCCGCACGCTCATATATCGGCCTGCCATCGGCTCTAACCTAGGAGCCAAAGCTGCACCGGCGCTGATGGCAACTGCTGACTCCAGCAAATGCATCATTCAGATTGTTCAGCTCCTCGAGGAGCGAAGCATGTCTTTCTCCTTCTGTCTGAACAAGACAGATGTTCTTGTCCTGTGCGGCATGACTCTGCTTTACCAGAGCTTGGAGCTCAAGCATGATAGTAAGCTCATCAAGGAGATCGAACGACTATCCAATGTCGTTTTGAAGACGCTGCAGAAATCTAGAGCTGCAGGGATCAATGATCTGCAAAGAGTGGCAAGGATGCTGATCCAAGTTGGTGAACCGTCTCAACCGGCATCAAATCACAAGAGCCCCAGCATGGGCATGGTCGGGCCCACGAGAACATCGCCTCCGGCGAGTGCTTTCGCTAAGGGCCTGCCCTACGGTCGGCAGCCTGGGGCTGCCATGAGCGACACAGACTTGCTATCTCAGCAGGAGAAAATACGTCGCATGACGATGCCTACCTCGTCTGCGACACGGCCAGGGCCAGACATCTATCGCTCACAACGAGCCTCATTTGACCACACTAGCACGGAGCAACCGACATCGCAACGTGACCAACAGCTTGCTCTTACCCAGATCCAACAAAACATGCTGCGAAGGTCGTCCACCCACAAGGCCAAACCGAATATGGACTATCTCTCACTCGGTAACAACGCCTCGCCTAGTGTTCAGCCCTCTTCGCCCGGCCAAAACCACGTGCAATCTTCGCAGTCCCTGCCACCATCGCATCAGCCTCACAACCCATTATATCCACCCACCCAAATGAACAAGGGTGTCTCGGGAGGTGGCATCTCGGTAGGCGAATGGGAAGCACTATTAGGCGCCATGGACGGTGGCCAGATCAACGTCTACGATGCCATCTACGGTGGACCCGCTCTATCCTTAGAGACGCCGACTAGTAACACGACGACTTACACAGAATGGTCGCCCGATCCTTGGGATTTGTCCGGCTTTAACATAGGAGAACTGGATCTGAGCAACGGTGCTGCGGCACCACAGAGTGTCCTCAGCATCAGCGACGAGAGTCTCAGCTCCGGCGACGACCTCTCGAACGACCTGTACCTCGGCGTGAAAGGAGACGACTACCCAAACGGCATGATGCCTCACCGGAATAGCCACGACGGGCCATTGGTACTGGACGGTCTGGACATGGGTCTGGGGTTATGACGACCCCTTACTAGGCTTGGCTGATGGATTGTGCTTTTACGCGTACTTTCTTACTGTAACTGCTTAAGGCGTTGACGTTGGTCTAATGGCATCGACTCTACATGATTGGTGATTCAGGTAAATATCGGGGCGATTTTTAGGATCTGCGGGACTTATATCCATTTACGAGAGGGTTTTCGGGTACCCAGGTGGGACGGTCTTATCCAGGTTTTTGGAGGGTTCTATTGGTATTGGCGCATAATATAGTCGGGTCAGGGCCCATTTACCTTAGATAGTTTCGTTCTATCATCAACATTTTCTTCACAACAAGCATCGAGCCAAATTTTCCAGTTGAACAGCAAACCCTCCATGAACAAACAACGCATATCCTGTCATGTCCTGTGTCCCGCACAAGTCACGTTGCCGCAAGTCTATACTTACGACAATTCCCCGGATTCGATTGGAAATTGGGAGGGGTTTCACGACGACGCTAGAGGAGTTTCGGTAGCCAGACAAATCAAGCAAATTTGACATTACATTACATACATAGTAGACTGCATCGCCCCGTAAGTGCGCAGAAGCCACTAAGGTATGGGCTTGGAGCGAACACCGATGAGCGCACACAGACCTGACTCGCAGGGGGCCTCAAGGGGGGGCTCTCCATGCGGGGGATCCTTCCCCAGTATGGCCATAGTCAAATCAGGGAGTCGAGAGAGGCAAGAGAAGCAAGAGAGGCGAGAGAGGCGAAGAGCAGTGGTTGACCGATCTGGAGGGCAGCTGACCGGCGCCATACTAGCACGGACTAGGTCCAACGGCAGGCACTCGATCGGCGACTTTTGGACTGGTTGTGGCCATGTGGCTCGCTGGGAATGCGTCATGAGCAAAGGCGAGCTACGATGTTTTGGGCGACGACTACCGCGCGCCGTCGGGACCCCCGGGGCGTGGACAGATACTAAGTAGATATTCTGGTCAGCCAGATTGGCCAGACAGGAAAGCTAGAGAGGGTCAGCATCAGCAGCGCTAAGAGCACGTCGTCAGTGGCTAGTCTCCCTGATCTGCTGCACTGCGCCTCGCCGTATGCCTTCTTCAGGCTACGCTGGCGCTTGCATGCAGTCTAATTTCTCTCACCTCTTCTTCCTCTTCCTCTTCCTCTTCCTCTTCCTCTTCCTCCATCTCCTTAGCCTCTTCTCACTCTAGTGTAGGCTGCTGTTAATAGTAGGCTACTGGAAATCCGGCGGAGGTAGGGTCAGGACACGTTGGCTGGCAAGCTGGTACGGTGGCGGACCAGCTTAGTGCAAAGGTAATCTTATGGGTCCTGTGCTGAACGTAAATATATACTTAGTGCGTCTATGTGTACGAGTAAGTACTCCTAAGGACATACTGGCTCGACTGGGAAACAGGCAGGGAGCCGACGAGAGCGGGAGAGGTTAGGCCCGTGATTTTCCACATGGTCGTGAGACGGAACTATGAAGCATAGTCTTCAACCGCTTTTGGAACTGTTCCACGTGTCGGCTTTCATCTTTGCGAACTATTCTGAGGTTTTAATTACAACTCGCGTTGCGCGAATATAGCGTTCTGGGTTCTGCGCTTACCGCCCGCACGCTATGAGTACTCCTTGGACGAGATCTAATATACCTACCTAGGTAGGTAGGTAGGTAGGTAAATAGGTATTTTATCAAACCTACTGGAAAAGGAGGTTTCTCCCGTCCTGGACGCAACGCAGCCCTCCGATGTTTGTATTGGGCCTTACCCGGGCTATACTCTAACAGCTTTATAGAAGTTCACCAACTAGATACCTACTTCTACCTAGGGTACCTATGTACAACAAAATCTTTGAGAGACATAGGTAATTCAAAGGTAATTCCCAATAAATGCCACAGCTTATATCCGATATGTCCATCACCCAATGGAATCCCGGTCAGTTGGAACCCAGAATGCAATGCTGGACAACGGGCTTCGGCTCTTGTTTCATCCAGCCCGAAACCCGCATTACACGCCAAGGAGGTAACTTTACATCATATGTAGAGAGACACATTGTCATTGTGCAGTGCTGTAGGAATTTCCAAGAACGGGGAAATGACATGCTCCGTGTGTGACCTCCGTCCGGGATCCTGGCACCGGGCTTTCTAGACCAATGTGTCGATTGTTCTTCAGGCGTCTTGGCCGTCTTCCTCACCTCGACCCCCCGCTCCGGGTCCACAGTCTGCCCACTCACATCTCTCAGATCGTACGTGGACGAACCGTTTCGGCCGCCTTACGCGTCCGAAGCGTCCGAAACACTCCCGCAAGTACCTAGATAATCAATCTCCATCACCAACAACGCTGGCCCTCGTCCGCGGCGACTCTCCGCTATCCTGTCTTCTGGTGTTATCGATTGCAGCGATCTGGTTGAAACGCTTATTTGATTGTCGCCCTCACGAGTGTCTTTGTCTCGTATACCTGCTCAACGTATAGTGCCTCTTTCTGCGCTGGTCGCATGAAACTGGTCTCTCACTTGTGCAATTCTGGCGCAATTCTTTGTTGGGCAGCCATCGCGTCGTCCAATCACGAACTGTCGACAGTGACAGTGTTCGCGGGTAGCAAGCGAGGAGATCTGCAGGTATTTGGCATCCGATAGATGCCAATTGGTCCGTTACGGCGGTTTAAAAGCTTCCGACAGCCTCGTGTGACCCCATCTACCCAGCCCTGGTATTGCTTTGTCTTCTGTTTTGTTTTGTTGGTCGTGCAATAAGCCGGTGTCGACAGCGTGGTTCTTCATTACAAGCCTCGCATCACCTTGTGCGTTGAGGCAACACATCATCGCCTACATGAAATCCTACATCATTCAATCGACCCTGTCCCGCCAGAGCCGTGATAAGTAGAAGGACGAGACGGCGCTGGCTCAATGCCAACAACAGTGAAAAGGTCTCCAGAGGGGACGTCAACAACTGAGGACAGCCCGTTATTGGGACCCAAAAACGACACTAGTAAGTCTCATGCCGCGGAATGCTCCGCCGTCGCCATGAAACATCTTGGCAATTTGTGACGAACGATGTAGACTGATAAGTCGACAGTGAGCAACGCCGCTATGCCGAATCACGGCTCGGCAAGCCCGGGGAGCACATATGGGATGCCTCAGACGATAGGACATCGAGGGTTCAAAGCCGCGGCTCCAGAGAATACCATGGCCGCTTTCAAGGCCGCTGCTGAGGCCGGCGTTGACGCAATCGAGACGGACCTCCATCTTACCCGAGACGGCGTTGTCGTGCTCTGCCATGATGAGACGCTCCTGCGCTGTTACGGCAATAAGGCCAAAGTTCGTGATCTCGATTGGAGTGAGATCAGTCAGCTGCGGACACTCCTTGAGCCGCACGAACCGATGCCTCGCCTTGTTGATCTGCTGGAATATTTGGGTCAGCCTGGGCTGGAAGATGTAGGACTCTTGCTCGACGTCAAGGTATGTCGCACATAGTTGATTCCCGTGTTGGAACTCATTTCCACTTTACCATGTGTGCTGACAACGACTCTGCTAAGACACACGATGACGCTGAAGATATAATGAAAAGAACGGCGGCAGCGCTGGACGAGGTGACAAGCAAGCAGCCTTGGGAGACTCGAGTTACACCATGCTGCTGGGATGTAAGACGATACCTTGTTGGGAGAATCCTGGCCGCAAGACGTGGTGGAACTGACTCTTCGGCAGGCTAAATATATCAAACTGAGCATGAAGTATCTCCCGACTTACCCCATCACGCACGTAGGGTTCTCCACCACGTACGCGCGCTGCTTGGTCGATATCCCCAACATATCATTCAGTATGCTGCGGCATACCATAGCCTCTCCGTTCGGCCTGCGGTTTCTCAGGGATATGAAGAAACTAGGCATCCCCGTCCACGTATGGACCGTCAACGAGGAGAGCTGGATGGAGTGGAGCATCCGGAAAGAAGTCAGCGGTGTCATCACTGACGAAGTCGCCTTGTTCCACAAGGTGTGCGACCGGATGGGCGACCTCGACGGCAAGAGTGGCAAGAGGGCAGCGGGCCTGAAGTCCTTTTCGCTGTTCCAATTTGTTCGGTTCTGGGCCGAGATCGCTCTGTTCCAATTTCTTGTTACCGCATATATGGCTAGAGAGCGGTGGCGTCATGGGTCCCCAGAACATCGTGTGAACAAGGCTTTGAATGCCTAACTGAGCATTATTGCGATATAGAAGCTCTCGCAGACCTCAAACGAAAGGTATATTGAGATAAGATATATCACTACTTTGTATTCAATGCGAATTTAAGTTCACAAGTGACGCCTATATCATCACACTTGGCATCCCCATGTTATTGTAGAGCTTTACGGTTGACAATACGCCCTTGATGCCAATAACAGCTGTAATACAGTCAGGCTACTGCCTCCCAGAGAGGTACACGCGTATGCTCCTAGGTACTATAGTGTCCGCATCAAGTGAATGAAAAAGTATACGCCATCCCATAATACCTATTTAATCAAGCTGTATCTTGGGTTTGACCAAGTATCCAGTATTCAGAACTCCAATCATGCGTAGAAATCTTCCCCAAACTCCGAGTCCCTTCAAGCTTATTCCGACGAAAAAGGCACCTTTACCACCAAGATTTCGTTCGACTGCCGTAATGCGATCCGTCGTCTCGTCCAAGTACAAGTCCCAGCGATCATCACGCGATCTAGGAGGGCCGAGTTGGAATGACCAGTAGTCTTCATGCTCTACGATCGATTATCTATCAGCCAACATATACTCGTCTAGTTATCGCTTTGGAGGCTTACTTTCTTTGATTTTATCGTCGATTTTGATGGCGCAGGTGAGGAGCGTGGAGTCGCAGACCACTGCTCGTTGTTTTAAACGATACATAGCCAGTCTTTTAAGTTATTGACAACTAGGCATGGATGTGGGTAAGTCTTTCGAAAGCATCGAGATGCCGCCGGGGGGAGGAATAAACAATTCTGTGATCCTCAAGTCGACAGTAAGAGTATATAACAAGATACTAATGCTCCGTGACGCAAATTACCACCCACATTTTTATTGAGACTCTGCTAACCCGTGTTACGTAGCATGCGGCGAGGGGTTGACCGTTGAACCTGGAACACCTAAATGAAGCTGGGTAGGACTTTCGTTGTCTCAGTTGTGTGATTATCAGCCTACATTCTCCCTGCTGCTCTGTCAAGGGATTAAATCGCAAGCATTACGGTATCATCCAAAGGATGCGCCATGATTGGTTGGTGGGGAAGAGGCGCGTCTGCCTGCATATATCCTGTCTTACCTATTACTTAGATTCATCACCACGTGTTAAGGCAGATGTTGCTGTACCACCCGAACAGCCTTCAATTCCTGCTTCAATCCCCAATGAAAGTATGGAAGCAATACAAATCAACATTCACTTAGGGCCGGGTAGCAAGATCTAGTTTCCATCACCATGCGAAATCAGAGCAATGGGGAAACCCCCAACAGACTCCAGAGCACATTTCATGCCACTGCTTAGACTACTTAAGTAGGTATACATGTATAACATTAACCGAGGCCAAGATGATATTCATTTGCACCGTTCCTTTTGATTTGCGTAGATAACTCCCCTCGTCGTGTACATACACTTATTTATAGGCGTCCAATAGTGGCAAAAAGGGGTCGATGATTGAATTGGAGCCGACCCACGTATGTAGCGGATATATGAGGTTTGTTACAAATGAACTATCATATTGCGTTATGATGACACCCGTTGTTGAGCTCTTGTGGGTAGAATGGGAATCCCTTACGGAGATACCCACGTGCGGGCTGCTCGATATTCCGTGGAGCTGCTGAATCAACCTTAAAGTTGTTTATTGTGTCTGTAGCACTTGAACCTTCCATTGATTGCATTTAGGCCTTTCATAAATGGTCGTGGATATCTAGGAGGAGCTCGGCTCCAGGGCCATGATTGGGGTTTCTAAGTACACAATCTTCAAAAGAAAACCAGGTGTAGCATGAAGAAAACCATTGATTCCATGACAAATCTGGTTCATTACATCCCAAGTCCCAATCAGGTAGGTAGGTAGGTAAATAGCTGCGTGCCGGCGTTCGTTCACGAGAATCTAAGCCTGGGCCTGAATGCGTGCTGTGCGTTCCAGCCATTGACGCCTGGCTACAGTGTAAAATGCGATGAAAGCAAGACACAGCCATCCCCGCCAAGAAATTGTTTGTACAAATTTGCGTGATCTGAATCTGATCCTGATCCGATCTGATGCAAACGAACGATGGTGTTCCATTACCTTGGAGAGCTTTGCACTTTACCATACCGAACTTATCCGTCCATTGGGTCCATAACTGCCCCTTATCTCATATGTTCTCCAGGGTATAATCAATCAAACTTCATTGTTTCTGGGGACTTGAGGCCACGAAAACATTAACTCCCGACCGTTGACTCCTCATCACTTCGTTAAGTCCATATACGCGATGCACAACTACTGGCTGAGGTGCTGGATTGTAGGAGATTGATGGGGTAGTAATATGTGGAGAAGATGCGGGTCGCGCGATATGAGGCTGCTCCAGGTCCGGAGGACTGTAAGGGATATAAGAAACCTAGAAGCAAGGCCTGAGCGCATTGTCCAAAAGCACATTAAGCCTTGAGGCCAATATTCGGCGTTTTGAATCTGGCCAGTAGATCATCCAACGCGACGACAATGGAATGGTCAATCTGACGAAGTCGGCGGCTTCTACTAGTCTGCTTCGGCGAGCTGCATGATTAACTTGGCAGCCATGTCGAGGAAGGGAAAGGGGCTCATAACATCCTTTTCTTCTAGCATTGTTCCGTCTGCTCGTTCATAGCCTGAGCACTTGAAGTCCACGAGGTAGACCGTTGGTTCCATTTCGTAGATCTGAATCTCCATCCTCATCCAGACGAAGTTCTGTTGGCGGCTGTCGATGACGGAATATACGTGAGTATTGGCCTCGGATGTTGCCTCGGAAGTAGAGAGACCTGCAGAGACAGTTTCCTTGCGGATATCTACCGTTTTGTTAGAGTGGACGGATCATCAAGCACACAAATGGATACGCACCATCTTTCCTCCACCGGCAAGTTATGTGCCATGGATCAGCCGGCAACTTGTAGTACTTTACCGGGTCGAAGGTCTTAAGATCAATCTGATTTAAGGGTATTCCGTCGTAAGGGTTTTCCTTGTTGAGGGAGTCCGAGGATTCGCCGCTAATATCCGTCAGCATAAGGTATCATGACTTAATGGTATGGTAGAATGCGTACCGCGCCTCTAGTTCTTCTCCGTGAACCCTGTCATAGTCTTCATCTTGAAGCCAAGTCGCGCCTAGTTTAGATAAGGCTTTGTAGATACAAAGCAGTGCCTCGAACGGGGCATTTCGAGAACGAATACCGAACTGCCAACGAACCGGTTTTGACTTCTTAGGCGCTACCGGCGTCATGTGTTGAGGACGACTTTGATTCTCATCTCGTATGTTGCTTTTGGAGTGCGGTTTAAGACGGCGGACAGCTTCTTGTTGCTCTGCTGGTGTCCGAGGCTGGAGAGGGATGTCTGGCGTTGGTACGTCTAAAGGCTCGTCGATACCGGCATTCTGGCGTTCGAGATATTCTCTATGAAGTGCGGGAAGACTCGTAGGTAGAATGCCCACATGGCTTACATAGCCGCGAGGAGAGACGCTCGTCACTGTCGAGGTGGAGCGCATGGAATCTGCGACCGGGCTGGGGTGTGCGTCGTTGGTGTCATCTGTGACATCCTCCAACGACTTCCCCTTGTCAGGCGAGCCGTCATCCATGGCTTCTGCGATGCTTCTTGTGTGTTCTATATGATCTGCACTCGGGGGAGAGGAGGCGAAATACGGATTATCGGACCCATTACCGTAGGCGGCTGAGAATCACGTTAGAGAGTAGGATTGTAGGAAGGGACAGAGCGAAAGACTTCTTGAGGCAAAGGCAAACGAAAGATCCCACGGATGGAGCACCGAAAGTACTAGCGAACGTGCCCGTGCAAGCTCCGTGCAGGCTCTATTTCACAAAAAGTACCGAGGAGCAAAGTGCAGCGGAAATCTTGTACTTACGATTTACTTGCATCAACTTGTTTTCTCGAACGATCATGTAGGCATCCTTGATGGCAGATGGTTCGTTGGCCTCCAAGGCCTCTTGGACGTCCCGCTTGCCGTAGCCCATCGTCTTACTGATCTTTTCCGTCACCTCATCGTACAGCTTTTCCTGGACCTGGCTTGAAGCATTGGGTGCTATGTCACTCGGTCGAATAGCTCTGTTGGGGTCAACGCCTGTGTTCAAGAACTCTTCGACCTGGGGCGCGAGATACGACGGCAGGTCTTTCATAAACCAAGGATCTTGTCTGATATCATCGATGGTCGCTCGTTGGACGGGGTTCGTTTGGAGCATTTTCCGTATCAGATCGGCAGCCTGCGGTTTGATCCATTGCGGAATGGTAAATACGCCACGCTGAATCTTGGCGAAGAGACTCGGAATATGGTCATCGTCGAAAGGAAGCCTGCCCACCAACAACACGTACAAGATGACTCCACAACTCCAGACATCAACTTCGGGGCCAGCATATAGTTTTCCACCGATAACCTCGGGGGCAGCGTAGTTTGGGCTACCACAGCTGGTCTTGAGAAAGTTGCCATCTGTCATGATATTACTGAGACCGAAATCAGCAATCTTGACATTGAGCTGGTCGTCCAACAATAAGTTTTCGGGCTTCAGATCTCGATGGACAACCTTATGTCTATGACAGTACTCTACAGCGCAGACCATCTGCTGGAAGAAACGACGGGCGGTTTGCTCATCCAGCCTGCCGCGAGCAACGATATAGTCGAACAGTTCGTCACCGGCGAACTCCAACACCATGATGATCTCATTAGGAGTTTTTATCACCGAGTAGCTGGGTAATATGGCGATCAGCAGCAGGTAAGACGATGCCTAGGGTCTGCCTGACTTACAGTTTAATGATGTGGGGATGGCGGAGGAGCTGGAGGTACTCGATTTCTCTCTCGACACGACCCACCATATCTCTACTAATCAACTTCTTACGTGCAATGATCTTGAGAGCTACTTGCTGGCCGGTCGATCTATGTACAGCAAGCTTGACCTTGCCAAAGGAGCCCTCGCCTAGCGTCTTGATAATCGTGTAGGCACCGACGCGCTGCTCGGCCTTGGTCTTCTCGCGTGCCAGTTGCGAGGTGCGGTCGGGGTTCTGGCCGCTGGGCCGAGGGCGGGTATCCGAGGCATCAGCAGCAGGGTGTACAATGTTGATGGCGGGTATCTGGGGGCCCTGATTGTTCCGTCGGATCTGGGACGGAGAGAGGGACATGGATAGTTCCTCGTCGTCATAGGCTCTGGAAGCCATCGCGACAGAAGGGAGGTAGCTGGCGGTAGGGCGGGACCAGGGTCGAATCCGAGAGTTCTGAGAGAAGACTCGGACACGGGGACGGGGACAGGGACAGGGACGGGGTGGTTGTCGTCGGTGCTCGACTATCGTGTAGGAATGTGCCGGAGGATGTGGGTAGGGCGACGGGCGACGGGCAATGGGCGATAGACAAGCGGGCGCCAGGTCGGAGTCAACAGAGCGACTGGATACCCAGGATGCCGGGGAATGATGCTATCGTCCGTGGAGAGGATAGACGAAGTAGGCCAAGCTAGAGACGCAAGCTCCTCGGCCAGAGACACCCTAGCGCAGCCGCCTAGCAGAGAGCACTTGGTAGACGTGAATATCGCAGGTTCCCAATCCAATATGACTGGGCTAGCAGATGGCAAAGTGAGTGGTCGGGTTCACGTGAGGCAGCGACGGTGTGATATCAAGACACATGATAAGTTGGGCGCAAGAGGTGGTTTGCGGTCTCGAGAACTATAGCGGGAGCTCGAGGGTGGTGTACATAGATGATGGGGCTGACTCGCCGACGCTGGCGACGATCTGGCGGGGGTAGGGGGGCAGCGTAGGCAGGCACGAGGGAGTAACATTAAGTGTCCGGGTCCACATCTGCCTACACCCAACTATACCGACACTTAATGTTACCCCCACGTGGCAGGCTCGGCAGGGTACCTACATGTAGGTACCTAGGCGAGACTACATGTAGGTACTCCCTCTAAGCGACAACCCCTCGGTGGGGTACAGCAGGCAGCAATAGGTGGTAGCTGGGCATCCCCCGGCCGTCTGTGGGGTGCTTGCCCAGTGTCTTGGGCTGCAACCTAGCAAGCAGCTCTTTTCTCCGTCAGCCCACCTGCAAAATGACTTAACTACTTGTTTCTTAATATGCCGAGTGTAGGTAGCAGTACCTACCTGGTAGGTATGGTCGGACATGAGGGGCAGCTGCAAGAAGGACACAGCATATGAAAATAAAAGCACACCATCCATGACTTTTGATTCCCATGTACCCAATTGCAAATGAGGACAAATATGGCTAGTACTCCCAATCGCCTGTCAGCAACTATCTGCAGACTGTATATATCTGCAAAACACTTACAATGCATTTCCCATTTAGTTGCAATTGAAGCCATCTACCTCGCTGCCTTTGAAACTTCATCACATCAAGGCGATCCTCGTCACGAGACAAGATCCCATATGTATTGGAATGTCTTAGACTACCTATACATACCTACTACATACCTGAGGCAAGGAACCTACCTCACCGATACACGCAGCGGGGGAATCCATTTGCATGTGCTGCCAAGACTGCTGATGTAGACCCAATGGCGGCGATCCCCTCTCAGATAGACGCTCGTCACATTGAGGCATTTATCTGAATGGCAGGAACTGCAGGCGGTAAAATGCATTCCAGACTCTGCTCGGGGAGAATAGGACTGTAGTGGGACATATTGGGAGTTTTAATTTGGCCGACTCCTATCGATGACATAACCTTGGAACTGACCGGGCTTGCCGGGATACCTATCATCGGCTAGTTGCATGATCGTACAAATTATCCTACACGAGGGCAGCGTGGGAATTGGAACTGGAAGTGGCCTTTCACCGCCAATTTAGGTAACGGGCCGGCGATGGACTCTTTCGCGCCGAAGCTCAGCAACGCGTTTTGGCAGACCAACAGAGACCGCCGGTAATGTCATCAGCCCTGCTTCTCTTCCTTTCTGAGCCTCTCGACAAGCTTCGTGCGCATAAAGTCGCTAAGGCCAAGGCTGCAGTTGGTAATGGGATTAGTTATTGTCCGTGACGAGCAACTGTGCCCAAAGCCGGTTGAAAGCCAACAATACTCACATGCCCTCGTTGGTCAAGATGCGATATGTGCCGCTGGGCTCGAACTCCCCGACTATCTTTCCCCTTCCGTCAGCCTCGATGCTGCCGAATATGTCTTCGGGAAACGCGATTCTTCCATAATCAGGTGGATTTCGAAGGTCAGATAAGTGGACATGGCCTCCGACTCCTGCACCGCCCGCACCCCCTTGAGAAGATGCGCCACCCGCGCCGACGGCTGTTTTTCTCATAGCTCTTTGCGCCCGCTGCTGGGGGAAGAAGGCGCCGTGAGAGCCGAGGGTGGCGCCGCCCGGACTAGCGAAGGCTTGGGCCTGGGCTTGCAGGGTCGGGTCCTGTGCTGCGTGCTCGCGGAGGACGTCGTTCAAGATGGACAGGAATCTGTGATTCTCGGAGAATGACTGGGGTGTCGGCGGTAATTGGCTCGAGGACCCAATGGCGAGTGTGGCCGTGGGCGGGTTGGTGTCGAGATATGTGAGAAGATAGCCGTTTCTCGGAGCTGCTTGGGGGAAGGCTTTCTGGCGTCGGTCAGGGAGCCGTGAGCATGGGACTAATATGTGACGGATTGCGCAGTTGGAAAACGGCTTGAAGTGAAACAGTGGTACTGACGATGTAGGGATTGGAGCTCAGAGTAGAGATGGGACGGGGTGAAAGTAGTCCTCTACATGCCGCCGCAAGCCGGGGTAGAGGCGCCCGTGATAATATCATAGCATCAATTGATGTGGGATGTGAAAGCCACGATGTAAGGAAAGGCCACCGAACTTCAATAAAAGAGAAGTTGGAGATCTGTGGTTATTAGAAATGACGATGTCATTGCTCGATCCCTCGCACAGCAGTTGAACTAACCTGAATCAGGTAGGTGGGACCAAGTTCAAGGATGGCAGCTCGGATTAAAAAGTCGATATGGTTTAAGTACTGCTTATAATGGTTTAGTGAGATGCGATAGCCCAGCCGCCAGCTGGGCTTGTCTAAGTAGTGGCTGCGAGGGATCTAAGGACCTCGGGATGTGTGTGACAAGGTTGCTTTGCATTATAAGTTGGATGCCCCCACGACATAAACCTTTAATTCCCACTCATTCTTTCCCTCAACCATCGGTTAACAAGAATACTACCATAATGTTAAACCCAATGTAGATGGATAAAAAGGCTGTGTTATGCCACGGATGAAGTGTTTGAATACCAAGAGCTGCTAGGACGGAGCTGGCATTCGACACTGGGCAAAATTCGTAGTAATCGGTGTACAAGTATGTAAGCATAGAAACGTGATACAAGAAGACCCAAAAGGCAGGAAGACTATTTGGTGAGATAATAACTCTTGTTAGCAAACCGTTCTCAAAGGAATACCCATATACCCATCGCCCAGAAATGACTTTGTATTCAGGATGAGTTCCTGAAAGTAAAAAGAATAGCAACCCGTAAAAAGTAAGCGAAAGTAAAATAAAGTTGATATCTGTAAAGCTGTGCCAGGTTCTGAGATACTTGCAGCAAAGATCTGGCATAGAGCGCACAACTAGATGTTGGAAAATAATATCAAAACGAGGAACAATGCTCCTCGCTCCAAGAGTCCAAACTTCGCGTCGCCATTGTGCTGCAAACCGGTGGGATAATACCATAATTACAGCAAACATGGGGATCGAAATTAACAATTGCTAGAACACTTCAATCAAGACATTCGCTGTAAGAAAAGCATACCATGAGTACAATTTTGAATCGCGTTCCCGCGGTCAAGGCAAAGGGCTGTCTGTTGATATACCGTATAGAAAGACAGTAGGCTTTGTTTCGATGCTCCGAACTCATTAGGATTCCTCTTAGTAGGTAAAATGGGCTAGAGAGTAACTCGAAACAAGCTGTTCATACTGTTGATTGCATTATTTATCGATAGTCATTGTCATAATCACCTTGTATAAGAGGACCATGGTGAGCTTCAGAGCAGAGCTCAACCAGTGCGAGAGCTGGTAAGAGCTCCCCCCCCCCCCCAAACATCCCAAACATCGGAATAGTGCCAAGAGAGACTCTCAAAGGATTGTCCTCTTTCATTCGTGGCTTTGGTGTCTCTAGGGCTCACACCTTTGAAAAATCCACAAGCGGGGACGGAATCATAAACGAGAGCAAGTATATCCATCGACTTAGGTTCTCGAGATGATGACTATTATTCACATATTCATGGCATGGGCAGAGAAGTAAAGCAGTCATCACGGTAGGGAGCAGCATGTCCGTTCCGATGTGAAAGCCCTGTTGCACACAGCAGCCAGCAATGTGACGCTACCTAGGCATAGCTATTTCGTGGGTTTCCAACAGGAGGTGATTGCTTGGCGAAATCCCCTTTCTCTGAGAAATCACGCTCTTGCTCCTGATTATGGTCATTAAGATACCTCCAGCCAGTACAGATTGTCTCTTGGGTACCTAAGTTCCCATAGTGCTAATTGTGACCTGGGTCCCTTTGTGTGTACGAGCCTTCATTCCAACCTATATAACTACATTATGTAGTACCTAGGTATTGGATTAGTTACCTAAGCCCGCATGGGAACACAAAGACTAGGCAGGTACCTAGTATGTTTCTAGCTGTATATACAAGTATGTGTTGTAAGTGAGGAGGTAGCAATTGCATAGGAATATACCTAGGTACTCAGGGATCTTACCAATACCTACATGTAGGTAGGCCCTTACACTGCACCTACCGATAGGTTCTCTCAAGACTGGTATCCTTATTTATAGGGTCCCTACGTGCCCCCCAAATTCTTTCTCATTTTGTTTTTATCAACTTTGGCAATCGCTACGTTGTCTTCGCAATGTCTATACAAAGTTACATGGTGGCAACTATTGCCATAGTTCTCGCGGCCTTTTTCCTCTCATGGAGATCGTTGTTACTATCGCCCACTTCTAATGCAATACCACCCGTGGTCGGTCAAAACAACACGGCCTTGTTTCTTGTTACGAGCGACTATGGGCTATCCAATGTGCATGTAGCTACAGCGCAAGCTCTTTTAGAACGCCACCCTTATATCCAATTACATTTCAGCTCCTTTACACCAATGGCATCAAGATTGGAGCGCCTCTCTTCGCATATCCAAAGTCCCCATGGGATCGTGTTCCACCCTCTTGATGGCATGTCAGTTATGGATACTTGCCGAACATTTGGAAAGAATATATCAAATTCCATTCATCCTCCTGGGTGGGCTGGCATCTGTAACCTATGCAAAGACATGCAATTGTATGTTTCGCCGTGGAGAGGAGAGGAACACCTAGCTATCTACGAACAGATCGGCAAAATAATAGATAAAGTTGATCCCGCTCTTATCGTACTGGATACACTTTTCCGCCCAGCAATCGACGCAACTAGGGACAAGAACCGTCTACACGCAATTATTAGCCCAAATACATTAATAGAGAACTTTCCAGCGGAGCAGCCTTGGGGGAAAATGTTTTGGAAATATCCTGCGTAAGTCAATACTACAATTGCGGCTAGCTGATTCAAACGGCTAATTGCTAACAGTATGGGTTCTGGGCTCCCATATCCTTTGCCATTAAGCAAAATTCCGGAGAACATCGTATTAAACCTAAAGTTTATATCAACAATGGTTCGGATGCCAGAGATAAAAGAACAGCAAGCATACCTCAAGTCTAAAGGGCTTAAAGATCCGATTAACTTTTTCGCTCTATATCGTCCAAACGTGCCTTGGATCTCACAAACCATGCCTGGGGCATCAATCCCCTTGGATTTTATTCCCAGGAACGTAACGTGTGCAGGTCCTATCACATTATCTCTAGGTACTGTATCTGAACAAGATGAGGAGCTAGCTGGTTGGTTGACAGAAGCGCCGACGTCGACTATCCTTGTTAATCTAGGGTCTGGATACGAATTTTCAGAAAAAAACGCTATTATGATGGCAGAGGCGATAGCGAAAGTCCTTCGGGCAACTAAACTTCAAGTGTTATGGAAAATCAAGAAAGAAAGCTCGTATGAGGATGGATTTTTAGATCCCCTTCGCCCATTCGTCGAAGCAGGCAGAGTAAAGGTCGAGCGATGGCTAGCCGCAGATCCATCATCGCTGTTAGAATCAGGGCACATTATTGCGTCAGTGCACCATGGAGGCTCTGGATGCTACCATGAAGCCATTAGGTAATGTGGTGAAGTCTCTGCTTATGAGGAGTTCGCTAATCCGACCATACAGCGCCGGCATTCCTCAGGTGATTTTACCACTCTGGCTGGATCTCTATGGGTTTGCACAGCTAGCCGAATATGCCGGAATAGGGGTCTGGGGATGTCGGGAGACTAGTCCAACTTGGACGGCCGATTGCCTATCCGAAGCAATTTTGAGAGTGGTGCACGGAGACGAGAGTCGCTCGTTTCAACACAAGGCGCATGAGCTTCACTTGTTGGCGCAGGCGAGCCCAGGTCGACACGTCGCCGCGTCCGAGATCGCAAGACTTGCAGGCTCAGGAAGGTAGACACCACCTTCGCAGACTGATACGATCTGGTTAGCAGACGCGGGTGGTCGGGATACTGGTTCGTTGGCTGATGAACACCAACCCGCCACTTCCATCTCGTTGTGATCACTTGTACCTATATATGCCTACCCTAGCGCAAGGTGGGTTGTATTTGAGACAGTCACGGTAATGGTCCAAGGGCTTGTGACTGTCCCCTAAAATCTAGGACCACCGTGTCTGTATTCCGTGACAGTCACTGCGACAGTTACGCTTTAGGACCGCCCTTTTAGCCCAAAATAGTCCACAGTGTAACATAGCCTCGAAACCTAAAACTGCCACTGGCCAAGTCCTGTTTTTCGAGATCGTCTTGGATTCTGGAGACCGTCTCCGGGCCACACACTGCCTGCCTGCCTGTTAGTTCACCCACGAGCCCACCTACTACGAAATGCACGTACAAATAAGATCGTGAAAACAGAAGGCTCGTCGAACTTAGAGAAAAATCTTCTTTGGCGAAGCCGTGGCTCTATTCCTCTCTTTCACACACACACACACGCACGCGTACGCGCGCGCCCCTGAGCCTAGCCCCTAGGACTGGATTGGAGCCTTTGGAGCCTATCGGGACTGGTAGGCTGGCAGGTAGGTAGGTGGGTTGGGGGCTGTGTGTGTTGGGCGGCTTGGTAGGTCTTTCGCCAAAAGGAAACAATGAAGGCGATTATCCGACTCACACCATTTTTCTTTCGCTCCTCTTCCGCCATTTTGCTGAAGGTAGAGCTCCCACATCTTCCCTTTTCTGCCTATCATGCGACCCGGCTTCTCACACTCTCAAACAACGCGTTTTGGTAATTGGCAGGCCACAAAATGGCGGCGCTTCAATTTGAGCTGTCTCCGGAACAGGAGTCGACCGCGACTCAGTTCTTCTATCGACAGCTCTTTGTAACCCCTCCCCCACTAAGCCCACACGAGGTTAATGTGACCGGCAAAACCGCAATCGTGACTGGAGCCAATGGTGGGATTGGGTTCGTATGTGCTTCCCAGCTGCTCGGCTTGGGAGTCGGAAAGCTCATCCTCGCGGTCCGTAGTAAGGAAGCAGGGGACCAGGCCAGGGCAAAGATAGCGAGCCGCTGCGGAGAGCCTATCAGCAAAATCGAAGTATGGAAGCTCGACATGTCCGATTACAACTCCATCATTGCCTTTGCGAAGCGTGCCGAAAGCCTTTCTAGGCTAGATGTTGTGATCTTGAATGCCGGGATCCGCAGAGCTACCGAAGTACTCAATCCCTCTACCAGGTACGAAGAGGACATCCAAGTCAACTTCTTGTCGTCTGTCTTCCTTGTTATTCAGCTCATGCCTATCATTAAAGCCCGGATGCAAAGTTCAGAGCCGGGACGTATTACTCTAGTCTCTTCCGACTCGGCCAGGATGGCCCAGTTTGAAGAACAAAACGAATCGCCGATCTTACCTGCTTTTAAGAGGAGCCAACCAGCTTTCAGCAGCAGTGAACAATACAACAAGTCGAAGATGCTCGTTCAGCTGGCCATGACTCAACTGGCAAGGCAAGTGCCGAGCTCTGTGGCAATTATCAATATAGCAACTCCTGGCTTCTGCCGCGGTACAGGCATCACGCGCGGGCTATACAGTCCTTTAGTCGGTTTTATTGCCAACAATGTTACTCGCTTGTTTGGTAGATCAGCCGCGGTTGGTGCAAGGGTCATTGTTAACGCGACTATCAAGCAAGGCGCTGAATCTCACGGGCATTGTATCGGGGACTGCAAGTTGAAACCGTAAGTCTTATCTCTTGACACCGACCATGAGCTTACTCTCGTACAGCATGGCTCGCCTCGTCTATACTGAGGAAGGTGAAGCGCTCTCGCAGTCTTTATGGGAGGAACTAATGTCCGACTTTGCTTTCGCTAATGCTAGGGAAATTATGTCAGATCTAAGCCAATAGTCTAATTACTTGCTGCAGTTCATACTTGGCCCCAACCAAGTCGTCCCTTTACGTAGTCGCTACTTTGTATCGAGCTTGGTGAAATGGAAGGTATACTGTTAAAGTTAAAGTTGCCCGCGTGAACGTCTGTGGTTTAAGGTGTTGCCAGGCAGGGAGGCTTATCAATATTCATTCACTGTTACCTAATAGAACTGCAGCTCTAACCAGTACACTATTCAAAGATTGTAATGTTGTCAACTCGGGCGGAGAGTTGGCCGTCTACAGCAGCTTATGGTGTATTGCAAACGGCGAGACAGGGCTATACAGGTTGACAGGTGTGTACATTCCGAAGATAAGAGTTTAAACGAAAGAAATTTAATTGATCAATTGTTAAAGTAAAAGACAACCAAATAAAATAACAGCAGTGACAAGACGAGACCCCTTCAATCTATTTGAGCCCCCCTTTGCGTCCGTCTATGGTGCCTACCTGTACCTTAGGGGCTTAGGTAGGTCAGGTACCAGGTAGCATGCCTAGGTCGCCCTTAAGTTGCATGGTCGCATTGGTGGGGTACCTTACCTAAGAGAGCGAGCATCTATTCCCTCCGCCAATTAACGCGTCGACGCGTCTCCTTGAGCAAGGAAGGTAAACCACATGCCTGCCCGTTGTACCTGCCTATCTACCTGCAGGTAGTTCTCGATGTCGATATCAATCCGGTACTGACTGCCTTGGGACCTCGGGACTTGGCTTAGTCTTAGCAAACCGAGGGCTATACATCCATTCGCAAACAACCAACTTCAACGCCACTTCAATTGCAACATTGCCCGTCGTCACACAGATGGCATAGAATCTTGACCTGGTCTTTCTTGCTTGTGCGTTTTGGGTGTGCAGACGGACTACCCTTTTTTTGAGCTTCGAGAAAGAGAAACAAGATGCAGCAGAACAACAAGGGGCACCGGGTCGCCCCTATGTTCCCCAAGACACCGGCGCCGTTGTCTTCCAACCCGATCCCCTCTTCCTCGCCCGCATTCGGCACGCCCGCCCATACGCTCAAGCCCTTCTCCATCGCTCCGCCCTCCAAGGCCACCATACTCCCCATCCTCCTGCCTCCTGCTACCTTGCGGCCGTTGGCATTCCGCACCTTCACCAAGAAGCACAGCCTGACCCTCGCCTCCACCGCCCTGCAGGAGCTCGCCACCTTCGTCGGACGCCACTGCGGCTCGGCATGGCGCGAGGAAGGCCTGGCCGAGAAGGTGCTCGAAGAGGTCGCCAGGAGTTGGAAGAACCGCAATGGGGGCGTCATAGTCGACGGGAACAGCCCGGAGCTGAAGGAGATCCTCAAGACCCTCGAGGGCAACATGAGCGCCGGCAGAATAGCCTCCGCCCCGCAACTCGCCCGGCAGGGCAGCAGTCTCGCTCTCGACGTCGCCCAGGAATCGCACCATTCGAACACGAGGCTTGGACTGAGGCCGGCCACGAGACTCACGCGCGAGGACACTCAGGCGAGCTTTGGCATGTCCTCCTTGGGCATGGACGAGGACGAGCAGGAGGACGAGGGGCCGAGTCACCCACGGAGCTGGCTGAAAGTCGTCCATGCCTTTGACCAACCGCGCATGGTATACAACATCTCCAAAAAGCACTTCGAGAGGTAAGTGCACGTGTGCGCCACGGGTCGGACTTTGTTCTGGGCGCAAACTAACTACTGCGCTCTAGGGACTCGTCGAAACCCTCGCTCATGCCTCCCGTCTCACATAAGACCACCTTGTTCAGGAATAGGTACAATGTCATACATCAAAGACTGCTGCGGAACGAATCATTCCAGAGCTCTGCTGTTGCCACTACAAAAGGGCCCCCCTCACTCAAGCGATCTGCCTCGTCGCTGATGACGACACAGCAGACTCACAAGATCACCCCCATCTCTAACCTCCTTGGTCGCCACGGCACACATCACATGCTGCTCGGCATGCTGTCCGTCCTGCCCACGGGCAATCTTGCTATAAACGATTTGACCGGCACCATACCACTAGACCTGTCGCATGCGGTGGCCATTCCGGAGGATTCAGCATGGTTTACGCCGGGCATGGTCATCCTAGTCGACGGCGTGTACGAAGAGGAGGAGGAATCTGTAGGCAAAGGCCTCGGCGCCAGTAACGGGATCGGCGGTGTCATCGGCGGGCGTTTCCAAGCCTTCTTCATCGGGCAGCCCCCCTGTGAGAAGCGAAAGGCGACCTTGGGCGTGAGCGGACTCGACGGTGGCCAGGACCACACCATAGGGGGTGGGTTCGGCTGGATCGACTTCCTCGGCGTCGGCAGTGAGCGAGCAGTGGGGTCCAAGATGCGCAGACTAGAGCGGCGGCTGCTGCGGCAGACACAACCCGACCCAGACCTGCCCAGTCGCGGCCGAGTCGTTATCATTGGCGAGCTGCACCTCGATCAGCCGAGGGCTTTGCAAGCCCTGCGTAAGATCCTGACGGCATATGCGACGGAGCCCGAAGGTTCGTCGCCCATGACCTTCGTTCTGACGGGGAACTTCACCCAACACGCTGTAATGGCGGGTGGTGGAGCGAGCGGTGGAAGCGTGGAATACAAGGAATACTTCGACTCGTTAGCCTCGGTGCTGACGGATTTCCCAACCTTGCTTCATAGCTCGACATTCGTCTTCGTACCCGGCGACAACGACGGCTGGGCGTCATCCTTCTCATCCGGCTCCGCGGTCCCACTTCCGCGCAAGGCGGTCCCAGACATGTTTACGTCACGTATCCGGAGAGCCTTTGCTAGCGCGAACGCAGAGGCCGGCGATCGCAACGGGACGGGCGGCGAAGCCATCTGGACCAGCAATCCCTCGCGTCTATCTGTGTTTGGGCCGTCTCATGAGATCGTTGTGTTCCGTGACGACCTGTCAGCGCGTCTGCGCCGGACAGCCGTGCGTCTGAAGACGTCTTCTTCAACAGCTGACCCGGACGCCGCCGACGACGAACCCCCTCCCGACTCAGACATGCTCAACGACGCCGACGTCGAGATGGCCTCGGCCCTTGAGAACACAGATACCATGGACGTCGAGCTCACCACTACCACCACAATAAACCCCAAAAACAGCAAGAACAGCGAATTATCCATATCTGATCCGCCGGCCGTCCTCCATGACGTGCACACGGCCCGCAAGCTCGTCAAGACGGTCCTCGACCAGGGCTATCTGTGTCCCTTCCGCCATGCCACCCGCCCCGTGCACTGGGACTACGCGGGCGCGCTGCACCTGTACCCGCTGCCGACGGCACTGGTGCTCGTCGACCCGACCGCGCCGCCCTTCGCGCTCACGTACGAGGGCTGCCACGTCATGAATCCGGGCCCCGTTCTTGTGACGGGACGACGGGGTGTCGGGCGCTGGATCGAGTACGAGCTGGGCGGCACTGGGAGGGTGAGGGAGTGCATGTTTTAATCGATACTTGCTACTAATCCTTGGGGTTGACGACTAATTGAAATGGATTAGTGGTTGGCGATCAATTGGTAATGAATTGTGCCTTTTTGTAGGGGAAATGAAAGATGTATATATGATGAATGACATCCTCACTTGGGTTGGGGAGCTGAGCATGGCTCTGGCGCATACTATGGTCCATACCTATTACGTTGCGATTTTACATATTCCAGATCTTGTCCTTTGCCTTTCAGGTGTGAAATACAATATGAAATACAAAGGCGACTTTGTTTTTATTATCATTATTTTCTTTTAGCGACGAAATCGCAGTCTTAAGAATAAGTCTCACATTCATGACTTCGAGGAAATTGAGAGCTATAGTCAAGAGTTTTATTACGTCCTCCTCGGTAAAGTAGTCCGAGATACATAGAGGATATTAGATAAAGCAGGTGATGCCAAGCTATCCGTCCCTTTTCCATGATAGTGTCCCCTCCGGTATGCCCGATAAGATCGATTGATTCATAATGCCCTCGACGTTCAAAGATTCAAATATATACAGATTCAAAAGCCCGGGACGGATCGCATAAACCGCCTACAATATGGGTCCAACTCGTCGTGTTGCAGTGTACAAAAACGCAGCTCAGATAGCAAGTAAAAATCGGTTTCAGATTACAAAATCAAACCAACCACTTGAATGAGACCAAGCTCCCAACGGCCCAAGAAGAGCCAGTAATTACTATTAATATCGTCCCAGCCGTGATCATCCAGTTCATCGTATGTGTTTTAGATAACGCCCTATGGTTGATAGTATTAGAAAAAAGGGAGAAGAAAAAAGGGGGAAAATAGGCACACTTACAGGAATGAACAAGTACGGAACCCGTCTCTCGTATTCCTTCCATGCCTCGCCGTATTTGTTCCGGCAGCGCTCCACGTCGCGCATGGTGCGGTGGGCAATCATGCAGACGAAGAAGATGGGATAGAACCACGGGAAAGGGCTGTCGAAGCCCGTAATTAGACCCCAGGTGACGGCGAAGAAGACGTCACATGTGTAGTGGATCTTGCGCGCGTATCCGTACCAGCCGTCGACGAGTAGCTTGTCGCCTGTGTCGGTATCAATCGTCTGAGGGTTCTCGAGGTACGTCCAAGGGAGGGCGGGAAAGGTCTTGCGCTTGAGCAGGGTGCCGCGCTCCTTGGCGCGGAAGGCGTTCTTCTGGCCGTTGCACTGGTCCCACACGACATAAACACCGATGTACGAGACGAAGAGGAGGCCGAGGGCAAACTTGTTCCACGCGTACTCCGAGGGGTCATGGTTGGCGAGATAGAGGGTGCAGTGGCAGTAGGACAGCGGTACACCGGCCATGTTCCAGAAGATCAGCATAAACCCCCATTTCTCGTAGTACATGTCCCAGGTCGTGATGATCAATTGCTCGCCCTTGGAGCAGGCATTGGCGTACAGGTAGTGAGCCATGACCAGGAACCAGACCTCGCCTGTCACGTAGCCGTACTGCTCGTACTGACGCGCTGCGGCGGCGGCAGAAATGCCGAACAAGATGTACCAGGGAATGCGGACTTCATAAAACATCTTCATGTCGAGGATGCCGAACAGACGCGGGTTTAGCTCCGCCCCCATGAAGAAATCGTAAATCGGATAACCAGTCATGCGGTGTTGCCGGCCACCAGCAATCGCGGAGAAGTAGGCAACGAAGCTGACGATGTACCCAGAGAGGATGGAGACGGTCATGATGGGACCAAACTCATCAATGAAAGTGTAGATGGGAAACAGGCCGGTGAAGTGCAAAAGAGCCATAACCAGGATGGTGAGGTAGAAACTGGCGTAGGCATTGCAGAAGTACCGGAGCTGCTTGCCACCCTCGAAAGGAAGTGGTTTGCCGTAGCCCTCGACACCGGGCAGCGCCAGGTAGCATATCCCCTCAAAGATCATATACCCCCAGTAGATCTTCCAGGCCTGCAGTGTTGGAAACGCTCCGGTGTACACGAGATCGCCTAGGTGCTTCACGAAGTCGGCCATGGATTGTCCATCCTGAGGTAGTGGCAGCTTCCCGTCATAGTAGGTGGCGCCAATCCACATGTACCACATCAGCAGAGGGAACCCCACCATCAAAGCCAGAGCACCGAAGCTACCTCCGAATTCGAAGTGGCCCGATTTGTCGACCCTGTGATCCATACCCGGCTTCCACCCGTCGACCATCCTGTCGTGCTGGCGCTCCACAGGCTTCGGCGCAACGTGTCCGTTTGCATGCTTGCTGCCGTTCGGGATGCTGTCGAGTGTAACTCCGTTTGTGGCTTTCGCAGCAGGCGGCGCCATAACGTCCACCAGATCGTCCACGGGCTCTATCTTGACAGGGCTGAAGCTTTCATTCGCGGCGTCGTTTGAGTCCTCGAACTTGGGGACCGGCTTCCGCCGAGTGGAAGCTCTCGTCCTGGGCACGGCAGTGCTTTCGGCGGCTGAGGTCGAGTCGCCGTCGTCTGATGGCTCGACTGAGGGGAATTGCGACTTTCTGCGCGTAGATCTGCGCGCGGGCGTTTCTACCATACCCTCGAAAAGCTCCTTCTTGCTAAGAAAGGAGGAAAAGACGGTCAGCCTAGGGAGCAAGTATCTGGTGGACATTTGACGAGAAAAAAGCGTATGTGAGGCCGACTGAGAGGACCAAGGACACGATGCGCCATTGTCGCAATCTAGCTTGGGTGGGTAGGTGAGTTGTGATGCGGTGCCGTCTCACGCGCAATGGCAGGAAACAGAAAACAACAACAGACCAAAATAGCAAAAGTATACGTACCGAGGCGTTGCTCGCAGAGAATATCTGGACGACATTTCGAAAGGATTATGCTGAAAGGAAGGGACGACAGAGACAATTAAATGCTCGTCGAGTCGGGCTTGAGGTAGGGCCCTTCTATTAGGTTTGGGTTCCGAAGAGATGTCAGGTGTGTCGCCAAATGACAAATTTCTGCTTCGTGCAGTTGGTGTTTGTGTCCTTTCGTGGGACCACAGTACGTACCCAAGGCGCTCGCTCGCTCGTCAGGGGCAACGCGGTATTGACTTGTGCCTGGTGGTGGGAAGCATCCTTGTAGCGTGGGTCTGCGAAAAAAGCTTGGCACTGTTTAGCGTGTTGTTCTCCCTGATTCAGCCAAGTAGGCTTTAATTGGCCAATAGCAGAGACGCACACGGTCCCAATTGGTAAGTGCCTGAGTACCTAGCATGTAATTGATTACCTGGGTACTGTGTGGGCGTACTGTGCATTGGGTAGTATAATTGGGTTTTCATTTGACGTGTGGAATACGAATACGGTCGGTTCCCTAAATGGAATTGCATTGCCGATGAATAACAATCGTGAGCCCTCACCCAAATATGAATTCCTACAGCCCTTCACCTGCACCTACCTATCTTTGCGTACCTGCCGAGGCTGCGTATATCGTGGAGTTGTTGGCCTCGAACAACCTTGGAATTGATACGCAATATTACCTGGGTAGGTACCCAGCACAAGCGAATACGGCACCTCTCTGTGGGTTGGCTGAAACTCGCGAGCTTTGGGAACTGGTTAGAAATACAGATGAGGCACCTAAATTGGAATTATTCTGGCCATCTAGAGTAGACGAGGCAGCTTGGAAGTGCCCACCAATAACAGGTGCTGGCCTTTTTGCAGGTTGGCTAATTGATAACATCATATAAGGTATCGATTTACGGCATAGTAATGAGTTCGTCGTTGGGACAAATGTGCACTTGGTCTGAAGGCAAGGTCTAATCCTGTGAGGTATGGAGCAACAGAACAACGAAGACTACTCAAAACTCCCGTACTATTTACTTGACATACTTTTGTAAACATTCCTCGGTTACTTGAGGGACGGTAAGCTGCTGGACGATGATCGAGAGACCTACATACATGAGACGCCAAAACTTGAAGACTCGGAATCGGAACGTCTTATTAGTAGTCACGGGTAGTACTACTAGGTAGCAATATTATGCGTTCTCGTAACTTTTGAACCGAACGGGGTTTATCTCCAGACTTTACTATTGTTTGGTGAGCTTATCGACAGCTCACAATCGCACGTACAAGGTTGTCAATCGGCGGTAGCGTACATCCATATAGTCCTCACATCTATGTATTCGCCGCCAGAGGCTTGAGGTCGTTGATAAGCTTTACTTCGCAGGCCATCAAGGCGAGAAACTAAGGCGATGGCCAAGCGAGGTCGATAAGCGTATGGCGTTATGTGTCCTTCGTTACTATATGTACCTACCTTAGGTAGGTGTCATTGAGTGCCCGGGTAGGTAGTAGGTACTTAGACACAGTGGTAACCCAAGGGACCTCGCGCCTTCCCCCAGTCATCGCTGTTTCTGCAACTTCTGGCCTACCTATCGACTACCTACTTAGTTATCTTAGGTACACTTAGGTAGGTACGGAAGCGGCCGTGGCTCTCTCCTGCTGTCTTTGTGGCTACTTAGGTAGGTAGGGCCGCGCCCTTGCCTGTACTTTGCCCGCCAGCTCCTTCAACCCTGGAAGGTTGTCGAGCAATGGATCATTCTTGTGAATCAGCCACTGCCCACCTGAGGGTTCCCGAGATCGAGGTTTGAAAGCCACCGAGTAAACATCGAACCAGATTTTATGCCGCTTATCTGGGCAGATCCCACCTTGCAGAAATATCGTATCACATCAGTGTGGTCCACAGACACACCTGGGACAGCTTTGAGGCTATTCAGAGACAGTCGTATTGCTCGACATTCCGACCATCAATCTCACTTTCCTATCCCACTCCGCCTTGAACGATCTCGACGCTCGCACGTCGTCTTTCCACCGTCATTGTCTCACAATAAAGGTCCCGGGCCAGCTCCGTCTGCTGCCCGCAAGTGCCCGAGAAAGAGAGATAGGGAGAGACAAGAGTCGTTTTGCTACCAGAGTCACCATGTGGAGTCGCCTCATGCCCCCCGCGCCCAATGCTACAGATTTGCCCACTCCTCTGACCACCGGCAATGTACGCCGCAGGAGTATACGAGAGCAGTTACTAGACGATGACGAGGACGACGTCCGTCCACCGCCATGCAAGAAACGAGCGCACTTTCCTATCCGCTCACTGCTGGATAAATGCAAGCAACGTGGGAGTAACAATGATGGCGTCACATTTGTACCAGGCGGGAATAAGCGGCATGTTCAAACGGGAATTTCTGTGTCCCCTGATTCATCAACTCTAGAGAAGCTGCAACGTGAGGTCCTGTGTCCCTTTTTGGCAATTCACATCTTGATTTACTGTTTCACAGGCAGTTATGCAGCACTTCGCGTGACTCTGCACTCCCATGGACTCAAAGATGTCGCGAAAGCGGGAAGCCTCCTAGCAGTCGAAGCTGATGAGAGACTCAACTCCAATCTCGCCAAACTCCACAAGATCATAAGCGAAGAGCGCCAAGTATCTGCGGCCTGTCTCGATGCTGAAGTCGACAGCCAGATCAAAAACCAACATGGACAAATGAGAAGCCAGACGGTGCAAATCAGATCGGAGTTGTCCAAGTTTCGAGATCTCGAATCCGAAAGATGCAGGCAGCTTTCTCAACTATGGATTTCCTGGGAAAGGACTCAGAGTGACATCAACAAGCTGTCAAAAACGCTTCATGCACTCCTCGACCATGATACCTCGAGGTTAACAAGGGGGATATTCTCGAATGTTGAATGTTCTGAAAAGGAAGACCGCGATATCGATCGTTGTAGCAAGCAGGCGTTGGACGAAATGGCAGCGTGCGAAGATGTGAGTTCATTGTTGGTTCCCGACCCGTATCTGTCTGGTTCTCTGAGATCATAGGACGGGGCGATATGCTGATTCAGGATTAGGAGTTTCATGAGAAACTTAAGGGCCAAGAGGCGCATATCCTCGAGGCGATGCTTAACTTCAGCCTTGGTTAAGCGACATAGCTCTTGCTGTTTCACAGGACCCCGATGGATGAGTTGTCCTATCAACTTTTCCAAGGCCTGGAACGGAAGCCCTCTCCGTGGTGCTTTGAGGGGGCGCATTATATCAGTTACTTCTTTCACCATGCGTGGCCTTGAAACAAGACTATCTAACGTAGCTTTTTGCTAAGATGACCCATGTGTAGCTACACTAGATGCCAGAACAAGTTCGAGTATAATCGGGAAAGTAATGCAGAATACGTCAAGTATTGGGAGGAAATACAGCGATAAGAATGCTGAAAAGTCTATTAGTCTATTATCGAAAATAAGATATCTCTCTCCAACGGAAGTCCTGATAGGCATGCGTACATGTTGCACACTGAGCCGTCTGCGTCGGGACAAGATCTATTTTTAAATTGTTCAAGACCATCCCCCAGCACATGATACCGACCATTGACAGGCATGCTGATATACCGTTTGACACATAGTCTGAGATAATAAAATAAAAAATCAGTAAAACCAAGCGCGTCTGGTGCATTTTACTGTTCATCCGAACTCGTTATTCGTAAGCTGTTGGGGTGCGGTTTGTCCCCACTCCCAAGTCCGGGGATGTGATGGAAGGTGTTCCGTGAAGCTGGATTTGGGACTTCCCGAGATCTTCTATCTGTCTGTGATATTATTCGCCCGGACAAACCCATACCCAAACGAAGAGATGGAAGACATCCGTACTTGTTGTGCAAAAATAGCGAGGATGGCCCCGGGTAAGCGATTTGGTGCATGTGCTTACCGACTTCATTGGGGAACTAGCGGCACTTCAGAGGAGCACAGCTAGATATCCGTAGCGCTCGCGGATTTTCTCACCTGATTCTCCATAAACCGGCAAACAGGGGTGGCGCATTGTTTAGTGCTCTTCGGGCACAACAATACCCCAAGGGTGGTCCTCTCTGCCGTACTTGATATCGATGAGCCAGCTCTTGAGTCGCAGGGTAAGAGGAGCACCTTCGCCACCCTTGCCAGCTGGAATCGCGATGTCAACCCCACGGTGGTGGATGAGAGAAATAGGGCAGACGAAGTACTATAAACTCGTTAGTGTTGCTCTATTCTAGCCTTTGCCACGAAGAGACTTACCGCTGTACCAGATGCGAAAGACTCGATCAAGCGGCCCTCGTCGCTCGCCGCCTTGACCTCGTCGATAGTGTACTTCCGCTCGACGACCTCGACCTCGTCGGCTAGGCGCTCCCTCGCCAGGGCCACAACACTGCTTCGGGTCACACCGGCGAGGATTAGGCGATCGTCGAGGGGCGCCGTGACGATCTGCTTCTTGCCCTCGCGCGTCTTCCAAACGACAAAGAAATTGCTCGCGCCCGCCTCCGTGCACTCGCCGTCTTGACCGTAGAGCCATAGGATTTGGTGGAAACCCCGTGCCCGCGCCTCCTTGGTCGCCAGCAGGGAAGGGCCATAGTTGGCGCCGACCTTGGCGTATCCGAAGCCACCGACCCACGCCCGCACCATGTCATCGGGCGAGGTATGCAGATGCATACCGCCCGCTGGGGAGTCCATCGGGGGCATGTATGTCACGATGATGTACAGCATGGCTTCCGAGGGAGCCTGGACGCCGAGCGCCGACTGCGTGCCGATCATAGTCGGGCGGATGTAGATGAAGCTGCCGGGACGCTCCCGCGGCAACCATTTGGGGCCGTCGACGGACATGAGAGCTAGGATGAGCTTCTCGAGCTCCGCCGGCGGGAACGACGGCAGACTGATGCGGACGGACGACATCAGCATGCGCTCACAATTGCGGTCGGGCCGGAATACGCGCAGCTTGCCGTCGTAGCCGCGGTACGCCTTCAGGCCCTCGAAGCACTCCGTGGCGTAGTGAAGCACCGATGCTGTGGGCATTAGACTCAGGGGTCCGTAGGGCTTAAGCTCGGGTGCGGCCCAGCCGTTCTTGGCCGACCACTTGGCCGTGATCATGTGGTCTGTCGCGATAGTGCTGCCATCGATGTCTGTAGTGCCCACTGCGGGTATCTCACGGGGATTCTCGGTGAAGGTATATGTGATTTTGGAGGCGTCCAACTCGTGGACGTTGGGCTGTGAGACGCCGTTGCTCGCCGCGCCGTTGGTTGTGCCGTTGGTTGACTCTTGCTCGGCCAGCCGGTGCTCAACCGCCGACGAGGTCAGATCCAAATCTTGTTCGCCGCTGTGGCCGGCTTGTGAGACTGCTGAAGGTGCCATGATGGACTAACACCGAGGATATTTATTCCGAAGTTGAGGCGCAAGATTAACTAAGGTGCAAGCGAGGTCTGGGTGTTGAGATTGGGTAAGGAATGAGCGGCAAAGATATGTCCCTCTTCTCTTTTATCAAGGCACGTAATTAAGGTTTGAGAAAAAAAACAGTGAGTGTTGATCTAGGAACCAGGCGAGTAAGTAAGTATATAAGTCGGTAGCTCAACCATGGTTGTGGATCAGATAGTAGTCACAAGCGCATGACTCATGGTCCAATCGGAGCCAAGAATATAGAAATTGAAGAATGGGATTGATCGATCCAGTCCCGAAGGGCGAGATGGTACAGTATCAGGAAGGGCGTTTCTTCCGAGCACGGCGCCCTTTTCGTTCAGTATATATGGGGTTCGTCGCAACAAAGGAACCCACCACCGGTCTTCCGTGCCGGGGGGTTCGCCCGTCTACGACCAGACTAAATAAATCTGGGACCCGGGCCAGGGCATCATGCACGTACGTCGTCGTACTTAGTGTCCTACTCACGCCGACTGACACGGCTCGCAATTATGTGAGAGGGACATAAGACATCAACACATCAACACATCGATCTCGTCCTACGTGTCCGCCAGAGACGATGCATACGTACCTCAAAACGGCATCTCGCCAAATTGTTAGCGTCATGCAACTCAGCATCGACGATACCAGAGCTGCAGATACCACTAAATCAAAGAATGCACTCGCTAATCAGAATGCGAGTTGCCTATCGCGGAACGCACACGGGGGGAGAGTGCCAGAAGTTCGGTTGCAGGCGGACGAGGCAGAGGCTCACGCAGTCATGTGAGGACCTAAGTGGAAAGTGGAGTGCATATGGGCCGCCTCTCAGCAAAAAAACGAGATTGATTTATTTCTTTGCGACCCGTGGCACGCGCAATCTGGCCATGAGTCTCTTTTTCTTAGTGGACGATGTCAAGGGAATTTCGAGATGCCACATCATCCCTGCTGCGGCTTTCTCTCGGCTGTAAGTGCCATACGTATCCATCCGGAGCTGAGTTGTCCTTGGTCCTTTACGAGCAGGTATATCTTAAGGTTCACGATTACGGCCGTTTGGGGGTGCGCTGAGCAAGGACTACCGTGTCTTTCAACAACAAGGACCAGCTCTTCGGCGAGCCCATGCGATTTCGGCCGTTCTCGTGATATGGCCTTGCTTTCAAGCCGTGATTGAGGCTCAATGGAAAATTCCGAGGCGCGAAGCCGACCAGAGTGTGGAATTAGACCGCGTTGGGTTTGCGAGCGGAGGGAAAGAAAAAAACTTGGTTCCAAGGTGGAAACATGGGCCCCCCTACAGGCCCCGTTGATTGCCGAACATTGCCTCGTCTGGCCGTCTTCAACCACAACCCGCGCCAAGCCCTGCCCACGACCTCGGGAGGCACCATGCATGCCACCCAGGTGCTGCTCCCCTTATCGTTTTGTTTGGCCGATAACGGCTACCTACTTACAAGGTACTTAATGTAATTAAACATCACCTACATGTACCCAGGCATCAAGGGAGAGAGAGGTACTGTAGGTACATGACGTACAGCCTTGATTTGCTCAGAATGGAATTATCCAGATTACTATTACATGTCAAGTGACTCTGACGAACTGGATGGGACGAGATAAAAACAGAAGTCCCTCTGCTATATATCTCGCTTGAACTGAGCTGCTTCGTAGATCAGCCGCGACAAGTGCTGGATGCCAAACACCCAACTACGACACTGTCTCGACTGTTGGCAGCGGCAGACACACGGCTCGTATATGGAATCTGGGATATGAAGCCATAATTATTTTCCAATCTCAGTTTCATCGAGCTCGTCGCAGTCATGTCACACTATGGTCTGGTTGTTCGCTGGCTTGATGCACCCATACAATAAGTCTTGAGCAGTTGTTGCCGTTAGCCAAACAACGAATGAAGCTGCTGATGCAGAAGTCACTCCCCTTTTTTGGAACGCAACCAGAAGACAGAGAGCATGTACAAGTCATAAGTGGTTTCCAGCAGCAGCTATCACCGTCAACCTCGATACCCAAACACACACTCAATACCCAGGTGGCTGCCGTGTCGCAGAGTGTTATTTGAGGGACCATGGATCATCCGAGGCAGTCTGTTCTTTGTCCAATCATGGCCTTGATTGTCGTGTTTCGGTGGTGTGTTGCGAAGCTATGCCCCGGTTCGAAATTCGTGCAACCTCTTCCTGATTAAACGACAGCTCTCCCTTGAGAGCTAATGGCAGCATATTCTAGAGTCAATGCGTCATGTCATAGCTTGCCTCGCGTGCGGCCCATTGGTGAGATGCTCCCATACTGGTGAGGTAGGCAGTCTTGTGCCTGTGGCGATTCGAGAGTAGCGAGGAGGGAGGGAGGAGGGAGGCAAGTAAATAGGTAGGCCAGCGAACAGCCAGGTAATGGGCCAAAAGCCTACCTACATATGTAGGCAATCTCTGATGTCAGACATGTATCGCCGTACAATATGAGGCCGCTCTTATGATAGGTATTCTGTCACATCATGGTGTACATAGTGGCGTCGCGAATATGCAACAAGGTGCAGCCTTGGTTTGGCACGGATCAATCAGAAAAGGAAGAGGGTTGTACAGTCAGTTGTAGTTATGTCGCACCAACAGGCTCGCGAGCAAACAAACCACCACCACACCAACAACAGCCTTCACTTGCCCACCCCCCACTCCGCTTAACCTTCGCACCCTTGAACATTGGCAGGTCGTTACATCGTCGAAAGCTCTTGACTCTCAGAGTCAGCCTACAGTCGAGTCCTTGGGTCTCCTCGCCAGAGAGGGTTATGCAAGTAGCACTATGGGTGGTGTAAACCTGAACATCTCCAACGGGTTGTGCTGGTCAAATGTGAACGTCGCCTTGGAAGAGGAATACATCCCCTGCGGGAACGTCGAAAGTGGCAACAATTACGCTTGCTGCCATTACGGTGACAATTGCCTGTCCAGCAATGCTTGCTATCATGAGAGGTGTGAGTTTCATCTACATGCCCGGAGCCGGTCTTCTTGACGCACTGATATCGTGTTTGCAGACGACATCACCTACCTTGCAGGCTGTACCTCCCAAGACTTCAGCGCTCCTGCATGCCAGAAAAAGGGCGGGTTTTACAACCAACCTTGGTGAGTCTGGCACTCCTACTCTCTCAAGCCAATCTGTACTTGATCTACCCTCAGCAGCACTCCTTTCGAAGAGAGAGCTGGTTTTTTTTTCGTCTTCTTTTCCTACCTGAGCCTAGTATTACATTTGTTCCTAACATGATAGCAGGGTGGGCCTCGTACGCTGCGATCCGGACCAGACCTATGTGAGTAATTCTCGTTGCCTCTTCAGAATGCATCAACTTCCTTCAGGAATCCAAGGTTTATGGATCTCCTCGCAGCGATGACATACCACAATGGGCCCCCTTCCTCGCGACATTCCCCTGTTCCGTTGTGCTGCAAGTGAAGTGTCAGTGTCTGACTTTATATTCTGCAGTGGGCAGGATGTCAGGAAAGACATAATGTTATTGGGACCAGTCCGCCGACGAACTGCAAATGCTCCGAAGATACCATTCTCTTTCAAGACAAACCAAGGCTCGATAATATCGCAAGCCTACCGCAAAGCTTGGGTGGTACCATATCATGGTTCCCAGGTCACGAGCCGACTACAGCCACATCATCGACGACGTCCACTCGAGGAACATCGTCGATAACTATTTCAACCACCGGCTCGACGCCAACCTCGACATCTAATACACAAACGCCAACTTCGTCAGCTGTAGTACCGCTCTCAGAAGGGCTTTCCGCAGGGGAGAAAGCAGGTATTGGAGTTGGCAGCGCTTTCGGAGCACTCGCTCTAATCTGTCTTATAACCATAATTGTGATCCTTCGCAGACGCATGGCAGGGACGAAAGAGGAAGCAAGTTCGCAGCCCAGGTTGCCAACTGTTGAATCCAATCATTTCCATGATGGACGTCATACACCGAACACCCCGATGCTCAGTGGCTATAAGGCCGAACTACCAGCCGACGAGCCCAGAACTGCGAGTACCGTGCCACTATCTCCGCTGCCCGTCTCCCCTATATCCACCTTTTCGCCGACCCCAAGTCCGAGTCCGTACCAGCCATACCGGCCAGGACGACATGGAGACAATCGATACTCCAACGTCTCCCAGATGTCTTGTGTGTCTGGGGCTCATCCCTACCCCGAGAGTGTCGTGAGCGCTATTTCGCCTCGGGTATCACAGGAGCCACTGAGAGCCGCAGGGGAGCATGCTCATCTGAGGTCCGGACCACCAGATACAATTCCTGAGCTGCCTTGAGGAAGACAATCAAAACAACGGGTATCGCATTTCCGAGACCATCGGTTGTTGCGGCTGTGAATCACGGAAGGAGAATTGTTGAGACGATCTGGACCGCCAACAATGAAAGTAGGATATCCAAATTGCCTGTTGATGTAAATTTAAAAGCTTTTACGAATGGACGATCGTTAAATTGAAAACTCATTCCAAAGCACTTGCAGGGTGTCTAATACGAAAACGCCACTTGTTGGGTCGTTAAACCAAGGGACGAGGTCTGGCCATGGTTGTTGTGAGACATTATAACCTCCGATGGATTATTGTCATGTATCACCATAACGAATTCCCCTATTGACCCCATCACATAGCTGACATGTTTTCTTCCCGATAAGAAATTGTAGGGTGTATTAATACGTGGTATTTGTGCCCTACGTCATGCGGTACAGATATTTATTGATTATCACTGTATGCAAGTAAATTTGTACACAGGTTGGGCAATTGATACAACAACAAGTCGATCTGGTTTTTTGATCCACATCACACAAGAAATTCGCTTTTCTTATTGACAAATCAACAAGCTAGCTACTTGGGAATAAAGTCACATATTTACTTTTTATCGCAAGCTGCCCCAATTCCGGTAAAAGTGTTGTAATTATCAATACAGCCCATATTGAAATTGTCTTGGCCGTAGTAACTAGCACTCTGAGCATTTAAGTGCTAATTGCCAATGGCATGTTTATTTACCTCGAGCAGATAATTTGTGTAAGCATCAAATAAACAACATAGGAAATGGGTCAACTGGCAACATGCTTCAAGCCACGAGTTTGGTACGCGTGGTGATCAATGTTAAAACTCGATCAGGATGTGGTCCTGGTGTTCTGGTGGTTGCGGGCAAAGGCTGGCAAGCTTAATATACCCAAGACGAGTCATGGGAAGAAAGTCTACGGAGCTCTCAAAAACCTGGCATGGCTAATAAGCGCGTCTGTATTTGCAAAGCAAACCCGACAAGGTTCGTGAGTTATCGAAGCAAGCTCTCGCGAAAACTCATTGTTCTCGCACCCTTGTGGAGTCTATACGGATGCACTACAAATTCAGCTCTCAAATCAAGGGTATTGATAGTTTCATGTGTAATCGCTTGAGATTTGGGATTTTGTTTTAACAATAAATTGTCCAAATGTAAAAGTGTAGGTATTATGGTTTAATCACTATCAAGACACCGAGCAGGCGACGCTTGCCCTTTCCTTGCACCCAGTTATACATACACAATAGAGTCGCTGACAGCTACACAGTTGTTTGTACAAGTGTAAGTATAATCAATAGTAATATATCTTGGTTCTTGGTCGGAATCTTGGTGGGACCGTTACGGTACTTCGCTTGCACGTTCCGATATTTGAGATCGCAATTGTGGCAAGACCTATTTCCCAACCATACTCAAATTGCAAGCGAGCCTCTTGAATACTCTCTACCATATTTGTGCAATAGAGCTAGGGCCAAAGTGATATTGGTTCATATTCGCAGGCATTGCTAATAGAGTAGCACTCTGCTGAACTAAGCAATGACGTAGTGCTCATGGCGAACCGCAACATGCTCAAGCTTTATCCACACTGATAATAGCGTTGCTACAAAGACGAGGACATGGGGACAAACGCCTTCATCCATTTCTTGAATTATTTGGTGCAATATGGTTCTCAAGATGCAGAATGGGGAAATAGGAGTTTGTCTATGAGAGACCAACCGGACAGCGCCACTTACCCGAGCTGAATCTACAATAGTGTGAGGCAACGGGTCGCCGGCTTATCCTGGCTTATCCAAGTTTTCGATAGATAACGCGAGAGCAATACTGTCAGTTCCCGAGGCTAGCTAGCATCCAACGTTAGTCGAGACATGTCCAGTTGTAGACGGCGGCCGAAAGTCACTTTCAATGGAACACCTTAGTTCAAGACCTTACATGCAAAACAATTGACCCCGCCTCGCTTGGTTTTACATGAATCGCACTCTGGTAAAGCATCTGAGCCTTTGTTTTGTTTTGTTTTGTTTTGTTTCGATGATCTTTCCATGCAGCAACACACTTCATGTAGCATCTGTTGCTCCAATCAAAACATATTCCACGAGAGTTTCGATTTTGATGATGGTACACAAAATCTCCGATTCACACTAATCCTGGTAAATACAGTATACTATGTACAGTCTTGGGCAAATCAATGAATCATGCCATTTTGAAATGCGTCGTGGCGCGAGGACTATAATGAAGTGGGGAACGGCGACTGATGAGTTGCCAGTTTCGACTTCATTGTACAATATGATCGGTTTGCAGACCGAGGTGCCTGAGCATTACGCCTGCGATTCGTCTTGACGCACTGCAATAGTACGTGATTGATGTCATTACCCAACGTTGGTGATGACGTCGACGTGAATCGCGATTGTAGACGTGAGGATCAGCCGGGTAGGCGTATTAATAGATTGAAGCTAGCTGATGTCACCCTCAACTCAATGACCAACTCGCATATTTCCCGCGACCGGTAAAGCACTTAATTGGAGGACACAGACTTTGAGATGACTATTCCGGCTAGAGTCGTGTCTTGGAATGTGACATTACCGAAACATCTAATAAACGTCTGTGCTGTTGCAGTCAGATCCGAAGATGAAACATGGATTTCTAGCTTTCACACTAGGATCACGTGGAGGAAGCTGTTGGAGGAAGACATCACACTACAAATAGTATGTAAACAAACAACACATGGGCTACACTGCTACAGCATCCATGGTGCGCGGGCCAGGTCTTGCTCGGTCGGCATGGTATCCCCCGTCTTTTAGAAATATCCCATAAGATGTCCAACCTCCTATCGCCGAGGATGGTCATGAGGTGCTTGCGTACATGCAGTATCAATGGAATCAGATATCGAGACAGTGTCGATACCATTAATCAGACTTGAGTCTTCGCTTCTGGTCGCAACGGCATGATACTTAATCACGTTGCTAGCCAGGGGCCGGCTAGATCCTAACCGTCCCCCTTGTGCGCTATTGACCGTTGACAGCACGGTCCAGATTGCTGTCCGAGACACGTTCGGGTCATGCAGATCGACCGGTACAGCATCTACTTAGTGCAGACGAAGTGCTTATATACGGCGGGAGTGAAAAAGCGCTGGAGGGTCCAAGAAAAATAAGACGAGTCGAGCAGTGCCGAGGACCCTTTCTGCATATTCAAGTTCGGAGCCGCCTCCTTGGATATTCATGCGAAGCAGGCTCGGCGCATGTCTCGCACGTGGTGGAAAGAGACCTCCCTCTCAACGACTACCTTGGTACGGAACGCGAAAGATTTTCATGAGTGCCTGAGATGGGATAAATCTGGTCGAGACGGTAGACTAGAGGGTTTTCCGAGAGGACTCGGTCCATGTCGGCTGAGGATCTGAAACGATCAGATAGTAACAGTACCCAGCCCGGCTCCAGGCTGTCTGTGCATGTGGTCTGGCGATACCAGGCTACCTCCATCCAGGCTACCTAGGCATAGAGGCATAGAGGCATAGAGGCATAGTGGAAATTGCATTCAACTCAAATGAGAATTCATACAGGCTTAGTGAGGTCGGGCGCACACACTTACACGGATACGAGTAAGTATCGCGACAGCCATCTAGCCATATTGGGCTGCGCTACAGCTTATCCAGGCACGGCCAGGGTGGAGAGGAGCGACGAAGCGAGATAAGGTCATGGGAGAATTTTCAAATGTCGCATGAAGAAGGGAATTAGTTCCTCATATTGCTTGACAATAGATTGATTGAATTAAAATTATCTACTTTGATTGGAGTGTGAACGGTATATGCTTCAGGCAGTAGATCATAACGGCAGTCCCTGCGATGATCACCGCATCAGGAACGGTCCCTGAATCACAGCCACTAGATGGTGGGATGGCGGGCTGGCGGGAAACTCCGGTATATGGCAAGCGGGGGGCGGGATCGATGATAGTTACGATGAAAAATGCGAAAGGGGAAGATTGACTTTGGTTTCTTGCTGCGATCGTAGCAAAGGCAAGGCGAGGGAGGAGAAATGGGAGGTATGCTACCTACATGGATGTAAGTAAGTACCTAAAGCGCTACGAGTACTACTGTAGTGCTACAGTACATGTAGGTAGCAAGTAGTGCATGTAGTTAGGTGCCCTGGCACCAGACCCTGGCCATGGTCAAATGGGGTTTCCAACCAATCGCAGGGCGATGCTCGGGTTCGATTCGAGGTGCTCTTTTAGGCACTCTGCACGATTCAGACTGCGCAACTAAGTTTGCCAAGTATCCGCACTAGGAACACGCGGGAAACCCGGTCTGGACGGACTTGTCTAACGTGTCCACTGGCGATAGGGACGACTCGGACGAGCGAGGAGTTCTGGGACGAGGCTAAAGTAGGGCGACCAGCTAGGCAAGGGCTGAAGGGTAGCGGGGGTTCCGCAGCACTAGCCGACGCGTGGTGACCGGTTCGTGGTCGGCTTTTCTGGCCGGTTCGTGGTGTTGGGAGCGCTCAATGGCCGGTGTTGACCCAGCGAGACCCAGGTACTCGTAGGGAAGGACGCATACGGGAATGAAGGTCCTGACCGAGATCGAAAGAGGAAAATGAAAGGTGGAGGTGGAGGGAGGGGACGGGACGGGAGGGGAAGGGTAGAGGGAAGCGCGCGCGTGCCGTGGTTTGCAGCACTCTGGAGTCTGCACTGCAGCATGCATGTGTTAGTTACGGCCTCGAAAACGGGCTTCGCAAGGAAGTCCGTAGGAACTGAAATAGAACAACAAAGTTCCTTACTCTGTTGGGAAGAGATAGCTGTGTACTTATGGTATTGTTCGAAATATGGTAAACAATGCCATACATGACGTCCAATAATAAACAATTTGTTTTGGGTGAATGAGTTAGGGCTATACTTTATCCTGCTATTGCTATATCATATGTACACGTAGTAGGTAAATATTATACTACCTACCTACCTGGTAATATAGGTAGTAAGCCGTCCATCATGGATCTCTTCCATGAGTTGTACAGTTCCTACCTAAGGCAGTACTTACTATACTACTTATCAATTACAGAATAATAAGAACTCGATTATGATAGCATTAGGTCTGCGAGTATATGATGCCGTGCTGCCTCAGGGCTGTCTCGCCTGTTTATTCACCGTCTGAATTGCTTACCTAAGATCAATAGATACTGTAAGTCTAGGTACCAATCCAATACTGGAGGTACTAGAGCTGGGGAGGCTGGCCCGCCTCGCCCCCCATGGTCAACCTCCCATAAGTACCTAACCTAACCTAGGTAGGACAGCAGGTAGGTGTGCTACCTAGTGGTGGTGCCTGCTGTGCTGGGACTATGCCGCCTAGTGCTGCCACTTGCCTGAGGTATCTAAGCCTGTTGGGCCATTGTTCCTATTGTACCCATTGTACCCATTGGACCCAGAGCAGAACAGGGCTCCAGCAGGGGACGAGCCAGGGAAGCCAGGGAAGCCAGGGAAGCCAGGGAAGGAGCCAGGGCAAAGACTAGGGGACCAAGTTGTTTTGTGGGTGGTGTTTGCAAGGGAGCGACCCGCCTTTCCGCCCGCAAACGCGTGTGATTAGTGCGTGGGCGAATGTAAACAAACGCGCTTTCCCAGTGCCCACTTTTGCCCCCATATGTCACTTCCAGGCCGCCAGTACTTCCTGCAGCAGGCGCGATCCATCACAGATGCTCACAGATGCTCATAGAAAGCTGCTGCGCCATTGGTCCCCCAGCTTGTACCGCGCCTTTGACCGCTACTTGCGACCGCTGCGCATCTGCACCTCGCTCGCTAGCGCACGCCGGGTACGAATGCACCAGCTGGGTTCTGGCTGGGCACTTGCCAGGGGGCCAGGTACACACGGCCGCACCTTGCACACACGCCCTGCGCTCACTCCCGTGATCTCCCCTTTTCCCTTCCCACCCCCGACCCCCGAGAAGTCGTCTGTAATACTACCTGACCTGCCCCAACGTCTGTGTCCGCCCAAGGTCCAAGGCATTCCGTCCACCTCAACTCCTCCAGGAAACCACCACCTGCAACTCGTGGCCTGCATCGTCGACGATACCAGTCTGTCTCTCCGTGCGCTGGCTGCCCCGAAAGAGTGTGTAAAGGAGTGGGATCGGTTTCGAGCCATACTGACGCCACCTCGTTCCCGCCCAAGCCGCCAATAAAGCCCAAGCCGCCCAAAGGCTGACGACATTACACGTCAGGATCCGATCCTCTGCGTGGCAACTGATCTGTTTCGCGTGTGCTGTCCGCCCGCCACCCGGTGTCTTGCCAACATTTGCTCGCACTCCTACATCAACATCAACAGCAGCACCCAGAGCAACTGCACTGCTCTGTTGCCAGTCTTAGTAGCTAGATATCCCGCCTGGAGTCGAAATAGTGATAGCGGATCGCCCTTTTCTGCGACGATCAGGCGCCACAGACCTTTCCCACCAGCATACCTATCTCGGCATTAAGTGTTGTTGGCGCTGAAACAAACCATGAGCAGCCCCGACTGGGTGTTCATCTGTTGAAGAAGAGACTCCTTGCCCTTCCATCATTGGCATTCCAGATGTCTCGATTCGATTAATTATTCTGCTCCGCCCACATTTCTCGCATCCGTTTGGTGCGATTGTTTGACTTTGGCTGGCGCACCATCGACACACCAGGCCAAGGCGACCTGGCCCGCGCGCTCACCCAAGTCCTAAGTATAGCATTCGATTAGAACATAGTTCTGTCGTGCGCTACACCGTCATACTCTCACTCTAGCCAACATGTCCAACAGCGGGGGAACTTTGACCTTGCCATCGCCCACGCATCCGCATCACCACCATGTTGATGTGCAAGCTGGTTTCCGAACTCTGAGGCGTTCTCTGTCGCGGTCGCCATCCAAATTCTCGTTGGTTCGCACAGTGTCGCAAAGCAGCTCCGACGCTGGCTCATCACCTTCATCGCCTTCTTGTCGCCGAGCCCAGTCGCAGTACTTCGGGCCAGCCCAATCGACAACACCACAGACCCAGTCTCACAACACCGATCACGTCCAGTCGCCCCTAGCCACGCCGTTCCGACCAAGTGTCAAGTTATCGCTCAGGTCTGCCAAGGCATCCTCCAGAAGTCCACTTGGTGTCTCCTCTGTATCATCAACAAGGGCAACGCGAATCAGGACATCACCCCGCACGTCTCCGCGCAGTCCATCAAGACGTGCATTAACCTCAGCTACCACAGTTGGGAATTCAACCCCTGGCCACAGTTTTACACCTCCATCGGGACAGGAGAATTCCGCCATTCCGCCAACGCGGAATTCAGTACAAAGAAAGAGTTCCGATAAACCGTCGAATCGGCATAGTATGCATCTCGACATGTCTGGCTCATCTCTACTCACACATCACTCCTTTGCCGAGGCGAGTCCTCTGAAGAAGAGAAACGACACCACTATGAACCTCGACCAGCTGGCTGAAAACAGCCCTAAAGCGAAACGTCGGAGTTACGGCCCCTCGAGCTTTGGAGAGGGTTTCAATATCTTTGACCACTTTCCGAAACCTGCTAACCCAATCGAGGTCCATGATGATTCGCCAAACGAGTACGACTGGGCGAATCGCATAACTGCTGGTCCAGTTGAGTCATTGCAAGCAACGGCACAAGCCTCGGTACCACGCAGAGCGGGATCACTCCGCAAATCTACTCTGCAACAGCGCCATAACAGTGATCGAAGCTCTTTGTCAAGACGAAGTGGCTTGACTTCGTTGTCAACCATGGCCGCACAGAATTCTTCAGAAGCAGTCGCTGCTAGTAACATGAACCGACCACGCATCTCGTTGGATTCGTTCTGCCCTCCCTCAAGGGACAGCCCATTTGCGGATAGTATTTTCCATCAACAGCCCACTCATGCGCACCAGCCGCCGGCCCAACGACACCCTCTATCTCGAACGGTGACAACCTCATCTTCGAGCTCAAGTATCGGAGATGACTCGCCAACACACTTCCCAGTTCATGTAGAGAAACCAAGGGTGCGGATGAACTTCTCGAAGAGCTTACCCCTGGGTGCTGTTCGACCCAAGCCTGACCTTTCAGGTGGCCCTTCCGGTAGTGCATCGACCCCAGACTACAAAAATGCGAAGCCTTTCTCAGGCGCATTTGCATCTACTGGTCTTGTTTCAAAGATGATCCGGAATCCCGAGGAGCGACGATCGAGTATGATGTTTGGCGGAGGAATGCCCGATACGCCATGCAAGAGAGCACCACCAGGTCTACCAAAGAAGCAGACCCATGGTTTTGCTACGTATCCGCCTCCATCACCAATGGGCCTCGCTAAGAGAGGGGCCAGGTTTAATAGACACCATGGATCCCCCACATCACCCTTCAACCGCAATTCCCCTAAAGAACCACCACGGCCGGTACTCTTCCAAGGATTCAATTCAAGACATTCCCGTAAGGGGAGTCTTCTCAGTCTGTATAGCGATGGCAATGATAGCCCAGTTAAGAATGCAGACGAAATGGATACTTGTGACGAGGGCTCATTACCGCCTACGCCAACCAAGAATCAATTGTCAACAACCCATACCTCCAACGACCTGAGCAAGTTGTCGAGCGAAAGCCCGATCAGCAAACGGTTTTTGCAACCTCCTACGTCCACTAATATCGAGGTAGTGACTTGGCAACCTGAGCCCAATGGTAGTAGTAAGTTGAACCCCCTTAACCAACCTCTTCATAACAAATTCGACCAGTGGAATGATCTCACGAGTTGTGACGACGTTCGCCAGTCTTCAAGGGGTTTCCCACCAGACCCTCTTCACACTATTTCCTTATCCGTCTCGTTCAGCCAGTCTAGAGCCAAATCCGGTTCGATACTTGTACCAGCACCGCTCGAAACGATGGATGAAGTCATCATCAACCCGATCGCGAGAGGACATTTTGCTAAGAACCGGCATGCAACAGCTCGGCCTCTGGACCATATGGAATCCACCCAGGATGCCCCCACAACTCCATTGGAAGGACCCTTCCCGGATGGGAGCCGGTCTTCATTTCCTAACCGCCCAGACGCGTTTCTCTTTCCGGGAAGTAATGGTCGCGGCTCAATTTTACCCCCCGCTACACCCACTACCCGTCAGCCAACATTCGCGCAGCCTGTGGATCGACGAGTCATCACACCGGTGCATGGAGCTTCTAATCATGAACCCGACCACACCCTGATGCGCCGTTTTGGGAAGGTTGAATTCATCGGACGTGGAGAGTTTTCCGAAGTCTACAAGGTGGTCGAATCAGCCAAACCCGTAGGAGTACTTGATGGCGGCTTTTTCAACACCCCAGCGCATCAGCCACATACGACCACGCCTTCATCTTCTGCCAAAGTCTTTGCCGTGAAGAAGTTGACCCTTCCAATCCAAGGCGACAAAGATCGAAACCTGCGCATGAGAGAAGTTAACGTACTGTCGCGCCTTGTGGGATGCGATCATATTTTACAGCTCATTGATCATTGGGAAGAGAATCAGAATCTCTACATCCAAACCGAGTTCTGCGAGGAAGGCAATCTGCACGAATTCCTCACCGAGGTCGGAGCGAAAGGTCGGCTGGATGATTTCAGGATCTGGAAGATCATGCTTGAAATCACCCACGTACGTTGTTAAACACACACCATTCAGGCACAGTACCTTGCTAATACCATTGTCCTAGGGCTTGAGACACATCCACCTTGCTGGTTTTGTTCACCGCGACCTCAAACCCGCCAATGTATTGGTCGGCTTCGATGGAACTCTGAAACTCGGAGACTTCGGGTTAGCAACATCAATGCAAGAAGCTTCTAACCCAAGTTATTGTTTCGATTTAGATGGAGACAGAGAATACCTTGCTCCCGAAGCTCTTCGATCCGAGATCGACACGCCTATTGATATCTTTTCTCTCGGATTGATCATGCTAGAGATTGCTGCTAATGTGAAACTACCTGAAAATGGAGCGACTTGGACTGCTCTGAGAGAAGACGACTTCTCCGAGATCCCGATTCTCACTCAAACTGGCAACGCCGTTCAGCGAGACGCTGAAGGCATGCCCCTAGATGAGACCGAACGCAGCCTCAGTGTACTTGGCAATGACGCGAGCTCTGCCAGGAGTACCCGTCGAAACTACATTCTCCGAAGTGGAGTCAGACAATCAGGCGATATTTTCGGCCTGCACCGACCAGGCTCTTGTCGAAAGACGGAGCTACAGTCGCCGCCACTCTTCATGAGTGACCCGAATCATTGCACTTCATTGGATACTGTCGTTAGACGGATGCTAGCGGCAGTGCCGATGTTGCGCTTCACTGCGTCTGACTTGCTTCAACTCGAAACATTGATTTGGGTTGCCCACCGTCGACGAGCTGGTGCCACAGTCTATGAAGGCAATTGGGGACCTGGTGACGAAGTTGTCGAGCCTTTATCTCTCGACACTGAGATGACCGACGTCTAATTTGATCACCACAGCTGAGTTTCGTTTGAACTAGGTGCGTTAGCACGTCGCTCAATCTTGCAAGAGCTGGATATGGTGTCACATCTGGGTTAGCGTTTGGTCACCTGGAAATTACCTAGGTATCTAGCAAGGCTGGATACACCGAGGCAGCTGGACTCAGAAACAAGGTTTCACATTTACCTTATGTTAGAATTGGCAAACCCAGTGCCATTACTGAATTGGTTCATGTATCACGGCCCTTTCAGGAGATATGTGCAAAATATGCAGCTGGGACGGGAAATCGTCAACTTAAAAAACTCTCGACTTATTCTCGATCACAATTCGACAGATGGCAACATCATCTATCAAATTCACTGATCAGAATCAAAAGGAAGACCCATATTCGACCAACTGGGTTATGCGGCATCAACATTATTGTTTTGCACAACACATACAGCAAGCTTCCAATACTGGTCATCCCATTGGCGCCCTATAAGGTCGCCTGTACAATACCACGGCTAATGAGGAAAGGAAGGAAGGGAGTAAGGCAAAGGCGTTTTGATACATGGGTTCAATTGAATTGGCGTTCAGGAGGGGAGGGATGATGAAATCGGAAAGTCCATGACCACTTAGACGGTGGCACAAAAGCACTTTTTTCTTGGGATGGGAGGATCCTGCACTTGCTAGTAGTGCATTACAATACCGGCGATGCCTTATTAGGTTGCCCTGTTTGTTCGTTTGACAGTGGAGGAAAAGAGAGTGTTGAGGAATACCGAATCAACCCAAGCAACCATTACCTGGACTTGGGAGAGCGAAGACTTCGCAGAGTCTGGTCTCGAACTTTTGACGAAAGACATAACGTATGAATGACGAGATGAACTTACTTCGGCAATAAGTTTTACTACTTGAGATGTACATTGCATGTGATTTGTGAGCGCTGTTCTGATTTACCCCTAGACCACTGTATCTGGAGTCTGGTGCTGCACAGGGCTATTAAATTTCGACAAATTGACTACAATTGTCCATTATTTTGAATATGTACGAAGATGGCTGCTGTATTCACGTGTGATGAAATGGGTTGGCCAATATATCATATCATACCAGCAAGAGGGCTGCACGTCGTGGGAAGATGCCTGCCAAACTGTCCTTGTCTGGCTTGCGTAGGCCTCTTATTGGACAATGTGTTTGTACTTATTCAACATTAATTACATCGCCAGGTATCCTGCAACTTAAAGGTCCGTAACACAGCCTTGATACCAACCTCACTGAAGACAAGGAACACATGAGATGCTCGAGTGTACTGGCTTAACCACAATGCTCCGTTGCCGCCCTCACCCGAACAGATTTCTAGTCACTTCTGACTGTGTATGATTCCCAACTCGCTTGATTGCTTGCCTTCAGATTGATGACGTATGTAGTGACACATCCGATATGAACCTCCTATTCTAGGTACTCACTACTCGCATCACCCTACATCTTACAGTCACCCGTGTCACTTTCGACATGGCGATTCGAAACTAACAATAACAATAACACCAACAATATCATTATCATTTCCCAGCCCCAGCCCCAGCCCCAGCCCCAAGCCCAGCACTGGACCGTTATCGGATCGCAACCTCTACCTCTCTCTCTCCTTCCCCTTCTCTTTGTCGGTCGCAGACGGGGCCGGTGTGCCTTTGTGCTTCCGGCGCACCGGCTGGTACACATCGTTGAAGTTCATCGAGACGCCGAGGAAGCGGAGGTCGATGTCAGGCTGGTAGGCCAGGTCACCGAGGAGGATCTGTAGACGAGTGCGGAAACGGTCGCCCAGGTGCTTGAGCCTGTCCCGGAGGGCCGGGAACTCGCTGTGCGGACCCGCGACATTATCATCGTTCTGCTCGTCCTCGGCCGCGGCGCCGCCGGCGCGGAAGTCGGCCTCCTGCCGCCGCGTAAAGTCCGACACCGACCATGAGTACAACCCGTCGACGCAGTCGCGGTACGAGAGCATCGTGCGCAGCAGCTCGCCGAGCTGGATCATGTAGCTGTTATCGTCCTCCTCGTTCGTGGCTGTGCTGGCGTTGGATGAGGAAGCAGCGACGAAGCGCTTCCTGCGCGCGCCGAGGAGGCCTTTGTGGGTGATGGAGTTCAGGTAGTGCTTGTGTGCCTTGATGATGTCGTCAAGCGTGGCGTCTTCGCGCTTCAGGCGCGCCTGGAGCTCAGTCCAGGAGCTTTCGATGACCTCGAAGAGGATGTAGAATTGCAGCTGACCGACGAAGAAGATCATCTCGGTGAGGGAGCCGCGGGTAGTCTTCCACGTCTCTTGTACCACGGCGTGGTCTGTTTGTAGGACGCCCCGCGAGCCCGTGGTGACTTTCCTCCAGGTAGATGATAGGGCGAACTCGACTCGCTTGATACGCCAGAGGAAGTTGAAAACCTTCAGGTATTGACGGTTGCCCCAGTCGGATACGACAACGTCTACGGGCGCGTCGATCTTGTATTCGAGGGTGAAACAGTCCCAGCCTATATCGCCGTGGGACAATTGAAGCATTCGGGCATCTAGACGACGAAGGACTTCTGGAGAATCATACTGAGCATTCGATCCGCGAATCGCGTGCTCGAGCTGCGCAGTCAGCGTGTGTCTGTACTGGGCACCAGCAGGTCGGTCTAGGTTGGCCGCGAGAGACTCCATCAGGAGGGCAATAAAGTCGCCCTGACCCAGGAGAATATAGCTCTTGAGCGCCTGGAGGTGTTCAAAGAGATGAAACTTGTGGGTCATGAGATGCACCAAGCGGCGCATCGTGATTTTGTACGCATCGTCGATCCAGGCTTCGAGTGTCTGGGTATCTCCGTAACGCAGCTCCTTTGATGATGCTTTAGAGTAGGTTTCTACCCATTGGGCGTCGCCACAGCTGTGGCGGATGAAGTTGAGGGATTTCCCAATCAAATGAACTTTGTTTGCAAACTCCAGTGTCACGATAGAGGGAATCATTAGATGCGCCATGTCGTATTTCTCATCCCAAACATTAGTAGACCCTGTTTTTGCCTTGGCAGCTGCATCTGGTGATTTTAAGTGCACGAAGAACTCCAAATAAGGATCGGAAAGTTCGCCGTCATATATCCAATGCCGGAGAATATCATAGAATGGCCGTGTTACGGGCCCTAAGAGGCGTTCCACAAAGGCACCAACAATGGGGTCACCGTGCGATGCTGAAAAGGAATGGATAAGCGAGATGATCTGGCCGCCCTTCCTGGTCTTCGACTCTTCGGCTATCAAGCTGAGGAGCCTTAATCCCATGGTCGCCTCGCGGGTCCAGATCACGCAGCGTTTCAAAGTGACACCGGCTTTGCCAATGCCACTTCGAGGTGCCGTCTCGTCGATGGACGCTAGAGCACGTCGTATCTGACCTTCTAGCGTTGCTACGAGAGTCAGATAGGAGCGGAGCTCGTCATTGATGGCAGCCCGTAGGCTTTGGTCGAGAAGGCCCCTTGCGGGTGTCTTGACAAAGTCTTGAAGGGATTTGCACAGGAGAGACGGCTCGGCGAGTGTGTGAAGTAGGCCAATCAGGGGCGGTGGGAGCGATGGCGGCAACTTGAGGGAGTAGTCTGGGCCGAATGGGAGTGTGGCAGAAGAGACACCCTGTAATGTATAGGGAAGATCTCTCAGCAAGGTTGGCTCAGGCGGCTCGATGCCAAAGTAGTTTTCCGCCAATAGTTTAGACTTGATGGAAACGTCTCGCTTCGGTGGATCGGCGCTCGAGTCGTCAGCGGGTGTTCTGTTGCGCTTCCACTCGCTCGGGGACACGGGGCGCCTGGAGCTGGCGGCGGGAACATCGCCATCTGACAGCCTCGACTCCTTTGGATTCCTCAAGACGTCGCGCAGATCGGTTGGACGGTAGGCACCAGGACCGGGACCGGGAGGTGGGACCATGTCGTCCTCACTATCGCGGTCGGACGGACTGAGCGACCCGTACTCTTCCCGGTCTCGCTGTCTCTGCCGCCTTGCTTCCTCGTGCTGGTATTCGGCGAAAGCAGCGGCATCGGGCAGGCTCGGGTCGGGGGAGTCGGTCAGCTGGTGCAGAAGATAGAGCATTGCCCATTTCTGGTCCAAGATGGGCAGTGCAAGCAGTCTGGAGTAGAGGTTGGAGAAGCGCAAGGCCACGTTGGGGTCGGATTGGACCAGGCGGCGGCGGATGAGCTCCGAGGCATGGTTCTGGTCGGCCAAGGGCGGCGGGTGAGGTCTAGAGAGCGACTCTGGGCATTAGCGACCGCGTGTCCGTCGTTTGCCCCTTCTCCTCCCTCTCACCCTCTCGCCCTCTCGCCCTCTCCTCCCTCTTCAAGTCCCAACTCGGGTGCCATCCTGGGGGACGGATCCTGGGGAGGGGAGGGCAAAGCGCGCCACATCTTCACACTTGGTCGGGGGAGCGGTGCGCACTTGCCGTTCGAGCTGCTCTCTGACATGCTGAAAGAGGACGTCGTGCCTCTGCTGGTTCTCGTCTTCGGAGCTGTGGGGGTTGTCGGGTATTATCTGGGAGATGAGGCGGTTGATGCTGGTATCAACGCGCTTCGAGCGGTCGGGACCTGCTCGAGACATGATAGCATCTTGGCTGTGAGAGGCCGATGTATGATCATGGACAGTGCACAATTACTGTTGTTGTGGGTATGTGATGTGTGTATGTTGAAGTATCTATGTAATGTACCTCTAGGTAGGTAGGTAAGATGATGGTGGTGGGCTGGCTTTGGCTGGTGGGTTGCAAACGCGACACGCCCGACGAGATGATCCTGGAGATGCCTTAGGGTACTTAGGTACTTATCTAAGGTACTTACATGGACCGAGTGGGATGGGTAAGGTGAGGTAAGGTAACATGTTGCCTGTTCGTTCGTTACCGTTTAGTGTTACCTGCAGCCGCAAGCCACCATCCGGTTATTCCCACTGTAATTGTGTTGGATTAAGAACGAGTACAGTAGGCACCACCTAGGGGGACCTGTTGCAGTGCCTTACCTCCCTACCTACTTAGTACCTAAGTAGGTACAGTACACCACACCTTACACACCCGACTTCAGTGCGTGGTGACTGACTGTATGGACACATCGAAACGCACTGTATAGGGGGTTCCGCAAGGGACCGTGGGCTACGGTGGGTGACTACGGTGGCCCATTGCTATATCTTTAAATCTGTGCCATATGCCCCGTAATTTCTGAATTCGTACACACCCCCTCTTATACCTACGCAACTAACCTTTCAACAAGTGCCTGCGTAGCTCCTAATTTGCATGCGCGATTTCTATTTCGTATGTGTGCTTTCTATTTCGTATACGCGCCTTCTATTTTATATACGCGCTTGCTATCTACTAGATGCCTAGGTACATAGGTACATTTACGCGTCAAAGGGTCTTTTTAGGAAAATACCTAGAGGGGTATAGACTTGGCACAATATATGGGGCAGTATGTGGCGTAGGCTGTGGCGTGCTAAGCCTTGGCGTGGCCTGTGGGGCATGGCCTGTGGCGTAGGCTATAACGTAATCCAAAAGAGTGGGGCGGCATGACCTACGCGGGGTAGGAACTACCTACACAGGCATCCCGTAGGCTAGGGCGTAGTGTAGGTCTTCACCTACGCAGACCCCTTTACGCGTATTCAATCGCACCCTGGGGTAGGCGTATTTGAATTCTGGGGCATATGGCACAGATTTAGAGTTTAAGCAATGGGCCACCGTAGGTGACTTCGGTTAGGTAGTGTATACTTCTCCTCTTACCTGTCCAATACCAGCGTTGATTGTCTTTCCTCGCCAGCCACAAGTACCAGCAACCTCAGTCCCTGCAGCGCCTGCGACGTGCCGCCCTCTACCGAGACTTTGTCCACCGCAAGCCGCGTGCCGTCCGTCCAACACCTGAGTTCCCACCGCGGACCACATCCTGCTCACCTGGGCAGTCAGTCACCCGATCGCCAGCCAGATAGCCACGGCGTTCATCATCGCATGGCAGCCACCCGCAGCCCGTTCCCATCAATCTGAAGCTATAATCGTGGTCGCATGCGCTGAGGCTACGACGCCCATGGGCTTGAGTCCCTGATTTCGCGCCGCGCGAGGTCTCCTACCTATAGCCGTAACGCGACGTCTCCCTGCCAGTCTTGGTCTCCCTGCCAGGCTGCCAGACTGCCAGACTGCCACGCGCCTCAGCATCTGTATGCATGCACACTATTGTGCTGTCACCCTATCCCCGAACCCCAGCCCTCGCGGCCGGGTCCTATAGCTACTTTGTCAGATCGTCGTGCCTCCGTTTCCCGACTTTCCCCAGCCGGACCGTGAGACTGTCCATCGCCCATCGCCCATCGATCCGAACATGCCCGACATCGACCCGGCGGCGCTGAGCAGCCGCCCGTCCGTCGGCCTCTCCACCCCCGTATTAAAACCGATCAACGTCTCGACGCCGACCGCCCAGAAGATCACCAAAACAAGCCAGATCATCCCTGCCCGTATCGACCTAGAACCGCTCTATGCGAGCTTGAAGGCTGCCATTGGCCTTGAGCAATGGAACACCTACAAAGATGCCACCACCCAGTTTGTCCTGGGTACGTCCCTGCTGCCGCCAGCCTCGCCCCTCGTTGCTTAAGCTGACCATGCGGCGCATTCATTAGGCCGGTTGAACCAGGTAGAATATTCCGAGCGCATCGACCCCATTCTTGCCTCCCCCAATGGCGAGAAGGACCATCTGCATAACCAGCTTTTGGCCGCCGTGTATGGTAACCTGACGAGGGAGATGCCCGATCAGGGGCTCGCCCCCTGGGTTTCCGCGAACGACAAGCCGGCCGCCAATGTGGGCGCGAAGCCTGTGACAGGCGATGCCGCTGAGCGGAGGTTGAAGGCCGAGGTCATGCAGCTTCCCACCCGCGACAGAAGGCGCATCAAAGACTTAGCGCTGAATGACGTGCGTTCGCCCCCGCACACAAGGACACCCACCAGCACTGCTAAACTGACTTGGACCAGTTCGATCCCCACGATGCCATGGCCGACATGTTCATGGACCACCACCGCGGCAGAAGCACACGGGCTCCAGACGTACCCCAGAGCGCTACGGGTCTCAATGGCATGAGTAAGTTGGCAAGAGAGACACCCCGCCGCTCCTTGCTTTCTTTTGTTTTTTCTCCAAAATGCACCTTCTGACTCTGGCAGACTTGGACCTGGAGATACGGAAGCGGTTCGCGCAACCTTTAGCCGTCGAATCTGGAGAGTTCCCTGACGTCCCGAGCATCGAGTCGCGGATGCTGCCGATCTCCTACGCCGCTGGTCTGGTTGGTGGCCATGCGCCCGATGTCGCGCAGTTCATGACGATTGCAACCGAAACCCACATAAAAGAATTTATATCCACGATCCTAGGGAGAACAAGAAGTAATGGCCCCGGCGAATCGGGGAGCGCAGGATTTGGAGCTGGCGCTGGATGGATACAGACGCACAAATATCGCCGTCAGCTGCAGAAAGAAGAAGCAGCCTTCGCTCGGGGAGAGTTATCGAGGGATAAAAGCGGGTTACTCCCCATCGAAGCTAAAGCCGCGAGCGAGCGTCCCCCCCTATCGATGGCAGACTTGAGGCTAGCATTGGAGATTGGGGACTGCGGCATCAGCACGTTGCCAATCATTCGCCAGTCTGTCCAGCATACCTATAGGGATGGTGAGCTGGATCACTACAATCATTACACCTATGTTCCTGGATTTATAGAGCCGCTGCCTGCGGACACGAAGGCCACCAACGGGGTCCACGGCAGCCATGCGAGTCAAACGGCCAACGGCGCGGCACCAGAGCCCATGGATATTGATGAAGACGAGTCGTTGTGGCCGGGCGTCGACGGGCCTGATATGGCTATATTCGACAGCGTGCTAGATGGACTGTTGGCCATCCCCTAGCTGTTCCCGTTCTCTCGCTGTACGTATATTGGACTTTGCATGAGCATTGGTTTGGCGCAAAAGGAAGGGGCGGGAGCAACTGGTTGGAAAGACCAAAAGACGGCGTTTGGTGTTCTTGGGTTCTGGTGCACTGGAGGTCATATATACTGATACTTGGTCGGCGATACCCCGTTTTGTTTGTTGTTCGATGCATTTTATCTGTCGCAGGCGATGTATTCGTCTGTAGACTGTCGTAGCGAGAGGGGGAGGGAGAAGGAGAGAAGGAGAGAGAGAGGGGGGGGGGGGGGGGGGGGGGGCATGATACTGAGTAAGAGAGTGCTCTCTCTCGTGGGAGGGAAGCAAGACAAGACATTGGCAGCGGCGGCGACACATGATGGAAAGCCGAGGACGCAAACCAGCCCGATGTTGTGTCCCATCTCGCTCAAGAATGACGACGTCATGAACCGCGTTTGTACTTGAGAATAACTGCCGGTTGAGTGCGAGGTCAAGTACATGTAGTCTATGATATGAACAAAATTTGGAGCATTGCTGCTGGCCTTGGGTGCGTGGTCTCGGGAAGGACATCTGGGACGACATCCGAGGCGACTTCTGGGGTCGGTTAACCTCAGGGCTGTCTCCGAATGGGCAATGCAGATAGGCCCGGGCTTCTCTGACTCTTGATTCCTTTGGCACTGGATCAACTGGCGCAACCTTAATCTTTTTGAGATCCATCGAAACGAAACCCGTGAGATGCCTATTGCACCTAAACCATGATCTCAACAAGTCGTAGATAACACTTCCAGGGCGTTTACTTGAACCTTAGGTACCTATAGTACCCCTGATGATGTAGGCACTCTAGGTCGCCTACATGTCCTTGATAGCGCTAGATACTCCCAATTTTAAGTGGGTACCTATATGTACCTACCTATATGTACCTCTTGCCTCCTAATTAGGTACCCCATGACGTTTCTCGCGCCATGTCCCACTATTCTGCAGCTTGACGCGGCGGGCACGCGTCTTTGGCGCGTTCCATTAAAGTGCCTTGTCACACCCGCCCTTTTCTAGGTACCTATCCTCATACAACCGTGACAAGAAGCCCCCACCACGCATTTACTCTATTTACCTGATCTTTCACCCTTGATACTTAGTAGTTAGTCACTGCTACTCAACAGCTTATTTGTTTTTTCTTAGTACCGTTAGTGACATCTCTGAAAGTTGGTGTCGAGTATCATGATATTCTGAAGTGGCTCTCTTGTATCTGTTTCTCTCCCACCACAGCCACTATGGCTTCCCCTCGTGCGTCTTCGCCAGCAGACGCGACGTCCGCTCCCACCTCACCACAATTGACCCCCCGATCCAAACTCAAGGCATTGTTGGCGGCTGTGGACAATGCGTCCTCGGACGACGAGAGAGCAGGCCCGATTGACCCCAAGAAGTTATTTGCTACAATCGACAAGAACAAACAGAAGAGCCGTCCCGACCCAACCACCCAGGACGACAGTGCTGACGCAGAAGACGAAGACGAAGAAGACACCCCCATAATCCGGCCTCGGGGTCGGATGGCTGCGAGGATGCAAGCCGACGATTCCAAGCCCAACCAGACACCGAAGTCGCCCTCAAATCCTCACAGTGGTCCTATCCGGAAGCCCACACCCGTGGAGGAGGGGGAGGAGGAAGAAGATATAATAGTAGCACCATCTCGAAGGAGGCTGGCTAGACCAAATCGGCAATCTACCCCGGAACATACTGCTCAGTTAGGCCGACAAGAGTCGCCCAGTCTCTTCGTGTCTCCTGCTCCATCGGAGCCCAACGCTCTCAGCCCCCAACCAGCACTATCTGACTCCGAAGATGACGATGTGCCTGCGGATCTGAGCAAGAACGCTCGGTTCCGGGCCCTAGTTGAGAAGAAAAGGAAAGAGAGACTAGAAAAGGACGTCGAGGAAGAACGCAAACGAAAAGAACGTGCCCAGCGTGTCGAGCCAACACTGGCAGAATCGGATGCCGACGCGGATGCATCAGACATTTCTGACGACGATGGCGGCCGGAAGCTGACACAAGAAGTCTCTCGTCCTTCGCGTAAGGCGAGCAGGAAGGCGCTGGAAGAGATGAATCGCGAGACACAGCGGATGAACCGAAGTCTCCAGCTTGCTCACGAGGCGAAAACGAAAAAGAAAATAAGCAAAGCCACGCTGTTCCAGCGGTTCAACTTCCGAACTGAGGGCAGCACCACCACAACCGAGAGCAAACCAACGGAGTCAAGTCAATCCACATCGCCTGGATCGATTCATCACACGGATGCGGAGCTAAATAACAACGGAACGCTGCCCAGCTCACCGTCCGCTCAGGATCCACCAGTCACTGCTGCATCCACATCTGGGAGCCATGCCCCTGACCTCGAAGACGCGAATGGGGATCTCCTTACTCTAGAAGATGCTCTAACTCAGTTCAAGAACCACAAAAAAGACAAGGGCAAGGCTGTTGACACAGCAACTCCTCTTATTCAACCCGAACAACCAGCAAAGAGGCAAATGCGTCAAGTTCGGGTCAAGCTTCCTCCTGTGCAGTCTCACGCCGCATTGATCGATATCGACGATGAGCTCGAGATCACCAGCGCTCCGAAAAAGGACAGACTAGATGCTATATTTTCCCGCCTTCCCGAGAGCAAGGCGCAAGAGTCTACTGGGATGAAGATTCTGCGCAATCTTGCTCAAGTTTCATCGCCACCCAAAGAGCCATCACGCGGTCGTAACGCAAAACCATCTATGACCTTCGGCGAGCTTCACATGTCGCTACAGCAGCGCGCTAAGGCCCAGGCGAAGTTGGAACGCGAACGTCGTCTAGACTACCTACGTTCGAAGGGGATCGTAGTTCAGACTTCTGAAGAGCGAGCTCGTGAGCAAGAACAGGTTGAGGATATTGTTGCTAGAGCACGTCAAGAAGTTGAAGAGATCATGTTGCGCGAGAGGGAGGAAGCGAAGAGGATTCGCAAGGAAAAGCTAGAGAGCGGCGAGCTAGACCCCCTTGCCTGGGACGATAGCGACGACGACAGCTATGACGACGATAAGGAAGGAGGTGAAGAAGTCGAAGCAGTGGATATTTCTGGTTCTGAAGACGGAGAAAATGATGATGGTGACAGCGAAGCTGCTGCTGCCTCTGAGGATGAGAGAGCTAGTGATCAAAACGAAACGACACCCAACAACCTCATGGTTATGGACGAGGCGGACGAGGCAGATGACGAATCCGAAAATGGCAAATCACCTGCACCTGCCGTTGATGACTTTTCAGACGATGATGTCGAAGCATTGAAACGTCCAACAGCTCTGCATTCACGACGATCAAAGAAAAACACCCAGATTATTTCGGACGATGAAGATGATATTGACATAGAGGCCACTCCCAAACCGAAACGCACATTGCTCAACTCGCCTTCTGTGCCCAGTTCGGGATCTCCTAAGGCACCAACATCAGTCTTGCGCTCGGCCACCAAAAGCTTCATCCCTGGGCTTCCTATAGCACCTGCAGCGCCTGCTGGCCTGGGGTTGACCCAGATGTTTGCTGGCACGATAGATGATAGCCAAGCAGGACCCCTCGGTGGTTCCCCTCTGGAATTCATGCCCAGTATCGATGAATTTCCCGATTCCCAATTCTCTGCCACAGCCGGCCAGTCCCAGGGCGAGAATATGGTCGCTGATAGCCAGGGGCGTGAAACCCAAACCCAAGGGCTACAATTACACTATACACAGTCACAGGCACATGGTTTTGACAGTCTTGTGCAGCCAGATGCAACGCAGATGACCGATTTCCTCGAGGCCACACAAGACGCTGGTTTCCAAGACTACACACCTCTGAAGCAACGATTCGTTGAAGCTCCGCCTTCAACTACAGGCACTGTCCTAGTAAATAGCACCCAAGACGAAGCAGCTGTACCTGAATCTCCGCTCATAAGAAAGCGAGGGAAGCTGCTGCGGAAAACGGACACAGCTATGCCAAGCACAGCTCTAGTGCCTACGGCGGTCCCTGAGAAACCTGCGGCTGAAGGGTTGTCCGCCGAGACCATTGAGTCAGCTAGCGCATTCAAGATAATGGAAAAGGCGGCAAGGCGCAAGAAGAAGTTTGATAAAAAGAAGAGCAAGGCGACAGGGATGGTGCAGGAACAGGCCGAAGAATCCGAGGATGAATACGCGGGTCTCGGAGGCGCGGATGGGGAAGACTCAAGCGACGAGGACGAAGAGCTTGTCAAAGAAATGATAGACGATGCCGTGGGAAATGATGGGGACGCTGCCAAACTAGCAGGCTTATTTGCGTAAGATGGAACACTCTACTGCGAAAATATGATAGTTACTGACATCTTGCAGTGATCGCGAGCGTGCTGCCGATGCCGCGCAGGTTGACAAGTTGTTCCACGATATCACAACAGGTGGGCTACGCAAGCGCCGTCGCGGAGGCGACGGCAACAATTTCGACCTCTCCGACTCCGACGATGGAGGCGAAGCGCGCCGTCGGATGAAGCGTCGACAGTTTGCCAAGATGCAAAAGGCGTTATTCACAGATGAGCGCATCGGCAAGATTGCAGAGAACCCTCGAAACGCCGCGTTCCTGAAAACCATCGAAGATCTGAACAAGGACGATGAGTGGAACTTCGATGACAATTTCGCCGAGACAGCATCTACAAGCGGCGATGATAGCCAATCACAAAATGTCAGCCAAACCAATGAAGCAATACCTGACAGCCAGCCTCCAACAACTGGTCGCAAACGGACCCGCATGGATGGCCATGCTCCCCGGCCTGGCCCCAACGAGCGCCGCACCAAAGATGATGCTCGACCTTCGTCGATCGCGGAAGTGCGAAGGTCTCTTTCGGCGCTACTAGAGGAGTCTAACACGTTAACTAGCTCTGTCATCCCTGCTACAGAAGTGGATTCTGGCAGCGACGGAGAAGAAGAGCGTCCATCAACATCGCACACCACCAACAAGGAGAATCGTCGTCCCAGCCGGCCTGCTAGCGGTGGTGTCGTGGACAGAATCACACTGAAGCGCAGCTCTTCGTCGTCCCTTTCCACAGGCGGTAGCACAAGCGCTTCTTCCAAACTCGCCTTCTCGGCTTCTTCAACCGTTAGCGGCAACTTCAAGGTGCCTGCCCTCCTCCGTCGCGCGACTACAAACTCGACGAAGCTGGTTTCCAGCAACAACGAACCCAACCCCTCTGCGACCGCGACCACCAGCAGCCTCAATCGCCAGGCTTCTACCGGTAGTGCCAGTAGTTCGGGATCACTGAACAAAGCGGCCAGCTTCGGCGGCGAAGATAGCGGCAAGCTGAAGAAGACGGCGGGCAAGAGGTCAGGTATCAACTACTTCGCGCACGAGAACGAGCGCAGGGCGAAGGTCGCGGACGCGGAAAAGAGGCGCGAGGCGAAGAAGTGGAAGGGCGCAGAGGGCCGGAGCAGGATTGTCGAGGGTTTATTTGGGAGTGGAACGTTTGAGTAGATGAGATAATTAGAGTCTCTTGCTCTCTTTTCCCCCCCTCCCTCTGTTTTGGGTAGCATGGCGTGACGTGGGCATATTGGTAAGGTATCTGCGGATTGTTTGGCGAACCTGGGCGTTTGAATGGATGGGGCAACCTAAGACACAGGTTCATTTTCAAGAAAAAAGGAGTTGGTGGCAATGATTACATGTAGCTGAGCTCTTACTGAATGATAGAGACAAAGGATACCTCACCCGATACGATATTTTAATTGCAAGGTGCTCCTCTTTGATCCTTACTCTTTTCCTTCTTGCTATCTATCGATATGCTCCAAGTGACAGTAGTGAGAGTGCAAGGCATTCACCGAGGTTCCAGCAAGATGGTTGGAGAAGACAAGCTGGAATAGCACGACTTATAGCATCGTCAAAGGCACAGTGGAGTATGCCGGGGTTTCGCCGACCGTGACGGTGATCGTCAGCCAGTCTTCCAAAGTTCAAACATCCCTACAACACAACAACACAACAACGGCATTTGTGTTTCTTACTTACTTACGCCCACGTAGGAGCCTGCGCAACGACGGAGCATGATGAAAGGGCTCTGCGCGTCGTCCGGCCTGAGATGAGATGCTCATGTCCGTCTGCGTCAATCACGCCATCCCACTTCCACTTCCACCACTCAACCTTCTTCTTATACCCATTTAGGTATTTGTAAAACGCCTTGGGACGCCGGTGTCGAGATGCGCCGTGAACATGGCGCCTCCGCCTGCCGTACGTCATCCTCTACTGTTATCCCCCACACATTCCGAGAGGCTTCTGGTCAGTCTCCATGATTGACCACCAAACCAAGGTGACTGACTGACTGGCCCTGTCGCATAGACCCCCACACCCCACCGCTTCCTCGCGCCAAAGCGATCTCAGCCCCGTGCTGGTATTAGTGAGACGTCGACGTCGACGTCGACGCCGACGCCCAGGCCCAGTGGCGGCCAGCAATTTCACGCTACACCGCGATTCTCGCTGTCGTCGACGCCGAGGAACGGTCCGACGTCGTCGTCGCTCACGCCATTCAGGCCACGTGCGAGTGGACGGAATGTTGTGATTGAGATTGAGAGCTCGCCGCCGCCTCCTCCGCGGAGTCAGGGTGATGACGATGACGGGAGTGAGTATCATGGTGGTGGGAAAGTCGAAGTCGGTACAGGCCGAGGACACGAGAAGATTAAACTCGAGTATGATGATCTGGATCCTGTGATTGATGATGAGGATGAGATGATGCGGGAGTCAATGGCCATGCCTACGCGGGGGGTGGATGAGCAAGTGGAGATCGATGATGGTGAAGGTGTCGGCAATGGCAGTGGCGGCGGCGAATGGGACGAAACAAAACCCGCAAAGCGCAGGCGCCTCTCATCTTCGCCTTCTGGTGCCGGCATTGAGACATCATTTCTACCTTCCCACCAGCGCAGGGTCGACCAAGATGTTGAGATGCGCGACACCCTCCTCGACATCGAGTCGTCGTTTCCGGAACCGCCGATCAAGGAAGAAGACGACGGGATCGACTCCGATGGAGGGAGTCTCCCAGAAGACGAAGCAGATGAAGAAGAGATAGATAATGCAAGGGGGTTCGAGTCATCATCACCCCTTCAACCTTGCCATCACCACCACCGAGAGAAACGCCATCTCAAGGCAACCCAGCCAACTTTCCAAAGAGCCCCCCGCTTCAAGCCCACCGAAATTCCCGAAGGCGCGCCACAACCCGAGCCTTTGCCCGACGTCTTCTCACCACGCCGCAAGGGTGCCAAGTATCTCCAAGGAGGCTTGGCGGCCGAGCTCCGCGACTGGCTTGTCGATGTCGAGGCCGGGACTACTATTTCTGGCTCCAGCTCCGGCAGTGGTACCGGTTTGACGACGGGCGGGATGATTAATGCAAAGAGGGGCGACGATTGGATCCTGAGGATCAGAGTTGATGAACTGCAGGGCATGGATATGGGCGGGAGCGCAAGGGGCATGACGCTAATTAAGGGGCGGCAGGTGATTAATAGGGAAACAAGCGATGATGGCGAGAGAAAGGATGAATTGGGGACGCACGCTCTGAGCCTCATACTCGCGGGCCAAGGCAGGTTGAGCGGGCTCGGCATAGGCAATGAGGTGAGGCCCGGCGTGACAGTTGGCATTGCGCGACCTACTTGGGAGGTTGCTCTGGATGGCCTCGGGCGGTTTGGGGTTGCTTGTGACTGGGCTGTAGTTTGTTGAGATGGAATTCTGTTTTCATTCATGATTATACGCACGATTACGGGGGTACATTATGGTATATACAATATCTTATCTAGATCAGCTCCGCAAATTACGATGTCGAAAGCAGCATCATGAACATACAAGATCACTTTTGGTCACTAGAGATTAACCCCCCACCCCCCCACCCCCCCCCCCCCCCCCCCCCAAAAGAAAAGAAAAGAACTACATACTAAAGTCAAACATAAAGACTAGATTTCGCATCAAATCATGCGCAGATTGTTTGAAGTGAACAGAAGGAAAAGCTGCACTGTGTTCCTAACTGTCTCAGCTTTGTTCATCTTTCAAGAAGTGGTCAGTTTAGCTATGCAATAGCAACAATGGACGTAAAGAACAGTCCTGTCCGTACAATTCACCCGCTGCCTTTGACAAGATTTTCGGGGAACTATACGCAATAATCCCATTGTGACAACTACCTACTCATTGTCATCCGTGAAGCAAACCGACTTGACGAAAGAGCGTGGTAAGTATAAGTTATATATTGACCAACTAATTCCTGTCAATTTTACTATTCCAATATTCGCTACACTCTTACCCTCTCAGAACCTACACCCGAATCCAATCTAGTCGTCACTCTCTAGAACCGAAATCACCATGTCGGAAGAATATCCCAGCATCTTCACGCTCCAGTACCTCCACGCCGCGATCCAGAACATCACCTCTACCCGAACCCCGACCTCGTACGCGAAGGCCCTCGGCCTAGTCGAAGAAATCACGGAGATGCTCGCCGCCTCCGGGGTTCAAGAATCAGAGAGCCTAGCCCCTGTAGTCCGGGCCTGCGAGGACTACCGCGACCAATTCGAGGAGTTCATACGCCGTCTAGGCGTCGAGGAGTTGGAGAAAGAACATATGGCGTACCAGCGTCATCTGGAACGCAAGCAGTAAGTACTCACCTCAGGTTCTTAACGTCCTGGCCTCGCCCGGCCCGGCAATGGTAGATTCTAACTCTATTCTTTTTTTCTGACAAAAGTTCGAACTCGAATTCGGAGGTGAGCTGGCTGACAGAGGGTGGTAGTGGTAGTAACAAGGATAAGAGGAGTGGGGTGTTGTTCGAGGTCGACGACGGCGACTTCATCGTGGCAGCGTTGGAGGCGCTCAGGCTAGAGCAGTTCTTGATTGAGGAGGCGACGCGGGAGGAGAAGAAGGTGAGATTCTCTTAAGTCGATCTGTTATACTCTAATCAGCAAACAAGAAGACATGGTCTTGCACTTATGGTGAGTCTTCGGGATTGTTATTAGATCGCACTGGTCATAGTAAACCAGTGAGAGGTTGGCTTTTAGTGGTAAATATAAATATATCAGCGAGTTTAGAGAAAGTCGATTTGTGCTTCTCCAAGTATCAGTCCGCTTTTACGTGGAAGTCTGAGCGTCCATGGTATATCGCCTGCTTGGCGTACTTTGAAATGATCCTGAGGAAAAGCATACACATTCGCAAATAGATAATACATCTTTGCGCAATTGTGCTGTTGCGCCGAGCATTACATTGAACTATTCAATATGTACGCAGCTGAAGCTGACGTATTTGCCAAAGCAATCAAATGAGCAGGTAGACCAATACAAAACAGCCATGTCTCACAGTAGGATAATGGTTTGATTTGGTTGTGTAGCTCTACTCTAACAGGAGCAATATTAATCATTTCTCATTGAAGCTTATGTGCGCAGGGTATCAAAACCTGTTGTACCATATAATATAATGTATGTTGACATTTGAATGTGAATTGTCCCATCTCTTCCGTCACCTTAATTCATACACGGGACTCTTTTCCTCCTCATCCTTCGAGCACTTGGCGTCTTTCGTCTTTATCCATCTTTTGATCTGCAAAGGCTCGATCTTGAGGCACAAGGCGGCGATTACGCATATGGCCGCACCAGCCACGACGATGAAGTAGAGACAGCCGATTGTTTTTACGATGGCGCTGATAACGAGCTTCTTGATCTCAGGACTGAAGGACTCGAGTAGGGTAGACTTGGCTCCTGCCAGGAGCGCCAGAATCTCGGTATCCTGATAGCCGGTAAAACCCGCCGCATCTTTCACCAGGTTCAATCCGATGTTGCGGTAGATGGCAGCTGATACCGACAGTGAGAACGCAGTTCCGCCCAGCTGCGCTATGCTGTGCAGGGTAGTCTGGTCCAGGCGCTCCTCTTGGGTTTCTAGAACGGCCGAGCAGACTGGGATGGCGAGATTCCACATGACACCTATGCCGGCACCGAGTATGGCGCTGAAGGCCATGACGGCCGCGAGGGGGGTAGTGCTAGTGACCGTGTGGAGTGAGATGCCCCCTGCCAGGAGTAGAACACCACCGACAAGGAAGAAGGGCATGTAATATTTTGCTACTGGGAGGATCGAGTGAGCAAGGAGGATGGCGACGATGAAAAGTGCGGTGAGGCACAACAGACGTGTCCCAGACTCGAGCGGCCCGATCGCGCGAGTAAAGGTGTAGAAGAGAGGCTCGTAGTAGAAGGCCACGCCGTAGGTCATGGCGGCGGCTAGAGTGCATATGAAGGTCAAGAGGACGATGCGTTTCCTCAGGAGGTGAACGGGCAGGATGCGGTGTTCGGGTTTAGTGCCGAAGCTGAAGGTCTGCTGCACGATGTAGGCGACAGCGACTGTGGTGAATATGACCCAGATAACGAGCTGGGGCACGGAGCCCCATGGCCATGCATTCCCCGAGAATACGGTCGCGAGACCGAACGAGATGAATGTACCGGAGTGAAGGAGGTGACCGATCCAGTCAATCTCCTTGAAATGCGTGGAGACTGACTTCTCCGTCGATGCAGAGTAACATGGCAAAGCAAAAATGCAAAGCAATAGAACTATCACTAGAATAGGTAGGTTGATATAGAAAGACCATCGCCATGTTGTGCTTTCATTTTGAGCGAAGGCAGCTCCTATACGACAGTCAGTGTTTGCGTACGTTGAAAACAATATACTAGGCTTAGGGTTGACGGACCGATGACAGGCCCTGTAAGGATACCAAATGCAAAGCAGGCACCGACCGAGGCATGGACAAGGGCGATTTCACCGGGATAGGAGAATATGACAGTGAAACTCAAAATTCTGCATGCCATATTAGTCTCTGGCTGCACGCGACAGCGGTGAAGGGTAGGTAGTTAGTTACCCCTGGTACACAATGCTCGCTCCAAACGCAGTAACGGCACGTCCAACAATTAACAAAAGGAGGCTCGAAGCAGCACCCGCGAGCGCGTTTCCCGCTATGAGAAGAACCAGTCCACTCAGCGTCAGAACCTTGATGTCATAAAACTTGAAAAGCTTTCGGGCCAGAGGCGTCGCCACAACGTTGCATATAGAGTAGCTGAGAGCAAGCCACGGGAGTAAGTGGATATCACCGAACGCTTCGTACACAGGACCTTGTATATTCGCAATGTTGCTCACATCATAGCCTATAGAAAGTTAGTGTCAATGAAGCCAATGTCGGCGCAGTTGCAACCCACCATTGATAAGAGACAGAATGTTGCTCGCCACGAGCATGAGTCTCCATTTCCATATGCTTAGGTTCTGTCTCGGATGTGTTTCCGATATTATCGGGTCTATCAGCGCAGCTCTGTGTTGCCATCCATCTGGATGGCCCATCGGAATATTCGTCGATATCTTGAGCGGCGTATCGGCATCGTGAGCCGGAGTAACCCAGCTTCCCTGGTGTTGTTCGTACGATTGCGCTGTTGGCTGGGCGTAATGTTGCTCATTGTGGTACTGGCTTGGATTACTTGCAACATCGAAGTTGTTCACCGGCTGCGTAACACCACCATGGTTCCAATACTGCACGTCGCTGTCATAATAGTAATGAACAGCTTGCGGCACAGCTACCCCGTTTGTGAAAGGTTGGTAATATTGGTGATTCCATTGCATCGATGGGTTAGCTGCCGCCGCCTGGTTATATTGCGCAAAGTTCCGGTCTTGAGCCCCCTGCGTGCCATGATGTTGCCATTGCCCAAGCCCTTCCACCGCGTAGCCTGCTGTCGTCGGGTTTGAAGCTCCAGGTGTGTGATAAGCGGTATGGTCCCATCCCGCGGTGGCCTGCCGGGGCTCGTAGTGATCCTCGTCGTGGACATCGCTGTTCGGGGTGCCTTGGTCAACAGTTGTAGGAGGAACGGCAGTATATCCCGAGCCGTACTGGCCAGCAGTCGCCATATTAGACCACCACATTCATGCACCTATTATGCAGCTCGGTTCCAGTAGACATCGAGACGCGTGGTTACGATGCAGTCGAAGAGACAGGCTACTACGTCTCGCGGATGGTTTCAAGAGGCAAGCGAGCGGGAAGCTTCAAGTGGCTGCGGCAAGGGCAATAGTTTATTTCAGGTCCCCATCTTCGCGGGATCCTCGATGGAGCACGCACGAAGGATGATATGTCCTTGACTTGCCCCAGCACGGCATAGGCGGATCTAGATGGGTGGCAGTTTGTTTCCGAGCACTGCCGCTGATGACTACTGGGCCGAAGTGGGAGCTGGGGAACTTGGCCGCAAGACAGGCTCGACAGGGCGCCAGCCCGCCAGCTCTGCGCTGATCGATGTCAGCGGTACTACCGAGAATGCTGGGCGGACCAGGGCCATGCCTGATCATACAGGTCATAGTATCGACTGCTTCTCGTTCAAGTCTAGCAGCTGCGACTTTGGCGATGTAGTGTGCGCTAGCGTCCATAGGAATGGCCTCAGACCTGGGACTATGCCTTAGCAAGTGGGCGGTCTCGTGGGCGCGTGATTGGCTCAGCAGACGATGCTGACAGGGGCCGCTGTTGATTATGGGTGATTATGCTGGGGTTGACAAATTGGTAAAATTGACATCAGTCTTGTCAGGATGTCAGGGTCTCTTATCCAGCTCTACTATGTAATTTCAACAGCAGGCCGCAGCATTAGCAGCCCTACCAAGCCCACCAAGCCCACCATGCTAAGCCGACTCATATGGGGGTTTCAAAAGTCTCGGGTCTGACTCGGACACGCCGTCCAGAACCCCCCTAGCAAAGTCCTTGATAAGAGGTCCAGCACAACGTGCAGTGCTGCCTGCCCACTACTCGTATGCTTCACCGTGGACATGACCGCCAATGAGCGTACTCTGTAGGCAAAGTCCCGGCTGCTTGTTCGGTAGGGACATTGTCGAGATGATCCTATCCTACGCCTTGGGGTAAGCAGCAGCATGTTCGCATACGCTTGGTAGGTAAGTAGGTATGGTCAGATGCTGCCTGTGATGCCTTCGAGACTAGTACTTGGTAGATGGTGCAGTGCCGTGCCGTGCCGTAGTGTTGACGACCAGGCAACCTGTTGCGAGCGCAGGCGCTGGTGGCTTGGTCTATTCGCAGGACCTGTGATTCTTGGCGCTTTGGTGTGCTGTTCTCTGGGCCTGTCTCTCGACCCGCCAACGCTAAACTTTAATCAATTGGAGTCCCAGGTTTCACGAGGTTAGTCGGCTTGGTACTGGCTCGACTGGTAGAGGATGAGTGAGCAGGCACTGGGCAGGCGAGGAGGGGGGCGAGAAGGGGGAGAGCATTTGGAAGCTTGAAATCCTCTTACTTCCTTCATCCCACAAAAACGTCGACGTTCGCCGCTTGATCGACATTGAAAGTCCTCGAAACAAGCACTGCACACCGGATCATGACATGCTGCCATCCAGACGCCCAGATCTCATTCACTCACCACAACTCGACAAGGACTCGATGAATTTGTCGAGGGTGGACTACTAGCCTCTAGGCACCTAGGTACCCTAGGTTAGTAATCACAGACTTGATTCTGCATAAGTCCCTGCAATCCATTATCGGCAAACCATTATCCGTTTTACCTGGTTCGTTCTGTATGGGAAAGTGAGATACCGACGCCCTGTTACCTCCGGAGGGGAGGAGTAGTGGTGCTATGGGCACAGGTCACACTTGTTTTTCTCCTCCTCCTCCTCTTCTTCTTCTTCTTCTGCTGCTGCTGCTGCACAGATAAGACGAGCAGAATACATCAGTGATCGCCCCATCTGAGACTGGACGTTGTTGACAGCCATTGTTTCTATTTTGTAATTCGGATGACAGGTGCATGATGCTGATCACATCCAAGTTGCAGTGTAATGCACGCCCCATAGAACCTTAACCACAAGTCAAGGTTCAATCCCGGGGTCATGACGTACCGCTAATGTAGACCGATCTCTCCCATATGTTCCGTCCTAGCGGTGTCGAAAAGACACGCACTGCCATAACATGCGACTTCGACTTGTCTTCTCATCCAAAATTGCACGCACACTTTGTAATGCATCCACTCCACTTGTACTTCGTATGCTGACATTTGGGGCACCGTTTCCGCGACAGAAAGATATACATCATGGTGGGTATGTGCCGTTGAGAGCGAGCTTACGTGCACGTGGTGATGTGGCATCGCGAACTTGTGAATGCGACAATGCGACGATCGCTGCAAGCCCTACGCTCTCTGCGGAGCTGAGTCTGTGTAAGAAGAACTCTGTCATGTCTGTGATCACTGATGATCAGCAGGCCCATAGACGCAAGCGCAAGGCTTACCGAGCCATCGGGCCCACTTCCAGTTACCTACAGTAATCATCTTCTACATTGGACTTAATGCTGGATGGACCGTGATGTTGATGCCAATGGTTAATCCCTTTGTTTTGCAGCGAGGTGAGCAGCACAGACAATTCCAGAATCAAAGTGATCAAGGTTGCCGAGGTTGCTTACCTGAGCACCCTGAGGTAGGTACCTACGCATGCATCTACATCCTACCCTGGCCCCTGATCCATACTATGTACAGCACGTACGTCCCTGAACTAACTCGCCTGACACCCTGAGCTGCACACTGGACCGAGGTAACAAGCTTTGGTTCGATTCCTGGCACACAGCCCTCAGCCACTCGTGTTTCTCACCAAGCCCCTCCTAGGTTAGCACTTATACAGAGTCTCGCCTGCTTGAATCCCGAATGCTCCGCCACTCTAAAACAGTCCTCACCATCGCATTCATTGCGCCTATGACTGCTATATTTGGTTGACTCTGCTGTAGTCGATCGGGATTCTTCCACACTGGTCTTGAAACATGGCAATCCTCCTAGCTGGAAATAGCCATAGTAGGGCAGATCACTACCAGCATCTATCCCTCTTGGCGAAACGCCTATGAGGTTGTTGAATTGAGGGTTTCTTAATGTCACACTGGAACACCTGAATGTATGAGCTAGCTCCCTATTTACCTAAAATACTGACCAGCATATCACCAGAGAGACAGAGGTGGAGAGACTCATACTCCCATGACCCGTTGCCATCTTCTAGCAATCAGCTTTTCCCAATCCTGTAATTGCATAGTGTAGAGCTACTCAGTATCCTGTTTGAGTTGCACATATAGAACAGGCACCAGGAACGTGTGAATATATGGTGTATGATGAATTGAAATCTCCTAAACGAGACACGTTCTCCTGACTATTACAGCACTAAGCACCTGTTCACCGGTTGTCACTGATCTATAATTACTGTAACAGAAGCTGCTGGCTTTATATTGGGGATCACAGGTAGCCAGCCCCCAGAGCTCTTGGTTGGACATACCTGCGAGTGAAAAGCAACCATTCCCCGTCAACAACATGCGCAATGTTTCGCAGCAGGAAACATTTGAGAAGCACTGGTAGGATGCGACTCGGGGCAACTGTCATGTTCTCTAGTATAGGTATAACAAAAGGGATACACATACCTAAGTGTGCATGCTAACATTATAGTATTAACAAGGTAAACTTGCATATGAAGCCATAAAACATACAACATCAGGGATTCTCTTATTATTACTAGTCTAACAACTCATCTAGCAATTCTATCTAAGGTGGAGCAGACAGGATGCTCGCTTTAAAAAAGCACAGCAGTATATACTTAAAATGTAACACCTTCATCATAGAAACAAATATTAAATAAATGATTATATTCTTATTTACCTATAGTATATGATAGAATACTAAGTATCTAGGAATCAAGTGATAAAATCATGCAATGACTTTTTCTTTTACAATTAGCTCTACTTATAAAAACAAAACAAAATGCTCTGTAGTTATAATTGATTTGAAGGTGTACCTATGACTGTGTGCAACAAAGGGGCAAGTGTCTTGCACCAAACATCTTGATAAGGATTTAACCATTATATAAACTGCTTTGTAGAAAATGAACTTGATATTATTGAAGAATTTGTTATTTGGAATAACATTGGTCACTACATAACATTTAATTCCCATTCAACAGGTGCGATGCTAGGCTTTGAAGATGACAGAGATGCTTGCACCAGTTGATTATCAAAAGAAGTGTAAAGTAACCATGCTTCAGGTGTTGGCAACAAGCTAAGCAATGGAAACTCGGACACGTGCCACTTGTACAAGCTGTGTGCAATGGGTTCGGGTACGAACTAAAGTATCGTGCTATGCAACTTTCTATATTGGTCTGGTATTTATTTATTAATACTGAAGAGGTAGCCGGTTCTGCTTTTAAAAGGCTGCATGAACGCGGTCCAATTGGAATACTTCCAGGCGTGTAACTGACCTCATTCCTTCCTTGCCTGATTAACTTCGGCTGCATTCAACATTGGCAACAACAGGCAATACTACTGCCAGGTGGCCCTGGTTCTGAGTAACCTGGTTTTCCTCAGGAGCCTCCATGTGTGTGACACACCTGCCTTCCTCATTCTCAACATCAACGTTTCAATGAGAGGCTGGCTCTGCTTCCATGTCACTGATTGCTACTCGCTATCACTCTCTTTGGTAAGTTTGGGTGATAGCAAAGTCTCTATGCAAATCACGCTAGCGCACAACATTCACTTACCTTTCTAACCCTCTGACCACTGTTGAGTGAATGTTTGATACATCACGCAGCACTTGAGCAAATGTATTATATTAACCAGACTCTCAGCCACACCCTTGTTTAGTTCGGGAATCGCAGTATACAGAACCGTTCTTTTGGAATCCAGGTCATTGTGATCTTGGGAAACAGAACAAGCAGTGTTGCTCCTGCTAACAGTAATTACTAAGAACACCCAGCTTGGCACCAACTTCTCAGCATCACCATGGATAAGCCTCCGAAGAGAGGTTTCAAGCCAAATGGGAGCGAGAGTCCCCCAAGCTTGATCGACATGCCTGATGAGAATGCATTCATGGTTCCAAAGCTCAACCCTCTCGCCCCTAGTTTCAACGTACCTGGAACACACTCTAGCAGACATCGACCTCTACGCCGCCAGGGCGAAGGACGCATCTTTAACTATCGGGAACCTCACGCAACCGATAATGGCCGAGATCCAGGTTTGAGCCCTCAGGCTGCCTCGTCCCCAACAGGCGACATTACACCCAATGCCCCGCCTGCATGGCGCTACTCAGCTAACGTTGCGAGCACCTCCCCCTCGCCGCGCTCGACACCAGGCGATTTGGAAGCCATCAAGAGACGTGCTCACATTGAACTCATGAAACTCAATGCGGAGCTTTGTGGCACTACTGACAGCAACACCAAACAGGAGCCTAAGCCTGACTTTCCGCAAGTGCTGGCAAATCCGCCGCCCATTTCAGGACCTCATCCAACCAAGCCTTCCATCTCTGAACCATCATCGACCCTACTGGAGCAGCCGGGGAAGCAACACCAACAGCAGCAACTGAGACAGGACACACACCAAGCTCTTGCCCCGGGTGACGCAGTGCGTGCGGTCCAGACTCCGAGCAGCTCACCTGATCCCACGCAATTGCCTACACAGGTACCAACACATTCACCACATCGCAGGTCACCTGTGTTTGCTGTCACAGTGCCAGCCATGGATCAAGCGACTCAGACCGCAGCTCAGACCCTATCCACTGCCGCAACTGCAGGGCCAACTCATACATCAGCTCAACCCGAGCCACCTCATCTACCACCACAGCAACCTTCCTCTGCAGCCAATACAACTGCAACTAGAGCACTCCCCGAGCCTCTACCGCAGCAACCTCCTGGACCGCCTGGACCGCCTGGACCGCCTGGACCGCTTGGAAACTCCGGACCTCCTGTAGCACCGCCGGGACCTCCTCCTTTCCAACCTCCCTATAACGGTTGGGGTGCAACCTCAGGCAACATGGCCCCGTAAGTTACATACCCTCTTTCAAGACATTGAGGCATTCCATAGCAGATTGTCACGCAAGCAAATCACAGAGATCTTGGGTTGGTCGTATTCCAGTTACTGACTATCTTGTTTGCCGATAGACCAATGTTTTGCACACCGCCAGGATACTGGTACTGCTACCCAGGTGCAGTCCCCGGAGCGAATTATCCCAGTAAGTTTGCTTTTGGTTTGAACTTGGCAACGACATGAGCCATACACGAGGCTTCATTTACGCAAACATACGCTCACAATCCTCACCCGAGTGACGTATGAAGCTCATCCCTTCGTGCGACATGTTGAAACCGGCTTCCTAGCCCCCTTTCCCCTCCACATACGCTTTCCCTTCAACAATATCAGAAGACAATATTCCATCGTGCAAATAGACATCACTGACCACCAAATCTGCCCCTAGCATCGACCTGGCCCCAGCAATCACCTTGGTGGAGCGGCACTGGCCACTACCTGACCAGCGGACCACCTCCAGTGTATGCCGTCGAGCCCGCGTACATCATACCGCAGCAGCAACAGCAGCAGGCTGTGTGGGTCACGGCAGCACAACCACAGGGAGCTGGCGGCTACTACTATTACGCCGGAGCCCCAGCTGCGTATTATTATGTCTAGGTGATACTTAGGCGAATGGGCTTGATGGATGTGTTTCATCTCACACTCCCATGAATCGATCACTTGCTCGGGATGGCGTCTTGCGATGTTGGGGAGACAGGAGAGGGGAGATGCAAGACACAAGTGATGAACTGCAAAAAAGGCACTGTGAGGTACAATGACCGAAATATCAAGGCAGGAGACAAGGCACAAGAGGGAGTCTAATAGGGTATCTTTGTCAAGGGATTTGAGAATGAACAGTGTTGTCTGTACATCCAATTTTGCGGAGCTCAAAAGTCGATACTTCCTCAACGAGGATAATTACAGTTAAACACAGAAGAAGCCCAAGATTCCTCCCTTCACTGATTCCCTGATACTAGACACGTGTGATACATAATTGCTATATATGCGAAATATTGATATAGCCATAACCGAGGATTGCTCTTGTTGCTGTAGGCGCTTAGGTAGGTTGACGAATAGCAATGAGATACACTGACCGTTCGTATCACGCCTGCCCAGAGGCCCAAGACTCACCCAAGCCTACTACTGACGCTTGCAACGTCGAGCTCAACACACAGGAAGGCAGTGCTGCCTCCTTGGTACACCGCACCGATATTCTTATCAACGTACACGGCTTCAGCTACCTAGGTACCGTGTGTGTCCCTGGTCTAGACCTATGACGCTGTGTCGGCACGTACTGCGATTGGTATGTCTTTGTGCTGACAGTAGGTATGCAACTTCATGGGCAACCGGACATCACAAGGCCCCGATAAGCAGCCACCTCGGTAGAGCATGAGAGCATGTATGCCTGAGCTTACCATTCGTCACGCGGTGTGCTGGTCGCGTTGCGTTAAATGGCTCTTCTACCACGCTACGAAATCCACCGCATCGTAGAACCATTTTGCTTGGACTAGTAATGCACTGATGAAGTCTTTGCATCGCAAGGAATTCTTTTCTGAGGTCCAATACACCTTGTGGTCAATGTTGCAATTTGAGTTGGGATGAACCTGGACACATCTGCATACATAATTTGGCATGGTGGGTGTTGGGAGTATACATATTAACCAACACTTGACTCTTTGGCATAAGCGCAACTTGCATAGATGAATTCAAAAGTCTAGAAGATCCCACATGAGGCATAGTAGTAGATACATATGCATATACAGTAGACTGCTCTTCTGCAGATACTATTGAGCACCAGTAGATATTATAGAGTTACATCGAGTGCGCCACTTAATGCAAGTCATCTGCGACATGCAGAAGAGCATTCTAGGCTGGTATGTGTCACTCTACGGATATAAGCTTTTTACATCGTTGTGAGTTCAGCCAGCATGATGCGGCGGTCCGAAGTCCTGGGGGTGGATCTTAAGCGCAGACAGTCGAAAGCACTCCCTATTGGGGCGTTGAGAGAGTTACGGCAACAGCTGAACTTGGTGTGGTGTTCGGACTCCGTTCTAGAATCCTGCAAAGACCGTCGGCGGTGAAGGGAGCACAAGGCGTGTTTCATTGATAGTGCACCAACGCAGGCGTACAATGTATGCAGCATGGTTTGCGCTCGGGACGCGATGAGCGCAAAATGCACTGAACTCTCGATGCGGCAACGCTCCAGAATAAGACGTGCTCAAAGCATGCGGCTACATACAGCACGAAGATAAGGGATAATGTCCACATACCGTTTGCATCGTATGATCCAACTTCGATAGTTTTCACTACCGTCGAACGGCCTTGCTAAAGCACAGACAGGTGGCTCTACAATAAGCTAATTGGCCAGCCGTGGCAACTAACTACGCGATACCAGGTGTAGAACGAAGACAGAGCCAACTGGTTTGTCTCTTAGAAAAAGTATGGGAAAGCCACAATGGACGATCGAAATGCGGAGGAGCAGGGGACAGTGGCTCGAGTGGCTCGCTGGCTCGCTGGCCCACAGTAAGCACAGACGCGGGCCTGACGCGAGTCAACTACAGCTGTGATCAACAAGTTCATGTTCTGCGATGTATTTGGGCGCTTTGGATGCTCATTGGCGCGACGATGCCGGCCGGGAGCGTCTCCTACTACAGCCCGTCGCTGGTTCCAACCTCCATAGCTAAGGGTCTAGGTATGCAGTTTACTCAGGTATACTTTTTTTTGTATGTAGGAAGTGTGGCATATGCCATTGTCAAAGAACAGGACCCAGTCGAGCAGTCCATCTGGCCCTTCGAAGTAAAAGTAAGCCAAGACACAGGAGTGTTCCTTAAGTCAATTGTTTTCTTCTTTACTCTGCCGGGGACGAGTCGCGCCTGAAGGATACCACAGGACCATGTCAGACTCAGACTGTAAGTTCACGACTGCTCCGGGTCTGCAAAAATGAACAAACTAGGGCTGTGTGAGAGTTTCGATACATAAATAGTTTGAGATGTGACCGGATGGCACACACACACAACATGATCGGCTGCAGATCCCCGAGAAAGCCGAGAGGGCTGCATGGAGTGGCTCGTGGCCTCGAATCAGGCAAGTCCAAGCAGAAGCTGGCTGTCGAGCTGTCGAGCTGTCGTCCCAACCACTCGGTACCGCGATCAAGATCGTCTGATCCTACCCCGAGCACCCAAAAAAAAGCGAGTAATACCCCGACTACTCATGGCGATAGTCGGTGGGCTCGTGGGCTTTCCTGCAGCTTATGCAGTCGGCAGGCTACTGCAATGTCATGCACGTTTAGGCATCTGTCACTGGTCGAAGACCGTGAGCTGCCCTCGCGTGCATCGAAGTGCATCGATCGGCGTTTCCACGCGCGGTCTGGACAGCAGCCATGCATGCCGCTGTGGCTCATGGCTCCCGGCAGAATTGCAACCAGCGAGCAGTACTCCGTACCACCAACGATGGGAAAGAACCTCCTCTTCTTCGTCCGAAAAGACATTGGCTTTGCCCATGCCCACGGATGATTGACGGAATGATTCATACAAGATGGATGCTGCGGGACTGGCTGGGTATGCAGATAGCTTACTCGTACATCCATAGTCGAGGGCAATGCCCACATAGTCATTGCTTGATTTGGCATGCCAGCTCGCCAGATAATGTTCGGAGTCGTGTAACATGAAGATGGGCAGCGAAGCCTCCCAAATCAGTTCTGCCAAGCCACCAGACTTCACGATCCACCACGCCGGCTGTCATGTGACTGGGGTTCGCAGGGATTGGTGATGTTACCAAGTTGCTGGGTCGGCACGGTATTGGCTGATGACGAGTCGTTTGAGATGTGGACGACTACGAGTACCACTATGGACTGTACTCGTAGTAGTGTTGACGATCGTTTCTTTGGAATCATCGTCCGACATCCTCTTGCCTTGCCTTGTGCCACAACCAGTGTCAACCACTCCGAGTGTCCGCCCACCTTGATCCTTGGGCACCATAAGGTACCATGTTGATATAGTAGTCGTCATGGGCTTGGACTTGTCCATACTTGTCCATCCTTCATTCCTTCCAAGTCATGGTGGGCTCTTTTCCAAAATAAACAAATACGAGTAGCTAGGTGTCGGAGAGGCCGCATGACACCTGCGGCGCACTGGCCAGAGCATGGTCTGTGTAGCTCCTAGTCGACGACAGTGGTACATCCATGATGTTAGCCCGTCCATCACCAATAGCGCACTTGAGTTGATAACTACAACTGCTGGTTCTGACGTCTAGGTCTTGGACGGCCATTATACTTCGTCGATAACTGTCACGTAGCCTTGTTCTTTTATTGGACCATTGTCGAGGGGCTATCGCTACGGCTGCAGTCATTGGCCTGAGCACACGATCTCGCTTAGTGCGCAGATGCGTATAGAATACGACACTAAAGTGCGCGGACATCTTCGGGGGGTATCAGGTTAGACCGTCCCGCTACGCGCTAATGAGTTGTCCTAAAATCTTATTTTTTTTTTGATGGGATCTCCCAGGAACAAGCCATCAGAGGAATCTCTAAAATTGGAGGTAGTCAGAGTGTTGGCACACCCCATGATAAGACATGACAACGGACGAATGATGTTGCCGCCTGCTAAAGACGCACATCTACTTGTACAGGTTTGACTGTAGCCGTCACTATTAATTTGGTAGAGCCGCGGTAAAAGTTCCCAGTTGCTTAATATCTAAGTAATGACAACCTGTGGGGTGCTGATACTAGCATCGAGGTATTTGACACTCCTGGCAACTTGACTCGAAGATACACTCAGCCATTGCCCTTCTTATACTACCAATGTAAACAAATTGCACCAAGAGTTAGTTCACCTCAGTCGATTGATCTCTTCAATATGCATGCATTTATGGTGAACTGTTCAAATATTGGTATATCGCAACTCCTTATCGCGGCCCACCAAAAAGGCCTCCATTACACCTAGCGCTCTATACAAGGCGGTTAAGGTTCGTATGAGGATATTCGCTCCCAAGACTATCCAGCACCCTCTCCATTGTACAACCAGGACGGATTCGGTCAAGGTCAGCCTTCAGCGAAGCTAGACATCCCAGCTCTCGATCCTGCAGGTATCCTAGCTCGCCTAGCAACCCACAACATGCAATTGATGATATGCATGGGGGGGCTGGCGTCGACAAATCATGCTGCCGAAACCCATGTGTCTGGATATCTGCATTTCGTGCAGCTCGCAGCTCGCAGCTGAGTTGGATTACCGCCAAGAGCCGTGGACCCACGTGGTTAGATGCTTCCAAGCCGTTCTAGCGGGCGTGTGAGAAGCCGTTCTTATAGAAAGTCGTGTACCCCGAGGATCAAGCTGAAGGTGACAAAATGCTGCTGTTGCCTCCAAATCAATGACTCGTGTAGCGTGGCGTTGAGCCGTGAGCTTGGGACGTTTCTTGGATGGCTCGGAATCTAGGACATACTTTATTTTATTTTATTTACACAAGGTGCTTCCTAGTCAACCCTCAGTCACTTTCTTTAATTTGTTTTGTTAGCCGGATGTGAGCCGCCTCGAGACTGTTCACGGCGAGGTTAGAGACACATGACGCCGAACTAAGTCGTCAAGTGTGTCTCGCCATGGAATCGAGCGAGAAAGATACTCTGGCCCCCTTACCATCAGTGGTACGCTCTGGCTCCATCGCTATCAGCGTTGTCGGCATCATCTCTTTCATATCGACGCTTGCACTCTTCATCTATCTAAGTTTCAAGCTTGTAAGGTGGCATCTAGGCAGAGGGTCGGGAGGGATTACTCGCCACAAGACCCCTGGCTATGTCTTTGCAAGCGGTCCGGTCAAGTTCGGTCCTGCACACGACGCCGCGAAGCTAGCCGGAGCCGAGCCCACGGTTGATGCCGCCTCGCTTGCGCCGTCCGTGGGGAGCGGAGGGCCTCGCTACCCCAACCAGTTCATCGTCCTGATCGTGAATCTCCTCGTCGCCGACTTACATCAGGCCATCGCTTTCGCTATCAGTACGGTATGGGTGGCCGAAGACAGCATTACTGTTGGAACTGGGACGTGCTTTACACAGGGCCTCTTTGTCTCGTTGGGTGATCTTGCGTCCAGCTGTTTTATGTCGGCCATCGCTATACACACATTCTACTCAATCGTTTATCAATATCGCCCTCCCCATAAAATCCTCTATCTATCCATCCTTTCTATTTGGGCATTCGTGTTCCTTATTGTGCTACTGCCTGTCGCTGGCACTGCGAACGGCGCCGAGGCTGGAGGTTTCTTCGTGCGTGCAGGCGCTTGGGTAAGTGGGAAACCTTTCTCATCGAATTGATCTTGGACCGCGACGCTGACTTGGTGCGACAGTGCTGGATCAACAAGGACTACGGCAATATCCGACTTCTCACCCACTACATCTTCATATTCGTCAGCATAGTCCTGTCATGGGTCCTTTATACGGCCGTATTTCTTTCGCTCCGTCGCCAGCATAGGCGGGGTGACCTCAGCGCGAAGAATACCGGATATCACCACCCAGCATTCCTCATATACCCTGTTATCTACTTGGTTTGCATATTGCCACTTGCCACTGGCCGTGTAGCCACAATGGCCCATCATGAGCCCCCGGTGGCCTACTTTTGCTTTGCCGGAGTGCTTGCAGCTAGCAACGGCTGGTTAGACGTGCTCCTATTCACAGTAACGCGTCGATCGATTGTCTTCGCGCACGGGGGCGACTTCGGAAACGAAGATACGGGAGTCGATACATTCGCATTTATGGCTTCAGCGCCACGGAAAACGTTTGGCAACACGATATTTGTACGGGGCGGCCGTGAGGAGGAGACTACACCCAGGGGCGGTTGGTGGAGGATATTGGGCGACCCCGAGGAGCAAGCGCAGAAGCCTACGAAGTTGGGAAACAACACGAGTCAGACATCATTGGCATATACAGAGCAGAACGCCATCCAGATGGAAATCATTACGAGCGTGGTTGTGGAGGATGACAAGAGTGAGAATCTGTACAAGAAGCATTTTCCAGATTCCACCTCAATAAGGAGCATGTAGGATGATACCCACTACTAACGGCGTCCTTCGCTATATAGAACAGGCTGGACCATTTGCTTTCGTTCATGATACCCCCATGTAGAAATATAATAGTTGTGGAAAGGCTAATACCAGATTTAATATTAAAGCGTACATGATATTTTACGCCATTTTGATCAGTCTACCACAACATCATGATTTTCCACAATTAAGTAACGAGATTGCAAGCTACCGACTAGCAGGTGCAACAATGTCATAAGACACTTGCCCCGATACCTACAACTTAGAAAGGAGAGGTTGACGACTTAGCTCATCGAAAATTCAACTGATAATATACATAATCCTTCTACTTTCATTGCTCTCAGTGATGAGCCCCTGTATTATTAGTTTTCAGATGGCCAACTATTTTCACGAACTTCAATTGATTACATGCCTAGAACAGTCTCGGATTGGCAGAAACAGGCCCAGCGACGGCTTCGAGTTCACCGTCGGAGTGTTATCAACCGAAATCTTCACTGACTCGCCCAGTAGCCTGATTCTAGTGTACTTGGGATATGATTATTATTGTGTTAGGATCACTAGTAAGTGGCAGTGCCTATGGGGCCACCTTCGGCCAACCCTAGCTGTATATGAAGTATTTATCTCTGTTAACGGCAGATGAGTGCATCTTAACAGGTCTCACTCAGTATACGATTGGTTGGTGTCACTGCAACATGATTTCACCCCTAATGACTGCACATGTGATGCGAATAGGTTACCAAGAGATAATGTTGGGTTTTGTAGCTCATCGGTGGTTTGTGTTCTGATAGGGGCTTACTGCTGGTCTAATGAATAGGAGAGGACAGCGTACACATACCCGACATACTCTTCTGATGATACAAAGAGAAGTGCTGCGGTGAAGATTAGTAAGATGGAAAACATTCATAGAACAAACTGTCGCCTGGTTGTATTCTGCCGCCCGACTCGAGAATATTTGGTAATTTCGAGTAACATGGAAGCACATATGTATCTACCTACCTACACAGCCTGGAAGTTAGCAGATAGTCTTACGAGCACGTGTACCCTAAAGTAGGCGGAGGTTAGCCACACCCGCCCACGTGCCGCCGACCAATCACTTGAAGTCTTTCACCTGTGTATGATCTGGTGGCATGCTTCAGAATGCAGTGACCGCAAGATCGTATACCGGCTAGCAAAACACCCCGCAAACGGGTAGGTGGCACCGTACTACAATGAGCTCAGTGTGTCCGATCTGTGCAGTACGATTTGGGGATTCGTCTTATCGTGACACGAGGCATGTTCAACAATAAAACCAACTTACTTTTGAGTCATCGGACAAACCTCATTGCTGATGTATTTCTTATGCACCAGACATGTGGAGTTTTAAAGCGAGCTTCGAAGGCGGCACTTTTCGTGAAACATGACTGTTATCAAACAATATTGCTGTGAAACAGGTAGGTATCTAGGTACTTAATGGTATCTATACCTGCCGTGACCAATTTATTCCAGGGGTGCAATAATAATATAACTCAAGCCGCAGCCTCATAATTGCTTCAAACTATTAGCCAACAAAATGTGAATATGTTGTATTATAATATGCGGTGACTTGAATGTTAATTCCTGGCTTGTAACCAAGCTCCCGCGTAATCGAGACTACGTATGAAGGGCTTGGGCATACTTTCAATTTGCAACAACGTTAAGAAGACAAGGGAGCTAGCAATGAGGGCCTCGAGTACGGCTTGCCCAGGTGAAACACTTGAGGTTTGCTTGTCTGAGCAGCCTTGCCTTAAAACGCCAAGTCGAGCCGCGTACTTACTCTCGTAGAAGATGTTTCGAGCTCAACCATTTGTATTGTCGTGCACTCGCAATACTGTATATACGACACGCCGCACCGGGTCTCGGGAATGTTTGGGACTCAGTCAAATGAGAGTGGCTGAGGCTGTTTATAATTGATTATTCATTTGTTTGTGCACGAAACTTGAAACCACGCCGGTAGGATTCCCAACCATATCACCATACCCTACCATACAGTGCTCATTATGAGCGGCAAAAGAGCCCGCAGGAAGCATCATCGCCGCCCTTTCCATTTCAGCATTGTGAGAATTACAGTGGCACACGGACATGAGGCAAACTCGTAGATGAAGTCATGCTGGCACCCTGATTTCCTTCAATATCCTGCTCGTTTTGATTTTGTGGGACGTCTGATCTCGAAAAGCATTCGCGAACAAGCGATCACCCGAGGTCTTATGATGCCGCAGGAATCGTACAAGACTGGAAAGAAAGTATCATGTTTGTCCCGGGTTCTTGTTCAGCGGAAGAACACAAGCTTTATGTAAAGTATCCTTCGACTCCATGATCACTAGTCCTTGTCATAATACCCTTTTTTTTTTCTTTAGAACAAGGGCCAACCTGGGACATTTATCGCGACACGTAGGGGTACACATAATTATCCAACTTTCAATGCAAGTACCATTCATTCATGAATTGGCTGATTTGGTCCTCACTTCATCATCTGACCCTTTGTGCAATTGAGCAAAATCACACGTACTGCGGTGTTATTTCCCCACATGCTATTCGTGACCCGTTCGCCCCCCAGACATATAATGCAGCCATATGAAGCCGTAGCTGCCATACCAAACACCCCAGAATGTTTGCCATCATTGACTAAAATAGTATTTCTTGTTGGGCATTACTTGTGGTGTGATGGACAGCACTTTCCCAACCGAATACCAGACCAAGAGGGCCGTTAGTTCGCTAACTAACGCGTGGCATACCTTCTAGTAAGTAGGTACTATTGAGTAAGATCAGACCATGTTCGGTTTTATGCAGTTAGCATCGACTACTCGTATACCGAATGACTCGTGGGGGCTCGCAGTGTACGAGTATGTGTGTAGGTTAAGTACCTACCGGTGCGCCAATTCCAGGTGGTGCCACGTCCCTAGTGGACGTACGTTATTCTACCTCCCTACCTAGTGTATGCGTAATGTGGCTTCGGGCGTGGTTGATGTGCGCAATACTGTCATTATAGAAAAACCCAGGGTTTCGAAAATAGGCAGATCACATGCACGAGGAAGATTTTCAATGTCCGCAGCAGCGCGGGTTTCTATTTCGAGCCATGATAAACGTGTGGTATGACGCAACGAGCGCTACCGACTCGCAGTGGTCTATACCATGGCCCACAGTCACTTCTTTGATAGGGCGAAGGAGAGACCGATGCTTCTACCTAGCTGTCCCTGTCTGACATGTACAGATACCTCCACGGACGTGGGGAGACTAGTTGGAAGAGGGAGTGCCACCCGGGCCGCGGCGGTGTAGAGCAGAGACGCAGGTCGAAAGCTGTTGGCAACGTCGTTAGACAGTTGGTGTGCGTGCTGTAGGCTGGAGGGCTGGAGGTCATGTGCAACGTTTCGCATTCGGCCATCTGAGCTGAGATAAGGGAGATTGCTTAGATGTGTTGGCGGCGTGGTGTTCGGGCTTTCGACCCTGAAGTGCTCGCGATGCCACTTATACCCCTCGAGCTATAGGTCGGGATCAGACAACTATTGAACATGATCCCAACGGGGATGCTGCCTTAAATAGCTCCTCCTCGACGCGTATCACGATCCACGGCAAGGCTGGAGCTGATTAGCAGCCTCTTGATTCGTCCCCCTGCTCGGTGCTTGCCCGTCGAGCCGTCGTGGTTCGCTGCGAGGACCAACGACGAGGACGGAGTGGTCCTGGGTGTATGTAACCGGGCAGAACCCGGGTAACGTTGGTGGGAATTGCCCCGTGACACGCAGAGCGAGGCAGCGAACAATTGGTTCCGACGTCTGGCCCGGACGCGCTGCGACGCTGAAGGCCGCTCGGAGAATACCATCTTGACTGGATTCGGCGAGTGGATAGCGGTCTTCCTGCTCCATGTGGATGTGCAGGCCTGGTCTGTCTGAAAGCGGCACGGCATAAACCCTGTCTTGGTCCAGGCCAACCGTCGATCGGCCGCCAGAAAGTCAGTTATGGTTCTGGCAGTGTATCAGACGGACGCAGAATTCATGCTCGACATTCATTCGTGCTGCATGAGTTGGCACGCACGTCTGAACCAACATCATACTCGTCATCGTCAATTGGCCTTTCCCCTTCTTCCCTGACTTCAGTTCGGCTCCTTGGAGACCGAATTGTTCTGGAACCGACACGATGATTAGCTACGAAGAAGACCGATTACTAAACCGTCAGGTATCCATCCCATGTCGGACCGTGGTGCCGGTAAGGTGAGCCAGAGCCAGACAAAGTACAAAAAGTAAGATATGCATGCTAATTAACAACATCCAACCCCCTAACCCCGCGCAATCGTAGCCATCCCGCGGGTCGATTTGGAATGAACCAGCGACGCCTCCATAAGTCCCGTCGACAATACCACCACGGTGCCGAAGGGAGGGTAAGGGAAGAGCGCGGGAGTCTGGGGTGATAAGGTTGAGGTCTCTTTCTCCGCTCTTGACACTAATTGACTGCTAAAAGTTGGTTATTAATAAAACTGCACATACTGACCTGCGCGGTACTTCCTCCATTGACGATTGAGAGCGTGGATTGGAAGTGGGTAGACTGACCCCAACCCCTGGCAAAGCGTCTTGCAAGCGTCCTGCACAATATTTGAGCCAAAAAATGGCGGTGAAAGAGCGCCTGGAGGAGCAGGGCACCATACTGCAAATGGGTACCTGTCATGTCGTAGGTAATTAACAGTGAGGCTACTCCGCGGGTTGCGCCAATTTCAATATACAGCAGTCAACTATGGTACTGTTATGGATGGTGCACCGCACGCAATGCCTGGTAACCAATTGGGAGCCCCAAGATCTGTCGAGAGGTCACAGATTTTGGACCCTTTACATCAGTTCGCTGAGCTGACGACAAGGTTTCTGTATTCGTAGTCACGACAAGTGGGAAATTGTCCCAGGTCGACCCGAATCGTCCCATTTGTGTTTTGCCGGGTTTTAATATGAAAGGGTTTCCCCTGCATACCGACTAACCTCAGGTGGTAATGCTACGTTCGGAAATCTGCAATCGTAAGTTTTCTAGAACGATAGGCTTGGAATTAAGACCTGGCCTTTCGGTTACAGCCAAGACAGTTGAACGTCTCGCAGGGGGCAGGTTCGATCAAATCTTGCGATCTCAGAACTTCGGATGAAAGAGGTAATTAAGTGCAGTTCGTATTAAGACCCATGAGGTAATAGTCAATAAATCAAGTCATTGGTATCTAACACCCAGAACTCCATCATCGTATTCGCGTCATCGTGAGCGTCCCGAATCAGGACGAAGCCACCGGGCCCTGAATAAACGCTGAAAAAACAATATTCCACCTGCGCCACGCTGCCAAACTCATGCATGAATGTTGACCTGTGTAAACTCATCCACTCCGCCGCCCCTGATTAATAATGCTACCGCCGCATGACAAATCGGCTTGCGACCAACAAACAACCCTTGGAAAGAAGTAGCGAATCATGCCTAATTTGACCTGAGCATCAAAGAAGACTAAAAATGGGTAGGAGGTAGAGTGTAATGGTCCAAAAACACCACCAACGCCAGGTTGTGGCGTCCTCCTTCGGCGTCTTCTTGGTCACTACCCGATAGGCAGTCACAGCCCCCGTCAGTGCTGGGATGATGTAGCCATACGGTCTCAGGTCCCAGAACAAGAGGCAGGCGGCGGACCAGAAGCAAACGAAGAAGGCGATCGAGTAACGGGAGAACCGATCACCGATCCATAGTGCAATGGTCTGGCGCCCACGGGTTCGGTCTCCGGCTTGGTCTTTGAGGTCCTGAACCTGCATTGTCGTCAAGATAACAGCACTGATCATGGTCGTCCAGATGAAGCCCCCGCGGCTGATGTTGATGTCTGAATATTCGCCGCCGCCGACAGCAATTTCCAAAGACGCACTGTTGAACATCCCGTAGGCGACTGAGATTATGAGGTCGCGGACAACCTCATCACCGCCACGAATATCATTGTACATCCAAGTGAGGATCAGTATGAGGAACCCCTGTCGCCATACTCCTAGAAGATAGTTGAATAGCAGGACCAATGGAATCGCCACAAGCAGGGCACGGCGAGCCTCCGTGGCATTGACCTTGCCGGTTGGTATAGGACGCCATGGCTTATTCAGTAAATCCTCTTGGATGGATTCGGGGGACCGTTGATTTGCGAGGTCGAAGATGAACACGCTATACCAGTTGAAGGCTAAGACGAGGGGAAAACGCCAGAGAATTTGGAGGGCACTAGGCGCCTGCTGGAATCCTTCTGCAAGCACAGAAGCGGCGAATGCGCCTAGGACGCCAAACGCGGTGTTGGGGATGACGAATGTGTCGAAGTTGCTCTCGGTGAACACCCATAGCAACTTGGGAATGTAAGCGATCTTTCCCAAGATACTCTTCGAGCCAAACTCGCTTTTCTCCGGAGTTTCGAGGGGGCACTGGAGGGATTTCTCGAGTAGTGGCGTCCGTGGATCTTGTTCCACGTCGTTGACGTCGTTTGAGTTCGCCATGGTAAGGGGCGGATCGCAGCCAGATGACCTGATGTTTGATGACGAAATGAGCTAGTGCTCGGTCCGCCGACTAACAATTGTTGCGTTGGTGACTATCCTCTAGTCGTTTGGAAGAGTAGTTGGCATAGATAATGGAAGGATTTATTTAGAGGCAAAAGCGTTGATTCTTATTAGTGTGGCATCGAGGACTGAGGTCGCGAATATCCTTCGACAGGACCTGGCCGTGGCTTCCGGTATATATGTGGTCTCTTGGCGTTGTTGAGTGGAAAGTAGAGTTACTCCCGTTATGTATTCGTGCTTTGTCACTCTGTGTTGTAATAATTTAGTCGCAAGCGAAACGCCCAAACTTATGCAAGACAACAGGCTAGCACCTCCGTCTCGAGCTACAACGGGAACGATACGTCGAGTACTGTGTACATTACCGATCGACAACCATGTCCGCCAGGGTCACCGGTTACTACAATGATGTAGTTGGTTAGCGGTACATGGAATGTGTGGGTCGTGAGCGAGGTGGGTAATTAACGGCTACATCGCGATTTTGGATTCTGTGCCAATGTCAAACAAGTGTATATGTATATGGTAAGGGTGAGCGAGGAGGGTGGGTTCGGGTTCACTTACTCAATGGTTCCTCGGGACCTCCCTTCTTCTTTTCCTCTTCCTGGCCCCCATATGACCCCTATCTAGCTCCATTTCCTGCATGTGTATTCTGTATCTCACCTGAAGGTAGCGTCGGCTGCGATGAGTGTGGGTTGGTACATCGTACCAAGCAGGTCGCCCAGGACACCATCGACCAAAAGCGTTGGGGGTTTAATCATCTCACCGCCAAGGGTCCACCAGTACTAAGGGCGACCCTTGCCGTCCCTGTCAATCCTGGACCCATCATCAAGTGTTAGGTAGTCTGTTGCTTGCTCCTCGGCTAATGCGGGCAAAATGTGACCCTTCCAGCTGGTATTTCGTTGGTGTGCTCGTACCCAGATTGGCAATGTGTGCCGTACCAATGACGCTTCAAGTACACAAACACGCGGTAGATGTTTGTCCTGTTTTGGACTGGCGATAGGTAGCATCGTGGGCACGATGGCTCAGCTATACATAGTACATAGGTCTGCTGAAATCTTCATGAGCTAATAATCCGAGGAAGCGCATTCTTTGCGGCATTTTGACTGACGATCTATGCCGTTGACCTACCCTTCGTCGACGCTTTCGGCAGTCGACTGATTCCACTTCAGGGCAAGGCCAAAAGGTTGTCTCCGCCGTGGTCACGTTTCTGGTCGAGAACCCCCTTCTTATCAAGTAGGTAGTATACTATGTACATACTTAATGGTATTCACCACACAGCACGATGCAGCAGAAATACTTACTCAGCTCGACGTGCTACCGGCCAGACTATGGCGGGGCTGACTAGTACACAATTCTTCTCATGCTGTACAAAGCCTGGGCAACCAAGGCGTGCGTCTCGCCCCTGTCACTGTTCTGGTGGCTGTTGTATTCCTGCCCAGTCTGTGAAGGCCGTTGTGCCAACTTCATGGTAGTGTAAGTGACAGATGCTGTCCAGCGAAAGAGCGGACCCGACGCCAACGCCGACCAATTCGATGTGGTCCAGGACTAAGAACATGCTAAACAAGACGGCCCACTTAAGGTAATAAAACGTTGCAGACTACCTAGGTATCAATTGTGGGAAGCGGACAAGGGGACGTCCACCAGGGGCATGGACAGGGGTTGGGCTCACGTATCTAGATTTCATAACGCGCTGCTAAGACTTAGCGCTGGCTCGCAGTACGGGTAATATTGTACTACCGTACTACCGGGGGGGGGGGAGGGGGCCTTCTTGGAGAACCTCCTTCTCGTCGTCGACGTCGGGACCGGCCTCTTTCCACCTCGGAACACAATCGGCGGGGCTGCCATGGCCGAGGCGATACAAACACCCTCGACACCCAACGAGGGAGCAACTAACTACTGCAGACGCACAATGTAGTATACAGTAGCACAGAGGTAGCACAGCGCTACGCTGTTCTAGTACGCCGTAGTATGTCCTTCTAGATCCATCGTATAAGAGGGGCGGTAAAAGTATACTAGCAATGGAAGCGTCCCAGAAGCAGAAGCAGAAGCAGGACAGGCGTGTAGGCGAAGGTGGGGGAGGGGGAGGGGCAGGTCAGGGGTCAGCAGTCCGAATTCCTCCTCTCGTCGTTTGACTCGTTTCGCTACGCCGCCGTGATGAGATCGCCCGGGCGGTATACAAGCATGACAATGTACCCGCGTACCACGGCGGCCTCGGCGGCGAGCAAGGTAGTCTGTATGCGGCCATATGTCTGCATTGTCTGTACGAGTATTGCTTCATACATAGTAAGTGTACATCATCCACGCATGTGCGCATACGCAGATGGTAGCCAACAACATGAGTCTTGCTTGTTGGGGCCGTGCACGGGTGATTGCGAGCAGTGGTGATGTGCAAGTTGGCCGTGTCGTGCAGGCCAACAGCGCACTTTCGGCGTTGTGGCCAACATGGCGTCGGCGTCGAGGCGTCGAGGCGTCGTCTTGCTTGCTGGGCAAGTATCTCTCTCATGGGTCTTCGCGATCTACTCGTACGGGCTTACCCATCGCAGACAGAAGCTTGGAACCGAGGGTATACCGCTGGTCATGTATGGATGGAACGACAGGTCGCATAGAGTTGCGAGGGCTGCGAGGGCTGGGGTGGGCTGCAGCTGCACGACACACTCGACATGACAGTCCTTGGCACGTTCTGACTGCGTGCCTCCCGTCACCCCGTGTCATCCATCCCCTGGGTGGAAGTGAGGTCGGGTTCCCAGGGCTGGGATACGACTTGGACGATGGATGGATGGGGTGTTGCCGAACTTCCCAAACCCCAATCAGCGGGGCCGGCGGGGGACGGAGAAGGGAGAGGCAGAAGGAGAACCTTAGGGGCCTAATTAGCAAACCTACATGCTACCTACCTACCTACCTACCTAGGTAGGCATCCAAGTACCTAGGCAGGTACCCCTTCACAATAGCCTCGTGTCTAGGTAGGTACTTACCTACTTAAGTATGTACGGTCCCAAGGTGCCAGGATGGCAGCAGCGCCCTCTGACGAGCTCCGCCTATCAGGGCAGCGCAGCGTGTCCATTTCCAGCAAGTTTCCCAATCTGTCGTGAGACGGCCGTCTTTTTTAGGTTAAGGCACGGAACGGCGCCCCTCAGCAACCCCTCGATTGGCCCCTCCAAGTCAGAAAGGCAGAGTTCTTCGCGTGCAAGCCGCACGCCATGTTTCCCAGATGCCAGGCACTGGACGCCTTGTCTCGTACCTACAGTAGCGCGTACCTACACGGTGGGTTGGCCACTCGAGCCACTCCTTTCCAAGCCAGCCAACGCTGGATCGTGGGATGAGGTCGCCTCTCGTTGGCTCGCGCGACCCGAATGTCGCCTGTGGCGCAGCCGCGGTCCGTCTTTGGAACATTGGACAGGCCTCAACAGCCGGACGCCCTCGTGACGGGCGTCGCATAGAATACCACCTGCCCCAATGCCTCCGTACTACCTGCGCACTTAACACCGGCTTACATACATATGTACCATGCTCGCCATGTAGTTAGTCCTGCATCCATGATGTGCGTGTTAGCCCACATGGTGGCAAATACGACATGCACCGCGAAAATCAGCTTGCTTCCAGTTGCTTGTTTGATATTCATCGGCCGGGACAGTAGCCGATAATGGTACCTTGAGTACGTAGGTCAATATCAATCTTTTCTTGCCTCGTGTGTGGATCGATCGAGTTTTATTTGCTCCCTAGTACATACATACATGCATAGAAAGTATCTACATTACACTTCAAGGTTGTATGCTACCAGTCAACAACACTATTATGGGTGGGCCAATCGCCATGAAATCCCCCGGGGGCTATCTATCGTCTGGTTACGGGCTCGACGGGTTCGACCGCACTGAAACTAGGTACGGTTAATGTTATACATTAGCACCACGCGCTACAGCATTCGACTTTGCCTACATGGTTCTAAATGCAAATCCCGTCATTCATGTGATTGGTTTTCCTCTGGGCTGCGCTGAGTAAACTACTACCCATTCCGGTAATCTCTCAACCCTCCCTTGCAAGTACCTAGGTAGCTCGCCTTGGCGCCTTGCGCCTTCACATCGCCAATCTCAGGAGCGGGAACACCTGAGCGCACGCAGCATGCAACCAGCTTCAACGAAGCATCCCGTACTGTGTGCCAGTCCAAGCTTCGGCCCGCCACATCTGCTGTTGTTTGAAGGGGGGGGGGGGGGGGGGGGGGGGGGAAATCCAAACCAGCCGAAGAATGGTTGAAGGTGCTGACAAGGTTGATGCCAAAGATTGATGTACTTACTACTGTATACACCATGGCTTAGGTGCAGCACCCTTAGGTACTATCCATGCTCTCTACTACATGCCTACTCGTACCTGTTGATGACATGGCCATGGACATGGACATGGAAATTTACCAATTGCGCATGTCCTGCCTGACCTGGTCGCCAATGAGCTGGGAAGATCAATTGCATCGCGTATCTCGATTATCATGCCCTCACTATCATCGGGATTTGGAACCTTAAGGTAGGGCTAACGCACAAAAAGCCGTTCTCAAACAAAGCCTAAATCCGAATCGAATCAATTCCTATGCTACTGCCAACGCAGCTAGCTTGCCAGCGAAACCGAAGGATCGGGCCAGTATAGTCTACTCGTACTTGAGGTAGAACATCGCCTGGGCCATGGTGACGTATGGTATAGCGTCAAGGGCCCCTCGCGGTGTATCGAAGGCGGGCGGGCAGCCTAGTGTCGAGGCAGGATAATGTGGAAATCGCATACCTAAGCAGGTACCTACTTTCCTACCTCCAAAAGCCCAGATCAGGACCTGACGATGGCAAGTATCGATCTACGCCTGCTGTAGATATTCGGCTGGCTCCAAGGCTAGACATACCGCTAGTCGTCATTTGGGTTGCCAAGGCAGCACTACTGCATCGTCCATTGAATCGTTGCAGATTCAAGGGTCCCTTCTGGGCAAGTGTGTCGACACTACATGTACACGTGTATGGGCATCTCACCACCGGATGCGATGGGAGACGGAAAAAAAAAAATCCCAGGAAATGTGGCGTCATGAATTTGACCAAGCTGCGCTGTGAGCAGCACTGGGCAAAGTCAATTGCCCAATCATCATAATATTGTGCGCATGTTAGCAGTCACTTATTAGCCGTCGCTTTCAGTTAGACGGGGCTTGTGCTGTAGTCGACTAGCCCGGCTGATAATACGGATACTCGTACACCAGACTGACTCAACTCAGTACCTACTGCCTCTCTCCCGTACGATGTACTCGTAAGTATAAGAATCGAGCTGCAGGGGGGAGTCACTCCCGCTCCCTGATCTGCCTACTCCCGTGTGTGAACGGATGGGGAAATGGCGAGCAATCCACCCTCCGGCCCGCGCTCGCCCAGGTCTTCGGTATCGAAAACGACCGTGCGGAAAGCCAGGGACAGCGATGTACTGTGGTTTCTTACTACGTGAACTAAGGTGTCGCCGAAATCCCTTGTCCAGACCCAGTCGCCCAAGCGTTGGTGTAGATTAGCGCACAGCTGTAGTCGGCCTGCTAGCGACCTGATCTAGTCGTCGTCGTCGCAGAGACCGTCCATCCTACCAATACACTACTCCTGTACTCGTATGAGCTACTCCCTACCGAGTACAGCGTATACCCATCTTGCCCCCTTGCCACCTCGATATTGTATACTATCCATCTTGCTGCACTACTGATACTGTGTATCGACATGATGTTATAGTCGAAGGAGTAGGCGGGGAGATGCTGGGGTCCCGAATCCCTTCCCGAGCGTCTTTGGCGATGGCCACCTGAAGTGGCTCTAGTGATCTTGGTAGTCTGGGGATTACGAATATTTCAAACAGCAAAGGGTACCTAGGTACGGAGGAGAGCGGCTGTGTGATACATGGCTGTCGACGAGCCAGATAACCTTCGAGCTTCGCTTCTGATACGGGCAAGATCCACCCTAACGGTATAGATTTACGAAGATGCCGGCCGGCCGAATCCTACAGTAAGAGTTTCCTTGAGTTTCAGGATAATCGGCTCAGGGCACCCAACAAGAAGAGAATCTATCCCAGACTCATTGATGCGATACCAACCCTCTCCGTCTCCTTTGTCATGGAGTTCGGTGGCCTCTGGCATTCAATGGTTGCCCGATGCAATATGACTGCGACAGCACGAGGTCAACTCAGGAGATGTTCATGTTCACATTTTCACCCCTTCCCCCCCTTCCTCACGATCTCCACTCTGACATTTTCACAGGGGACATGGACGATGAAGCAGTATGAAGTGGCTGGGCTGCTGGTTGGCTTCAACCCCACCCGTATGCCGACCTCTTTGATTACAATATGCAACATGAGACTAATCTTGAACAAGTCTGCTTAGGTATTCTAGCAACGTATGCCAACACCAACGCGCGTTGCTAGTGTGCAATCAAGACCCTGTTGCAGATTCCACCTCTCGAAGCTGCTGGGGTCCCTCAGTAAGCGATGAGACTTCCTCGATCTACGGCGCATAGGGAGTTCGCCCATCTTGTGATCAAACGGTGTCAGGCTCTAAAGGCCAGACAGGCCAATCTTGCACGCCATCCCTATTTGCGATCTCGCAACGGTGGCTGCGATCGGGGCGATTCCAATCAGCTGAGGCCATCTAATAAATGGCCAGGATCTTTGGTAGACTCAGAAAGAGACAGAGGTACTCGCTCGCAACTGTGACGGCCTCAGGCTGCCGTCGCCTGCATCCTCTGGGGACGAGGGGCTGACCAGGCCCCAAGCAATTGCCAACCTACCTAAACTTCAGTCAGCAAGCTGGGCCAATCAACGAATCCGGGGAAAAGATTAAGGGCTTATCTCACTGTAGCGGACAGAGCAGGAGAGCCGCGTTCGCAATCTCGGAGTATATGTCATGATGCCTGGCAAACTCAAACTCAAACGACGTCAACAATTATGATGCGCCTTTCCGTTGTATTTCCGTGCCGCCGCCGGCTGGGTCTAAAGTACTAACAGGGTCGAGATGCAGGTCTCAACCTGGGACTGTAGCATCGCGACCAAGATTCTTTACGTCGGTTGCATCGAACCCCTCCGACTCGTCAAGGGTACCATTACAAACATTAGAAAGGATTCATAAGAGTGAAGGGTAACGGGCTCGCCAGGAGTTAATTCCCCATTCATCGCAACATTGGGAGGGGCGGCCCACTAGGACACCATCTCTCTGCTCTAGCGACGACAGGGTAGATACCGAGTAGACACAATCGTCGTGATGTCGAAACAAGCTGTCTACTTTCCGCGACAGCCCCTCCTGCTCCACGGCATCCACGGTCCAGGCCTCTCCCCATGGGACAACGACCGTCTCTTCTCCAGGGCCATGTGTTTTGCTCATATGAATCCCTTCACATGGAACCAATCACGAAGAGCACATGTCTGTACCTGCTTGCACGTGCTGCAAGTGTCAGTGCGGATGAGATGACCCGCAGCCGACGGTTGAGGGCCACCCCGTACGTACATCACACTACAGACCGTTGAGTGGTAGGCGAAGTCAATGCGCGATGCGCGATGCGATGCGATGCAACGCATGCTTTGCAGCGAAGGGGGAAAAACACTGTAGTAATTCGGCGACGGTGGCTTGTTAAATTTTCAATTTACTCATATTGACACTAAAGCATGTCCATACGAGCATACTAAAGAAGAAGCGGCAACTGCTAACTGTCGAGATAAAGGCACTGGAGACACTATGCGACGAATCCCTGGCGTTTGAGGCTTTTACGGACCGCATCGTACCGCGATTTGCATCTGTCAACCTGGCTCGCAGGCCTCTAGATCCCAGGCACTGACTGCATGGGCGAAGAAGTTGGCTCGCAATTGTGAAATGTAAATGTATTCGTAATTTGTACTGTACATTGTAAGATCACGCCACAATACGTTGTCTTAGACATGGGGTCGCGGGTATTCCCGGCACCAAGGCTTTCCATAGCCGCATACACTCTGCTTTGGGTCATATCACTGTGCGCCAGCCTTGCGGAAATCCTCCGACGAGTAGATTATGTTTCGCAATTTCAGTCCTGCTGCCTTTCTACTTCGATTTCCAAGTTCAGAAATTGTCAATGTCGTAGAGCCGTGGTAAGTTCAACGTTCGCTTGGTAACTAACTGCGCCGTCTTCTCCACACCTACCCGACCACGCGAGCTCTTTTCACCTGTTCGGATTTATGACTTCCCGTACGTTAGGGTCACCTGTCCCCTCGGGCCGATCGATATCTGCATTCGCAACACCGGTAGCTCGTTTAGAGTTTATGACATCGCGAGTGCATGAGCCTCGAGCAGTCTCATGGTCGTCTAATGATGGGACTCGGTTGTCTCCAATACTGAATAGAATCAGCGACACCGTTGGGTACCAGCATGGTTCAGAAAGAACGCGGTTGCCAATTGCAACGTGGCAAAGCCTGCAATTCTAGGACTTCTGTATGATATTCACTGTTTCCCCGATTTGTGGCTTGTAACGATATTGCTGTTCTGTTGGGCCAGCCTGCAGCGGCAGCTACGATACGCCCATTAATCAGTCAGACTACGCTGTTCCGAAGGCTCCATGTTCCGAAGTATCTCGCATGGTCCAGCATTTGTTTGTGTTCAGCATTTGTGTCCAACGAAGGCCACGAGGCATTGTCGTCGTAAAAGGACTATACAATTTCCGCCGCAGGATGCCGTCAATGACACCCGGAACGATCGGCCTTTCAATAACTGGTTCAATATGAACTCAATCTACGAGATCTGGCGTGTTGGGTTTGCGGCAAGGGGTAACTATTAGAATTGCGATATTGCTGGGTTATGTTCCTCCATCATGCGATGGTCGCGAGGGTCGTAGGACCTTCTCCACGTATAGTCTCTCTGTGGCGCAGATCGGATCGTCTTGACAGGTAGTGAGGGCGCTGTCAACTTCTTGTGGTCCGGATGGCTTTTTGAACCTGACATTCTACTCCAATAGCGAGGCAGGAATCCAGCGGTGTGCGCCACCGGATGCGTCTCCTTTCTGTCATTCTGCGGCACAGGACATGCAACCAACGACAATCCATGAGACTCTGTCCCCCTGTGTGCGTTGAGCCAGCACGTGGTGCAATTCAATCGTCTAATGTTATCCTCCTATTCAACAAGCCAGCCTAATGATGATGTGATTGAAATGCTTCCATGCGATCGGGGCAGCAGGTTGTAGGTGAAACCCGATCCGACTGATCGTGCGCTTGCACATCTTACTGCGATCTCGGACGAACCAGCGCCAAATCGACACCAGTGACCTTTGCCACAGATGATCGTCTCGGAGGTTGTGTCGATGTGTCGATTACAACTAAGCAGCGCACCATGTCGAACTACTGGCAAGGTAGCTCAAACGTCTCTTTTCGATGTTAATCAAAGTACCTAGACCAAGGTATCGAACGAGCTGCTGCGCCTCTAGAGCCACATGCTCACTTGTTGCCTCTCATTTAAGATAAGTGGTAATTTGGTCTGACATCGACCGACACATGGCATCGTGAAACCATGACGAAGAGAATACAATTGTGATCACGAAGCTAGGATTTTTGTGATCAACTTCGTTAGGCTGGATGGAATTCATGTAGGTAGGGTGGTGGGTGGGCTGTTACAGCAACAGAGGATTAGTTTGTTGTATCCATCAAGTTTCTGGACCTGCTGAGGAATTGGGCATGCACATAGCGAAACTATCTAGGCAGGCTCTTGTGCATGCCCACTCCAAAAGGCAAGTACGATTGATGATTTTAGTATCTTCATTCTCATCTTAAGGTCGGCCGTGAGGTTTAATGTACTCAACTTTCAAGTACCCAATGCATGAATATACCTACTTTCTCGAATTACAACAATACCTTTAACTCTTCTGTTTTCTACTGCAAACTTCCGCGAATACTAATGCAGTTGTTACTCTCAATCAAACGAACACATGCTCTCTGTTGATTTAGCCAGGGAAATCCCCAAAAGTTGTCTCTGTTCCAACACTCGCGATGTCTCAATACGAGCGCAAGAACCTGCGAGGAACACAAAATTGCGACATTCCAAAACGGAAAGCAATTGAACACGTCTCAGAAGGAAATATTGAAAGCTTGAAGTACCTGATTGCTAGGCTTCGCGGCCAAAACACTCCTCATGACCAGGCCATTTGGGTGTCATCAGCTACAGTTAAGATCCTCCCAGAGAAACAGCGCTACTACGACCTTCCAAGTGCGAAGGTTACAGGGTCCCACCAGGTTCTATCTCATCGTCCCCGGCCACCTTTTGTTAACAAGGAGTGTTGGCTACGAGAAATCGGACCTGGTCTCATTAATGCCATCCTAAAGTTCAAAGCAGGGGACCACCTCGAATTATGTGAGCTCAACGCGATGCTTTGTATGGCTATCGGTGGCCAGAGCTCCAATCTTGGATACGGAACATCCCTCGGTGAGATGTTTGGCCACCATCCAGACAATACTTTCGACTCGAGTTCAGTTCGAGGCATCCGTCACCGAAATGCCGGCATCCTCTTCTTCGTGGGTAGTAGGTCGGAGGCGAAACTCGGCTCTGCGACCTGGCACCATTACTTGATGGTGATCGACGTCAAGAAAAGAACCCTCTATTTCGTCGACCCCGTTGCGTCGAGCCGCGGGCTCTCTGAGCAACAATGGGAAGTTTTCACTTCTATATAGCACCTCTGGCCACAGGGCATAATGTCAACAAACCCTGGCATGCTTCCTCCGCGAAAAGTATTCAACTTACCTCTTGCCCAGGCCGACTCACACGTCAGCTCCGGGATCGCATGCATCGTCAATGCTTACCTCCTGGCGCGACGACCATCCGATCTCTGGAAATTGAAGCGAAGTGGAAGAACAGATTTCAAGGTTCCCAGAATTTACATCAGAACATTCATGAAATCTTTAGAACGCTGCCTTCAACTCGGTGTCCACCCTGAATGGCAGCCGCCCTCACGTCCATCTAACAAGAAACACAACATACCACGCATTTCGCTTGATGCACCGTTGGTTGCCCTCGCCCTGAGTGTCAGGAAGGGTAATTGGGTCCATCTCACCCAGCTAGCACAGGGTGTCTTTGGTAGGCTTCCAACCGCCTTGGACAACTGTCCCATACCTACTCAGTCAAGCCCGCATGCCACCATACCAAGTGGTGAAAGCTATTATGTAGCCTGGACTCCACGAGCTGGCGCTCTGCTTTCAGGCAAAGACCCTCCCGATCGAACGGATCCGAGGTATTGGAACAAGGTAGTTGGGCCTCGTATAGCCAACATGCTCTTATGCAAGGCTCGCGGCAAGAGACTAAGCGGCTATGAGATCAATGCTTACCTGCACATGGTCTTGGTAGACTTCATCAGTGGCAACCGAACCCCAAAGGTCATGGTCGAGGCTCATTTCGGAGACTTCCTATTGAAGAATGCGAAACGGGATGTTGATTGGGAGTGTTCGGTCATGGAGAGCCAGCCACAATTCCTGGTCTTTAGAAGAGGCCTTGGAGATGGTGGTCATCACTGGTATATCATTGTTGTCGACACTGCTTCCAGGCAAGCGTACTGCTTCGACTCTATGGCGGCCAAAGATACCAGAGCCGAGCACATCGAAGCCTTTGCTCTTCTTCAGAAAGAATGGGCTGCTCGAATTTCTCGTATTCCAGCACCAAGTCGAATGATCGAACTCCCTTCTTACAAACAACAAGATTATCTGGAAAGTGGCTTCCTATGCATGTATCACATGCTACTTCTATTTCGTACGCCCATTCGCTTGGAGAAGCTCAAACATGGGGACGTGGTGGCGAGAGTGAGAGACCTCGACCGTGTCGTCCAAGCTGCCGAGAACTACATAGGAGTCAAAGTCAAGGATTCTACTAGGAAGGAAGTCTCGGCGATTCGCAGCGTCCCGAATTTGAACAGCAACGACACACAGACCAAAGCACAACCCGCGCAAAAGCGTAAACACAAAGACAGCAATACACCGCAAGATCGAGCCAAGAAGCGCAGGGTCTCCCCCACCGACGAACGAGAAGATCCCCCATCATCTCATACACCCGTGAAGCTGAAGCTTACGTGTCACTCGCCAAGTGCAAGCCATGACAAAGCCCACCCTCAAGGAGGCACTCGACCATCTTCAACACCTATAAAGCTCAAACTAAAATGTCCACAGCCGAGTAATGGCCACAACAAAGCCCACCAGCAGGAAGCCGCTCGTCCACCTTCAACACCTATAAAGCTAAAACTAAAATTTCCACAGCCAAGTGATGGCTACGATAAAACCCACCAGCAAGGAGCCGCTCGTCCACCTTCAACGCCTGCAAAGTGGAAGGTGAAGTCCAAGCCGTCGAAAGGCAGCCATCACCCAACGGCCCCGCCAAAATTTCATACCAAGGAATACAGCAAGAGAGGCAGTACGTATCATGATATACTTGACCGAGGGGGATTCAGCAAGGCGCCGGTCGGTCCTGCGGAGCGCCTGGCTCGGCTCAGACAGGGGGCCGTTCAGACGCCTTTTAGACGACCTGGCGAATTCTAGAGGAGCACTCGAAAGTACCGCTCCCCGTGTACCCGGACGGCTGGCAGGGACGGGGTTGGCTGGACTCTAACATGGCGGCGGTCGACGCCGCAAATCGAGAGGGGCCTCCGGACAGGAAAGCCGCCAGGGCCAGCCTGCAACGGAAGCGTGGCAGAGAGGGGGATCTGATGGAGCTGGATATGGATACAATGACACCCAAGAAGCAAACGAAGAGAAAGCATTAGTCCAATAGAATTCCCTCAGAGGATATGGTCTCGCAAGTTATGTACGGATGTCTGTAACACTATGTCCTTGCATGGGAGAATTGTGTAGCATATTTCAGCAGTGGTACTGATGAAGCGGGCAAATTGAAGGTGGGACCAGACACTGGATTTGACGGTCCAAATTTGGGCGTTGCCGTGAGCTGTTCTCCGTAACGACAAAGGATCCAGTTAGAGATCATTCGTAAGTACCTTAGTAGGTATGTGACGCATGCTTGAGATAATGATAGACATTATTGGCGCCAGAAATCTCGTTTGGACATGGTTTCCTCACGGAACCTGGAAGGACATTCGACCTGTCATTGTATCTGGCGGTATTCGTATTCAGCTACTGCGAATCTAACAAAGAAAACAATGGAGATTTAAAGGAGAGCCGCGAAGGACGTTGCGTACCTACCTATGGCGCCCAAGAGCCGTTCTGGTGGCTATGGTGCTTGATGTGATGCGTCGTGGGTTGCGCTGGGTTCGATTACTCCTACATCCAGGAGCACCTCAATTTCAGAAATCCATGTCTATGTCTAATGATGATACAGTACTGATATTCGTGAATCAAAAATAACCCAAGAAGGTAAAAAATTTCGTTGGCGGTATTGGCCAAACCAACCTTGTGTTGAAGCTTGCTGTGCTAAGCCAGTGCCTGTAGGCAGGTACTTTAGGTGCTAAGGTACCTAACGGGCAGCTGTAGCAGGCTCAAGAGCCCTTCCTCGCCCGCTGGAGGCGCTGTAACTGCTTCCCTTACAGCTGCTGTCTTGAGAGATAGAATGGCAGACTCAATTCAAGCAACCTTAGACTGCGAGCATACTTATCTACTAAGTACCCTACTTCAAATGGAACCTCGAAACCCGGTGTTTGAACCGGTTCATCCCGTGGAAATAGCATCATATCAATTTGAAAGTTCAGCTCTGATGGCTTGACTCTGCCCCCGGTAGGTACAGAGAAAGACTCGACACCACCAAGGCCCAGGCTCCAATTCTATCGTTGGAACCACTTACACTTACAACCTTACTTGCCTGCCACCTTTCTAACTTGGGGATTCCCTTTGCCTGTCCTTTGAGCAGGATATCTACTCAAGTAAGTACATACCTAAGTACCTACCTCCTATGTTGTTGTTTGAAGTCTTCTCGCCGATCTACATGCACAGCATATATCCTCAATACATAGGATCACGCTACACCGGCAGCATATCGACCCGCAACAACCCTCGCTACCATGATCATCGACTGCCGCCTCGCTCGCCGCCCCTTGAGATCCAGAGACAAAGATCAAATTTATATTGTCACCATAAGTCATATCCACCTTCACAACTTGGTCAACACATTCTTCTGAGGAATGCCCACCCAAATCCCACTGGCAATAGCCCCGTCCCCGTCCCCGTCTCCCCCGTCCTCCAGAGCAACCTCCTGACAGTCTTCGACAGGCACATCGTTCGCGAACTGCACGACCACGAAATCGATCGTCGACTCGGGCGGCCCGAGCGCAATCATGGGCGCATGCCACGTGCCGGGGCCATATGTCACCGCCTGCTCGCCCGTCGCCACGAACGCCGCAAGCCGCGTCGGATCAGGGAGGCCGCGCCCCGGGAGGCCCGCGTCCCGCGCCGGCGCCGGCAGATCTTCATCCTCATCCTGTCCCGTCGCATCCAGCGTCGGCGCCACCACCACGAGATACCGCTTCGTCCTGTCCGCCGTGAGGGGGATGAATGTCTGCGACGTGAAAGGATGGCGCTCGAGCACCCTGATCTGCACACCCCCGTCCGACGTGTTCTCCCTCGCATTCCTGCTCTCGCTCCCACCCTCACCCTCACCCCCTTCCCGCGAGACCAGCGTCCGCGCGCCACACACGAACATCGTCATCCTCGGCGTCCCCGCTTTCCCGCTCGGCGCCGACCCGTAGAGGTCCCGCAGGGACGCGAGCGCCTTGTACTGGATGGCCGTCCCCTGGTTGGCCGAGATGGCGCCACAGGGCAGCGCCCCGCGCGCAATGGCCGCCGGGCTGGTGTTGGAGGGCCGCGACTCTGGCGCCGGGTTCGCGATCACCTCTCCGAAGGGCGCGAAGGCGTCCCTCGACAGCGGCGCCGCTGTGATTGTTAGGGCTTCTGTGATGGATGTGGACCGCACGAGCATGGCCAAGTTGTGCGGGTGATGAGGTCTTGTACTGCGTATGCGTAGGTAGTCGATTGGGCGCCCGGACGGATACGACTTAGGATTGGCTGTGAGTGTGATGTCGTGAGTATATTGCTGCGAATTTAGTAGGTAGGTAGGTTCAGTACTTAATATAGAACCAAGGTATTAGATATCAGCGTTGCGTTGTGGATAGGTGGATAGCTAGCCACTACGAATCAACAATTCTGCCCGTCCAATCGGTCCACTCTGTCTCGCACAAAGCTCCGGCCACGTATCTCCTCCGCACCTACAACATCATCACGTACTTTATTAACCGTCGCCATCCGATTGCTTTTCATCATTCGGGACATATATATTTACAACGCCCTTTAAAAGTAGAATATGAAATTAAAAGAAAACCTGTCGGCCGCTTCACGATTTTAACCCGGCACTTCATCTACTACTACATTCTGAACAGCGTGTTCAATTTTCAAAGCTATGGATAGCTAACTCAGCGCAAAGAACATTGTGAAAACCGGTGAGGGTGTAGATGGCGACCATTCCGACCCGGCAGGCCCAGAAGCGTCATCTCTGTCGGTCAAGGTTCTCTTTCTTCTTTCCCCCCTTATTACAATGTTACAACACCGCAAACGCATCGCATCAGCCACCCCAAATTTTTGCCAACTCAACCTCGACCACCCTCGATCATCATCTCCCCCCACCCTGCATCGCAGAATCAGCCTTGACACTCAGGCGGAAACAATGGCCCTAAAACCCTGAAACCGGAAGCCAGTATCAGCTCCTCGTCATCTTGCTAGAACAAGTCGTAGCACGGATCCTGGGATACGAAGACCTATCGAACCAAACGGTTTGTCGGTGGATCCACAGGCATATCGCAGTGACTTGGCCTAATAATCGTGATTCTGTTGGACCAACCAATTTCTCTCGTCGGTGAGCTTCCACACCTCGTCCTTCGACAATCCTGACGTGAGTGCTCTCTAAGCTCTCTCGTCTGCGTTGCTGTCATCGCCCAGGTCCTTGGGCATGGGCTTGAAGGTAGCAATATCGCCCCAGCACTCCGCCGGAGCGTCCTCCTCCGTGGCATTACCCTCCTCCATTACCGTATCTCCTTCCGACTTAACATTGCCTTCGCCCATGACAACATCCTCTTCTGGCTCAACGACATCCTCCGCTGGAGCGACGTATGCTGTAGGGCAGATGTAAGATCTCTTTCGCAGTGAAAGTAAGTCTACTTCGAAAGTATTGGCGGTCACGAAATAGTAGACATGCACCTGTTTGCCTTGGCCGTAGCGGATAGCCCGGCCTTGGGCTTGTTTGACGTACATCTCAAAGTCCTCCTGCTTCCCGTAGACGGGTGCACTGGCGAACATGACATGATTTGCATCCTGGTAGTTTGAGCCAGCAGCCGCCTCACTGTTCAGTTTCAGGATGCGAACTCGCGCACTACTCGTGATCCTTTTGGTGCTGTTGGGCGTGATATCGTGAAACTCGACATTCTTGCTAGTCAGCAAGTCACAGATCACCTCCTTTTGTCGAACGAACTGGTAAAACAGGAGAATTTTGTCTTTAGTGTGGTCGAGAATTTCCTTGATTCTGGCGCAAATCATCGACGATTTGGAATTATTCTTGAGCAGATTGTTATCCGTGATTAAGGGGCAACGATCGATCTGCTCGGCGGGGATCGAGCGATTGGGAACCACAGAAGGACAGCCGGTTTTGTCCTGGCCACAAAACTTGTTTCGCGAATGGACGGGGCAGAGAAAATGTCCACATTGTGGAAGGAAGACCAAATCTGTCAGAGCAGCCTTGCAAACGCTACATTTGCGATTCTCCACAGCACACAGAACACTTTCGGCAGTTTGAAGCTGCTTCCTTTCAGCCACCAACTTGTCTCTGTTTTCAAACAATACAAGCATGATATCGACCAGCTCCGACTCCGTCTCGGAGAAATTGCCACCGCGAATCTTGATGTTATGATTGAAACGGGGATACTTGGGTTGGCCCGCCTGTCCCACCTTGACATACCCTCCTAATTTCTCTCGAGCAGTTGCCGGTTTGATTGTATCCGCGACAGTCGGGTCAAACTCTTGTAACCAGTTGACCACGTCCGAATCTTCCAGGCTGGCAAGGTGATCTGCTGGCAGCTTAAAATGAGTAGCCCACGAGGGTTTCCCTTTTCTTTGTTGATTGAGGTGTTCGAAGAAAGGTTCGAGAGACTTTGGTGAACGTCTGCTTTCCTCGTCCCAGCCCACGATCTTTTCTTTACCCAGGTTGAATTGGTCCGTAGTGAAGATCGATTCACTGATTGCCCTCAGCGCCTCTTCCCCGCCAAAGACTTCTGCATCTGATTGCAACATAGACACAAATTCATATGCCAGATCCTCGATAGCGCTTGTCGCAGAGACATTAAGTTTCTCCAGACCATTCTTAATCTCCTTGAAGCGTCGGCAAACAAGCCAAATTGCGACATGAGCATAGTATGCGAATTCCTGCTGGGCATCAACAAGCTTCTGTCTCCGATCTAAGATCTTCTGCTCAACACTGTCATTCATATCTGTGGAGTGTAACGATGCAACGTATGCCAATGCAAGACCGGCACGTAGTCTCTCGTTTGTAGGGAACTCGGCGAAGATTTTTGGATCAAGATTGTGGCGGCGCAAGGCAGCGGAAAGCTCCATATTGGAATTGCGGACGTCCTGTTGCATTTCCAGGTACTTGAGCAGATGAAAACGTGTCATGTATGAGCAGTGAAGCTCCTCAGACACAGATATTTTACCCATTCCTTCTTCATCAAATGGGTTTGCGCTGGCAAAATGACGGAGGAATCGTTGGGCTTGCTCAACTCGGTCTTTTACGCTTTTGTCTGTGAATACCTTGCCGTACGAAAGTTGTGTCCATGCTGAATCTTGATGCAAGACTCGTGGACCTTCGGTAATAAGAGGTAGTCCTGGGCGCAATTTGACTGCCCTGGCAACGTGGATGTTGAGCAGCTCCCCAATATCGCACACGGCTTTCACGTTACTAGTAGGTGGCGTGGCCGACAATACCCACTTCGCGCGAGCCTTTGCATTCTTGACGAATTGCGCGACAATGAAATTATCGTACGAGAATTCGTCGTAGATGATCCGAGAAAAGTGAAAAGCTTCAAGCACATGCATGAACGTATTGTCCTCAAAGTCTTTTGCGGTGATAACTTCAGCTCTACCCCTATCGCTGAATTCCCTCTTCACGGTGACTTTTTTCTCCTTGTCGCCATGCTCGATTTGCTGTCCGAGACGTGTCTTCGTATCGTGGTAATCATCCACGACAACTTTCCACTGCGCTTGGAGTTCCTCCTGGTGTTCAGTGATTTGTCCCTTGATTTTCTCGATTTCGCTGTAATTGAAAATGGCGGGGTCAAAGCCGGAAATGTGGTCACGAGCATGAAAGGTCGCATCTTCGTACCAATCCATAAAAGCGCCTAGCACATGAGGGTCGGTTCCGTTCTTCGCAGTTTTCGTTGTGGGAATAATCCCAGGTGGGGATAAGGAACCAGCATACTTTCCGAGCCATTTGTAGTAGTCTTCGTCGAAGATCGCCGTGCTTACAATGATGAGCTTAGCCGCCTTGATTCTTTCGAGGATTCTTTCGAAGGGTTTCACATGGTTTGCCGTTTTACGCCTTTTTGGTGGTGGTTCCAATGAGCTGAGTGCTCCTTCAAGGTCACTGGATTTCTCGATAGTAAGAACATCTGAGTCTCCCCAGCCGAGGAACTTCAGCACTTCGTCGCACCACTGTTCGACCAAGTGCGATGGAACCAAGACAAGGGATGCAGCTAAGCTCGTCGTGTTTTCTTGGGGATTGCTCGGTTCTCGGGATCGTGCTACATCTGACTCCCGTTGTTGCGCCATGAGAGCAAGGCTGACAACGGTTTTGCCATAGCCAACATCGTCGGCTAGGATACCACCTGGACACACAACATTGCGTTTCGCTACAGCAAGTACACGCAGATTGAGATGGTCAGACCTGCATTCTTCGATCTCGCGCTCGGAAAACGACGGTGGATGGTGTTCTCTGTGCAACATCCAATCCAATGAGATCCTTTGCCGATGGGTGAGATCAGCTCCGTTGAGAAAGTGCCTGAAAGGCTCAGGCTGGGCTTCGAAGCTTTGTCCAGACAAACGCTGCAGGGATTCCTTGAATGACTTGAATCTCAGATTTGGGATATTCAGGGACCCTTTCTCGATGTGCACACTGAGCTCTACCGTGCCGTCCCTCGGCTTTGGGAAATGACTCGATGCCGCGTACGCAAGCAACTTCATATTTACTTCATAGTTCGCCGTTACTCTCTTCCAACCCTTCATATTCTCGCAGTCCTCGATCTTCACAACGACTTGAAGAGGCTCGCCGCATTTGCGAATGTCCTTTTCGTACTCACGCATATCATAGGAGAGGCGAAAAGGCTCGCGTATAGACTTTCTAGGATCGGTATTCTTCTCCATCCAATGAACGGCTGGTAGGTTTGGATAGCACAAATTGGAGCAATCCGGGATTGGCACATTATGGATCTGTGTTTCAATGCCGCCAAGATTGACGTTGACCGGAGCCAAAAGATCAAAAAGAGCAGTGTAATCCGATCGTGAAACAACGGCCCAGTCTTTAGGGCCGGCTTGCTCGTATTTCAGTAAGGTCATGTACGTGCCAGGAATCATATTGGATTCGACACTGACGCTCGCTAGCGTGCGGATCATCTGGCCGTCGCCGTTGGTTTGTAAATCTTGGCCGCTAGGAATTGATCGCCAGCCTGTCTGCATCATATATTCTATGCAACGATCTTGGTCACAGGATTGTACTTGTGTTGAGGATTTGGGTGCCATTTCCCAATATCCCTCTATGAACGCTTCCACCGTAGTGTCGGTTGTCTGCGGGGTCCACGTTGGCGGGAATTTAACACAGAAGTCGCGAATCTCGCGCATCTCCAAGTATCGACATTCGTCTGAGATGATGTAGCAATCCTCCTGGGTTGGACCTATCCTGGTAGGATCCTTGAACAAGTAACGCTTTGGGCGCATGTTGTTGACAGGTTGCTCCGAATTCACTTCATTGACATGCAGACTATTCTCGGCTGCGTCGCAATCAGGACGATGATCATACGTTCCTCGAATAGATCTGATCGGAGTATGGGTCTCATTAGGGAGATCGGTGAGACACACGCTGATAATCTCGAGCCCAGACGATGACTTTGAAATTGTCATGTTGACAGGGTATTTCTTGAAGACCCAGAACTCCCACCCATCTTTCTTTGGTAGATACCCAGACGTTCTTGGGGACATGCGCACACGGGCAAAGGGCCGCAACAAGTGTTGTGCCGACAACTCAAGGCTCTTCTTCAACGTCTCACCGTAAGTAGACCATGGGTCTAGGTATAGGTACCATGTTACCCACGCGTCAGAAACAACGGCTTGAAGACGGAAAATGCAGTCGTCGACCTTGGCTGAGTAACAGACCGTCACGTTATCGGATAGATGGACGTTGGTATAGTAGAAGGTTGCGGTTGTCAGGGAGCTCAGGATAAGGTCCCCCACATCGAGTGCTTGGGCTTCCGGATGAAACGGAATGCGATTGATCCCTTCGCTAACAAGACTTTTCAACGCCGTCGGAAAATGAGCCATCAGTTCTTGAGGTGCTGCATCATTCATGATTGGATCGTGAACAGACTCATGGCCAATGAACGAATGTTTTGGGTTGCCTGCGCAACTTTTGCAACGAACAGCACCACAAACCATGCAACGTAGCAACTCTTCAGTGCTATACTTGGCGCTGCCGTTACAGTAGCAATAATGGCGGCACCGTTTGGCAATCTCGATCACTTTCTGTACGTCGTCAAACGGTTCCGGTGCAGTACTCCAAGCACGACTAGACGAGATTTCTTTGAATGAAGGACGATATGGGGGTTCATACGACTCCACAGTGTGTTCAACAGTAGTGATCGAGGTGATAGGTGATGCCTCTGAGCCAAATTGTTCGTGTACAGATAACATCAATGAAAACAGTGCAGCTCCAACGACAGTCGTAGTCATCGCATTCCCAGCCAGATCACGAAGCTCTTCTTGAGATTCTCTGGATAGGTCTAAATCTCGAAGCGGTAAGCCCTGTAGATTGAGAGCCTCGAATCCAGACACGAGTCTACCTTGGTCAGTGATGAAGTTTAACCCCCGTGGCGTTAGACACCCTGTAACACCAAAAGGGTGGGTTATTTGGCCGCGATCAATGTTCTGGCTGATATCAAAGATTTGAGACTTAAACCGAATATCATAGTGGACAGGCCCGCTGGGTGTGACATTGGTTGTCGATTTGCCTTTGACAGAACGCGCCGTCGACTGAGGGGTGGCATGCAGGCAACGTAAGTAGTAGATGTCCATGCAGTCCAGTGCGCGATCATTCTGGCCTTTGAGAAAAAGTCTGTCAATCCTATCATAAGGCACTTCAGTTCCACCTTGTCCCCAGGCTGTAAGGGGGCGATCCTTGCCCAGCTTGAAGTCGCGGCGAACACGATTGTGTCGCAACTTGCTTCGGCTCCACTGGTTGTCTTTCCCAGCCGCAAGCGTACTTGTCAGAACCCTTTCTGATTCATCCTGCCGAGCCCGCATGGCGAGCGGGTCCTGGGCAGAGAGCAGCCAATCTTGCACAGGGGCTGATGCACCCCGTTCCAGAGTTTCCAACTTCTCTTTCCACCTGTTGACTATACCATTTGCTGCTGGAATTCCAAAGAATTCATTATCCAGCGCAATGACATAGCCGCGCTTGCGGGTGTGCGGGATATAGTAATCCTTCGTATCGAGAAATTTGTGCGTTGCCGTGTACTTTACAGCGCGAAGAAAGAGGTCGCACATGGGACCCCAAGGAGCGTTAGTCACATTCTCCAAGAGGACCATTTTCGGGCGGTGTCTGTTGATGTAACACAGAGTAGAGAAGAAAGTGATGCTTGATTCACCATCTATTTTGCCAGCCTCTAGGATTTCTTCTGGGGTGATGCCATCCAGCCATCCACGAACATCGTCGTAGAATTGAGCTCGAAGTAACGGCGCCCCCTTCTTTGTGTTCTTCTTGATGTTGCTCTTGTTTTCTTCCCCCTCTTGATCATTCTTGTACTTCGGATTGTCGGCAGACTTTTTCCATTCGGTCACGAAACCATCACCCTCAGAAGCCAACTGTATGCTGTTTTTCTTCTTTGTATTGAGGTTGGAAAAGTCTACGCAAGATGTGCCTGCAACAAGAAGATCGATATCGGTGGGTATCGAGCAGAGACCACCCAAACTTGTTGGACTATAAATTTGTTAGGGTCCATAATGAGTGGAAAGATAACACGCGCGTCAAACGCCAGTGCAGCAGAGAGGAGGATGTTAGAAAGGGACAACGAAAGAGAAAAACGAAGAGGAGAGAAAAGCGACGGAAGTGTAACTTACGCAGTGGTAGCTTCAGAGTCCGCAAAATCTACAACATTGCTAAAGACGATGCTGTTTGGGGCATTTCGAGAAATATACGCCTGCTTGAAAGGCACATTCTCGACACTGAATAGATGATCGAATTGCAAGAAAGGGCTTGCACCGACATCGACAAGGAGTCGAGTGAGTTCCGTGATGAGTCGGAGAGCCAAGACTGGGGCCTCAGTTCCTGAGCATATGGTACCGACTCGTAGCTGAAAACCCTCTCGGCCAGAGATGCCTCTGATTCCGTCAATGTTTTTAGATAGTAAATCCCAGAATGCTTGGTGAACATTTGTGATAGGCACTAGATGGAGTTGCAGATGAGCGTGGGAGGATTCCCTTGAAGCGTCCGTAGCGGGGGTGCCAGAGATTTTTGACGGCACTGACGCTCCACGTTTAGACCCAGCATTGGTCTTTCTTTTGCGGACAGTTTGCAGAATGGGCAAGGGGGATGTCTGAGGCAAGGGTGTTTGGGATGACTGCGCCCTAGACGCACGTTTTGAGCGCGTCTGAGGAGCCATGATGAGAAGCAGGTTGCAAGGTCGATATTAGAAAGGCAATGAGTGACATCAGGATATTGTGGACAACCTATCAAAGGTGTGCGAGCATATGTGAAGGAAAGGTAGGCAATGTAGACAGTATCCTGTCGCAAACCCTCGCCAGAACAGAGAAGACGCAAAGGTGCAGCTGTGGGAGCTGGATGAGGATTGTATGAGGCAAGCGTATAGGCTCCGTAGACTGAGGCGGAGGTTCAGGGACGAAGATGAGTCAAAATACCCAGAGAAGATGCGCTTGAAGAGAGCAAGACTCGAGGTGAGGAGGTAGGAGGAAGTCAAGTAGGGTTGTGGGAGTTTGTTGCCCAGTAAACAGCCTCAGTGGGTGCTTCCATGGAAGGAGTACAAGCTCAAGTCACCCATTGAGATGAAAATTTGATGGGGTACAATTCATTAGGGTTTGTTTTGTGTGGCAAGCACCCAAGGTCTCCATTCCTAACCAATCAGATCAAATCGTCAAGCATGTCGGCGACCTAGGGCTTTCCTGGAGGAAGGCTCTGGACTGGGCGAGGGGCTGCCGAGCCTAGAGCCCGGAGCCACAAGCTAGACATCAGTCACAGGTCAGACAGATGTCTCCGCTTTAACAAAAGCATGTGTTGTCCTGGCTGCGAGCTAAAGAGCACTGGAGATAGAAAGTGGAAATAACGCTGCGGATCCAAGAGCCCAAGAGATTTGAACAGGCAACAATTCGGCTTAGATATTGTTCAAGAGCCCTGAACAGGGCGGCACACAAGGGGAAACTTTTGACCAATACAGGTGGCAACAGCCTTGCACCTTCCTGGAAGGCAAGGTAGGTCCCACAAAGGGTGTGTGTGTGAGCCCATTGAGTGAATGCATTCAGCCAAGAACTTGATCTATCGAGATATTGTTCTGGGCCCTGACTAGCAGACGGCAGAAATTCTAGAGGGTGAACTTCCACCAGAAATGATGTTACAAGATGAACCTCTAGGTGTAGCCTGGGTATCAAGTATTGTCTCGCATCCTATTAGTGGCCAGAGTATTCTCTCAGTTGGAGTGAACGCAGTGCACAACGGCTTGAGAAGCGTGCTGAGCAGGGTTCGTGTTGTGCCCGACTGCTGCTCGGTGATTTGCACTTTGATGGGCATATCCAATCCAATGGAGGACCCGCCCACAAAAGGACTAGTGGCTCTTTCAACACATGTAGCTCAGATATCATCCAGGTCTTTCAGAGCTCTAGATATGGCATATGCTTTCGGAAGCCCATGGGTGAGAGCTGTTGGCCAAACCATGAGCCCGGCTGATGAAAGTAAGGCTGGATGCATTGGTTCATGATTCTGAGACTTACTTTAGCTGCTTGAAGAAGCAGCTAGCCCAGCCAACATAACAATAACATACCTGCCGGCATTGTTAGCTTGACGTACAATGAAGCACTTCCAAGGTTGTTGACGTGGTATGAATCGAAATATATTCCGTCAATCATAGACAGTCAAGTCCTCACGCTTCCCAATTGAAGGATATCAGCCGAATCCGAGCTGGAAGTGGGCGCTTCGTTGCACCATGCACATATAGCGTGCTCTCTCGACTCCCGTCCTTGGTAGGGCGTATTCTTGACCTAAGGCTGCTTCAACGTGGGAGCTCGCTGGTGGGTATCCTGAGTGATATGACATCACGCCGGAAGGAAAGACTTTGAGGTTTACAGAAACCACCAAGCAGCAATTGTCCAGGCGGGATAAGGGATTCGTGGTCTGTCCCAGCGTACAAGGTACGATTTGTCCGAGACTCGCACGATGAAATGTGCAATTAGTAGATGTAGGTAGGTAAGCAGCAGGCTCGGTCGGTTCCAAGGTTGCTGAAGGAGGAGCGCCTAACCTTTGAAGCCGGTCGGTCGTTGGTTCACATGGCGCACGGACCCGACGTGCCGACGTCCACGGGTAGGAGTACTCTAGCTCGTCTAGGTAGGTAAGGTACCTAGGTACGGCCGAGGTCCTGGCAAGCCGAATATTAGCCTTGAATTAGCATATTAAGGGGGCGATGCACTTAGGCGAGTGCAAGTCCTGCCACAGCCCTCCCAGGACCTCAGCCGGCTGAGTAAGGTCAGGTGCTCCATGCCTAGAGGCTTGCATCCATCCATCCTTAGCATCAATTGATTGTAATAGGTACCTACCATTTTGCATCTCGGAGTAAGGGTGCCTACAGCTTCCGCGATATATCTATATTCTGTTCTTCTAAAGTACTACCCAGTCACATGGTGTAGGAGGCTCCAAAGGCAGGATGGGATCTTTGCTCGAATCGACCGACGTGAAGAACAAGCTAGTAGATCTCTCAGGTGTGGAGATAAAACCAGGGGAGAACCCTTACAATGCCTTGATAGAGGCTTGTCATGATGATCCAGTTGAGTCTCTCTCGCCACCAACTTACCGGTCTCGTTTGAACTTTATCTATATGTGTAGATATAGCTGAAACAACATGTACCAATTACAAAGTCCACAGCTAACATCGATAGTCAGATTGAAATTCAAGCATTGTATTCTGCGCATCGCACCCGGCGCAATGCACAACAGAAAGAGAAGTTCTTAGACGCCGATTTTAAGGAGTTGATCATCGACCCTTACTTGCTTCGGCTTGAGAACCCCTACATTGAACTGGGGTTCGAAGATACGAGATACTGTATGACCTTCTGGGGTCGCCCTCCAATCCATGTTCTCGAGCTTGCGGGTGCCATTCAGCAAAAGCTCAAGGAGGTTGCACCAAGTGAGTTAGCCTATAGGCATCGCCCAGACCCTACAGCATGATATACGTGAAGCAGATGAGTACCATGATGGTGGTACAATAGCTCGACTCGAGAATTGTCACATCAATTAGGGCCTACATCCAAGATGGAGTGTTAGAGCCGAGCTAATACGCAATTCAGATATATGGCTCATGCCACAGCATCGTAGTAAGTACAGCGATAACATTAATATACTTCTCATTTCCTTCCCGTTCTTGTGTCGTGTCTATGCGGCAGTACACATTATCAAAGTATCAGGCTGTTTTCCCTGCACGGGTTGATACTAACACCGAATACCAAAGTGCATATAACGACGCTAGAGCTAGCCTTCTGCCGGACCGCAGAAGAGATTGAGCTGATGAAGGAGACACTGAAGCCAGCGGTCCCGGCCATAGCCAGCTATACCTACCGACACAGGGCACGCCTGGTGAAGCCGATGGTCTCGTACGATCTATCTGCATTCGCGGTTTCGTTCCTTCCGGCGGCTGGTGAGCCGGTTACGTCGCCGGCGCCTATGGCGCCCGATAACGCTAAGGTCTTCGAGCAAGGTGATAGTTACTCATACCACCACCTCAGAAGAGACATGTGGGAGCAAGCGAAGGAGGCTGGCATTACCGTCGACTCACGGTATATCGTGCCTAGTGCCCACGTCACCTTGGGACGATACCTGACAAATCAGGATCACGCAACCCCAGAAATGCGCAAACAATGGGTTGATGCAATTGATAGGGTCAATGAGTGGCTAGAGAAGGAAGTATGGGAGAAGCCAGACTCCGAGGTTATAGGGGAATGGATGATCGGTCAGGAGAAAGGCCTTGACATACGAGTCGGTACTTTGTGGTAAGAGAGTGTTTCAATTTTTTGATCTACCTAACAAGCAGAAGGCTCAATCCCCCCCCCTGTATGCAGCCACAATTAACTCTGCGTCACAGGTACGGTGGTGGAAGGACCGTTCTACTTGGTGAAGGATTTTGAGTGGTTCGCACGGAGGCCCGACAAACCCTCGCCATTAAAAACCATCGTCTCAGCCAACGCTGATGCAACAAGCGGCAACTTAATAGACCATGCCAAAACGGAGATATTAAAACCGCTACGGTTACGCAGATAGAGCTCGATCTCGACAATATACCACCTAGAATGCAGTCATCGTGTTGGCCTGTTGACACATTGCATGTTTGGCTGCAGAGAAAACCATCAATACTTGTAGAGACCAGGGGGAAGCTCCTGCGACTAGACCCAATGACTCGATCTACTCGATATCACACAATCCACAAGAATGAGCGATGGCCTCAATCGGGCAAGACAGCAACATCCGGCTTAGTACCTAGGTACCTACATATGTAGGAATAGGCCAAACGGTGCAAGCGTTCCGAGCCGGCATCCCTACCAAAATTGGCAAATGTTACTATCACATCACAGCTTTCCGAGATAACAGACTCCGAATGCCCACGACACTTTGGAAATACCATCATTATGTGTTCTTACCTTCGATCTCTTTTCTCCGGACGGACGATTGATTACATTCCCAACAAAGACGCCGGCAACGGAGGCTGCGACTCACAGGCGCCGATCCTGCCCGGGGGGACCGTAATGGAAATAACGCGGGAACAAGCGCCGACTGGGAGCACCAGTCCGAGCCAGTCCATGCATGGTGCCTCTTGTAATTGGGTCGGTCGGTACCTTAAGAGCCCGATTGTCGCACGCAGCTAAGGTTTCCGCAATCAATTGACTTCCCCCCCCCACCGACAGTACCCCTTGGCTTTCAACGTTGGCAAGTGCTTTGTGCCTGGAGACGTGCATCAGTTGCATATGTGAATCGCCTCGGATCCCGTACTGTCATTGAACCCGTCGCTAGGTGCCTAGGTGATTACTGTGGTCAGATATGATATCTCGACAAATGGGCCCATTACCTACCTCGTGGCCAAGTCGGGATTCCCGGTCGGTTGTGGAGTGGCGGGCAAAGCGCAAAGAAGATGGCAAAAATGATTCACCAAACATGAACCACCCATCCACCAACAGCCGAAGGCTACCTAACCTCGCTAACGGTAAATACGGGTATCGATTTCCAATATTGCCAAGACGAGCCTCCACCGACTCACGCCAAACTCACATCTGCAGGAGGCGCTTTCCGTGTCGACATGTCCCAAAAGAGCAATTCAACTGCAGCCGGCCAAATACTGACGAGAGACGGGAGATAAGAAACTTCAATCCCAATCCCAATCCAAACATCGTCCAAGGCGCCGTGGTCCGCCGAGTATCGGCGTCAGTCCCCATCACGACGTGGGCTAATGAGCAAATGAAGCATATTGCATCGAGCACGCTACCCCTACCGAATAGTCAGTGATCGCCATCAACGGGTTTATCTGAAGACACAGCGTACCGCTTGAAGACATTGAGGCCATCTCCGCTTTTCTGCCCAGCCCACATTGCCCCGTCCCTCACTTGCGCGCACCAATGAATATCTCGTTATGGATCACTCAGCCCTATTCTTCCTTCCACGATACCCTCGGCTTGCCGTTAATGCTAGTGGGCATTGAGCCTAGGTCACAGATAAGAGACAAGAGCATGTTGGAAAGTCACCGCGAATTGCTTATTCCCGGCCGATGACTAACAAGCTTTTTCACTGGGCCACACTCGGAGAGGCGGACAAATGCCGATGAAAGAATTCAACGATGCTTTGTTGGAATATACATAAAGTGGTGAATTTCTGGTACCTTTCTGTCGGAAACGTCTATCTAGGACCCTGGGAGAATTGTCACTATGCGTGTCTATAATTGAAGCCATCGCAATTACAGTCATGAAATAACTCAGTATAACTAATGTTTTTCTGCATCGCTGGATTTTATAATTCTGAACCATACCAACCCTTTCCAGCTCGCCTTTATGTGCCTCCCAATTTCGTGTATACCCGCTTCAGATACAACAAGCAAGTTACATTCATAATCCAGCTCCTCGATCAGCTCGCTTGCTCTTTGGCCTTATCCCAGCAGGCTATATCAAACGCACCACCACCACTTGGCATGTGATATGACACGCGTGTTTCCATCGTTTCTCACAATCACATTTTCTACGCAGCCAATCGCGCTCGATAGGATAGGATACGGATACGTGCCAAAAGATGCCCGAGTCCAAAAGCGCCATCCCGAGCTTGTGTGAGCCGGACGACACAACGGAGATGGCGAGAGAACACAGTAGCAGCTGTAGCAGCAAATCGTCTCAACACCGTCACTCCGTGTCGCCCGACGAAGATAGCATAAACGACGCGAACCGCCAGGATCGACTCGAGCGATGTTCGACCAAACACTCAGCAGTGGGCGACACCCCTATCCAACCCATCGATTCTATTGTCGAGATTCCCGATGAGTTTTACGATAAGTTGTCGCCTCGGCGAAAAAGTAAGCACCAGGCAGAGCAGGTCTTCATATCTGTCCGCCTTCGTCATGTAGAACGAGAAAACTGACCATTTTAGCTATCATCCTCATCCTCATCTCATTCAGCGCTTTTCTCTCTCCTGTTTCGAGCACCTCGGTGCTGGCTGCCACCCCTGAAGTGGCAGCAGAGTACAGCACGACCGGGTCCATCGTCAATCTCGTAAACGCACTATACCTCCTGTTCATGGGCTTGTCGCCCATCATATGGGGTCCCTTGAGTCAAGTCTAGTAAGTACCTGAGGTTATTACCTTGATCCCGATGAGCCCATGATCACTCGATTGCTGACATTAGCAATCACAGCGGCCGTAGACCAGTGAGTCCACATATTCCTACTGAGTCGTCGGAGTCACAACCGAGATAACGGCGATATATGATATATGGGAAACGACTCGAGCTAATGAAGAGGTCAAATTTAGATTTCATTAGTGACAGGATTTGGCTTTGGTACGTAGGAAGACGTCGTGTCCCAATCTTGCACACCTTCTCCTCATATATCCCGCTTGTTCTTATGATGGATGCACTATGGGCTTCTCTACTGACCCACGATTGTTCTTTACGCAGTCATTTCGAGTATCGGTACTGCACTCGCGCCAAATCTCGGAGCTTTTTTCTTCTTCCGCCTATTCACCGCGTTCCTTGGGACGTCCTTCCTGCTCAATGGGGCAGCGGTTATCAGGTAAGCTACGACTTGACGTGGTAATTCAAGACAGCAGTAATAGTCACTCGCAAGCACTCTTCAGCTGACACGCCTCTTTTTGCAGCGACATTTACCTCCCGACGGAGCGCGGTAAAGGGACAGGATGGTTCATGTCAGGCACATTGATCGGACCAGCCTTTGGTCCCTTCATTGGTGGCCTGATCGTGACGTATACGTCGTGGCGCGTAATCTTCTGGCTGCAAACAGGGCTTGCCGGCCTTGCAACTATTGGCATCTTCTTCTTGATGCCGGAGACCATTTACCGCAAGAAATTTGATGATCTCGAGGGATACAGCGGCCGTGCAAAGGGGCTTGCATTGCTTTCCATGCTCAACCCTTGGGGCATATTGAAGCTTTTCGAGTATCCTAGTATGTGCCACCTGCTTATATCTTCTTCACACTGTGACTGTAAAGGATTTAATATCGACAAACGAAGGCTAACTCACTCTCGTTCAGACTTCCTTTTGACAGGGTTCGCCAGTGCGTCCCTTGTTTGGAACATGTACAGCATCCTGACTCCGATTCGGTACGTACTGAATCCCCGCTATCATTTGACAAGTCCGCTGCAAGGTGGGCTGTTCTACCTGGCACCGGGTTTCGGATATTTGGCAGGCACCTTTGTTGGAGGGAGGTATGCGGACTATATCGTCAAGGTCTATATCAAAAAGCGTGGCGTACGGATCCCCGAAGACCGCCTATATTCCGCGCTGCCTTTTCTTGGGGTTGTGATACCGGGAAGCGTCATCATCTACGGATGGTGTGTGGAGAAGAATGTCGGCGGCATCCCATTGACGGTGATCGTGCTCTGTAAGCAGCCCTGCAAAGTCATTTATCTCGCCCTTCTGGCGAGCCTCGGAGGCATGGCTCCTGAGACGCTTGCAATACCCCGAGCCTTGAGAGATTACTGACACCATTGTCTGCAGTCCTACAAGGCCTCGCTCAGCTTTTCTGCTTCCCATCGCTGAACACCTACTGTCTGGATGTTATGACTGGGCGCGGGGCCGAGGTCATCGCGGGCAATTACGCAATGCGATATCTGTTCGGTTGTCTTGCCACAGCCGTTGTGTTACCGGCCATAGAGACAATTGGCGTCGGATGGTTCTCGACTATCAGCACGGTGTTCTTGCTGACCGGGACATTGTGCACGTATATCTCGATCCTCTATGGAAAGGGTTGGAGAGACTCTATCAATGCAAAGCATAGGACAAAAAAACTGCAAGAGCTGGGGAAGAAAGAGAAGCTCACGCATACAAGGCATGTTGATTCCACTCCAAAGTTCATGAGAAATTCAGAGGTGTAAAGAACGGCAGTGGCCAACGTGAAGTTGCTCCAAGGTGATGCCAAAAGCCCGGCAGGTGGACACCATCCATTCGATGGCGACGACATAAAAGGATGTTATTGCGAAGGAGGCAAAACGGGATAGATTAAGTACTTAGGTGTGCACCCAGTAAGATGCTAGGATGCCTGGCTTCATAAGCCTCGAGAAGCTGCCCACGTTCACAAAAACCGTATCCCACGGCGCTCAGCGAGCTTTAGTAGTGTTGGTCGCTTCGAGGGTGTTCTAAAGCGCCGATATCCTCTACTACTTCATTGCAAGCAAACGATAAGCGTTAGATACTGGTTTATCTGCACAAAGAATTTATGAACATTGTCTCTAATTCATAGAGAGCACCACTGATCTCGACTTGATGCAAACTGGACCACTACACCAGCCAAGTTCCCTTTCTGGCGGGTGTACACAGTCACCTGGCTTTAAGTTATGTATATGCACCACTGAGACCACGAGGAATCGTGCCGTCTTCGTGATCACATGCAAAACGTAAAGCAAAACAGAGCGCTTGCCAATGATCTTACTATGAAAACTCACTACCTACCTAGGTACTGTATAATAATGCTCAGACCAAATGCGCCGCTCATCTGTTGCCTAAATGTTCATCAGAGAATGTTCGTCAAAGGTCCAACATGACCATCACGGATTCATAACTAATATAAGCTTCGGGAATCTAAATTACGATCTATCGGCAAAGTCGAAAATGTAAAACCTTTGTCGGCATGAGAGTTGTACATTGCGTTTCACCGGTGAGTGTTCGCAGGCGCCGGGATTCGTCTGATATTCCAGCCTGAGCCAATTCTTAGCGCTGTGTCGATGGAAACACGTCAGAGCTGGGAGCTACCTGGGAGCTCTTGGTGGTTATATTCTAGAAGGATACGAGATACCTTACCTTCAGCACTCGGCACTTACGCGTGTGAGCAATTATCTTGGGGCCTGGTATCTGGTATCTGGTACCTATCTACCTTGAGCTTGAGGCCTTGGTATGCGGGGATATAGTCTTACCAAAATAGACGCCCACGCACAGGTCGAGCAGGTGGCTGCTATCGTTACGTTAAAACCGGGGAAGTGAAGAAAATATTGTTGATACTCGGCAGCATAGTCCGGTGTGAATGTGGTGTTTCACATATTGTAGGTGGGCCAGATCTACACGGACGATCAGATGATATTCCCGCCGCCAAGGGGTTAGAATATCGATGCACAGCCTCTCATGCAATGCTCGGAGTTGACCTGCCGAGCCTGCACTTGTGTGCACTGCGAAGGTACGGGAGCTGGGGAGGTGTATGCGTCGAACCTCATCCTGCCAAGCCTAGCACTCGCAAACAGTTCCCGAGATATCATCAGCCTTAGATCATAGTCTGAAGCTCCTCTCCTGTCTTGCTGTGTCAGCCGCTCATGCATTTGAGGATATCGCAGTCGTAGCTTTCTTACCTAGCATGCCAACATGTAGGTACTTAGGTAAGTAGGTACCTTTCGTTGCGAGATGCTAAATTCCAGATACAGCGGGGTTCGGGCGAATCCATCAGGAACACCACCTACATGCTGAATGAGTTGAGCCTCCTGGGTGACGCTAGAGTAATGGATGTCAAAGCCGCCGCTAAAGCAACGGTTGCTGCAGGGTCGCTAAAATAGTAGGTATATTTCTGGACATGGGAACATGGACTATGTAAGTACCTGGCGAGCCTAGGTAGGTACATGTAGGTAATAGTCCACGCAGTGAGGCTCCTTACACCGTCCCCAACTCCGCTCAACACCATAGCTATCCTGAAGTCTGTGCGGGAAAGTTGTTTCTGAATAGTGTTGCGGGGCACAGTCATATTCAATAGTCCCTAAACCGCCCAGAATTGGTGCGCCGATACGTAGTAAAACCAGTGAGAGAACTTACCTATCTATGCTCTATGATGCCAATATGCATCATCTCCTTCCAAGGTTGTTTATGTTCCTAACTTGTAACCAGGAAATTTCCTTGTGTTCTTTACAATGGGGACAGCATCATGTGAGTAGCACAAGGCGACGAAGCAGCTCGGCAGCATGGGCTGATTTCCAAAGCGACAACAATATCACGGATTGTTGCGCAACAACAGGATCGAAGAAGGATCGAAAAGAGCCACAACAGGTTGGTGGTGCTTCACGTCGATCTACTACCCAGTAGCGAATAGTTGAGATAGCAGATTCCGGGGACCAATCGAGCTAGGCGTGCTAGGTATACCTTCATGACGTAAGAAGCTTGGCAAGATGAATCTGAAACAAAATCCCGGCCCAAGAATCGCTTGTCTCAGATCCGCAAAGCACACGTAAAACATCACACTCGCCATCTACGTACACACGTCGAGAGCCGGTACGCGCCAGCCCGGTATCGAACGAGACAGTGATATACATGCATGCGCTGCGAAACCCCCGCTCATATACCGCAAGCATGCAACTTAATATAGAACCGAAACTGGTGTCCGATTTTTGTTTTGTTGTTGGCGCACAGCTCATTTCGCTCATTTCGCTCAATCCTCAAGGAGCCTTTTTGAACTTCTAGCTGCTCTCTGTTGGATGGATCCTGTATGCCTGTGACACTCCAATGCACCACCCAAATAGTACCCACTAACAGCAACTGCTGGAAGCGTTAGTTATAGGTAGGAGTAGGTACCTAAGATTGATGAGTTCTCAGTCCTTGCAGGTGCCAAGTCTCCCCAATCCGGATCTGAGACATGCTGATAAGTCGTGAAGTCTGGGGGACTTCTTTTGCTAAGTATGATGTTGTTTTGAAGATCTGGCTGCTGCTGGGATTGCGGCTGGCATGGGGGCTTTGTTGTGGCTAATTTAGAACAGTTAGCCTGAAGCCGGTCTTGAGCAGGTCGGCCGGGTAGGGAAGTACCGCTAAGTACTCAGGTCTGGGCACCACCCCCACTGTCCAATACCATGCGAGGATGGATGGCTAAAACGTCTGCTTCGGGCACTTTTTCATTGCCATAGCGTGGACGGTACTCAGTCTACATCGCACAGCTTGCAGCTGAGGAAAGGTACCGTCACCCTCCCTCCCTCCAACCTTGTACGAGTAGATGCATTGGATTCATCACATCCAGCTTCATTGGAAACTTTGGGCAACCCCAGAGGCAGACAGACATCTTCAGACCGACGTATTCAATGATGGCACCAGCCGAGCCAGCTACGGAGACACATCAGTTGGACAGGGCTCTTTGCATGCCGGCCACGGAATACCGACTCATCTACGGAGTATGTCAGCTACCTAACCTAAAGGTAGGACGTCATTCGTACCGGGGGGCCGGGGCAGGACGCTGACAGGCGACAGGAGCAGACCTGAACAGCTCGACAGGTACAGCACGCACAGGGGATGAGGGGATAACCGGGGGCAGCAGGGGCACAGATCCCTGATGTGCCGATAAAGTTGCCAGACGCCCAAGGTTCCAGATTTCCATTGCGCGTCCCTACAGATGATTGCCTGTTCGAGCGCGCCGAGGGGCTCGCAAGGGCGGTTTGGGTTGGCTTCCCAGCGGGTAAGGTGGGAATTCATGTTTGAGGGCTGCAAATCCAAACCTAATGGTCGCTGAGGATCGTCGTCTGTCTCTTGCTCTCATTTGATCTGACCCAATTGTTTGCACGATCCCCCTTTCCTGCCACCAGTGCACTTACACACGGTGCAGGCGTACACCTATGCTCGGGCAGTTGGAACTATGGGCGACCTCAGGAACAGGTATGGCAAGTAAGTACCTAGGTGGGGCTGGCTACCACTATCTACAGCGGTCGCACACCACTGCTCCCGCCCGATCGGCCTACCTAAAACCGAACTTCTAGGTACTTACTGTACCTACACTACATGTACCTACCTGCCTGCGTTCCAAGCAGCTGGCACCACCACAGTTTTTGACAACCTTATGGCATGTGCCTCGTGTGTGTGCCCACTGCCCTGTGCTGCCCGGGCTGCCGGGCAGCTTCCTCCACAACTTGGAAATGAGCAAAGCAAACAAGAGCAAGTACTCGAGTAGGTACCTACCTAACATTCCGTACCGCACCGACCGCACCGAACGCCCCTACCTTGCGGTACGGCATACCTGGCCTACATACATCATCGAACCAGGGACACACATTGTGTTGGATGTCGGTCACAATGTGTGTGTGCTTGCTGTCTTTGCTGATCCCCGGCCCACCTGGATACCCTCGACACCCGAGCACCCGCCCGACGTCGATGCTATTACCTTGTAAATAGTCCAATCGAACTACATCCCTCAGCCTGCCCGCACCCATTCTTCTGTTGCAGTCTTATGTGTCTTATGTGTGCTCCTCGCCCACCATCTTCTCTCTGCTCCGTCTATTTGTTGTCTGCAAGTCACTGACTGACTGACTGCTGCTCTTCAACTCTTGACTCTCGACTTCCCTCTCTTCCCTCTCTTCCCTCTCTTCCCTCTCTTCCCTCTCTTCCCTCTCTTCCCCAGCAGCCAGCTGGCCGACCCTCGCACAAGACCCGAGGACTCACTCTCTTTGACGTTTCATCTTTATACAATCTTGTCTATTTCATTCCTACAGCTGTCGTTACTAAGTCCGTTCCGAAAACGCGTATTCCCTCCTTCGGTGGCCCGGTGCCTCGTTTTGACTTCCGCTGCAGCAGCAGTCTACAGATTTATACTGGAAGCAACGGCTACGCTTATTCTGCTCCTCGGCCGAGATACGTACTGGACGCGCAAGCAGAAGCACACAAACCACCTTGGCCTTCGCTGCTCGCTGCATTCGCTGTTGCCACCTAGTGTCGGCCTCCTAACCTAAATACGATACCACTCAGGTCAAACCTTCAACACACGCTCGCCTCTGAGTTGCATTGTTCTATCCAGACTTGTTCTCACATGCTCAGATTGTTGCCGTTCCTTGTGCCACTTGTGTCACGGATCTGCACAACCTCGGTGTCTTGGGTCGTGGTTTGAACAGGACCCAAGCGAGATTTCGTTCATTGGGCCTCCGACACCTTGACCAGCTCTCTGAAATCGGCTGGTACCACGGCTTGTAGGAGATCAGTTCCGATGATCATACGGCACTGAGTTCTTTCTTATCTTGGTTCCCGTACGGCCATCCAGCCTGCCTACCACCTCAGCCTGCACACATTCATACGACGATCGGATGGAGAGCATGTCAGACTACATGGCACCTCGGTCAGGAGCCAGGTCCTTCTCGCCTATGCTGGCTCGCAAGAGTGATCTGTACCTTCCAACACATATCAACAGCAAACCGAGAGCCAAATTTCAGGTCAGAGCCTTGCTGGGCCATTGTCTGTATCGGCGTGTTTTCATATGGAGCCTTGTCATTCTTTTCATTCTGGTTGGGACTCTCCTCGACCCTCGCTTCCCAGGATCATCCAGCAACGTCCTCGGCATAGTGCGCAGCGGGAAGAGCCCCATTCAGGAGACGGACAACCACGGCGAAACCCTCTCAATACAAGAACCAGTAGGGGTGGATGTAGAGCCTCTGAAGCAGGAAGTGCTTGATGAGGTTCAACTCCAGGTTCAAGGTGGTGCGATCGAGGATATTGGGAAAGACGAATCGATTGATATTTCAACAAGCATATCGACCGATGACCCACCCCACGAAGCTGGCGATGCATCCAAAGACAACCTGGTTGTGTCTGATGGCGCGGCCGATAGTGAGGAAGAAAACGAAGTTGCCCAGCTACAGGAGGTCGCTGCGGACGGCAGTGAGAATGCGGAGTGGCCCAAGTGGCTGGATTACAAGCAGTAAGCAGTACACTACACATGCTACAATGGGAAGCAAATACTTATCGCACAACAGTCTTGATGGCTATTATAGGGGGCTACGGGCATTAGTGCGACCTCTGGGATACAAACCTGAATACCCAAAGCCGTCAATGACCGCCTCTGAACATGTACCAACACCGCACCATGCCGACCTACCGAAGCCGACTCTGTACCGACCTCAGCCAGACTATGATTCGGACGAATGGCGGAGAACCTACGTTCCCGTGAAGACTTGCTTTGTCGACGCGGCGAAAAAGGTGCCGGCTCCGGACCTCTACGCTTACCGTGGCCTTGTTCAGGGTCAGCCTAAACCGGCTATAGGATCGCACGAGGCACTGGGACTACGTGATGATGTCTGCTTTGATCGGTTCGGCCGGTACGGTCCTTACGGTCTCGGCTACAGCGTAGATCGGGGTGGGCTGAGCGAATCGATGGACATTGAAAGCGAGGGCAGCGAGACTGTCTGGGAGCAGTCAGGCCAAATCAACTGGGAGGGGGTAGATTGGGCTGAGGCACAAGGCGCATGCTTCCGCTCCAATCAAGATCGCTTCTTCACTGGCAAGGAGACGGAAGACGCAGAACGCACTGCAGCAGGCCTGAAAAAGCTCAATCGCACTGCTATTGTGGTGCGAACATACGTTGGATTCAAGTGGACCGCTCATGCGATACTCAATTTTCGCGCCATGATCTCCGAGCTGAATCTAAAATCAGGAGGAGAGTATGACATTCATTTTCTCTTGCACGTTCGAGATAACAATGCGCCGATATGGGCCGACGATGCCACAGCGGGCGAGATAATTAGGTCCAACGTCCCCTCGGAATTCCATGGGCTATGCACACTATGGTCGGAGGCACAGATGAAGCTATTCTACCCCGGCAATTTCGGCGAGACTTTTGAGAACCCGTCAAATGGAGACATTCATGGCGTGTATCGATCCGCTCACATGCCGCTACAACATTTCGCAATGATGCATCCTGAGTACGAACATTTCTGGAACTGGGAAATGGATATGCGTTGGACTGGCTCTTACTACGAGCTTTTCGACCGGCTTGGCAAATGGGGCCAGAAGCAAAGTAGAATCGGTGCCTGGGAGCGTTCGGCCAAATACTACATCCCTGGCGTACATGGTACATGGGACAACTTTACTGAGCTTGTCAATGACGAATTGAAATCATCGAAGAGGTGGCCGGTGATCGGCCCAGTATCGTTCCCTGGAAAAGTAGGTCTCAACCAAGGAGAAAACTTCTTGCCTGGTTCATGCTCAAGCGACTCCGAATTATTCAACTGTGGAGTTGGGGAGGAGGCTGACCTCATAACTCTGAATCCTCTCTTCGATGCGGACGAGTCTGGCTGGGTTTTTGCCGGCGACGTTACCGGCTACGAGACCACTCTACCGATGCCTCCACGCAGGTGTTCCATTGTCACAGCCTCCCGTCTATCTCGTCGTCTGCTCTCCATTATGCACGAGGAGACCTGGCGTCTTCATCACAGCATGTTCAGCGAGATGTTTCCGCCTACGATAGCCTTCCATCGTGGGCTGAAGGCCGTTTTTGCGCCCCATCCCATCTTCCTGGATCGTGATTGGCCACAAACCGAAATCGATACAGCATTCAATGGTGGTGTGAATCATACTTCCGGCGGGCATGGCTCCCCCTTCGACCTCAAAAACGAACACAATCACAAAGGAACCACTTGGTATTATAACAGCGAGTTTGCTGGCTTGTTATGGAGGAGATGGCTCGGTTATGCCCAGATGGACGGCCGAGGTGATAACGGTGGTCGGGCAGGTGAGGGTGCCGCACGTGGCGGGCGAGAGGAAGAGCTGGATCCCAACAGTAGTGGGCGGCTATGTCTTCGAAGCATGCTCGTACACCCTATCAAGTGGGAGAACCCGTCCGAAAGGGACGAATAAAAGGCCAAGTCAGAGATTGGCAAATAAGACAAAGCAAAGATGGCCAACGATTCACAAATACTGGAATATGTTGAGCAGAAAGCACTGAAGTACGAGTGGTAGAAGATAAAGATGGGTTAAGACGAGGTCAAGGGAACACAGCATATATACCCAGTGCGGAGGGCTGCGAACCTATCACACATCCGGCGGCGTTACATATTTACGGTTCAGGAGTTGGGGCTGTCGATTTTCTGGTGGTTGCTTCTCGCATTTGCTTTGTTTTGGCGGTCTTGGGTCAAGGAACTTTACCTGGTGATAATGGCGTTTTCATCCCAAAAGGGGTGTGTGTGGGAGTTGGCAAGCGCGCGAGTCTTTCCCTTTTGTTTTTTTGGTGCGGATGTGTATAACCACACCCACAGCAGAGCAGCTGGTGGTAGCCACTTGATCTAACTAAATACCTAATGGCAAAGCCTACTTATTATTTGTCCCGTCTTAGATGACGACAAGTGGCATAGTGTTACAATAGTCGCAATGGCAGACATGATGTTGTTCCATACACGGTGAACCACGATCTGAATCATGTTTTGTTCAAACCTCGGTCCTGTCCAACCCAATAGTAGTTATTTGAAGCAAACTTCGAGAATCAAGAGTCATGGGATTCGTTCTTAGGATTATGAGAGGCTGCCCATGAAAAGAACAGTCTGAAGATGCATTTGACTGTCCCACAGCGTTGCATGGTGTCATATTGTCCAAGTGCGCATGAAGATCGTGACTGCACCTCTATCGCGTATTCATATACCAGGACAAGACGATGCATCCTTGTATTCGATATGTATAATGTATCTTATTTGTATAACAGATCATACATGTGCTGTTCCAGACTATTACGAATCTGTCTTGCCATGAATAGTCGCTCTTTTCACCATCTTAATTTTCGAAAGCTAAGAATAAGGTTGTTGGTCCAACGGTACGTTTGTTCCTTTCAGCTCACTTCCCTCCTGCGTTTGCCTCTAATACAACTACCAGAAACCGTAATGTATCCTTTGGTCACTTGAAGGGGCTAGTGCCTGAGCGTACCATGTAGATAGGAAGGTATTGATTACCTGTATACCTAGGTAGGTACTGTTGAGATATCTCCCTCCAGTCTAAATGACTACCTACGTAGGCAGGGAGTGGTTAGTTAATGTTGAGAGTACTGATAGGTGCATGTTGCATGCTGGAAACAAGCAGGATAGGATTGATATATAACTGAAAACCCGTGGTGGGGTTAGTCAGTCTTCGTTCGTCTCTGAATAAGTAGTGTACGCTAGGTATGCACCACAGATCCATACCTACGAAATGGAAAATTAGCAGTTCTTTAACTGGCGTTATAATTATTTCTACCCTGTATATCCAAGCCTGTTCTCGTCAAAACATCATCTATCGATGCACTAGCATATCATATGGTATAACACTTCTCAAGTGATGCAGATGCCAAGGGCGGGAGATACCCAAGGAAGAAAGAGAAGGTAAGGGTAACTTTGGACAATAGAGAAAAATGGCAAAAAAATGTATTCATTCCAGCTTCGAATATCAAATACATCAGACCAACCAGGTAATCAACAAACCAACCAACCAATTCCCGAACCACCTAATCTACTACCTAACAAGCCATCTCAAGCAGCAAGGAGCAAGCAAGTACCTTTCGTCCAGGGAGAATCCATCCAAACCCAACCAAAAGCAGTTTCATCTACCTCATCGGCTCATATTCTTCGTGTCGCTCCTACTTAAACCTATAACCATACAACCTCTCCCTCTTCCCTGAAAACCAAAACGACCAGGGTAGTTTTGTTACGCGAGAACCCTCCCATGGCGGAACAAGCATTGAGATCCAGAAGCATGAGACCCAAGCTATGCTTGCTGTACATAATTCGGGGAGTCAACACATGGCTGCCACCATGGGCAACGCACACGCTTCGTAGATGCATGACGGGAGCCTGCCCAGAACACCGCCAAGCCGATACCCCCGCATCCGTCCAAGAATCAGAGCCGTGTTGTTGGCTGTATGTAAAGCAACAAAATATGCCGGGGACGTGCGATGATGAAAAATGAAGAAAAAAATGGCCAGAGGCAGGTATCAGGTAAGAGAGATGAATCGTGCGGGGACGACACCAACCGCCAATAACGCCCCAGAACGCCACCTTTATAAAACACATCAATAAATGACAATTGGCGAGGCACATCGGCATCGGCCGGGAAACCAGGGTTCTGTTCCACCGACGAATATGACCCACTAATCATTCTTTGTTATTGTTGTTGTTGCGCGAGCTAGCTTGGTAGCCACGGCTTTCACCTCAAAAAGCGATGAGAGTGACGAACGTCGCCTCCCCATTACTTCTTCAGTACTGCGTCGTAGATACTGAAGATACCACTGATAGCAGCGCCGGTCAGGATGCCCTTGTAGCCTCCATAGACAGCTGAGTTGATACGCGCGATGGAGACTTCGTTAAACCAGCCACCGAACGTGACGCCCTGACCATAAATCACGAAGGAAATGATGGCTTTCACGATGCTGAAGGTCAGAGGATCGACGACAGCATCGGGGACGCCGCCACGACGCGGGATGCGCCCTTGGTTTGATCCGGTGGTCATGTTGACAAAGTATCCAACAATGCTTGGCAGGAGTGTGCTGGTGAAGGCCCAGAGAAGCGCAGGCGACCAGAACGACGAGGTGAGCAGCAAGAACATATCAGGGACAAAGACCGGGTAGTCGCTGGTGCCGAGGAATGTGACGGCCGGGATGGTGAAGGCGTATCTATCGGCCAGAATCTCCGGGCGCAAAAAGTACAGCTCGAAAGCGGAGATGGCGAATAACACCGAGGTCACGGTGGAGAGGGTCTCGCGCGTGGCGTGCGTGGCCTCGGTGATACCCGACTCCTTGTAGACAGACGCGACATGGGACCGCAAAGCAACAGTAGAGCGATCTACGGCTTCGGCGACATCGGCAGGGGTTGCAGGAAGGGGGATGCGACTCGCCAGCGACAGTGCGCGAGCAGGCGTGTGGGCAAGAGCCATGGAATTGTTGCTAGGCTCATCCTCGGAACTTCTGCACGGCTCGTCAGCGAACCGCCAGGTGCGCGCAAAAGGCGGCAACGGTCGGACAGGCCGTGGAGGAAGCAGCACTTACTCTGTCAGGGGCGCGGTAGTGACAGGCGCGGATGCGATAGGCACTACAGGCATCGGCACGGCAACTTCTTCAACGGGCTTTGATGTCAGGCGACGCCGAGGCATCTTCACAGGGGCGTCCATGTCCTTCTTGACGGGCGATCCAATGGTGCGGGCGCGGCTCGCGAAATAGTTGACCAGTCTAGGATCAGACTGGAAAGTGGAGGCATGCTCGGAGAGATACTCGTCGAGGGCGACCTCGAGCTCGACCTTCTTGAGCGCATCGTAGCTGTGACGGGTGGAAGAATGTTAGCCGTGGGTGATGATGCAGATGATGGCTTAGGGGGGTGCTACAGCTAGGGAGGGCATGATGCAATGACGCGTGGGGCTGCGGGCATATCGCGATGGACTGCGGCGGCCCGCATTCCTGGGGATGGGGATATCGAGGATATCGAGGGTTGGAACGGCACGACACGACACGTCAACCAGCCAAACGGGCGAGCGCAATGGCGCGAAGAACGGACAACGGCTGCGATTCACATGACAGGAGAAATTGGTGAGTTCAGACACGTACTTTTGAAGACCGGTATGCTGCGCCAGCTCGGTGAGATCCGTCTTGCGCTGTCTCTGCAGCCAACTGTTTGCGCCCGACATCTTGGTGCGAGGGGCGTCAGCAACGGGAGCAGGGTCCTATGATGGCTCGGATGGGGATCGGAGTGGTCGCGCGAAGTTTGCGACAAGAATGGCGCAGGTGTCGATGCTTTATACTAGGTAGGCAATGTTGGACACGGGTACACAATGGGCCCTGACGATGGTTATAGCTACGAGGTGGGTGTATGCGAAAAAGGAGCAAGGGATCGGGTGGCGGCGCGTGTGTAGTGTGAGTAGTGAGTAGTGAGTAGTGTATAGTGTATAGTGTGTAAAAAGGCGATGTATGTTTTGACTGTGGATGAATGGAGTAAAGGCTGGGGGCCGGACCTGTGATTGTTTATGTTTTCCTCTTTGGAGTTTGGAGAGAGTTTGGGAGCGCTTGATAGGTGGGCGCGCGCGAGACGACTTTCAACCATGGCATGGGCTGATGGGCATGGGACCTCATGGGGCCGCCCTCGAGGTCCTCGAACACTCGGGGGAAAGACCACCTGCTGCTGCTGCAGTGCTAGCTACCTATGCGTACGGGGTGACGGCGGGACGGGGTGCCAGGCGAGCCAGGTCACCGCGAATCACATGTACCGACTACCTACTTAGGTACCATCAACATCACCGTCAAATAACGCCAACTTACAACTTACAACTTGCTTGCATCTGCTGAGTTTAATGTAGTACCTACCTGGTAGGATCTGCCGAAAACTGCAAGTGGTCGAAACTGCGAATTCTTGCGAACAAAGTTGGAAGCCATGGTCCTGGCCCCCTGGAAATTTACTACAGTTATTGTCGCTACGATTCATCCAAACTTGTTAAAACAGCCCGACTGCGACTGTCTGCTTGTTGGGGCCATCCCACTTCTCAAAAGAAACATAATGCGCGATAGAACACTTCATATATACATTGCTTGCTCCTGTCCTGGCAATGACAAGTAGCGTAGACGGTGAGATTGAACCTCGTAGCCGTCATCGAGCTTGAGAAAGGAAGAAAAAAAAGGAAAGAAAAAATGAGGTTTGAGATCCAGTCATGCCAGTCACCAAGTAGGTAGCAATCTAGGGCAGCCTAGAAAGAAAGTGTGTGCGGCCAACGAAAGCCAAGGCGGGCCAGAGGGCGGGCCAGGTTCCCCACTGGCTGGTGGTTCGTGAAGACCTATCCTCATCCTGAAGATCATCTAGGGATCTCTATTTGACCACAACACGATACGGTTCGCCCTAGCAATGGTTTTCTTATCAAACATCAAGACATTTCATCGCAACAATGTCGCCACCATCCGCAGCTCTCCCCTGGCCGAGGTCTCGGGCGCGCTCGGCGATCTGGGCACGCTATTGCCACTTATGCTTACGCTTGCCGTGAACGGCTCTATCTCTCTCTCGACCACGCTCGTCTTCTCCGGCTTCTTCAACATCGTCACCGGTGTTGTGTTCGGCATCCCTCTGCCTGTGCAGCCTATGAAGGTTCTATAAGCCCTTTCATCTCATTTCGTGACGAGTCACCATCCAAGAAACTTCGTATACTCAGACATGCATGTATGTATGTACATGCGACTATGACTAACCTCCACATCAGGCTATCGCAGCCGCAGCCATCGCTTCACATGCTTCCGAACGCGAAACTATGGCCGCTGGTAGTGTAACAGCCGCATTAGTACTGATCCTCAGTTGGACTGGTCTCCTCCGCCTTGTGACCAGAGTGATCCCGATTCCCGTCGTAAGTTACCGCTGGAGTCTCCTGTCGCCCCTTTATGGCACGCTTTGCTAGTTGTATACTGCGAGACTGTGAAATCCCCAACTAAGAGCTAGTCTTCTACTCTACATGGCAACTGCTGATTGCGGTGGTTACAGATCAAGGGCATCCAGTTCGGAGCCGGGCTTTCTCTCGTAATCTCTGGCGGCTCTTCCCTTCTGCAAAGACTAGAGCCTACCTGGGAACAGCCGCTCGACAACTATGTCTGGGCCTTCGCCGCCTTCCTACTTCTCATTCTGACTCAGCGGCGCGCCCGGTTCCCCTTTGCGTTGCTGATATTTGTAGCAGGCTTAGTCATTGCCCTGATCCGCGTCGCTGTAGACCACGACAAGGAAATGCCGCGGCTGCATATCTGGGACCCATACTTCATCCTACCAAAATGGAGTGCCGACGCGGTCGGTATGGGTATCGCTCAACTGCCACTCACGACCCTCAACTCCGTCATTGCCGTCAGTGCACTCGCCTCTGACCTGCTGCCCAATCTACCGGCCCCAAGCGTCACTGCTGTCGGCACCAGCGTGGCACTTATGAATTTGTCCGGGTGCTGGTTTGGCGCCATGCCGGTCTGCCATGGCTCCGGCGGGCTGGCGGCGCAGTATCGCTTCGGCGCACGCAGTGGAGCCAGCGTCATGGTCCTGGGGCTCTTGAAGGTCCTGCTTGGGGTGTTCTTTGGAGAATCTCTGCTTGACTTGCTGCAGACATTCCCGCGAAGTTTGTTGGGTATCATGGTCCTTGCGGCGGGCTTGGAGCTTGCTCGGGTAGGTCAAAGCCTGAACCATGGCGCTCCTGACCTGTGGGAGGCATCGGCGGAGGAGAGCAGTGGAAGAACCGGGAGGCACCACCGCAACGTTAGTGACGAGGAGCGAGCGCAGAGGTGGAATGTCATGCTCATTACTACAGCCGGCATCTTGGCTTTTAAGAACGATGCTGTTGGGTTCGTTGCTGGGATGCTATGCCATTATGCTTATCGATCGTTGGAATGGGCAGAGCGCAAGTGGGATGATAGACGTAGACGTGGCCCGACTGAGAGGGCACCGTTGCTCACTTCGTAAGTAGATAAGTACATCTCGACGACGAAAATTAGCATGTCCATGTTCATGCGCATGCGCGCAACTACGACTCAAGATGAAATACTAGGTCAATTCTCAACAGAGCGGTAGAGTGGATTGAGGTACTTAAGTAGGAGGTAGGTAAGTGTCTGACATGGATGGCAGGACTAGGATGCCCAAACGCACTTACTTTTACTTGTACGATGCAAACTGCAGGTTTAAGACTATTTCCCATAATGGTTCGCAAGGTGTTCTATCCAAGGTACAAACGACGAATGGTCACGATCTCTTCTAAGACGAAGGGTGGGCAGTGTAGCGTAGCATTGCGCTTGTAATGAAAACCTCGAAACCCTCGTAAGTTCAAGCTGCGGCCAAAGTGTTATTGAGGGAAGCACTCAGCAGGTAGGCCTCCGCGTGTACTTTGAGTACTCGTACTCGTAGTTCTCCAGGTTGCGAAGGCCCGGGTTTGCGTCTGTTGATCCTAGTTGCCGATTAAGGCAGGCAGACTGATGGTTAGTCTGCTATACTGCAGCGTGTAGCTTGATTCGAAGACTAGGTACCTACCTACCTAGGTAGAATGGCACCTTTGAAGAGTCTTTTGAGAAATTTTGTGCTTATGGCGAGCCAAAGATCTGTAAGTAGCAGTATTTATTTCCTGTCTCAGACATTCTTTCACCTTGAATTTTTAGAGGGTAGAGGCTACTATACTCTATGCCTTAAGAAGCACCGAGAGACACCTTCGTATTGCCTTACATTACCTCACGCGTAATAGGAGTAACTTAGAGGTTTGGCTGAAGTAAATTGAACGGGATGCTGCTGTATGGTGAGGATTGAGGCTGCTGAGGCAGCTCTAGGGCCAATAAGAGCCCGTCCTAGGCCCTGCAGCACAAGGCAAGTCCAAGCTTAATCCCGTTCGAGCTTAATGCTGTTCGAGGAGGGGCCTCGGCGGGGGGTCGAGGGGGTTGGTTGCGCCTGCATGCACTGGACGAGCCTTGCCATAATAGGACTAGATCAAGATCACTAGAGCCTACCCAAACACCCACTTAGGCCACTTAGGCCACTTAGGCAGAGGGTCTTCTCGCGTCTTGAATGTGATGGCTGAAAACGAGGGGAATACCACGTACTAGCAGGCGACGCTTGCCGGCTGACGGCTGCCCGCATCTGTCCGATGGCATTGTCGGGGGCCGTCTCACCGGCTTTGACCCCATTCTAGCCCATATGATCCATTTCCTGATCCAATTTTTTTTTTCGCTGGTCCGATGTATGACCCATAACTTGCTTCAATCAACCAAGTCCAGTAGGCATTACCTACCACAACTAACCTACCTCTTACTTACCTAACCTTGTACTCTGCTTGGTACCACCTGCGCTCGACCACTCCCCGTCTACCTACCTAAACCTACCTACCTACCTAGAGGTATCCAGCAGCGCGGGCAACAGGGCAGGCGGTGACAATTCTCCCTTCTCATCCGCCAACCGAACTGCCAATTGCCGGCCTGCGGTATCTAATCGCATCGAGCATCGCGCGCTCGTCTGCACCTGGTCCAGCAGTCTCCCCTGCCATGTCTACTCGTACAAGCGGACTCCTCCTCTGTGCCCGCGACAACAACTTCCACACACCCAAAAGACGAACGAGCTGTCTCTCCGATCAGCGATGACTTCGTCCAATCCCGCCCCGACCGATGACGGTCGTGCTGGCGACAACGACAACGACAACGTCGACGCCGCGACCTCGCTACCACCACCATCATCACCGCCGCCACCCGTCGCAGCCGCCGCCACCCCCTGCCCCCCTTGCCCCTCGAGTCCACGAGATAGTCCTACGGTCGTCACCACCGCTACCGACGCTGCCCTCCCGGCCAGAGATGCGTCGGCAACTACCGCGACACCTCCTCCACCACCACCCGGAGAAGACACGCCACACGAGCCCCAGATCGAGGCCGTTGGTGTGCCCGAGCCTATACCTGAGCCTGTACCTGAACCAGTGTCCGAACCTTTAGACATGCACCATCCCCAGATGGACCCCACCGAACCGATGACGCTCGACCCAGCTTCGCACGAAGCCAACGCCGACCCGCCGCTGATACCGATTCCCTCCCCTCCCACTGTCTCGCCGCTGTCGACTCCAGCAGCCACTACCTTCAATGTGGACGACACTCTCCCCGATGATGCTGTCGCCCGGCTGTCTGGCGACTTACCACCTCTCTCGTTAGCTCGCGACTCGCCACTATTTCGTAGTGGTCTCTTTGGCCCTCTGCCGCAGGTCAGTCAGAAAGACATGCCTGTCCCAGACCCGATGGAGTTAGACGAGCCCTTCATGCCAGATCCCTCCAGCTACCAGAGACCTGGCCAGGTTCAGGCTATTGCGACTACCGACCCCGACCCTCACAGCGCCGACTATTCGTCGCACGGCATACTTGCCGGCATGCGCCTGTCCCAGGGAAGCATTGACCCAAGTGCATATATCATGAGCATTACCGGCCAGGCCAACATCCTTCAGGACTATGAATCTGGCTTGATTTTTGATGGCATTCACCCCTCGGCGGTTTCGCTACACTCCTTGACTCAGGAAAGCGATGGGCTCGCGGGAAGCGCAGAACCCTCGTCTAGAAACGGAAGCCAGCAGCTGGAGTCTTTTGCGCGGATAGAGTTTGCCGACAGTACTTTCCAGATGACTACTTACGCTGTCATCATTGGCCGCGACAAGAAAGCTATGGACCAGGCGAGAGCGGATGAGAGAAGGCAAGCAGCACACCGCCGCAGGTGCGAAGAAAATGAAAGACACGGGTTGCCGCCACCTACGCCCATCATGTATGAGAGAGGCAAGTTTAGCAAGTCTTATGTGAGCGAGGAGGGTGGCATGCTAGGGCCCGAGCACTCGGATGGTGAGGAGGTCAAACCAGTCAGGAGACGCCGCATGAACGCTGCTGCCCCAGTCGCTGCCGATGAAGAAGATAATGCTGGCAACCACGTACAGTCGAGTCGACAATACGTCTCGCATACACCGGGGGCTGCTGCGGTAGACCTGGGAGCTTTGCAGCCTTCTCCGGGGCACATACCATTCATAGGCATACATTCGCCTGGTCCAGACATCGCCAGCAAAACCCGCGGCATCTCCAGACAGCATCTCAAGATCCAGTTCAACAAGAAGAGGGGCGTCTTCGAAGGCATCGCACTGCACAAGAATGGTTTCTTCTGCGAAGACGTCTTATATGGTCTGGATCAGCCCGCGACACTGAGAAGCGGTGACCGGCTGCAAATCAAAGATGTCGAGTTCTACTTCGTCATCAACGGCGTCCAGAACGGGATGTCTGGCGGAGAGGACGAAGACGTCGCATCAAACAAGCGCATGTCGGTGGGTGGGAAGGAGATGAGTCTCGACTTCGAGCATTCCGACCATGAAAATTTCAGGGACACCAGTGAGGAGCTCTCCGATGCGGCAAAGCCAGCAGCTCCATCCATCAAGATCAAGAACGGTAAAGTGGTCCCAGAACCGCTACCACAACCTGTACCAACACCAGTCCCAGCACCAGCACCAGCCCCAGCCCCAACGCCGACGTCATTGTCATCGGCCCCGGCGCCTGCGCCTGCGCCTGCACAAATCCCAGTAACAGCACCTATATCATCAACGGAACCAGGACCGGAGTCGGAGCTGGAACCGGATTTAGAGTTGGAGCTGGAACGAGAACTTGCTGGAGCTCAATCTCTTGGCAGCGATGAGTTCATTTCGCCCGAAATTATCAAACACGAGCTGGATCTTCTGGGCGAATTAGGCGAACTGGGTGACCTGCCAGCAGACTTTCCGATGCCAGAGATCCCAAGGCGCCGAGGACCCGGACGACCACCCAAGGATGGAATCATGTCAAAGAGAGAGCGAAGGATGCTCAAGAAGCAGCTTCAAGAGACATCGCGGAAAACCATTCCTCAGGACTCACAAGAGGAGAAAATCAAGCGCCCTGTTGGTCGCCCTCGGAAAAATCCTGCTCCAGAGGATGGCGATCGGCCAGAGAAACGCAAGTATCAAAAGAAGCAGAGAGCAGACGGCGAGGAAGGGTCCGATATCGAGAAGAAGGTGAAGGAGAAGAAAGATAAGAAAGTTCGCCCTAAGTCGCCTCCATTGGCCCTGCGAATTGAAGATTACACCCAAGAACAGCTACAGAAACCGACCAAAAACTACGGTGTCTTGATTGACGAAGCCCTCACCAACGGTCCGCTGGACGGCTTAACACTGAAACAAATTTACAAGAGGATTACTGCAAGGTACCCCTGGTTCTTCTTCAGTGCAGAGACCAAGGGATGGGAGAGTAGTGTGCGCCATAACTTGATTGGCAATGAAGCTTTCAAGAAGGATGAGGAAACTGGCCTTTGGTCTCGTGTGCCGGGAGTCGAGTTAGATGCTGGTAAGAAACGGAAGGCGAGCTCACCAGACCGCCACCTTGGACCATCACACCTTCATTCTCATTTGACCCACCCCCCGTATTATCAGAATAGCCCGTATGCAAATTCTAGCAGTGTTCCGTATGCGCATGGAATGCCGAGCTACTCTACGGAACAGAAACCCCCACAGCCGACTTACACACCCGCCGCGCATAACCCGCAGCATCAGACAACTCCGTCGCAGCCTGCAACTCGGCCAGTATATACGCCCCACGCACCGGCACCGGCACAACTACCCGCTGGCTACGGCAGCCTGACCGCGCCGCGGCCATCGAATACACCTCAGCAAAGCACCTACAGCTCACCCTACGCACGCCCGCCGCCTCCGCCTAATCCGCCGGCTAAGACAGAAACAAGCGTGGCGACCAGCCAAAACCAGGCCCCTGCAGCAGCGCCCTCGCCTTCGCACTCTTCTGTGCCTGCTCCGCAGCACCGACCAATACCCAGTGTTGCCAGCGCCGTACCGAAAGAACAGTTCACCCCCGACATTGAGAGGGCCATTGTGCAATTCAGTGCCAACATGTTGAACGTCATCTCCAATCAGACGCCTCATGCCGCAGCGATCATTGAAGCTGCTACTAACCGAGTACGAGGGTTGCCGGTGCAAAACAAAGTCCCAGGGTTCGAGTCTGTTGAAAATACTCTCATTAAAGCAATGAAAGGGATGATCAGGGATATGAAGCAAAACCACCAGCATACCACATCAGCCTCCCCAGTCCCCAGTGCTCCTGTGCAGGCGAGTGCGACGCCCAGTCCTGCACCACCAAACACCGCTGAGGCTGAGATTCAACGACGCCTGCAAAGCTTCCGGAAGAGTATGGTTTCTGCTCTGAAGGCAAAGACAGACCAGGCTGAAATCATTGTGGACTCGGCAATCAACCGTGCTCGCGGCTTGCCGCACGCTGGCAAGATTCATGGCTGGGAGGAGGCAGACAAATTGATGGTCAATTCTGTGAACTTGATCATCGACGAGGCTCGGAAAGCCCACAGCCTCAAACTCCAGACTGCTTCACCTACGCCGGCAGCTACAAGCCAGATGCCAGTCTCACAGCAAACTCAACCAGCGCAGCCAGCACAATCAGGTCTCCGTGCGGCGTCGTCGGCCTCGCCAGCATTGGCTCGGGCTTCAGTCACAACGCCGGGGCCGCACAGGCCTCCCAGCAATGCACCCTCTACTTACTCAACATCGGCCACCACTTATACTCCTAATACTCAGTCGACTGTCCCAACTACCATGAACTCAAATGCCGTGCCGGGTGTTCGTCTCAGCACACCTCTTCAACGCCCCGCGCCCGTCGCTCTTACACGACCCCCGACGACAGCTCCGATTTCTCGTCCGTCAACTTCAACGATGTTGTCTTCCACCATACCTGCCACCGCATCTGCCATGCCACGACCTAACGTTTCAAGTCCTGCTCCTCCCAGCGCAGGTGTATTAGACCAGATCACTGGCCATAAGAGGTTCGCGGATGATGCATTTCAGAAAGCCCATGTCGGCAGTAGTGCTGCTACTCCCACCTCTACTAGTAGTAATAGTAGTGCAGCCGCCTCAGGCGGTATGCCAAGGGCCTCCGGCGGCGCCACAGTCGGTAGCTCGTCTCTCTTCAGGACCACCCCATCAGTTGCGACAAAAAACAACTTGTCGAGCAGCCCAGCGAATAATTTGACGGCAAATGTTGCAAACAAGACACCCGGTAACCCAGCTAATAGCACAGCGAACTACAGACCGGGTTACTTGGCAACTAACCAGGCCAATTCTCCCTCAAGTTTTACGACGAGCGGCGGTCGAACAGCAAGTGTCACTACGGGCAATCCACCAAACCCTTTGCAAAGCAATACAACAAGCACACCGTCGCACAACGCGTCGAGTACCACAGCAAGCAATTATACAGGCAACGCAGCAAGTACTACGGCAAAGCCTCTTCCGAATACGATGCCAAGCAAGCCAGCGAACAACTCGACAAGTCATGTCGCAGCTAATACGGCGAGCAACCCGCTGCATAATGTACCGAAGGCTACGGTGAGATACCCATCAAGCAGTGCGGCAACTAATACAACAACAAGCAATTTGTCGCACAATGGGCCAAATAACATGGCGAGCAATTCAACAAGCAACGCAATCGCCAACACTGCAATCAACCCGTTGCATAGCGCTTCAGGAGCAAAGGGGAACAATTTCGCAAGCAACCTAGTGCCTAAAACGGTGACCAACCCGCCAAATGGTATGTCGACCATGACCCCAAGCAACCCGTCGCATAGCATGTCAAGCAAGTTGGCGAGCAACCCAACAAACAGTACAACATCCATTAAAGCGAGTAACTTGCCAGACACTTTGACAAGCACTGCAACAAGTAGCCCGTCATATGCGGTGTCAAGTAAACCGGCAAGCAACCCCGTGGTTATCAACACGGCGAGCAACGCACAGAACAATGTGCCATCCAAAAGCGCGAACAACTTAACAACCAATGGAGCTACCAGCATTGCGAGCAGCCCGCCAAACACTGTGTCAAGCGCCGCCAGAAGCACTCCTTCGTATTCGTTGTCAGCTCAACCGACAGGCAATCTGGCGACCACCAATTCTACGAGCAACCCGCCGAATAGGGTGTCAAGTATTTCCACAAACAGCCAGCTGAATACGGCGGCAAGCAAACCACCAAGTAACCCCATGTACAACGATACTGCAAGCAATCAGCCAAGTTCACTATCGAATACAGTCACAAATAATCCCTCACAGATGGTATCCAGCAACGCCGCGAGTAAACCAGTAGCCACCAATACCGCGGCTAAGTCATCGAACACCGTGTCCAGTACAACTACAAACAGCCCGGCGCGTACGGTTCCAAGCAAGCCAGCGAGTACCCTGACAAACAGTATACCAACTAGCGGGCTAAACAATTCGACAAATGGTGGAGCAAATAATGGGTCAAGCTACTCGACGGTTAGTGTGTCTGCCATTTCGAAGGGCATGACCGGCACCACGCCTGACAAAGTACCGAATCTCTCAACAAACAGTAACGCGAGTGCCGAACAGAGGGGTACAATGACCAGCCAACCCGACGTTGTTCCCAGCCCCAGCAACCTGGGTCTAACTCAAGCCACAACAAGCAATGTGATTGAGAACATAAGTGGTGGCATAACAAGAGACGATAGCGCTCAATTGCCAAACATGAGTACGAACAAGCCAGCCAGTGCCACCATTTCCAAGACTGCTCCAAATGATATGCTGAATCATACAACTCCCGTTGTTCAGAACGACCTGAGGGGAGCCGCTATGGGAACAAACTCGGGATTCATCTCAGTACCATCTCGGAACGAAAATACGGGCACAGACAGAAACATTGGTGCTGGCACTAATGTGGCTCATGTCGCCAGCAGTCAGATCAGTGGCACCGGCGGTGCTCATTACAGCGACAGCAGGATTAAGGAGAATGCGGATACTAAAATAGGCCTAAACGACAAACGTGTTCCCAGCAGCTTCTCTGCAGCGGAGCCTAATGAGATGCTGACTGTCAAGGCGTCAACACCAATTCATAACATGTCTAGCCCTGCTCCACCGAGCGCCGGGGTTGTGGCTCAAATCGCTGGTCACAAGCGATCACTAGATGAAGGACCAGGTGGAGGGAATGCAGACCAGCCGGAGCCCAAAAGACATAACGTTTCCCCTGTGTCTTGATAGGGGTACGTTGGTGGAGTTGTCGGTGATCAGGTCAAAGGAAGGGTGTGGATGAATGATCAAACGAATTATGAATTGCATTACATTATAGACTTTTGCCTTGACCAATAGAGGCCATCGTCGAGGAGTCAATGGGTCATGTCTATACTATATGGTATATGCGGTCAAGGGGTGGGTGGCGTTCAAGGTTAGTCGTCTATTAGCAGCGAAAAGGAGGCAAGCAGTGCCATGCTGCTTTGAGATACCATTTCTTCACGTAGATTCAGGGCAGTAGTATATCTGCAAAGCATATTTAGTAGTCTGATGCGTAATAAATGACGAATTTGGTCAGCTTGGGTATTAAGGCTGACGAGTACATACTCAAGTACCTTTAGTACGTAGCCATAAAGTGCAGCTGAAGAAGTGAATGTTGGCCTATGGCGGGTAGGCAGTCACCTAAGTACCTACTATAAGCGTAACAACGACAATAGATGCAACATGACTCTTCGGTAAAATGAGCTTCAAATAGAAGTTGCCTCAGGCTTCCAATCTCAGGCAACCTTGAAGTCCACATTTCGTAGTTGGAGACACGGCCACAATGAATATGATTGCTTTCGTTGTAGTGAGTGATGGTGTGAAATCCAACATGTTTCTGATTCAGTCATAGTGTCCTGAAGACGTAATATTTTCTTGGTTCTTGAATGCCGGAATGAAGACGCAAGCAAGGCCAAGTATCTGAGTTACAAATAAAATGCTACTAAACGCTGTGTGCAGGTTCCCGGATAAGTCGGCCCATACGCCGGGTGGGATCTCAAATGCTAATAAATAAAACAGCCCCCAACGCCACTCTCTACAATCTTTCTAGACCCGTCCAAAATGCAACGTTGCTGAACCAAAGTAATGCGCAATCTGGCCTCGGAATACTTAGTATGCGCTCAATTTCGACTCCAGCCATTTCGCGAACCGCACTGTCGGCACGTCGACCGCACGCCAAAATATGTCGGCAGCCCAGATTACGAGGGGGATATTGATCATGGCGGCAAGAGCCACGCCGCGTTTGAATTGCTCGCCTTCGGTTCCTGTGATCCCCCAGGCCCAGCGCTGGACGGGGAAGCCCAGAACATGCACAACGGGCCCGTGCATCAGATAGATGGCGTAACTGAGATGGCCGAGGTACTGGACGACCGGGAGCTCGAAGAAGCGCTGCCAACCCCGTGAGCGGGCTGCGCAGAATACGAACAGACACGCCCCAATGACCTGCCAAAAACGGTATTTCTCGGTAAACCATTCCGGAATGAAGGTACCGAGATATCGCCAGCCCGGCACGTTCCATGGTCCGGCGTCCGGGGCTGAGAGCAAGTACATGGCGAAGACGGAGACGATGGTCCAGAAAGTGTCGCTCGTGGACCGCCCCCGCGAACATGGCGGCGGGTTCAAATCCGATTTCTCGTTGAGCGGGAGTTGCAGGGTGGGTTGTGATGAGGTCGTGCTCGTTCCGCGCGAATCACGGCCCTCGTGCGCGTTGCGCCGCAAGTCCAGATCCGCAATGGTCATGCCCGCCAGGAAAAGCAGCATCTCCCACCTGTCGTTCCGCAGCACAAACCAAGATACCATGGCCACCAACACGAGCCGGACGTTGTCGCGCAGCCGGGCAGTCCCGATGAGGATGAGGAATAGGACCATCGAGCAGCGGAATTCGAGAGGAATCGTCCAAAGATGCACATCGTACTGCGTCGAGCCGGCGTGGTTGGCCCAGGACCAGATATGGAGAAACGCCCACATCTCGTGCGCCCAGTTCGTCAGCTGCAGGTTGAGCGTCTCTAGACGCATGGGATGATGCTCGATCACGTTCCTGATGAATCTGCGGTCATGAAGAAACTCCCTCGTGCCCTCATACGCGCCTGCATTCAGCAACAACGCCACACCTAACGTCGAGATCAGGGGCGGGAGGTATAATCTGAAGAATCGTCGGAACACAAGCGACGAGGTTGTCTTGGCAAAGGCCTCGCTATTCTGCTTGCGGGCGAGCTGCAGTGGGCGCAGGGAGAGCGCATACCCTGAAATCACGAAGAAGACACACACCATGGACGGTCCGCTGTAGAGCAACCGCACGAACGGCAGGCGCCATAACGATGTCCATGTCGATACTGTCGGTGGGGGATCCGGGGAATCTGGCGGCGGCTGCGGAAGCCAGTTATATCCCTCGGCGATGAAGAAGGCTGTGTAGAAGTAGTGGCAGAAGAAGACGAAAAAGGCGGCCAGTCCTCGCATGCCGTCGAGATAGGCCGTCGGGCTCAGCGCTTTTGCGCCGCCACCACTGCTGGCATTGCTTGCCCGGCGTTCCCGCGCCAGGGAGAAGCGGTTGTGTGTGAAGCTCGGCAGAAGAGCAAGGGCCGTCCGGCGGAGGACGAGGTTGAAGTATGATTTCGATGTCGAGGCCCAACGAATGGTGCCGAAGCGAGCCTCGACCTCGCCCCAGATGCTGCTGCTGACACTGCCCTCGCTCTCGGTGTCAGAACTCGACGATAACCGCTTTTCATCCTCTACTAGCGGCATCATGAACGACACGGATCGGCCCCGCGTCTCGAACGGCTTGACATCCCCGGGCATAATTGTTGTGGTTCCGGCCCCAAAGAGTTATAAATGAGCGGGAGGGGGACTGGCTTGCTGGCTGGTTTCGACGACCCGGGCGCTATATGTACATCGATTACGGTATGTATATACGACTACAGAAATGTTTCTGCCCGCGTAAAGGAGGGGTGGGTGCACAGCACGGCACGAGTCTCATTTATTGGATGGTTCTGTACGCTGGCGAGACCAAGATCGTGTTGTGCAAGGAGGGGAGCCACCAACATACGGCGTTCACCATATGATACAATACAACACACCACGAAAAGAAGGGGGGTAAAAGAACCTCACGAGAGACAGTCAATACGTCAAGGAAAACGAAAGCAAAAGGTAATGTAGGAAATACTTTCATTATTTACTTTACTAGTGAGGCACCATGGATGAAAGGCCCTTTGGTCAGTTCTGCAGTCCCCCGGTCTGCCAACCATCCTACCGCCTCCTAACCACCCGAACTATGACCTTCATCCGCCTATCTACTTACGTAGTGCACCCATATATGCGTAATGCCCTGCTGCGCTCATGCCATGCTGGGGACCAGTACGGGCCAGTGAAAGGCACAGGTCGCCGTAGTAAACCTCCTGAGTTGTTCGGTTGCCCCGTTTGCGGTTGCAGATCACGCAGCGCACCCTGCTTATAGCGTCGCTCTACCTCGTCGACTTGTACATACTGTATCTGCTGCAACTGGCGCACGAGAGAGTGCGGGAGAGAGAATCGGCGCGTGCGGTTGGGGGTGGGTTGGATGAGCCAGGAGATCGGCTGTCGCACCATGTTTATCATCATATGCGGGTAGATTCTTGCCTGTTTCCTCTTGCTATGCGGCCTTGCAGGCTCGCGAGGTATACAACCCCCTGGCGAGGCGTGGTTCGCCCGGGACCCTCCCCCATATTTCTGTTCTATACTTTCGCTTGCTTGTTTCATCGTTCGATCGGACTGGAGCTAGGCCACGTCATTTGCAAGTCCACCTGTCTGCGATTGCCCCTGTGGTGGCAGTGTTGTTTAGTGTTTTTTGTTCTGGGAGTCTCCACAGCGACCTATATAGCGATACTTACACCTACGGTATTTAAGATATAAGAGGGGGGCCAAGCATCCAAGGTGCCCGGCTCGCCAGGTACGCTTCCTCAACTCTTGGCTCACGTCGTTGCTGTCGTACACACTTATAGAATCTTCAACATCAACACACACACTGTAAGAGCTATCGTCTTGCCAAGCTGCCTATTGACATATTCTCCCACTTAGCGGGGAGGACCTATGCACAGATGATACTAGCCCCTAGTTCATCCTTTCAGCTCTTCCAGCACTTTGCCCATACCGAGGGCGAGCGTCTACCATGGTAATGGATTTCGCTAGCGGCCACGAGAGCATGTGTCCAATGGATGCGGCGCCTTGTGTGCAAGACTCCAAGTTGAAACCTTCCTGCGAAAAGCGTTAAAATGCAATCGATTGATGGACGAATCGTAGCGCCCAGAACTTGGGTCTGCGAGACTGCCTAGAACATGTCTATAACATGACTAAGTTACGTGCGTACTTAGTCCTTAGGACGTCTTTCCTGGTGACACATAGGTAAATAAACACTGGCTGTGGGTGGACGTGCACTTTTAGCTACCTACACTACTACGCACCCTCGACACCTACGATAATCGTCCAACACACCCAGGTTTCGGCCCAGGTTACAGGTCCACCCGGTCACGGCGCGGTTCTTGCGCAGGTACGCGTTGTATCACAGAATGATTGTTCCTGAAGATGCGAATATGAATGGATAAGATCAGCAACGGTAATCTGGTTGTGCCGTGGATGGAGCACAGGATGAAGCAGGGATTTCTGGAAAAGCATGGGAGACCCAGACCAGGCGAGCCAGGTCCTTGTCGTGGACCTGGTTCTAATTCTGTCTGGTCCGAATCGTGGGTTTTGTCGTCGTCCCATAACCTATGATTCGACTGCGTAGGCCAAGCAAGCCCGTTGCGAAATCTTCTGGTGTTGTGTTTGCAACTAACATTCTATGTATGTACTCGTAAGCATCGACGCACACATAATTATCATATTACTATGTAGATAAGTCCTTCAGTTGAGTCGCATTGGTACCTGTCGCCCCTTACATGCGCATTCATCCCCCACAGACTGTGACTGACCACTGTATTTTGGCAGCTTACGCCACCATATCCACTTGGGATTTCCCCCCATATTTTTACACCCTCGACGAGGTGCAAGCGCTGCGATGGCAAGCAACTACCCTACATTACACGTAATTGAGTGCGAGACACCTGGTAGCTAGGCGAGACTCGCTAATAGGAGAGACAGGTCAAAGATTGCCATGACGAACACGTTTCGCTTAATATTCTGCACCCCTATCACATCGATCCATAGGAGATTATAACCGTACCCTTCGCGATTTTTCGTCCGATCAAGTGTTCATTCTATGCGTGGGCTGGAAGCCTGGGAGTTTGACTACCTCCTTGTGTACTGTGCTCGATGTGTGGGGGGACGCGCAGCCGCCAGCACGGCAGCAGGAATTGACCCAGCAAAACCGACGATCGTCTCGCTCGGGCCAATGCCGTGCGCGACGTTGCAGATCAGTAACCGGTCCGCATCCAAGTTGAAACATGGGATGTGTGGCCTTGGCTGACGGTGTCGAGTGTGAGCAAGATCGCAAGCCTCGACCAGTTGCGTCCAGCCATGCGAGATAGGAATATGATGTGATATGTGCGTTCTTATGAATCTATATTTAAGTTTATTAAATAACCTGTTATGGGCGACCGCCGTTTGTTGAACTATTGCCCTTCTGCTGAAGAGATGGAGTTGACATTTCGCAACCTGAGGTACTATTAGTATATGCCTCGGCCAAAGGCGATGATAATGATACTTAATGGCCCCTAGTGTGGAAATGACATGCAAGTGCCCGATGAAATAGAACACTTTTACAGTAAACTCGGTAAATAACCTGCATATACTGTGTTTTATTATGTACACTGCCCTCATATTGCTATCCGTCAAACGGCATCTTAGCGCCAAAACCACTGTGTTTTCGAATTAATGAGAAAATACTTACTACAAACAGAAAAGCAAAACATGAAGACTTCAAGTTCAAGGTGTCTAAAGCCTTAAGAATAAAATGTATCATTTTAAATGTTGCAAGTAATTTAAGGCCGAAATCGTTACCATTTAGCAAACTTAGTTCTACTTTCAGAAATATAAATTAATTCTTTTTTTTCTCATCATAAAATAGTGACTTTGGGTACGAGATAGCGATTTGACAGATATCAAAGTTTCAAGGGTGGAGAGGCCTATTGTGTTGAATATTTTCCTTTCGAGTAATTTTTCACATTACATGATAGATGCACAATAGCTTACAAACCTACACTGTAAAGCATTTTCAGGTATATTCACGCTTTAGCTAGAGCCGCACTGTTGGATAGTTTTTAATTATTCAATTAAATTTACACACTATATGGTATCTGAATGATCTCCTACTGCACAAGTCGAGAAACCAACAAGGCCATCGAGCACCTAGTAAGGTGAGGAAGCTTTACTGATGCCGCTGTAGTAGTTGATCCACTTGTAGATCTCAGTGTGCCAGACGAGGCTGTTTTCCTGGTTCAACACCCAGTGGTTCTCGTCGGGGAAGCTGAGCAGCCGCGAGGGAACGCCCTTGGTCTGGAGCAGGTTGAATAGCAGAATGCCTTCGCTGACGGGCAGGCGGAAGTCGAGCTCGTTGTGCACGACAAAGTGCGGCGTCGCCCACTGGTCGACGTGCAGGAGGGGATTCCACTCCCAGTATGGCGAGTTCTTCTGGAACCCGGTCTCGTTGAACGGGCCGGAGAAGTCGTGGTTCATGAACCACAGCTCCTCGCTTGCGTACTGGTTGAGAGTTGAGGTGGCACCGTCGTGAGTAACTAATGCCTTGAACCAACGGCCCATCTCATGCCCTTGCATCCTATTTTTCATCGAGTCAGCAACGATTATAAAACTCTATGGGGCATACTTCTGCCATCTATGGCGAGATTGAGATGTGATTTGTGGCTTACCAGTTGGTCATGTACCCTCCGAATGATGCACCGGCTTCGATACCTCGCGAGGTATCAACGTACTTGAGCGTGCTGTTCACGTACTTCCATGCGTGAACCAGATCCCAGTACGGGTATGAGCCCCAGCGCCCTTGGATCGAGTCCGTGAGGTTCTGGCCCCAGCCGGAACTAGCCGTTGGATTCGGTGCGATTACGACGTACCCCTGATCGGCCCAAGTTTTCAAGTTCCATCTAGTTGACCACGAGTTAAAGTGTGCGCCCTGCGGACCTCCATGCGATATGAATGCCAGAGGGTACTTCTTGTCCTTGGAGAAGCCCTCGGGGTAGATGATCCACGCCTGCTGGTCAATCTCGGAGCTGTTAGTTGAGTAGTAGAACTCAGAGACATCCTCCGGCCCGAGGCCCTTCAGACCTGGGTCGACCTTGTTCGCCTCGAAGTAAGTCTTAACGACCTTGCCCTTGGGGGAGACGCTGTAAATATCGCGACTGGTCCAGATCTTAGAGTCGGAGACAAGGAGGTTACCGTTGGGCAGGGCGTAGAAGCCAGCCGGCACACCCTCGTTGGTAATGTTCTTGGGCTTGTAGTCCTCGCCGGCAGTCAGCGGGATGGGGAAGATGCGCTCGCGACCCAGATCGGCAGCAGCAACGTAGACGGTCTTGGAGTCTGGAGACCAAGTGAGCCCATCGGGTGCCCGATCCCAGTTGCCCGCAAGACGTTTGACGTGGAAGTTCTTCTTGTTCACATCGGCGACGTAAAGACTGCTACGGTCCGACTCGTAGGAGATGCCGTACATCTGCAGGTACGCGATCTTCTTTCCATCGGGGGAGAAGCGAGGCACGACAGTAGCTCCTTGGGCTTCCGGATACTTGGTGGTTCCACGGGCCTGGATTGGCACGGCGTCCTTAGCTCCGCCGTTGAAGGGGACGTAGTAGATGACATCAGAAGTATAGTTCGACAGGGGCAAAGTGGTGTCTTTGGTAAGGAAGACGACGCCACTCCCATCAGGCGCGATGTCGTAGTCGCTCTCGTCGCTCTGGTCGTAGGGGGACTCAGCACAAGTGACGTTGCAGTTACCCGTGACATAGTTGGTGAGTTTGCCAGCAAGCTGATACGAGCCGTAGGTGCGCGTGAGCTTACCCCCAAACACGGCGTTCTTCTCAGCTGTCAGCCAAGTATCCCAGTGACGCACATAGATGGAGTTGTATAGCCTGGCGGTGCTGGCGGGTGCCTCTGCCAGGTTCTCGTTATAGGCCGTGCCGTTAGGATAGGCCTTCGTATAGACTAGGAAGTGAATGTCCCCAGATTTTGTCTGTACTGCCTTGAGTCCCGAGTAAGGAGCGGGCAACGAAGCGACGAGTTTCGCGCTCTTCAGGTTGTTCGCATCAGCCGAGTACAAGCTGATACCACCATCCTCCTCGGCGTTCGTCCCATTGATGTACAGGATGCTCGTGTCCTTGGGACCGACGAAAACAACCTCCGAGATGTCGTTGCCGTCGTACCACTTTGAGATCTTGCCTGTCTTGAGGTCCAGCTTGTTCCACCAGGAAGCTCGAGCCTTGGTCCCAAAGGTGTAGTTGGACGCAGTGAATAGCGCGAAGTCCTGAAAGAGTATTAGTCCTCGTCATCTTTCCCAAGACACGAGGCATTGGATCGGCACTCACACCTGAAGGGTTGGGCTTGGCATCGCTGTACCGGTTCGCCGACAGCATCTGCTCCGGTGTGATGGCCAGCGCTCGAGGCAAGACGGCCAAGGCAGCCGCCAACAAGGTCTGGGACTTCATCTTGGGGCAGGCGTTTTCACTTGACCAGCGGGTAAGCAAGAAGACGACATGCAAAGCCTACCAAGACGATCGGGAAGCAAGCCATAGCAACGGCACGCGGGGACGACGACACTTTTTATACCTAGCTTCGTTGACAAAGGGCGATCGATCAGCAAGGTAAGCTCCGCGATAGGCAATTCTCCGTGAGCTCATCTGCGCCGAGAGCTCTCATCGCGTGGGGCAGCCGTCATCCGAGCCATCCCCGGTGAGGAACCGCGAGCTGCAGGTCAATGGTGGCGAGGGGAGGTACCAGGCGAACTGCATATCCCTTGGAGGTTTTGCGTTATTTCAAATTCATCACGACAGACTGAGCTTAGCCGGGGCGCCGGTCTAGCGATTTTGGGGCTAGAAACAGGAGCATCGCAGCTCGGATAGGCAAGTGAGATTCTACGAACTTTAGCTTGCGAGGTACCTGGAGTGCTGGAGCAAGCCACGATGTGATGCGACCTGCGCTATGGTTACGTCGTATCGGCCATGCAGCCTTGTGTTGGGCGGGCCTGTCTCGCCTGTTTTTGGGGGGGCCTTGTACCGCCTCGCTGGGAGAAAGCTCTCGATTGCTACGGGAACGAGGGGCTCGGGGGCGATGGATGGCCCATGGGATGACAAACAGGCAGGGGGGGAAACGAGCGAGCTGGGGATCACGAACCAATGACCCGGGCGTTGGCCGGTTGAGGCCCGTGAACTTGTGATGAAAGAGGCAGGTGGTTCAGCCTGCACGTCCACTGATAAGTCTAGACGGGAACGGCAATAACGCCGCAATCGCAGATGGCGAGGATGGCAAATAACACCCTCATCCTCATCCTCGAGAAGAGCTTTCTGCGGATGCACTGTATATTCTTTATTATAAGATATCAAATCGAACGTTGTCTGTGTTGTGGCAATGATAAGCATGGGGAGTCGTTCTTGGCTTGAAGCAGGTTTGGTTATCTACCTAGGTACCTAACCTAGATAGATAGATGTACGAGTAGAAGTAAACAAAGAGGATGAATTGGACAAATAAAAATGTCTCGCTTGTCCCGTCTCTCGTCAGTACCTAGATACAGTTTAGCGTCAGCAAGATGTTGGATCCTAGGTAGGTATATTAGAAGACTTGGCAAATTCACGCCTTTGAGATATCCGATTTACGAGTACAGAGTAGCTGCGAATATGTGATTGTGGTGCAAGAAGGCGTAATTGTTTGAATACTCCAGGATCCACTCAGAGACGGGAGCAATGCTACATTATAGTACCGCGTATTTCACAGGATCACTACGCAGAAACGCAGCTTTTCCGATCTCAACTACAGTACATACTGTAATCGATGAGAGAGCTTTGAGTATTCTTCCAATCAGCTTGCCAGAGTCTAGCATACCTCTTATCTGTCGACTTCCTGCCTACACAGGATTAGCGTTGTTCTATCATGTGTACACAAATGATGGCAATCGAGGCGCGATGTGGTGGTTTAATTAATTACAACAAGGTTGTCGAAAGATCAGCCAAATAAACAAACATGCCCGACACCGCCTCTGGTCAGATTGTACGAACCCTGTATACTTGTATGCATGTTTTAAAATCTCACCACTCGAATACCTACAGTAGTAGCCATCTTGACAGATACTACCTACTACCTAACCAACTTGAACCTGACCTACATACTTTGTGTTACCAAACTGCATCTCAGATCAAGGTCCAGCCTATCCCCCTATGCAAGAGGAATGAATCAATGACCCCGCAGTTCAATCACTGCGGCGCGGCATCATCTATCTCACTTGCCTTCCATGAGGCCAAGAGTCTCTCAGGCATCGCCAGCCAAGGCCAAGGTGGCACATGCCACCCACAGGCTCAATGAATAATATGCATAACAAGTCGTTAGGTATCTTCATTACAAGCAACACAAATACCTACTATTCTTGACCCTGCTTGCGCCCAATGTGGCGTTTCTTTTTCATCCCGAAACAAACCGTTATCCTCAAAACGCCTGAGCCTCCGTCAAATGCGATGCTGCGAAAATGAACAACGCCGAGCAATCTTTCGACGCCAACAATCTATCACTGTAGAAGACCGTCTATAGTCTGTTTTGGTTTGCCCGCTCCCTCTCGACCTCGTACATGAAATCGAAGTACCCCTTGTCGAAATGGTGTACTCGCACGTATCCGTCCTCTCCGCCGCTCGCGTAGCTCTTGCCTGTAGGGTCCGCCGCCACTGTGTTCTGAGGATACAAGTCAGCATCTTGCGCATGGCATCCGACTAGGTCACCGAAGGCGTCGCAAACTTACCAGGGGTCCGAAGTGACCTCTCACACGGCCAATCTCATCCTCGATGATCTTGTGGTAGAACCGCGCTTCGAATTTACCCTGTCGTGCAGCCGTGGTTGTGACGTCCATAGCGGCCTGGCCACCGCCGAGGACGACATAGTCCTTCTTGGGGGTAATGCACGCACTGTTCAGCGGTGTGTCGGAGGGGTAGGTCTTGAGAAGTTCGAGGTCCCGGGCAGCCATCAACTTGGCTGTCTTGTCTTTCGAGGCTGTGATGAAATAGGTTCGGTCGGGCGACCACTGCAAGTCTGTAACCTGCATGTTCAGCTCGTGTACGGGGATGTTGTCGAGCAGCTCGCCCGTCTGTGCACAGCGCGGTTAGTGTGTGGAATCGATATGGCGACCGCAGACTTCTATCGTACCTTGCCGTCGTACTGGGAGACGGAACCGTCCTCGTGTCCAGCGATGATGTATTTAGATAGGTAACTCCAGCCAGCAACGGTAGCCTTGCTCTCGTCGCACACGATGGTCAGGTCGCGCTCGTCGCTCTGCTCGGCATTGATGTCCGGGTTGATGGGGACGACGAAGATAGTACCCAGGTGGCCCATTCGCTTCTCGGTCACGCCGAGAAGTTGGGAGCCATCGGGGCTGAACTCGACCCGCTTGACGGCGGTGGGCAGCTCCCAGGTCTTGATGAGGCGGCCGGTCTCGATCTCCCAGAGGCGCATGGTGTTGTCGGCGCTTCCGCTCGCAATCATGGTGGAGGTGGGGTCGACATCGACGGTCCAGATGGCACCCTGGTGGCCGCGGTAGGTGCCGAGGCGCTCGCCATTGTGAGAATACCAGACACAGATCTGCTGGTCCTTGGAGACGGAGAAGAGGAGGTCGCCGTCGGGGTTGAATCTGCGCGTGGCAGGTCAGTCGGAGCAGCGGTAGCGGGGTGGGAGGGAGCGGATGTGTACTTGATCTGGGTCAGGGCACGTTCCTGTCAACGGATGGTGTCGGTCAGCATTGCTCCTCTGCGCGGGTAGTCAGGATGGGTGCTTACATGGCCCGAAAGTAGAATAGGTCTCATGATGGCGGTGTTTGGTTGTTCTCTCGCTTCGCGGGGCGGGAGCGTCACGGGCGAGCGATCGTGGGGTTGGCGGGCTTTTGAAGGGTTTGTGCGTGCACGTGACGACGACGAGACGAGAAAATGTAAGTTGGAGGTCGAGTGCTAAAGTTAATAGCGGGGTGCGGGGAGCTAGACGGAACATCCAGGCGTGCTAGGCATGCTACCTACTAGGTGTACCTGAGGTAGGCCCGTAGGATCACTGAGTCACTACCTTAGGTACAGGCTTACAGGGGGCCATGTACCTACTTATGTAATTCCAGTATGTGACTCAGATGGAAGCCTGCAAGAGCCCCTAGTTGAAGAAGTAATTGTACTATGTAGACTGACGACTGGCATCCATCGGGTCACAGCCTCAACTTGCAGGTCGCAAGCTCGGCAAGCTACCTCCCACTTACCTGCAGTATCATCAGCCATTCCTAGGTACATATAGTACTTAATTGGAGAGAATAGTAGAAGCTGTTTCGACCTTTTTATTTAACCTTGACTAGGTACCTAACCTTATGTTGAAAGATAAATCACACTGATGAAACATGGTTGGTAAGTATTGTCATAGGTTCTTGGGTCGAAACTGAACACGTGCTGATAAATTCAAGCATGCTCGCATGTATCTGCTCTGGTTAAACAGCTACAACAGCCTAGGTAAGATCGACTCATAATGTAGTACAGATAATGGGGACTTAGATGTGGCAATACCTTGAGCCGTGTCATCAAACCAAGTTGACTCATTAGGTCCGCCCCCTTCACATTAAATCGTCCATCTCTACTCTAGGATTGCATGGTATCATCGCAGACTAGGGCGATGTTCGTAAAATACCGCATCCAGTCATCGATAGACTTCCTCTCCATCGTGAGAGAAGACGCCGTTGTGAGGCAGCTCCGTGGAGGTCTCATGAGGTAGTCACAACGGAGGCACACTGTATACAAATAGCTACCTAGACTGGCAGCGTCCCCAACTTACCCAATACATCCTCATCCCACTTCTAATTGTTCTTGTTCTGGTTTCTCTTGCTCACCAACACGCCACCAACTCACCATCGTTCTGCCACGTCGGGCAGGGAGGGACGTGGAGAAGAGGAGGCGGCGGACCCCAGGGACCCCGACCGGCCGGAGAAGTGGGAGAAATGGGTCTTTCGAGCGGCATTCTTCGTGGCTCGCCCTTCAGTCCGCGACTGAAAAAGAATTTGCTCCGTTTGCGACCGGCTCGACTGGCACCATCGCATGTGTGTCTGCAGCGACGCCCGCCGCTAGTCACGGTCACAAGCGCGGTAACAAAGGTAACAAGAGTGGCACGAGGTGTAACTGTCCTTACCTTAGCCCGGCCCTGTTCCCATTCCCATCCACCCACTCCTGCTCACTCCCACTTGCACAAACCCAAACCCAAACCCAAAGGTCTATAGTCCACCTATCCGGTCTACTTCTATCACAAGCCGAACCACAGCTCTGGTCTGGCCGGGGCTCCGCATTACGGACGCCAAAAACCCTGCATCGAGTCCCTTGTCAGAGTTAGTGCTCGGTTTTCCCTTTCTTCCGACCCAGACGCATGATTACTACACATCTCCTGCACGGCACTGCACTGCTAACTCCCATCCCCATGTAAGGCCGAACCCCATGCTTGCGTCCTGGGTCGTGTGAGCCGATACTACGACGAGTCTTCCTCTCTCCCTTCGAGGACCCCGAACCTACACCCGCTCCAGGTTCAATCGTCCTTTTACCAGCTTAGTGCCTCGAGGTCATTCTCGACTAGCCCCTCCACCATGACAGCCATCAAGCTAGATGGCACTGCCATCGCAAAGTCGATCCGCGCAAAGCTTGCTGCCGAGGTCGTTGAGAAGCAAAAGGTGAATCCGAAGTACCAACCTTCCCTCAAAATCATCCAAGGTTCGTTCACCGCCACTTGCCCTTCTGAGACGACGAGGCAGCAATAACCTAATGCTCTCGTAGTTGGTGATCGATCTGACTCTTGTATGTGACTCATGACTACCCTCATGAAACTGGTCGTCTGATTAAGACATCTGAAGCTACATACGTTCGCATGAAATTGAAGGCTGCCGAGGAAGTGAGTAGACTTGCAAATTCATGCACCTTGATTGGCGTCATGAGCATCTAACAATATGACTCGCCCAGGCCAACATCACCTGCGAGCTCCTTCACTACCCTGAGGATATCACAGAAGCAGAGCTCTTGGCTAAGCTACACGTATTGAACAACGATGAGAAGGTGTCGGGTATCCTGGTTCAGCTGCCGCTCCCTAAACACATCAATGAGTACGCCGTGACTTCCGTCGTGGCTGATGACAAAGATGTTGACGGCTTCGGTACCACGAATATTGGCGAGCTTGCCAAGAAGGGTGGCCACCCCTATTTCACTCCGTGCACCCCCAAGGGTGTCATGGTTCTGCTGGCCGAGGCTGGTGTTGATCTGAAAGGAAAGGATGCTGTCGTCCTCGGCCGCAGTGACATTGTCGGCAGCCCCGTCAGTTACCTGCTCAAGAATGCCGACGCTACCGTAACCGTATGCCACTCGAAGACCAAAGATGTTGAAGAGAAGTTGAAGAAGGCCGATATCGTCGTGGCGGCGATAGGGAAACCGAACTTCGTCAAGGGTGAGTGGCTGAAGCCAGGGGCCGTAGTAATTGACGTCGGAACCAACTACATTCCGGACGCATCCAAGAAGTCAGGACAACGTCTCGTCGGCGACGTCGACTACGAGTCAGCATCCCAGGTGGCCTCTCACATCACACCTGTTCCGGGCGGTGTGGGTCCCATGACGGTTGCTATGTTGCTGCAGAACGTAATTGATGCTACAACTATATACTTCGACCGCCAAAAGCAGAGGCACATTGTCCCCCTTTCTCTCAAGCTTCAAGACCCGGTTCCTTCAGACATCGACGTTTCAAGGGCTCAGGCACCCAAGCAAATCACTCGGATCGCAGAGGAGGTTGGCATTGGACCACATGAACTCGAGCCGTACGGCGCATACAAAGCCAAGGTGGATCTGAGTCTCCTAAAACGACTGGAGCACCGCAAGAATGGTCGATATGTTGTCGTCACGGGCATCACGCCCACGCCTCTTGGCGAGGGCAAGTCTACAACGACGATGGGCTTGGCCCAGGCCTTGGGCGCTCACCTCGGCCGCCTCACCTTTGCCAATGTACGTCAGCCTAGCCAAGGCCCTACCTTTGGTATCAAGGGCGGCGCTGCAGGTGGCGGCTATAGTCAGGTCATTCCCATGGATGAGTTCAACATGCATCTTACGGGAGATGTGCATGCCGTGTCCGCTGCCAACAACCTTCTGGCTGCCGCCATTGAAACCCGCATGTTCCACGAGAATACGCAGAAGGATGGCGCCCTTTACAAGAGATTGGTACCCACCAAGAACGGAAAGAGGGCCTTCGCTCCTGTCATGTTCCGTCGACTCAAGAAACTCGGAATCGAGAAGGCGGATCCAAATGAGCTCACAGAAGACGAAATCCACCGTTTTGCTCGTCTAGACATTGATCCTGATACGATCACCTGGAGACGTGTCTTGGATGTCAATGACCGTCATCTCCGTGGCATCACAGTCGGCGTTGCGCCTACCGAGAAAGGCCATACAAGAAGCACCGGATTTGATATCTCGGTTGCAAGCGAATGCATGGCTATTCTGGCCATGAGCACCGATCTTTCTGATATGCGAGAGCGACTAGGCCGCATGGTCGTTGCTACTTCGCGATCGGGAGATCCCGTGACTTGCGACGATCTAGGAGCTGGCGGTGCCCTAACTGCCCTTATGAAAGATGCGATTAAGCCTAACCTGATGCAAAGCTTGGAGGGTACTCCCGTGTTCGTACACGCTGGACCCTTTGCCAATATCAGTATCGGCAACAGCTCTATTCTTGCGGATAAGATGGCTTTGAAACTCGCGGGCACAGAACTTGATGAGGATCACAGCACCAAGGCCGGTTACGTTGTTACGGAAGCTGGTTTTGACTTCACGATGGGTGGCGAGCGATTCTTCAATATCAAGTGCCGCACCTCTGGTCTTGTACCTGACGTCGTCGTCATCGTTGCCACAGTCCGTGCTCTTAAAGTCCACGGCGGAGGCCCTCCTATTGCCCCTGGTGCTGCTTTGGACCCTGTCTACAAGCAAGAGAATGTCGAGGTACTGAGAAAGGGATGTGTGAACCTCAAGAAGCATATAGAGAACGCCAGAGCTTATGGCTGTCCCGTTGTCGTTGCCGTCAACAAGTTCTCCACGGACACTGACGCCGAAATCGACGTCATCCGCGAGGAAGCCATCTCAGCCGGCGCCGAGGACGCTATACTGGCGAACCACTGGGCCGAGGGCGGCAAGGGTGCCGTCGACTTAGCCAAGGGTGTTATTGCCGCATCTGAGAAGCCGAAGAACTTCAAGCTTCTCTACGAGACCGAGGGTGGCTCGGTCCAGGAGCGCATGGAGGCCATCTGCAAGAAGATGTACGGTGCCGCGGCCGTCGAATTCAGCGAGCTGGCGCAGAAGAAGGTCGACACATACACGAAGCAAGGCTTTAGCAACCTGCCTATCTGTATCGCTAAGACGCAGTACTCGTTGTCACATGATCCCGATCTGAAAGGTGCACCGTCGGGATTCACTGTTCCAATTCGCGACGTGCGATTGGCGGTTGGTGCGGGATACCTGTAAGAAATGACTCCACCCTTCTACTAGGGAGCGAAATTTTGAATGATAGCTAATTATTTCGAACAGATATGCTCTCGCTGCTGATATTCAGACTATCCCCGGACTGCCGACGGCTCCGGGTTACCTGAATGTTGACGTTGACACCGAGACGGGTGAGATTCAAGGGCTCTTCTAAAGGCTTGTTTTCCCGATGGACACTTCTGGGAAGATAAAATAGAAGTTCACATACATTCTGTTTTAGTGGTGTTTTGGGCTGGGAATGGGCGGAGACCTTTTAGACTCAACTTCTGCATAACGGCGTGGGAGGGGAAAATAAATATATAGCATAGCTTCTTCTAATTCAACTAGAGAAGCGGGAGTGTTACTTACTACGGGTTCAACTATGAGGAATTCTAATCTATACGATAGAAGAAGAGAAAGAGACGGGCGCGGCATGATACAATACCTTCAACATGGGTATACATATAATAGAACAAACAAAATACATGACATGGACCCTTCCTTATCACTGTCAACTTCTTACCCACCTGAACTCTAAGAAAGTATAGGAGTTTAATCGTGTTACTGGAGTAGGTGCCCCTCAATCTGCATCTCGCGCTTAAAAGCATTATTTCTCCTTCTCGTACTAATATATCTACTACCTATGTCAAGAAGGCTTGGTTCAATGTATGTACTGAGGCATATAGCTCATAGTGGCACCCTCCGGCGGCTTTGTTGGGATAGCGACTCGGCTTACAAGGTTATAGTTGCACTCCTGTTCCATCACGTCAATGCCAAACCATGATAACCCATTGAATTCTATGAGCGGAAGATAGACAGTGGTCGCGGGACTTTTGACAGACATCTACCTACCCTAAGGGTGGTTGGCGGCTTTCGAGATTGCCTACTTGTTATGCGTCGAAGCCAAAGATCTTGTCATGGTCTTTTTTTCCCTAGTGACTACTTCCATTAGGCATGGTAGATGATGAAGTGGAATCTAGTAGCTTATGCTTGAAAACTACTTGCATGCATATCTCTTATGGATTTTCCTTCCTTTGCCTCTGCCCTGTCCTTAAATGCAGAACCCCTTGGTCGGTAGGTTTCAAGTTGCAGATACCTATGGTATTTTGCATACACCATTGCGATTGCATGCATTTACACCATCCTCTTTCTAGGATTGCCTATTCAGCAAAGGTCGAATCTGTTGCTAACGTCAATAGTAAAATATTTTTTCAATAGGTAGTAAAATTCGGAACAAATAAAAGTCAGCATCTCATTTTTGAGATTTGTATTTATTTTATCAGATTAGCAAGAAAGCACGTAGTCACACCGGTCACACATTTGACAGATAGAGAAACTGATAGAGAGGCCGAGTTGAACAGGTGGACCGAGTCCAATATTAGAGTAAGAGGGAGCAGGAGCTCTATCTACGATTTCCAGCGACAACCGACTTGGTAGACATGCCATGTATATAATTCTCGAACAGATAACAGCACGAGATACAATGCCAGATATACACACACGACTCCCCTTCGGCGGCGGATTTTGCTCGCTCCATGTATCATGATTGGTATCCTCCCAGGTGTGTTCACAGCAGTCGTTAGACAACTGATCCGGTATTCTTCTCATCCTTGACGAATACTAAAGCAAGGAAAGATGTGTCTTAAAAAAGTTTAGGTCGATGTGTGGTGAGGTTGAGCCGTGTAAGCCGGCCGAGCCCCCCTTTCCGAACGCCTACCATGCGAGACCTCGAATGGTCTTCCCCTTCGTGCTATGTTTCAAAAAATACTCCTTGTTCCCCCAAAATCATGCTCGCCTGCTCACTAGCTCCCATGCATCGTGATGTATGTTCCTCGTTATGAAGCCTGAAGCAAATATATAGAGGAGCAGCGTGCCGTCGTAGATCCTGACCGATGCGCCGAGAGATATGCTTTAGTTTGGATGTTATTTCGCTTCATGTATGCCTGCTTCGCTTCCCTTCCCTTCCGGATGCATCCTTGCCTCCGAAATTCAAACTAGGCACATCAAATAGTTCAGCAAAGTTGATGGATCGTTTCTGGCCGGCCCCGCGGCCGAGATGACCTGTCGTTGTGTTCCTAGGCCGTTGGGCCAGGTTCTTTCTCCGGATACGGTTGGACTGGGAGTGAGATGTAGCAGCAGGCCCTTGTATCGTGTTGTTGTCGCTGGATCTCATGGAGTCTGACAGGTCGAGATTTGCGAGGTTGAGGTACGACTCCTGGGGGTAGGGGTGCGATGACTGGAAGTTGAAGTTCTCCTGGCTCGGGACAGTGATCATGTGGGGCTCTTGGACGATGGGCTCGATGACGGAGTTTGCGACGGCGGGAGGTTGGAGAGTCGGAGGTGCCGAGCCCGTCGGCGCAGCGGATGGGGGTGGAACGGTGTTCATGCGCGGAAGCTCGGGTGACGAGACCCTTTCGTTCTCGATCTTCTCGGCTTCCTCTTCGTCGTCGGAGACCTGGGGGCCGGTGTCCCTGCCGTCGAGTCGCTCAGTGGCCCATTTCCGGACCTGCCACCCCTCTCCGTCGCCCAGGCCGATGTTCCGCCTATCGAGCATAGTCAGGAGGTCATCGAGACAGTCCTGGTAGCCATCAGCGCGGGACTTGGCTTGCGCCGCCGCGGAAGTCTTGTAGAGTTTCGTGACGGACAAGGCTGCGGCCTTGAAGGCGTCGAGAAGCTGCTCGGGGGAGTCAGCGGCCAGGGTGGCCTTGGGCGGTGACGAGCCTCGCATGGGGTCCATGTTTTGGTATGGTAGGACCGCAAACGCGAGACGCAGCCTTCAGGGATGTGGTGGGACTTTCTCTTGTTTTCTTTGTCCCTTTTGTCTTCTTCTTCTTTTCTGGTGGTATTTGGTTCCTTGGAGTCTTGGTTTCGCTCAGTCGCTGGGGGCAATATGCGTACAGTACAGTGGGCAGAGGCTAGGGGTTGGAGGGGATGCAGCGAATGGAGCCAGTGCAGATCTGACGACGAGATGCTTGGCTTGTTTCTCTCGCAAGTTTGCTCCGATCGCTGGCTTGCTGGCTTGGCCTGTGGCGGCCTGGTGGGGAAGGGGGGGGGGGGGGGGGGGGGGGCGCCAGAAGGGGGCCCTGCAGGTTGACTGCGGGCTCGCTGCGGGCACCTGCTGCTTCTTTGGCACTTTTGGCACTGCGGGCTAGTGGGCCAGCCGGCTGCGCTGCAATCCAGCACGGGCGAACACCTGACGGGTACCTCTCTAGGCACGGCTCGGCACGGTGCGGTGCAGTGAGATTAGGTAGGCACCTGGAAGGCAGGATACAGGATACAGGCAACGGGCTCGTGGCAGAAGGTTCGATTCGAGCGCGGCAGGCCTGGAGTGTGACAGCAACAGACGAAGGCTGATGCAAGCAATGCCGTCTTGGAGCGTGGAGGATGCAAATGTGCGGTGAAGCCGGGTATATTTTGCTGTAATTGTTTCGAAGAAAAAAGAAGGAAAGGAGAGCAGTAAAAGGAGCACGCGTTGTTGACTTGTCATATGACTCCGAGTCACGACAACGATGATGGTCAGGCTTACGTTTCGGTGACTTGGCTGGTTTGCTGGCTAACTCCATCATCACCAACTCGCCAACCGGGACATTTGGCGTTTGCTGGCGCCAGCAGGCGAACAGGGGCATCCCAACGTTACCTACCCCTACTAGGTATCTACCTAGGTAGGTATCCTAGAAAACCCCACCAGGCATCCCCGTGCTTCCAGTTACGCAGGTACGCACCCAAAAATAGGCACTGCCTCGACTACCTGAGGCTTCGAGGCATCTATACCTATCTGCCGGTGTAGACGAGGTAGGGCGATAGGCAGGTTGAGGATATACACACGACCTGAGTTGAGTTCGACTTAGTGCTTTTATCTGTTCTTTCTACCACTCTCACTGGCACATGACCAGCCCAGATATTACCTATGGAAAAACGCCTACCGGGTTCATTTCGAGTTGCCGAGACTGAGTTGTAACAGCTGCAAGCATTTGCCGCGAAAATGAAGCGCAATCCAACATACCTCCTCACAGCTTAACAGTGTCACTCAGGGATCACGAGCAGTTCACATTTGCATACCTACCTGGCCCTAGGTACCTAGGTATTCAGTATACCATAGCTTTGAATTTGGAGGTACAGCTTTAGATGCTTCAAGGTTTGTATGCACCTAGGGGGCTAGGGAGAATATGGGCTGCAACAGGGGCACCGGTAGGTACCTACATGTGCCACTACCAGTATCTCCCAGTGGACAATAGAGTCCATTGAATGGACATCATCTAAACCTGAGGTTGGCAATAGGTACCAATTTAGGAAGCCCTAAACAGGGCGCTTCAAGTAGATATACCTAGATATCATTCCGTCAGACCGGAAGCTCGGTGCTGCCCGGTGTACCCTCTCAAGTATCTCTACCTACCTAGTGCCTTTACGTCTCCCCTGTCAACCTCCTCCATTGCCAGCCCGTCTTTGCGGACCAGCTCTCCTCCACCTTTAATTCTTTAATTCTCACAAACCTCATTCCGACGCGTTTTGTTCGTGCCTCGTCGAATTCAGTCCTCGACCAGTCCCTTCTTCTGGTCTGCCAACTCCCACTCACGATCATCATAATCTGCCCGAGCTATAAGTCGACGGGTACCTACACAATTCACAAGGCATACCCCGGCGCGTCTCATAGTCGCGTATAGTGCTTGCGGCAGCACCTCTCGAGATGCCTCCACGATCCCACCCCAGCGCCGTCGACCCGGACGCGTCCATGTTAGATGCACCAGAACCTTCGTCGCACAATAGGCCGGATGAAATGGTGCGCTCTTTCTACCTAATCTCTGCCTGGAGACCCCTCGCGCCTCATTTCCGCTATGCTCACCATGCTAACGATTACCTATACCACAGGACGTCGACGACACCCCAGACTTCACCGATTCCGATACCAACCCTAATACTACCGCTAGTAGCGTTGCTGGTGACCACCCGGCAGATGGTCGAAGGAAGCGTGCTGAAGCCAACCAACTTCGGAGGAGCATTTTTGGCAGGAAGCACGATGCTTTGGGAGAATCAAAAGTATGCGCCGGAGAACAGGAACAGGAGTGTGGGTGGTGTGACTGTGAGCTGGTGTGCTAATGTGTACGTGCTGTTAGGAAGACGACAGCTTGCGTAGATTTCGCTATCTACTGGGTCTCACCGATTTGTTCCGCCATTTCATCGAGACGAACCCAAACCCGAAGATCAGGGAAATCATCCACGAAATAGACCGCCAAAACGAGGAAGAGGTGGCGAAGAAGAAGAAGAAGGGTGTTCGCCAGGGTGGCGCTTCCTCTGGCCGTGCGCGCCGCACTGAGGCCGAAGAGGACGCCGAGCTACTCAAGGACGAAAGACATGGCGGGTCCGCCGAGACGGTTTTTAGGGAATCCCCCGGCTTCGTCCATGGACAGATGAGAGACTACCAGATTGCTGGTTTGAACTGGCTCATTTCGCTACACGAAAACGGAATCTCGGGTATTCTCGCCGACGAGATGGGCTTGGGCAAGACATTACAGACAATCTCGTTTCTGGGTTACCTACGACATATCATGGGTATCAATGGGCCTCATCTGGTTCTCGTGCCGAAATCTACGCTGGACAACTGGAGACGAGAGTTCGAGAGGTGGACGCCTGAAGTCAATGTGCTTGTTCTTCAGGGCGCCAAAGATGAGCGACATGCGTTAATCAGCGAGCGTCTGGTTGATGATGGATTCGACGTGTGTATAACCAGTTACGAGATGGTACTAAGGGAAAAGACACACCTGAAAAAGTTCGCTTGGGAATACATCATCATCGACGAGGCGCACCGTATCAAGAACGAGGAGTCTTCGCTAGCGCAGGTTATCCGCCTGTTCAATTCTCGAAACCGCCTCTTGATCACGGGAACGCCTTTACAGAACAATCTCCACGAATTGTGGGCTCTTCTAAATTTCCTGCTGCCGGACGTATTTGGCGATGCTGATGCGTTTGACCAATGGTTTTCGGGACAGGGTCAAGACCAGGAGAAAGTCGTCGAGCAGCTCCACAGAGTCTTGAGACCCTTCCTGTTGCGTCGTGTCAAGGCCGATGTCGAAAAGAGCTTACTGCCGAAGAAGGAAGTCAATTTATACATTGGGATGTCGGACATGCAAGTGAAGTGGTATCAGAAAATTCTTGAGAAAGATATCGATGCCGTGAATGGTGCGGGTGGAAAACGGGAATCGAAAACCCGTCTTCTCAACATCGTGATGCAATTGCGAAAATGTTGCAATCACCCGTATCTATTTGAGGGTGCTGAACCTGGACCGCCGTACACGACAGACGAGCATCTCGTATTCAACTCTGGAAAGATGGCGCTGCTTGACAGGCTGCTTAAGAAGATGCAAAAACAAGGCAGCCGTGTCCTCATCTTCTCGCAAATGAGCCGCTTACTCGATATTCTCGAAGACTACTGCGTATTCCGCGAATACAAGTACTGTCGTATTGATGGAGGGACTGCCCATGAAGATCGAATTGCAGCTATCGATGACTACAACAGAGAGGGCTCCGAAAAGTTCATTTTCTTGCTGACAACACGGGCTGGAGGCTTGGGCATCAACCTGACCAGCGCTGATATTGTCGTTCTCTATGATAGCGATTGGAATCCCCAGGCCGATCTGCAGGCAATGGATCGCGCCCACCGAATTGGACAGACTAAACAAGTAGTTGTGTATCGATTTGTTACGGAGAACGCGATCGAGGAGAAAGTCCTTGAGCGAGCAGCCCAGAAGCTTCGCCTCGACCAGCTGGTCATTCAACAAGGTCGTGCTCACCCGGGTGCCAAGGGCCCCGCTGGAAAAGATGAACTTCTCTCTATGATCCAGCATGGTGCTGAAAAGGTGTTTCAGAGTAGGGGGGCAGATGGATCCTCAGCACAAGGCGCTGAATTTAACGACGATGACATCGATGCAATCTTAAGCAAAGGCGAGGCCCGGACAAAACTACTGAGTGCCAAATACGAGAAACTAGGAATCGACGACCTTCAAAAGTTCTCTTCCGAATCCGCATACGAGTGGAATGGCGAAAATTTCAGCGGCAAAAAGAAGGAAATTGGTTTGAACTGGATCAACCCTGCGAAGCGCGAGCGTAAAGAGCAGTCATATTCCGTGGACAAGTTCTATCGACAGGCAATCTACGGAACGACCAAAGCAGATCCCAAGCCCAAAGCACCTCGAGCGCCGAAGCAGATTCCCGTCCACGACTACCAGTTTTACCCCCCTCGCCTGCGAGAACTACAAGATCGCGAGACCGCGTACTACCGTAAAGAGATTGGGTACAAAGCCGTGTTGCCTGAGGGCGACGACGACAATCTGTCAGAACGTGAAGCGGAGCGTGCCCTGGATCAGCAGGAAATCGATAACGCCGAACCCCTCGCAGAGGATGAGCTGGAAGAGAAGCAGAAACTGTCCCTGCAAGGCTTCAGTGAGTGGAATCGGCGAGACTACCAACAATTCATCAACGCTTCTGCACGTCATGGGCGGAACGATTACGAAAGGATTGCCGAGGAGATCGATAGCAAGACCCCGGCCGATATCAAATCATACGCGAAAGTGTTCTGGCAACGCTACACCGAGGTTGCGGATCACGCCAAATCACTCGGAGTGATCGAGGCCGGAGAGGAAAGGCTTCGCAAGACTGAGCATCAGCGCAAAATGCTACGGAAGAAACTACAACAATACCGCGTGCCTTTGCAGCAGATGAAGATCAACTATTCTGTCTCAACCACCAACAAGAAAGTGTACACCGAGGAAGAGGATCGATTTTTGCTGGTGCTCCTCGATAAGTTTGGAATCGACTCGGAAGGCATATTCGATCGTATTCGCGACGAGATCCGAGACAGCCCCCTGTTCCGGTTTGACTGGTTCCTTCTCAGCAGGACGCCCGTCGAGCTTAGCCGTCGCTGCACTACCCTTCTCACTACGATTGTGAAGGAATTTGAGGATGTGCACCCGACCAAATCGAACGGCGTCAACGGGAAGGGCAAGAGAGAACCCGACGACGAGGAGAATGACGAGGATAGTATCCTGGGTCTGGCTCCAGCCAAGAAGAAGACGAAGCCGGGTGTCAAAGTAAGTTCAACCGCGTCATCACATACACATTGTCCTCGTCGAAATGAGTATCGAGGGTCTGTGTACTAATAAGTGAAAACAGAACAAGGCCCTGGACAACGTCAAGGGGAATAGCAAAGCCAATTCGGCCACTCCCTCTTCGCGAGCTTCTAGCGTGACCTCCACGAACTCAACTCCGGCGTCGAAATCGAAGGCTAAAGGAAAGAAGAAATAGACCACCACTCGCGTTCTTGCATTGCTTGCTTGCGATAGCCGCCCAGATCAGAAGAGAAAGGGAATGTCTGCCATAAGAAATATAAAATCTCTTGTCTGGACAAATGAATTCAAACGTGACGAATAGAGCAGAGAGGCGTTTACGGCGTTGCTTTGAGGTCAGAGGTTTGTGGTGGATACTGATGGATGGCAATTGATGGAATGGATCAAGGAATGGATTGACTGAAGTGTACAAAAGAAACATGGTCCTAAAGTTATTTTTCTTTGCTTCTTGAGGGAGGCAAGAAGGACGAAGGAATGGAGAGAAGGAGGTGGCTGTTTTCGTACGCTCACACAAAATGATGGGATTTCTGTCAGTTACTGCTATTCTTCGAGCAGCTGACTTTTGTAGAACACGAGACAAGACAGACAGAAAGTGGGTGGCTTATTTTCCACATGGTCAGCCAAACCCACTCGCCTACCAACTGTGTGCGTGTGATAGTTGGTAGTTAGAGTAGTATCGACGGACGTTCCTACATCAGAGAGGACAACTGGCCTGTGATAGAATAAGAGTCGCTGTCCATGGTGGTGGCATCCTGTTGTATCCTACCCTGATCATTCGAGCTAAGCTAGCAGATTGTCCAAATGCACGAAATATCGACGAATGCTTTAGCAATTCAAGGGCAATGCTCCCTAGATATTGATTGATTGAGTCGTACACTTTCTGGTAAATTTATGACTGATGTGTGCATTTCCGGAAAGCACCACTGCCTTTCCCGGTTAACAAACAGCAGCCGAGTACGACGGACCACGCAGTAACAATGTGTCGGAAGCTTTGTGATGTGGATATATAATCTGCATTGAAATGTCATAACCATGCCAAACACTCTAACCCAATGCTGATAACCATCTAAAACTCGTTCTTCTCTCGCCACTCATGCCATCGCTACCTAGCTACATGTAATCGCTTGCTTGCACTAAATGAAAAACGCCCACAGTAAGTTTTTGATACCAAACCCTGACCTGCCCAAATGAGTAACGCCGTTGAAACCATGTCTATGCGTAAAGATCTACCTTTTTTCTTTTATATAGCTTGGGACCCGGCCTCAGTTCTCCAGCCAATCCAGGAAATCTGGGGTGAAGTAGCTGACGACGATGTTGGCACCTGCGCGGAGGATTCCCTCGGTGACCTCGAAGGCCATGGTCTTGAGGTCGAAAACGCCGGCCTTGGCACCGGCATGGACCATGGCGTACTCGCCGCTGACGTGGTAGGCGGCAATGGGCAGGTCGCGGCCGAGCTCCTTGGCGTCGCTGATGATGTCGAGATACTGGGCGGCGGGCTTGACCATGATGATATCGGCGCCCTCGCCGATGTCCCTAACAATGGCGCGCCTCGCGAGACCGCGACCTCCCGGTGGTAGTTGGTAGCACTTGCGGTCGCCGAAGGACGGACATGACATGGCGGCGTCGCGGAAGGGCCCGTACAGGCAGCCCGAGAATTTGGCGGCGTACGACATGAGTAGTACCTTGTGCGCGATGCCCTCCTCGATCAGTTTCAGTTTGATGGCCCGGATGCGCCCGTCATTCATGTCGGAGGGCGCGACGCAGTGTGCGCCTGCCTGGGCGTAGGCAATGGCAACGTCGCTGATGCGGTCGACGGAGAGCTGGTTGTTCAGCGACCCATCGTCGCGCAGGATGCCGCAGTGGCCGTGCGACGTGTACTCGCATAGACACACGTCGACGGAGATGAAGAGCTGTGGGAAGCGCTGGCGGAGCAGGCGGATGGCGGCCATGACAGGGCCCTTGGGATCGTCGGCGGCAGTGCCCAGGGCGTCCTTAGCACCGGGCTGTAGGGGCACGCCGAACAGCATGACGGACTTGAGACCCTTGCGGACGAGGGGCTCGAGGAAGGGAACAATCTTGTTGAGGCCCCACCTGTGTTGGCCGGGCAGGGAGGGGATCAGGGTCTCGTCGTCTTCAATGTCGGAGATGAAGAGGGGGTATATGAGCATGGACTATGGGGTGGTGGCGCACTGTCAGCATCCGGGTCTCGGTCTCGAGGCTGAAAGGCAGGGCAGGTCAGCAGCGCATTGGGGGCGAGGGGGCGCACCTTGGTCAACTGGCGGTCAGCCTGCCACGACCGGGCCAGAGGATGGTGGTAGCCACCGTGAAGCTGGCTCGAGATGTCGCCGGAGATGCTCACGCTGGTGGCGGTGGTGCTGGCATACGACATGGCGCGGGAGATGTGCGAGGCACGGTCGTCGAGAGTCGAGACAGACGGCGCACCGCCGACGGGACCGGGGCGGCGGTTGCGGTCGCGGATGGACATGTCCTGGACGAGGCTGGAGAAGGACATTGTGTGATAATGCTGGCGGGAGACGTAGGGTGGGTGGCTCGGTTGGTTAGGGACAATTAGACTGAAACGAATGGAAAGATGGTCGGTTCGTCAATGATACCACGGCTCCTCGGGCGAGACGCAAGATACAGCATAAATACTAGGTAGTCAGCAACACCCGGAAAAGTGAAAAGTGAAAAGTGAATGCGGAAAGGATGGAAGGGTTCAATGTGGCTGCAGTGTATCTCTTTAAGGCTTTAAAGTTGGAGATTCCGCGGCGGCAGTCCCTTCCCTACTATGTAGTGGTGGCATCAAGTGCACGTGTGGGGCACCTATGTACTTGAGGGTCCGGTGTAGGCAATTGGTGGGGCCCGGCTTCTGCGTAAGCCGCAGCTGCTCGGCTGGAAGTGTCCTAGTTTTCACTAATTGGCCCATCCATCTTCATCTTACTTACTAAGGCCTCTTCTTCAATTGGCTGAATTGGCTGTCATCGCCTTGCCCAGCTCGCCAACCAACGTACCCGTGGACATGAGCAGTCCTTCCACATTTCGCTGCTTCGGGCAAGTGTCGGGTATCTGCCCCTCGGAGCGTCGGGGCGTGGGCGCAATGGGTGTAATGGGCGCAATGCGGCTACCCCACCGAGCTTCGCTCCAAATTCGCTTTCGCTCTCGCCTCACGATGCATCCCGGGCTTTGCCTATTTTACAGACCACCCCGCCGAGCCCGTCGCATGCGTCTAAGTCTTGAGAGAGGCGGTCAAGTAGTGAGATGCTGAGTTTTATATGACTATGTTCGTCGCTCGATGCGTATTTGAGCCGCACCTAATTTCTATCGCCTATTTACATCGTGGATATAGCCTAAGATCCCATTTCAGGACTATCAATATAACGTCTTCGCAACAGATGTTGGTCTACGTGTAGATCTTCAACCGCAAGAATTCAAAGTGAACAGATATAACGGAGTGCGCCCCTTGCTGTTGTCGTGAGTTGCGGGCTGCCGCTACAACAGTCCAAGACGCCTCCAGATGAAGCTTGCGCCGCCAAGGAATGCAGTCACGCCCGTGAACACAATCAAGCTGCCGTAGCCGCTCTGGTATCCGTACGACGCTGCCTTGTCCGCATACCACAGCGAGCCACGCATCAGGCTCTCGCTCAACGGGCCCCCGACCACGTTACCCACTCCCCGGCCCGCGCACAGGAATCCGAAGACCATGTTGGGGTCAACCTGGTCCCTGCTGCTGCCGCTGCCGGCCTGCCCCTTCTGCGCGATGTCCCTCATGATGCCTGGCCACGCCGACGAGAAGGACCCCGCGAAGAGCCCATAGGCGACGCAGAAGAAGTACAGCAGTCCCAGCGACGACGACAGGCCCCAGACCAACAGGACACTGATAGTCGCCCCGATCGTCGACAAAAGTATGCAAGTCGTCACGTGGAGCCTGTCGATGAACCACCCCATCGCCACACATCCGAACACGGACGCGACGTTGATGAGCAAGATCGTGGTGGCAGCCGAGAGGGAGGGCGCCCCGAGAGTGTTACGCGCGTACGTGGGGAGGTAAATCCCCGGGAGGAAGAAGCCCATCGACTCGATGATGTTGGCCGCCTGGTAGATCAGGAACGCCGGCGTGACGAGGAACCACAGGTTGAAGGCTCGCACGTGCGTTGTTGCCGACGGCGGTATGCGCGGCTTGATGAAGCAGGCCAGCGGCGTGGTGATGACGAAGAGCACGCCCGCCCAAACCCGCAGCGTGTTGCGGAATCCGATGCTTTCGAGGAGAGACTCGAGGAGGAGAGGCAGCACCACGCCCGCGAGACCCGTTCCAGACCACATGATTCCATATGCTAACCCCTTTCTCTTGACAAACCATTCGTTCAGATACTGCGCAGCGGTAGCGGTAGTGTCAGCAATTGTTTGGTCTGCTATCGACGAGGTCCTATGAAATGCAAACATCGCGCGGCTACACTAACCATGATACAGGGGCAGTAGGCGATCCCGCCTGCGAGGCCGTATAAGATCCCTTGGGTCAAAATTAGGTGTGTTGGTGTTGTCGAGAATGAACTCAGCACTAGTGCTAGAGACACTGTAATGGTAACTCTGGTGTTAGTCATGGCCGTTGAGGGCGTCGCCCGGCTAATACAGAAAGTGACGAGAATCCGTAATATTTGCCATGGTTCGGGGGAGTCTCTATGTTCTTCCAATGTCGCAGAAATGAGAGGCACCGGAGAAATACGCACTTGTAGTTATCCCCAAGAAAGGAGTCCAACGAGCCCAGCGTCCGAACTTCCGACAAAATCCCATTATTATCGGCGAAGCCAGGTACATGACTCCCATCGAAGTTGTGCCGATGACTGCGATGTTTGGCTGGCCAGCGAACGGCTCGTGTGAGTTATAATAGTCTTGGAACACGCCAAAGGCGAAGGGGAAGCCTGAATTGTTGTCATGCCCGTTAGCAAACCCGATAGATATGAATGGCGAGTGCTACCGTGTCAAGACATGATAATTTGAACGTAGTACATGTTCTCTGTATACTGAAAGAGTGAGAAGCACACACATACCCCATACTAAAGCCTCGACGGCGAACACGGCCGCCAGGAACAGCCACGCATCCTTTCCTCCGTCAACGGGCGGCAGGGAAAACTCATGTCTCTGTGCATTGTTCTCATCTTCCTCGTTTGGCGGTAGTCGGGCATTGACGGCCTCCAGGAAGCCCTCGTTACCATTGTCTTCGACATAGGGAGTGCCGGGCGTAACGCTTCCCGGGGTTTGCCCAAAGGCTATAGTTGTAGTAGGCCCGAGCTCGATGTCACCGCCAGCCATGGCGAGTAAGGCTATCGAATTTGATACGCAATGAATGATAAAACAAGTTCAGTTGGTCTTCTATTCTATTGTTGTTATATAGGTACTCAATCTGTGATGGGGTTTACACATGTGAGTACAATGGGCTTACACATACCTACACATGCAGCGGGCGCCGCCGATGACGGGACGGCAATAATCGATGATGCACGTATGAACCTTCACGTAGAAACTACCAAAAGCTGCTCCCGTCGCGACCTCGCATCACATGAATTGGTTTGCAACTGTCATCTCTACACCCATAGCCGTGATGCCGCAACTCCTTTATCGGCTCGGACGACGCGTATTGATAAGAAGTACACGATGTGTGAAGTTTCCGAGATACCACGAGGCATGTTCTAGCGAATGAGAGGCCAATGCTTTACATAATTCTTCGGTGTCTCGCAGAAAAAGAAGCCAAATGGTTATTGACGGCTATCGAGACCATGAACTATCCTCAAAGCAGTATGAGTTAGCTTTGCATGCTTAGATATTGGGCCATAGTAAAAGGAAGTCTAGAACGGTTCCGATTTCGGCCCGCATCAAGTGTATGTAGTTACCTCCTAGGTAGGTAGGTAGTTATTATCAGCACGGCGAGCCGGTCGTCCACGCGAGGCGGACGTGTGGTCGAGGTGCTCCAGTTTGCTGCTTTTGTATGTACAAATTGTTGGTCAAAGCAGACCCTGATTTTTATCAAATATATATCCAAATGATCAGTAGTCTTGGATAACCTCCGGAACCGGCGAGTGTGCCAATCACGAAATGTTCCAATTAGTACGTCCATGGCTTAATCGTTGGTGGTTCCTTATTGTGATGAATCTGTTGAGAAGGGAGATATGGGTCCCCAAATTTCCTTGGCCAGGAGGAGCAAACATGGAAAGCCGACTGAAGCCGACTGTTTATCTTGACCCAACCGGCACCGCTACTCCGTGTGGCCGTTATCAATCCAAGCCGCATTACTAGGTAGGTAATATCCTGAGTCATATGCATAGTAACATGGAATTAATTACCTTTTCCATCAATAAATATACCTACTGGTAGGTTAGTAGGTATTTGTTTTTCACGTCGCATGAAATATCGAGAAAGGCATGATGCACGGAAGCATTTGATCGTGTTTGCATAGACAGTGTCATTAATTATATTGTACAACACCGCGCCACTCTACGCGATGTTCAAGGGTATCATAAAGGTACATATATGTGTATAGTACAGCGTGAATCTTTGCAGTCATAACTCGTTGAAGTTCTCTCTCGATGATTTAATTCCACCACCTGCTTCATCATACTCCCGTCCTGAGAACGAGGCTGGGTCGGATTCCGAAGCCTTCGACGCTTAGTAGCGGTACTTGCGGCGAGAAGCCATTTTTGAGGAGCGGTGGCTTCCGCGGCCGTCTGTGCCATGCATACGACGGGTACCAGCAGCCTAGGTAGCATGAGATGTTAGTTACAATTTGCAGCCCTTACACGTTCGAAATGAGCAGAACCTTACCTTTTGACCAGGGCGATGTGTGAGGGTGCCCTTGAGCTTCAGCAGTGCACCGCTTACTTTGTCACCCAGTGTCGCATGACGCTTTTGGTGGTGCACGGGCTGCGCATGGTGATGGTGGGTTGTGGCGGGCTGGCGGCGGGTAAAGAGACCTCCACGCTTCGGGCGAGTGGTGGTGGTGGTGGTTCGGGTGGTAGTGGCGTGGTGGTGACCGAGAGGCATGTTGACTTAATAGTATTGGTGGATGTTTGGTGTTATTGTTGATAGGATGTAGAGTAGTTACAAGGCAATCTTCAGTATTGAGTTTGTAGGTTATAGTTCAGGAATTATTGTCAGGCTGGAAGAATGAGGGCGCTCTTCTTATATGTAATCTCACGTACATATGTCATGTAAGAAACTTGGAAAGGGCGAACCAAGGCATAAGGATTTCTTTTGTCAGTGAACTACCGAGCTACCAAGTGTGGCTTTCAGCCTATCAATTGTCAAAGGTCATACAAACACACAACCATTCCACTAGGCATGATGTCAAGCCTCACATTGAACTACGCAAAATGTGTCTGGATTAGGAACAAGATAGCCGCTTGGTTCACAATAAGGTGTCAGATGCCTGGAATGATGCTAGCTTCAGGGTCGCACAAGGTGCAGCGCCACAAAGACCCCTATGACGTAGTGGCATTGGCGCATTGCGGGGTCCATGACAAGGCTAATCCATTGGTGGGGAAGCTCCCGCCACATAGGGGTGATGTCATATCTGGTTAGGAATCGAGCATGGTATGTACAATAGTTAGCATGTCTTTGGCGCGACTTATGACGATGATAAGTTCCGATTGTCTGTTCTTACAAAAGATGAGACAGCAACCTTGATTTCTATAGCTTTTGCGTCAATGGATCACCTTGATCAGTGATGTGATGTGTCAGCCACCGTCTGTATAAGCCACACCACATCCAGCCTTGAAACAATAGAGGCATTAGGTGTGCTAGATTGTAGCTGTTTCCTGGCACAGGTTTCCGTAGATATCTCTAGGTACTGAGTTATCCGTTGCGCCACGGCGCCAAGACAATGAATAGTGATGCTATGCCCCGAAGGACGTCAGGTGTCGAGGGTGTAATCTTGACCGGGTTATAGTTCCCAGCCATCAGTACCTCCAAGGTAGGTAGGTAGGCAACTACCCAAAAATGAGATGCCATTGGGTGCTATCACATTCTACATTTGGAAATCGTCGTGGCTGAAAACGGCAGAACAATATCCTTGAAGCATAGTCGGAAGCATGTGTTGGTAATACCGATTTTTGAGGGCCAATATTTCGTCGACTGCGAGGCGTACATACGCGTGAACTAGCTCATTCTCTCAGTTGCCCATTCATTCGCAAGACCACCAATATCGGGCCAAGCTCAGGGTAAAAGCGGCACTGCTTAGCTCAAGTGACGCATCAGTTCTGATGGAAGGCGTAAAGGAATTATCGAGAGCACAAAACATTTGGCAAAGCAGACAATTGATAACAATCAGCCTCGGGTACTTTCTGAAACAGACTAGAGAATGGAACAGGAATAGATACCAAGACATAAGAAGCACATACAATCTATAGAATTCACTTGTCGAGCATCTCATTGGCCGGTGGATTATTCAGATGTCTTCCTCTGAAAGCAAAGAGCTTAAAGTCGGTCTAGTCTCTGTTCTTCTCGAGTAATGATTCGGCAATATGTAGACACTGAGTTTTAGCATCGCACCAAGATGCTCTTACGCACTTGTCAAGTTCTTCTTGATCTTTGCAATATCTTGCTGCGAAAAACCTAGCCGCCCCGTAACAAACTCCTCAAAGCCTCCGTATTGCTTCCCCAGCCCCTTTACAAAGGCCAACCAACAAGACTTTTTCAGACTGACGAGATTGTAGAAACCCGGTTGATCGTCGCCGGAGGCGTCCGTGCCCCTTTTGGCAAAGTTGATGAGCATCTCGCGCACAGGTTCAGTGCCTATGCGCGACAGCTGCCAATCCGAAGCGATGGCGTCTTCAGATGCCCCGGCGAGGGTTAGTAGCAAACCGCCAAATACACCTGTCCTGTCTCGACCAGCTTGAATTTGTCAGTATCCATTGGGTGCTTACAATTTTGATGCCATCCATGTCTGGCAGTATTTTTACAGCTTGCTATCGACCCGGACAGGAGGGATGGAGCCGACACAATAACTTACCTGTGCAATGCACCAGAAAAGGGTCTTGCGGATGATCTCGTACGTGCTCAAGGATAGCCTTCCAGCTGTCCGCGTATGCCTCCACAACGTCGAGGTACATGTCCTCATAGCCTGCCTCGCCGTCGCCCGCAACAAACTGATTCAGGTCCGGCTTCGCGTCGGGCTTGTTGCTCTGGATCCAAGTGTTCTCAACTACAGCCTTTGGAGTCAATAATTGCCATTCAATGCAAGTAAATGAATACAGGGGTTGCATACCACCTTCGATGGCTGGGTCTGGCATGCTGCCGCGCTCTTCGGGCGAGCGCAGGTCGAAGATGCGCTTCACCCCGAGTTTGCCGGTCAGCACCGCCTTGCCATTGTCAGTCAGACCGCCCAAAGCACCGGAACGGAAGGCGTAGTTGGCGCGCAGCGGACTGTTTGACACGAGACCCAGGTCCCGTGTATTGAAGGTCCCGTCTAAGAAGACGAAGGGTGGGGAGGATATCACTGGCCCGTAAACCTCTGGCGCGAGAGCGTTCTTGACATCAGTGTTGGCCAGTTGAGCAAGATCTGCTGTTGTCGCGGCCATTGTGGAGGATGGATGTTGTAACCGTAGCGGGGTATCTGCCAAGAAAGCGCTGCTGGTGTTGGTGGTCTAAGACAAGAGCCTCTTTTCCCTTTCCTTTCCTTTCCTTTCCTTTCCACGGCTTTTGATAGGATACCTGAACTGTCCTTTTTGTTCAGTTGATTGAACTAGAAAGGTTTTAGAGCGTAGGAATGTGTAACTTGGTGAAGGTCTTGGCCTCAGTAACGATTTGGGAATGGTGACTGTCACAACCCCGCCCCCACTTCGTCCATATGGCTTCCCTGCAGCAAGAGCACGGGTTAATAAGCACACATCGATGTTTTCTACTTTAAATAGACAGTTCTTGATTTAGGAGTATCCTTTTGATTTTTGATCCAAACTTAGAGTAGGATTACGTTTGAATCTAGACACTGCTTTTTGGAACAATTGCCTACCCAATCCTTGGACCCTATTAGTTATATAGAGAATTAATACAAACGTCGGCAGATAATCCAATAGTTGTTTCGCTAGGCTATATTAAGATGAGCTGAATAATAGAGTAGATATTTTGGCAGATTCTTCATTTTCGGTTGTCTTCTTAGGTCTCACTCCCATCTATGTTGAGTCATGTTTAGTAGGCACTATTGTGACGTGTGACGTGTGACTGATACCTGCGATTGCATACAGTATCTGTCCTCTCAAGCTCTACAAGTCGTGGACTTTGGTTACCGTTCTTCCGAAGAGACCAGGGCAGTAGTTTACGGGCAATGAGTAGAGGGCAATATCTTTCTAGTGAAGTTGAACAGGTTCCAAGTTATTGGATCAGTTTGAGTCTTCCTACTTCAGGGCTTAGCGCAATCGCCACTTTCGCTCAACCTCTTTCTGCGTACACTTCAGGATTCAACTTGAAATTGAGGATACTAACTAGGTAAAAGTGGAAATTTATGCATTGTTGATACATAATGAAACGGTCCTCGAAACGGTTTCTAGCTAGGTCACGGCCTCGTGGTTTTTAGAATTGTCAACTAGGTACCTTAGGTACAGCTCTTGGAAGTCTCCTCTTTGTAGGGTACCCTACCTAATTTTAGGGTCTGCCTCCCGGGCAGCGCGGCCGAGGTACAGTAGCGGGCAGCAACAGCAACCTGCATGCGCATTGCACATACCTACCTCCTACCTATCTCGCCTATGTATGTACATCCCGCCGTGGAGATCCATCCGGCTTTTCCTTTCCTAGCAACCACACCCCTCTCTTCCCCCCAAACCAGCCAACCAGCCTTGCCAGCCACCATATCTCGTTAATCTTCATATTCGTAGATCTTCCTAGCAATCAAACCATGGCATCCGCAGAAGCACCAGCCCCTAAAGAAAGGCCCCTGTCGTTTATGGAGGCGCTCGACCCGCTCGTCTCCCTCTACCGCCCGTCAGAGGGTTCAAGTTCTAGCTCGAGCAGAAGCGCGGACCATCAACCGCGACTCATCATCGTTGCCAGCTGGACCGATGCGAGAGATGTTCACATCGCAAAATACTTGGTCAAATACCAGGCTCTGTACCCTGCTGCAAGCATCCTGCTTCTCAAGAGCACCACGAGCCACATCATACGCCCGTCGCTGATCGGCCCTTCCATGAAACACGCCGCTTCCGTCGTTCGCGCCGCCTTCCAGACACCAACATCGTCCTCTCCTCAGTCTCTTCTCATCCACATGTTCTCCAACGGTGGCTCCTCCAGCATCGCCAACCTATACGATCAGTATGCTGTCTTGGCGGGCCCCGACGATGACAAGATCCTACCCCCACACGTCACCGTCTTTGACTCATGCCCAGGCGTCTATAGCATCCCTCGCGCCGTGGCCTTTTACAATGTTGGCCTCTCGTCCTTCCAGCGTTTGATCGCTGCGCCTGTTATCTATGCTTGGACCGGCGTGTGGTCTGCTTTGATAGCTCTATATCTCTTGCCCGACTCGTTGGCCGACTGGGGAACGACACATAATGAGAAGGGCAACACAGCCGAGGCGCGCCGGGTGTACATATACAGCCCCAGCGATGAATTAATTGACTATAAAGCTGTCGAGGCACATGCGGCTGAGGCGAAGACTAAAGGTTTCTCCGTTGCGTTAGAAAAATATGACGGTTCGGCGCATGTCGCACATCTACGGAAAGATGAGAGTCGATACTGGGATATTGTCAGCAAGACTCTGGAGTTCTGAGGTAGGTATCATGGTAAGGTGGGTGCAGATCGGTAGAGCCTTCTTTCCAGGGACTTCGTAGATGGATTTGGACCTCAAATCATAAGAATACTGTAAACACTACTTCGCTACTTATAATATAACGACTATACTCTTCTGTGAGAGCTAACGGTAAGGTGATGGCGGTTGCGTCCTTGTCACAGTATACCTCGTGTTGAACCGGGTTTCCCTTCTGCACACCCTCGTCTAGTACTGAACTTCTGGACCTTGCTTGGACTAGTCAAGAGGTGATAGTTGGTACGAATCCCAACTACCATCTCTTACGACTTCAAAGGATGTCGCTCGAGTTATAGTACGGACCGTGCTGTAATGCAAACTAACGAGTAACTATCTAGGTAGATAAGGTTGGTCTCACAATGGATCCATGGTATGGTAGTTAAACTGCCCTGTGCTTTTTGTACACTTGAGGTGGGTGATTCGTCACAGGCCGACAGGGCAGTGGAAAGGAAATGGTCTTGATAGTGCCAAGATCAGGCTAAAAGCGGCATAGCTCAAGTTGCATCTGATTCGCTAGAACCTGTCAAAGGCTCAAGGAGATAGGCAAATGTGACCCTTTGGCTTTGGAACTATCTAAACGAGCACTCATCTAAACGAATCACCCGTTATATATTTTCCGATGTCGCTAAAAGTGTGCCAGGCCAGCTGGTAAATACAATAGATAGCCCACACTACCCGTTCCTTTTGGCATGGTGTCATTGAGTGCATGATATCTGTGCATACCTATGGAGGAGTCATCGTATATCAGAGAGTTGATGGCTCCTTTTATCTAGGTAGGTGCGATAGATAGATGAGATGTCCACCTCGACCTGCCTAGTCCCCACATTGCCCACACGTTGAACAATGCTAGGAGGTTTGACGATCTCTCATTCACCCCAAGGACCCAGGACGTAGGTAACACTGCAAGATGGCCTGGTTATACTCAATTGCGACCGTGGTAGGGCTGGGTAGCCTCATGCAGTTTGGCCAAGACGCAGCTGACTCGCTGTTCGCTGACACGCACTGCTATCAAGGTGTACGCACGAACGGGGACGCAGATGTGGACGTGAACTGCTTCTCCGTGTCTACGGGGAAGTTCTCCCAAGTGTTCAGAGCAAGCAGCGAATCGGCGTTGACTGAGAATGCGAAACCAGGATACGCCATGCCCGGTCTTTGGGACGGACATGGCCATTTGCTTCAGTATGGCGAGTTCCTGAACTCAGTAGATCTGTTTGGCTCAGCAACACTGGACGAGATTCGAGATCGTGTACACAAGTACGTAGACGAGCACCCTGGCGCTGGTACCGCACACGAATGGATTAGAGGCGTTGGATGGGATCAGATGGCTCTTGGGACTATGCCTACTGCTGTGAGTTGCTCTCTGCCGTGCTGTTCGAAGCGTGTGCACTGCCAAACCTGTTTTGGTCCCATTAAATTGACGCCATGCAAAGGAAGACTTGGGAGCGGACGAGGACTTGAAAGACTTATATATCATGCTCGATCGAGTAGACGTGCACTGTATATGGGTCTCTCAAGCTGTTCTGGCTTTGCTACCGGAAGATCTACCTGACGTGCCTGGCGGAGAAGTTGTTAGAAACCCTGGAATGGGTGTGTTCTGCGACAATGCGATGGCCCAAGTCACAGCACTGTGGCCAAAACCAGACAACAACAAGAAGTCAGCATTCATCAAAAGCGCAATGAGGCAGCTCAATCAGTTCGGATTGGTGGGAATGCATGATGCAGGGGTCAACGCGGACAACTTGAACCTCTTCAAAGACTTAGCAGGGAGTGAAGATTGGACAGTCAGAGTGTATGCGATGGTAGAGTACTATGACCGCAGTGCATCGTGTCCCGATCCAGTCGAACGATACAACGACCCCAACGGCTTCTTGAGTATCCAGAGTGTGAAGCTGTTCGCAGGTAAGTACTACCTGTGGTTGCTGCTCGTCACAATACGATGCCCTGACATTTTATATAGATGGTGCTCTAGGCAGCTGGGGCAGCGCAATGCTCGAGGACTACGCAGATCGCCCTGGGGTTTCGGGATCTTTGCTCGTGAATGCGTCCGAACTCACGTATCGAGCCGTATCTTGGGCCACCAAAGGATTTCAAGTAAACATCCACGCAATCGGCGACCTCGCAAACCGTTATGCCGTCGATGCCCAGACGGCAGCTCTCAGATTGCTCTGTCCATGTGAGCCACTCTCCGAGTGCCAGGCCAAACACCGCTTCCGCATCGAGCATTTGCAGATCATTCACCAAGATGACCAGGCGCGCATGCATGCCATTGGTATCATACCCTCCATCCAGCCCACGCATGCTACATCAGATATGGCCTACGCCGAGACGAGGCTCGGCAAAGAACGCACGGAGAAGGAAGCATATCGCATGCGCTCGTTTCTCGACATCAGACCGGTCCTAGGCAGTGATTTCCCCGTCGAGCCGGCGGACCCGTTCCAAGGTATCTACGCGGCGGTCACCAGGAGAAGCCCACACACAGGCCTAGGTGCGAACGGGGATCCTGAGGGATGGCATACAGAAGAGGCTTTGAGTCTCGACCAGGCGATCAGGGGCTTCACAGAAGGGCCTGCCTACGGCGGATTCACAGAAGGAAAATCGGGGGTCATCAAGCCGGGTGCCTTTGCTGATTGGGTTGTGCTGGATAAACCTCTTGAAGATATGGACATCGAGGAGCTTCGGTCTCTCAAGGTTAGAGAAACATGGGTTGGAGGCAGGAGAGTCTATAGCCGCGATTGAGTCCACTTGATACCTCTTGGATGCTCAGGCGAACGGTAGTACTCATAGAGATTTGAACTCTACTTAAACGGAGTATGATAAACTTAGACACGTCGTAATAGATTCAGCTCATTTGTTAATAGCGATGGAATGGCTGTTAGTATCGCATAGTACCTGGCTCATCCGGAGACACAGATAACGGTTTACGATGGATGTTGTGTAAGTGTACTGTACAGTGCCGAGTAAAGTACCTACCTTATACTCACGGGACAATATGCTGCGTGTGATGTGTGACGTGAGCATTTCTGATAAATCATTTCTGGACAGAACATTCGGGCTGTTAAACTGCTCATTTATCGGAAAGACAGTTTTGAAAGCTGCATGGGCTTGGTGAAGCACCAGTGCCAGACGAACAGCGGCCCTGCTTAGGTATCTATCTAGGCGGGGCTAGGTAGTGACAGCTGCGCCAATTATCAAACAGGCCGCCGGAGATAAAGTTCTCCAAGCGCAATCCCCGTCACCGGTGAGAGCGTCACTGTGTACCGTACCGTAGCCTATCGAGCTATCAATCCAGCTATCAATCCGTGGGTGACGGGCCCGCGCCGGGGAGCTTCAAATCACTATTGTGGGAGCTTCGTCATATCCCATCCTGAACATCCATCCTCTCTCGGCCGCACAACCGACCTCAGCCATGCGCAGGTAACGATCTGAATGCCCCTGCCATTGCGACCAAGCTCAATCGGAAGCTAACCAAGCCGCTGCCATGGTAGAAGTTCGCATACCTAAGTCTTCTCTCCAACTATGCGGTCGCAGGTGACTCGCCATGTCCTGCGACGCCCGCCTGCGACGAGGGCCATTGCGACGTCCTCTGTCCGCTCCGCCGCCCCTCTGTCCTTCTTCCGCAAGCACGTTGTTGCGCCCCGAGCCACCGGCATCGTCCCGGCCGGTACCTTTCTCAGCTTGTTCAAGAAGCCCCCGCGCATCCTGAAGGAGATCGAGGCCGAGCCGGGCTACGAACAGCTGCTCAGCTACCAAGTTGCCCAGAATGACTACCTGCGACCCCCTTCCATCCCCGACCTAGTGAAGGCATGGCGAGACTTCTTCGGCTATAAATCGAAGCACAACCGCGTCGTCAACTCCACCCAGGCACTGTGCGCTCTGCGAGTCCTCGAGTACCTCGTCCGCCCCGAGAACATCGCCCCCGTCACTCTCTCCCTGCATGATCTCCACGGGTCCATGAAATGTCTGGAAAAGCCGCCCCGGGACGACCCGGAGTTCCATCTCGAGCTTTCAAAGAGCTTGTATACGGAGATCAGGCGCAGGGAACTCAACATAGAGCCTGGCCGTTTACAGAATGTCACCTTGGACCCCCGCGCGCTGGCCAACCAGGGCCAGTCGAAGTATTTGCACTCGTATCTCGTGGCCCTGTCTCAGTATGGCAAAGCACTCGAGGCAAAGGATATCTTTCTGCAGAACCTTCCAGCCCCAGGACAGCTGCTTACCCCTACCGAGTTCCCGCCGAGGCGGCGCTTGTTACCTATATTACATGGTCTCGCTAAAGAAGGGCAGGAGCAGGCGCTCCGTGAAGTGGTCAGGGAGTCCGTCAAGGCCGGCGTACCTTACGATGTGAGCATTCACGGCGTCATGACCACCTACTTTGCGCAGCGCGACAATTTCGAGGAAACCAAATTTTGGTGGCATAGACCCATTCGCCATGGAACGCATCCGGCACCCTCGACATACTACTCTGTTCTCCAGTTCGCTCTTCGTAACGGCCAGAAGGAGTGGGCAATGGAGATTTATAAAGAGCTCCTTGCTATGATAGAAAACGGGACTCTGGCCGAGACCAAGTCTTGCTGGGACGTATCCTTCCAATTCGCATATCTGTTGCTAGGTAGAGGAATCGACCAGATTGAGCACATGCTCAATATTGCTTTAGACCGCACTAAAGACATACCAAAGTCCCAGCCCAATATTGGTTCCATCAATTCCCTGCTCAGATGCGCCATTGACCAGGATGATCCATATATGGCGGAACGATTTACCTCGCTATCTAAAAAGATGGGATTCGAACCAGATATGCACACCTTAATCCTACAGTTGGAGTATCGTTTGCGCGCCAAGGACAACGACGGTGCATACGCCACCTTCCAATCCCTCCGAGACCTCGAGATAGATTCGAACGACAGGGAAGTAGCGGTTCTAAACAAGCTCATTCGTCATCTGTGTGTATCTGTACGACCGGATTATCAAAAAATACTTGACGCGACGAGCTACCTAGAGCAACGCCATGTTACACTGGAACCGGAAACCGTGGTATCCATATGCATGGCCTTCATGAAAAATGACGAGACGTACGAGGTCATCGACACGCTCTCACTTCATACCGCGCACTACAGTATTGCCGAACGTCAGATGGTGCGTCATTCGTTTGTCGAATACTGTCTAGACATTAAGAACAGTACGGCGCGAGTCTGGGATAGCTATGCCCTACTTCGTCAGTTTTTCCCGGAGCTGGAGAACGGGGATCGGGTGGCTATCATGGACGCCTTTTTCGACAGACGACGCCCGGACATGGCCTGCCAGGTGTTTGGCCACATGCGCTCACATAACAACATAAGTCACCGGCCTACTTTGGACACCTATGTGCGCTGCCTGGAAGGGATCGGGCGGTGTCCAGACATGGATAGTCTACGGATGATTCACAACATGGCGAAGATGGATGCCACTATACAACTCGACACACAACTACAAAACGCTTTTATGATTGGCTATATTGCCTGCGACGAGCCCCATCGAGCGTTGGACTTTTGGAAAGAAATCAACACGTCACCCCAGGGGCCCACATACGCGACTTTAGAAATCATGTTCCGCGCCTACCAGGCGCTGTCTAATGGCGACGTATCGGGCCAAGAACTCTGGGAAAAGATGAAGAAGCTCGATGTTGAAGTGCCCGAACACGTTTATTCTGCGTATCTGGCCATGTTGGCTGCGCACAGCCATCTGTCCGAGGTAAAGCAATTCTTGGATGACAGTGACAGTGTCATTGGGAAGCGTCCCGACTTCCTGACGTAAGCGCCATCCAGTTCCAGCCGATAGTTTACGCACCGCTAACAAGGACGCAGCTTCGCCTACGCATATAATGCTCTCCCGGCCCAGAAGATGAAAGAGGACTTCGAGTCCTGGGCACAGCACGAGTATCCTCCGCTATGGAAGTCCCTCACGCAAAAGCATCGTCGCAAAAAGGACGAGAATGGACGGTCGCAATTCAAGATATCGCGACCTTGGAAAGCATGATGCAAAGAAGGTATTTGTACAATACAATCTATACACACCTTGGGCCATGTTTTGCTATCTGTACATATACATGGGAATAATGAAAAAGTAAAAAAGCGGCAAGCTAAAGATGTTTGTACATGCAGTAATCAGCCATCTCGAAAACCCTGTTTGCTTGCTTGCTTCTCTCTTCATGTGAGCTAGGCATGATTAATACCTGAAAGTCTTGGACGTGCTCGCCTTGTTCTGCTCCAACACGCGGTTGGGGCCGCGCATCATTAGCTCGGGGTGCACATGTACACTGGGGTGCAGGCCCAGTCCTATGGCTCTCCGGATCGCCTTGGCCATCTTGCGCTGGTTGACGGGGCTCAGGCCGGTCTCGACGGACCGCTTTATACGGCCATGTGGGGTGATGAACTCGGAGATGACTGAGAAATTCTAGGTTGTCTCGTGGTTAGTTGATGGTGGGTAAACAGGCAGAGTTTCAATGCAAATGTGGCACCAAGCACCTGCCCAGCTTGTTCTTCGTCTCCCCCTATTCTCTCCCTTCTTCATACTTGGAACAAAACGGCCACCAGATTCTGGCCAACCCTAGTGTATTCCGACGCAGTGTACCAAGGCACCCTCCCATCTGCCTCCGCTTCTTCTCTTTTTCTTTTTCTTCTCCCTCCTCCTTCTCGTCGTCGTCTTGGGAAACAAAGTGAAAATGCAGCAGTAGCGACACTTACCCTGTACATATCAAGCGGGCGCAGGCCGAGCAGATCAACGAGATCCTTCTTGCGGCGGGTGCTGCGCTGCCACTTGGACATCTCGGAGGGGCTCATGTCGTGGGGTGCGTAGACGTCGCCGGCGCGCCACCGGCGCGGCATCTGGCGTATTAAGTCGCCGGTCACGCCTCGGCTCTTGAGCTGGTCCTGGGTGGAGGGCCCGGCGCGGCGCGTGCGGCCTCGCATGCTCTTGAATATGCCGCCCAGCGAATCGGCCGCATCACCGCTGTTGCTGCCGTCCTTGGAATTGGCGGAGTCGTCGAGGCTGAGGATGGAGTTGCTCGCGTTGAGGTTGTAGACTGTGGGCGGGGAGGGAGAGATAATGAGTTAGTAAGAGTTCATCTGTCTAGCTGACTTGCAGCTCGCTTGTGTGTGTGTGTGTGTTTCGTTTTGAGGAATGAAAGGGGACGGCCTACGAGCTCGGGGGGGCGCTGTCGTGGACAAGGGCGCGCTGCTGGACGTCTTGAGGCTGAGAGACGATATGCCCTGCCGCAGGGCGGACAGGGTAGGTATCCTGGGCGCCATCGTAGGTGATGTGGATTACTCGGCGATGCAGGACTGTGTGTATGACGTTCAAATCAATCGGCGCCGTTGTCGTCGTCGTCAATACTTGGCTTTCAAGATGTCCTAAGTTCGGATCCGCGAGGGCGTTGCCAGTGAAAAAGCAGGGTGGGGGCTTGCATGGAGGACCCACGCTTGCCACGGTCGTGGTATGCGAATTAAATGGCATCTCACTCTGTCGCATTCGTGGTGGCTGAGGGGCCACCAATTTGCCATACTGCGACCCGAGCCCGGGAGGTGGTAGCGCACTTGTAGGGCAGGCCCGCAGGGTGCCAGTACATGTAAGGTAAAGTCACTAAAGTGGGATGGTAAAGTGGGACTGGGGCGGCCAGTGGGGTTCTGTCACCCCCAGGGCAAGCTAAGGTTGTGTACCTAGGTATGTATTGTGGGGCCCTGACCTAGAGCGAGCTATGTTTTTCTTATCGCCGCAAGCCGACCAAACGGGAATCTTGAAATTTAGCATTCTATCTTCACCTTTGATCAACAACCGCCCTTCGACTTATCTAGCAATATTGTATTTCTGTTGCATCTTGAATCGCGACTGACGCGAGGCAATCATCCGTCAAAATGGTTCGGAAACTCAAGCATCACGAAGCTAAATTGGTAAAACTCCCTTTTCACCCAGGTCGATGGGCTGCAGGTCTGTCTAAGTAATGTTGCTAACAATTGCTTAGTATGCGCACTTATTCTTCTCCTCGTCCTCGTGAAACGGCATCTCGAGGTCGTATAACTTAGGGTCTAACGTCTTCCAGGTTGAAGAAGACGGATTTTGTCACGTGGAAGCAGGATCATGATCATCGCGATGCCGCAGTCATTCGGAGATGTAGGTCACCCCAGCGTCTTTTGACGAATAGCGGCCACTACTTGTTCCAAGTGACTAACCTAATTGCAGATATGATTCAGGACAGAGGAGACTATCAGAAGTATGTCTAGTTTCCAAGCCACTTGGGCGCCTGGATTACTGACTTGGTGGATAGATACAACAAGCTATGCGGAGTGAGCTGTCACGGCATTTCCCACCACACCTGTTCATTTCTCACCAGTTCCTAGTCATTGCGTCAGCTCGCCCACAAGCTCTCTCTCCTCCCCCCAGAGAGCGCCACACGTCAAAAGGTATAGCTCAGATTCCAGTCCCACCGGCAGCGAGAGCATGAGGGTCGAGATTCGGCACGCGAAGGCTGGCTCCTACATGTGACGCTATTCATAAAGCGACTGCGACTAATCTCTGGCTACGTAGCATGAGCGACTTCTGCTTGAGAAACTACATGATATGGGTATTCTCTCCTCGACCTCGAAGCTCTCCAATGTCGAGCACGGCGTCACTGTTTCGGCGATGGTAAGGCATCCTTCTCCAGCGCTTGACGCACTTGCTAACAGTAGCCACCAGGCCAGGCGGCGACTCCCCGTAGTGATGACCCGCTTACGGATGGCGGAGACAGTGCAGGCGTGAGTGATCTCTTCCCGCCTTTTCTGCCATAAGCAGGAGCATGGGCGCATTGCTAACTTGCCCAGTGCAACAAAGATGATAGAGCAGGGGCATGTGCGCGTAGGAGTGGAGGTAAGCTTCGTCCCGACATTTTCCAGCCTCGCATTGTATATGGGAAATCATAGACACATAGTCTCAAGATGAGCCTGTTTGGCCGTGAAGCTCCCTACTATAGCTGCGCCCTCACTTTCGTCAAAAGACATTGGCTGATTTGAGTCATTGCAGTGCATCACAGATCCCGCCTTCTTCGTCACAAGAAACCAAGAGGATCTCGTTACATGGACGGCCGATAGCAAGATCAAGCGTAATATCATGGTCTACCGCCAGAAACTCGACGACTTTGAGCTGCTATGATATTGGTGGACCTGTTGCGGGCAGCATTTGCAGCTATCAAGTCATACAAAAGGCATTAGGCGTCCAGGCGTTTACCACTAGACTAATCATTGTTTAACACGCAAATACCATTTTCTGAATATGCCCTTCGTTTTGTGTCATGAGTTGGTTGGTGCAGATGATGACCAAACACAACATGCAAAGTGTTAGAACTACATTGGAACTTCGTGGTCACTCATCGTAAAGTTGAGTGCCTTGCAAGTTGCAACCCTGAGATCATACAGTGAGGCAGTATCACGTGATACGAAGAGCTGCAGGTGGTACCCGAGTACCTTGCATCTCAGGTATTGTCGCGTCGCCCCACTTTATTCTGCCTGGCTGCCAAAGAACAACGCGTGGCAACGGCACCTCAAATCTTTGGCATTGGGAATACGGCAAGGAGTTTCTAAGAGACTACCATGACAACACCTTCTCAAACAACCATGTGGTCAAGATTAGGCAGAACTACTACGCATGCCGAACATGGTGCAACAACCAGCAACTATCGTGATTCCAGATGACGAGAGCACCGCTTCGGAGGCATCCGAGGGGTGCAATGTAAAGAAAACCGTACCTGTCACGCGGAAACTGGAGCGGCAGCCTACCAACCAGATTGGATGGAGCGACGAATCCGATGGGCATCACAAGGTGTCCAAGAAGCGGAAGGCGACCTCCGGCAAATCTACCACGTCCAAGAAGAAAACGAAAGCACTTGGCAGGGGTCGGCCATCGCACAAGAACGCACGCAGCAAAGCCAAACTCGCTTTGAATGATAGCACCGCCTCGGAGACTGAAGGTGAAGATGCGGCATCCACGTCAGTACCCGCCTACTTCCAGAGGCGTCGTGTAGCCTTTGACGAGAAGCTCAAAGCTCTACATGAGGCAGGGTTGCGGCTGCCCCCAGACTTTTCCGACGTATACTTTTCCGACGATGAGATGCTTGGGGAGATTGAAGAAAAGCCTCAGTTCGAGCCAAGCAGTGGTATCAAGCCTTCTCACCCGTACAAAGACATACACATTGCTGGTGGGCTTATTCCAGCTTCCCTTGCTCAGTACCTTCGTGACTACCAGATTCAGGGTGTGCGATTCTTGTATGATCTTTTTGTGCATCAACGGGGTGGTCTACTTGGCGATGACATGGGGTTGGGCAAGACAGTTCAAGTCGCTGCGTTCTTGACTGTTGCCTTTGGAAAGACAGGCGACAGTCGTGATGCGAAGAGAATGCGAAAGTATAAGCGTGCGAAAGACGACTGGTATCCGCGAGCTTTGATTGTATGCCCCGGTTCTCTGATCCGAAACTGGAAGAATGAATTGGAGAAATGGGGTTGGTGGGTTGTTGATCTCTTCCACGGTCCGAAGCGCGAAGACGTCCTAAGCGCTGCCCGGGCTGGGAGGCTTGAAATCATGATCACGACCTACGCGACCTACAAGAACAGCGCAACTGAAGTCAACATAATCCCATGGGACGTTGTCATCGCCGACGAGTGTCACTGTATCAAGGATCCCGCTGCCGGGATCACGCAGTCGATGAATCAGGTCAATTCTCTATGTCGGATCGGTCTGACCGGAACGGTTATCCAGAATAACTACGAAGAGCTTTGGACGCTGCTGAACTGGACCAATCCTGGGGAGTGCGGCACATTGAATGACTGGCAGCGTATGGTTGCAAAGCCTCTCGCAATCGGCCAAAGCCATGATGCTACAGGGAGGCAATTAAGCAAGGCGCGCACAACGGCCATAAAGCTAAGGGATAACCTTCTTCCCAAGTTTTTCCTGCGTCGCCTCAAAAGCTTAATTTCAAGCCAACTACCAAAAAAGACGGACAAAGTCGTATTTTGCCCACTATCAGATTTTCAACGCGAAGCTTACGAGAACCTTCTTGCTAGCGGAATCGCCCAGTTCGTGCGGACGTCTTTTGATCAATGTCCATGTGCCTCTGGTTTAACCAGGGGCAATTGCTGCTTCAAAGCGAATAAGGACGGCGAGAAATGGCAAGCGCTTATGTTCCCTCTTATCATGTCACTACAGAAATTAGCAAACCACTTCAATCTCATCATGCCCCGTAATACCGACCTTTCTGATAAGTATCAGAGAGAACTTCGGATCCTTCAATCAGCCTCACCAAATGGCTGGAAAGAGCATTACGCTAGCCGAGATTCCATGCTAAGTCTTGCCAACCCTGAGTACTGTGGGAAATGGAAGGTTCTGAAGAAGCTGCTGGAGTTTTGGCATAAGAGCGGCGACAAAGCTTTGGTTTTCTCTCACAGCGTGAGATTACTGCACATTCTACAGCAGCTCTTCAACAAGACGTTGTACAATGTCAGCTATCTGGATGGCTCGCTTTCATATGAGGAGCGGCAGGCCGCAGTGGACAATTTCAATTGTGACCCGAATCAGTTCATCTTCCTGATATCGACAAAGGCAGGCGGAGTTGGACTGAACATCACTTCAGCCAACAGAGTCGTTATCATGGATCCTCATTGGAATCCAAGCTACGACCTACAAGCGCAAGATCGTGCGTACCGGATCGGCCAAACACGGGATGTGGACGTCTATCGACTGATCTCTGCAGGAACCATTGAGGATATCATGTATGCACGCCAGATTTATAAGCAACAGCAGGCCAACATCGGATACAGCGCCTCGAATGAGCGCCGCTACTTCAAAGGCGTACAGCATCAGAGCGAAAGTAAAGGAGAGCTCTTCGGCATTCAGAACTTGCTGGCCTATAGCGGCGACCGAGGAGGACTTCTTCGCCACATTATGAACAAGACCAACGTGGCTGAAGCCAGGGCAGGTGTGAATATGGCTGATATTGACTTAGACAAACTAGCCCAAGATGTGGAGGACGATATCACAATCAAGAAAGAAGGGGGGGCTCATGATGAGACGGGAGGTCTGAAGCACTTAAGCACGATGCTCACTGCACCAGGCAACAAGCACGGCACCGTACAGCCCTCCAAAGCCTCCAAGAAGGCTGAGAGCGATCCCATACAAGCCATATTAGCTGGGGAAGGAGTTGAGTACACACACGAGAACTCCGAGGTGATTGGATCGTCCAAGGTCGAGGAGAAGCTGTCGCGCTGGGCCGAGAGGGCCACGACCCCCGAAGGTGGTGTGGACATGGCTTTGTTTCTGGATAGCCAGCAGGACCCCAGGGCCGGTATGAATCACGAGGCCCTTCATTATGAATTCAACCCGCCCGATGATGTTATGCAGCGGCAGTTCTGCACCATGGCCAAAGAGTTTGGGTTCGCCAACCCTACCAAGTTTGCCCTCGCCGTCGAAGGCATGACGCAAGAGCAGCGCAGGGATTGCCTCGATTCGTTCTACGAGAACCGCACAAAGAAATTGCGGAAGACTGAGGGTGTCAAGGCTGAGGGCGTCAAGGTTGAAGATGGCGTCAAAACAGATGTTGGCACCAACGAGGCTACTAAGACGGAGATTGACCTTGATGGACACGGTGCAGTCAACAATTTCGTGAAAAGGGACGAGTCCCCGGCACAAGGTGCAACAACAACTACGCCTGCCATCAAGCAAGAACTTGGTAGTGACCTTGCGAACTCAGGCACGTCGGTCGCGAGCCGTGGTAACTTCAGGCTAGACAAAACGTCGGTCTCCATTTGGCTATCGGATGATGAAGAGACGGATGAACTATGAGTTTTTGTAAGAGTTTTGTATGGTCGTTCTTCTATATCAGACTGGTCAAGATGAAGCGTTGCCAGTGCTTGAGTCGAGAATATTGGCGTAGATTAGACAATTGCATACACGATATGCGCCTCGTAGTTGGCACTACTCAAGTTTTTGATATGTTGCAAGTGAAGACTGGCGTTTACCGTACGCCCTGGATGTAGTTTGGGTGGTGAGAATTCGCAAGTGTTGCATGGTCAAATCACGCAAATTGCAAGACGAGGACTAACGTAGTGTGACAATGACTATCGATGTTCCATTGGAATGCGATGTGTGATATCCGCTATTTTATCTATCAAATAGTCATCGTTATAAGGCCAGTAATTACTGTAACCCAGTTGTAGGACTGCTAGACCTGAGAGGTGTGCGCACAGACCGTACCAATCAATGGTTGACTACATGTAGTACACACCCAGATCGAGTCCTTCTAGATACCTCCGTAACCGGGAGAGCTCCCTTCGTCCCTTTGCTGCCAGGAACGCCTAGGCACGCAGCGCGAAATATAAACAAATTCTTATACCTGCTTTATATAATCGACATCCACTTCTACATAACCTTCTTATATAATGTCGCAGGAAATCATCCTCGATCTCTAGTATCAAACCCCAGGAGCATCTTGCGTGATACTAGGTATAATTACGGATCGTACACTGCCTACGAGTAGGGGACTAGATCATGTAATGGGAAAACATCTCCAAATATTCATCTACTAGCACGCAATGCGAAAATCAAATAAAACTTGTAGCACCCTCTAATGATTAAAACGGTGTTGAGCTTAATGTTCTTTCATAATCATGCGGCGTGGGGGGATTAATTGATCTTAGCTAAGGTAGGTAGGTAAGTACTTTATCTATATCAGTAGCCACCCCCTTTATTGGTATCTGACCTCGACACTTTTACCCATGAATAAATACATGTGTGTAACACCTCTGACACTTCTATGGCATCACGTCTTTGACCATTACTCCCCATTACTTTATCTTCTAAGAACGATGTGCGTATCTCAATCGTGGCTTCTCCACCAGAATGGTCATTTTTCAATCAGGCTGTAGGCTCATGATTGGCCTTCGGCTCCCCATATACCAAGAAGCGACGTGTTTGGAAGGTACGCAGTAAGAATCGTGTGTGACTAATGGCATGGTACAATCCAAGCACCGATCCCGTCTCGGAATTGAGCTTCGTCGCCAACTCCAGCATGAAGAAAATTGAGACTGAAATTACGGACGCTGCGAACGTGCCAGCTCATCTTCCGGTGCGTGCCGTAGGATTTGTTCGGAGCGGCGCAGTCAAAGGTGCCTAGGATGGTACTCTCCCCAGGAATGACTTGGTGTAGCGCACTCCCGTTCCAGGTTGCAGCGCCATCGTCGAAGACAAGATCAAAGTTCATACCAGATTTCGCGAGGAACTCTTGTTCCAGCCCACTAAAGCTGTAACAGGGGTAGTTTTCGGGAAGTTCGGTGCATACTGGCATGCGAAACTGCAAGGCGCAAAGCGGCATCTTAGTATCCGATACGGGAAGGAGGAACGAGTTGGGAATACTGTAGATGAAGAAAGTACTGTTGTGTGAACTGATGGAGGCTCTGGATGAACTGTCTTGAAGGCCGTCGGGGGACGAATCATCATGCAACCCCAGTCTCACTGGGGCGATCGAGGGTGCAGAAGGCGAGACTGAGCATGTGAATGACGGTCTGGTAGTATGTGACGCCGTTGCCGTGGTCGAGCTGGTATTGGTTACGGCTTGGTGAATGCCATCTGATTTGGGCGATACGCTGGACGACAAGCCAGCCCGTTTCATTTGGCTAAAGTCGATAAATGATGCGGTCGCTTTTGCCAGGGGGCCGTCTTCGCGGACTTGGGTGGACCGGTGACTGGCTGTGGTCGGCGCGACGCTTGATGTCGTGGTAGCTGTTGTTGTGGTATTGCTGGCGAAGGAACAGCCCGCTGAGGCGTCATTAAGAGCCAATTTGACTGTGACACAATCCGTCGTGTTGGGCTTCGAAGTGGAAAAGATGTCATGGTACTGCGCCGGGCCGGTGCCGATAGGACAGGCGTAGAAAGTTCCCGGGCCGCCGTCGTAGGTTAGGTAAGGTTTGTTATTTATTCGGGAAGACGGAATGTCGAATGCGGTGGCACCGACAGCTCCAGCATAGCATTGAAACTGCTCTGTTGGGCTCCTCATGAAACAGTTATGGTTGAGTCCATCTTTGATGGTCTTGGTTGACTTGTCGAAGCAAAAACTGCCCTGCTGAAAAGGCCCCCCTAGACTCAAGCCGCCGATATGATTTTCCTCGACTGTGTCGTCGACCATACCGATCGAGCTGAGGCCGAAGCAACAGGTATTGCCGGATGGTCTAGGAAGGAGAGCGGCGCTGGCATTGGTCACAATACCGGCGCCCATTGACACCACAGCCAGCTTCATGTTGAAGGGACTGCAAATTCGTTGCCAACGAAACCCGAATATACAGTATAGTCTAGGTAGAGTGATGCAGCCAGAAGGGCTGGACTAGACCGAGATTGATTCAATAGACTGGGCGTGCTGGGGTGGAATAATCTGGATGGCGCACGGTAATTCCTGGGGTGAGTCACTATGACGTGAATGGGGAGCGTATGTCTCTGGCCGCTAGACGAGAGACGGTCAAAGGTAAAAAAGGCTGAGGACGGAATGGCAACGAAAGAATATACTCCCTTGGGTGGGCATCAAGGGAGAGCCAAAAAGTGGTAAGAGTCGTGGCAGAAGAGAGGTGTTGGAGAGATGATAGATGGTAGGTAGATGGAGTGGGCGTGAGGACGCTCGACGAGACTGTGTTCATATGGCAGGCTAGCTACGTCTTGAAGAGACGTAGCAGATGCGGTGCCCGTGCTGTTGCTCACAAACCGGGGTCGGCACACATTCTTGGATGCAGTTGGCCGCAGGAGCGTAGCTTGACTGCAAGTGCTCTTTCCAATTGTTTTGATCGGTACATCTTCTAATGGGGGGGTACGTAAGGTAGAAGAAGCCACGGCTAGGTAGCAAGCTGGAGCTCTCCTGCTCCCTCCCCCTTTTTAGACGAGGTACGTACGTACCTAAGGTAGGAGGTGCTTTAAGGTTCAGTGTAAGCCATATGCAGGTCCCAAGAAGGCGAACGTGAAGCGAATTCTGACACATCATACCAACTTAAACATGCTTCAACGTTTGACCACGCCAGTTAGTGAACGGCCCGAAAAATGTCAATTACCTTAGGTAAGTACATATAGGTAGGTCGTACCACCTGCGCATGAGACGAGTGGCAGCTCAAATCCATTGGATGGATACTTCGTAAAATATTCGAATCAAATCCCCCCTTTGAAGAGATGCCAGCCAGCACAGCACTCACTCGCTTACGCCCATTCGAACCGTTTCCGCTTCACGTAACATCGAAGCTGTGTCTGTGTGAATGTGTAACGTAACTCAGCCCCCTTCGATCCAGAGAATTAATTGACGAGAGCACAGCTCCTTTCCAGAGTACAGTCAAGAACATGTGTTCGGACCCTCGGTAATTTACGAGGCTGTCATTGTCCGTCGTCGGGTCTTACCTGAGAACTCAGTTACGGCCGCATCGTGCGCCGTGATTCGCCCCGTTATTCGAGAATCAGTACCCCACTGATTTAGTCGTAAGCAGATAGTGAATAGGAAGCTGGAACCGCGATTTGATGTGGTAGCCATTCGTGCTTCTTCGTACTCTGGCTTTTGATGGGAGCAGCCCAGCAGCCCAGGGGCGCCTGAGCGAATGCGCATGCAAGCCATGCACGGTGACAAGGACGAAGTCAAGTAACAAAAGAAGAGAAAAGCAAAAGAGACGGCCAATGAGGTTATGTTTACCAAAGTACGTCGACGCAGGGTGTTGTCCATGATACTCCGGCCCTGGATATAGCTTATGCCCCGCTCAGCTTTCAACTCCCTCGAACTCCATCAACCTTTGGTGCCGGTTTCGGGCAAATAAGGCTGCGCAGCAACCTTTACGTTAGGGGCCTTTCTTATAAGTAATCGATGGAAGCTCGGGAAGACGCGTTATGGTATCAATCGAAACAGTTTGAGGACAATGAGCCAGCTGATTGAACGCCACCAATCACCATCAAAAGAGACCGAGCCGGCGTTGGACGTGATTGCTAATCATAACCACTTTCGCATGCCATCTTTCTTTTTCTAGACCTTTATCGTGGGACGGGACAGGTATCGAGATGGATCTAGAGTGACCATCGACTATCGACGCTACGAGAATTACCGTATAGGAGCGCGATGGAGGGAGCACGTCAGCGCGCCGCATATGTCACAATCCTCAGGGCGCGACGCTTCCCCGCAAACACTACCCTCCCACCACCCACGCGCTCAAAAACGTGCCATTTCTGTAGCATAAGATGGGGGATAGGTTGATGGTGTGAGGGAATGCGGAGGAGGTCGGGCCTCCGGCCAATCTGAGCCGGGCTGGCGGTGCTGCACGCCGTTATCGTCGCAATGGCGCGAGATGTGCGACTCTTGCGTCATTGTCGACCTGTGGCCAACGACTGGACGCCCTCCTGTCGCCTATCTCGGGCTGTTGGAGAAGGGAAGGCATTGCGGCGCGCCGCGGTGCAGTGGGAGCCTAGCGAAGCTGCTCCGTCTTGTCGCGTCTATAAGAAGAGGAGGTAGGATCGCTCGGGGTTTGTTGTGAAGAAACATGTGATATTGTACGTTCTCATCGCACTGCGGATAAGCACAAACAAGCTTCACTCCTACGATTCACTTACATACAATCTGGAACCTTATTTGAAAGGCCAAGAAATATATTGACTTAAACCCCATATCAATTGCAAGCGATCGATACAATGGCGCCCTCGGCAACCGAGACGATCGCCCCGGCTGTCGAAGCTCTGAAGAATAAGGTGGTCAGTGGTACCGAATCAGCGGCCCCTGAAAAGACGGAGATCAGCAACGGTGGTGCTGTCGGTAGCGCGCCTCTCGCCGAGGTCAATGGCCTCCCGAAGCTTGAGATAAACCACAAGGAGCCGTTGAAGCTCAGCGGTGCCCTCGACAAGTTCAAGCACTTCGACAGCACGCCCGTCATCGGCCGTGAGTTCGTGGACGTCGACTTGGCAGAGTGGCTGCGCGCCGAAAACTCAGACGAATTGCTGAGGGACTTGGCTATCACAAGTATGGTCTTCCAATCCCCTACCATTCCTTGCTCACGAGAAGCATATCCTCTAGAGTAACCATTCCGTCTCTCCCACTGTGTCCCGCTAACTCACCGTCGACAGTCTCCCGCCGCGGCGTCGTCTTCTTCCGCAAACAAGACAACATCACCAACGAGCTGCAGAAAGAGCTCGTGCAACGTCTCGGCGAGCTATCAGGCAAGCCGAAGACATCAGGCCTGCACATCCACCCTGTAATCAACGCGTCGCGGGATCGCGGGGGGCACGATAACGAGATCAGCGTCATCTCGTCAGTGCAGAACAAGAAGCTGTACAAGCGCTTCGCAACACAGTACCAAGGCTCCAACAAGCCCCAATCTCGCAAGGCGGAGTGGCACAGTGACATTACCTTTGAGCCTGTCCCGGTAAGTCAAGATCGAGGGGACCCAAGTTTTCTAACCCAGGACTCTCCCGCAGTTATGGTCTTGCTGCTCTGCCTGGATTCCGGTGGCTATAATTGATGTTGAGCAACATGGACTGACCTCGGGTTATTACAGAGCGACTATGCTCTCCTGCGCCTCAAGGAGCTTCCCAGCACCGGTGGTGGTAAGCTCCGACTTCCTCCTTTCTCCATCTCAACAAGCGACGCGCCCACCTGCTAACCATGCATCCTTCCGCCCCGAGCAGACACCCTTTGGGCGTCCGGCTACGAAGTATACGACCGGCTATCGGCGCCGATCCAGAAGCTTCTCGAGGGCCTCGTGTCGTACTGCGCGCAGCCCGTGTTCAACCAGTCGGCGCGGGACAACGACTTCGAGATCTACTCGGGCGAGCGGGGCGCGCCCGAGAACAAGGGCGAGGCCCTCGAGGCGCACCACCCCGTGATCCGCACGAACCCCGTGACGGGCTGGAAGTCGGTCTTCGCCGTGGGCAACCACGTGCAGCGCATCGAGGGGCTCACCGACGACGAGAGCCGGCACTTCCTCGACTGGTTCGTCCGCCTCGTCGTCGAGAACCACGACCTCCAGGTCCGCAACCGCTGGCAGCACGTCAACGACCTCGCCATCTGGGACAACCGGTCCGTCTACCACGCCGCTACCCCCGACTATATACAGGACTTTGGCGAGAGGGAGGGCAGCCGGGCCGTCAGTCTGGGCGAGAGGCCGTACTTTGACCCGCAGAGTACGGGAAGGAAGGAGGCACTATCGAAGGAGGGTGTGTTATTGTGAAGGATATAGACAGAGAGAAAGAGGAGCGCAGGAAGTTGGAGAGCCAGCGAGAACTTGTTGCTTCTGGAATGTGTATTTTGCGCACCCAACCAGGTGCGTCTGTCTTTATCGGTAATGATTATTCTGCATTGAGTGTCGGCCTGTTGCGTATAACACGGGGATTGACGGTGAAGACAAATCTCTCTGGCACAAATGAACAAATGTGTAATGACGTCCAATCGTGTCAATCGAATCGATTATGGAAAATGGAGTGCAGTCTGACTAAGGAGAATCAACCCTCCCTTTTGAGCCGTAAAAAAAGCTACTGGCTCAAAATGGACTTGATGATCGATCCTTTGGTGCTGCTCGTTTGCAATCAACTGCGGGAATAGTCAACTGGCACCAATCACTTCCTTAGCCGTTAATATATAGAATACTCGTGCAAAGCCCTGATGTTGAAAGACATTTAACTGAATTAGCTAATTAGCCCTGAAATGTAGATATTTACAGGCACTTATGATACACAGTTCCAACATATAGTTTGGCCGTGTTGTTATCGACAAAGCCGGCCCGATAATTGAGATCCTAGCAATGTCTATAAAACCGGTCGATGTGCCAACATCACATCCAGCTGTCTTCAACACGTAGTGATCATGTCCCAAGGACGACTCGTGCAAACCATTTCAGAACTCCTCGATTACCCTTGGAACGCCCATGTGAGAGGTATTGAGTCTTCTCTTCCCTAACCATTAATTTGAATACATTGACTTGGCAGACCAACAAATATATGGTCGATAGCTCAGTGCCTGCTTATAGTAGCAGGGTTCCAACAAGGGTAAAGATACCGGCGATACCGGTCACGTAGAGGACGTTCATATCCATAGGGGGGGCGGGACGACCAGTACCGCTGTCGCCAGATGAAGTAGCAGTGACCTCTCCGGAGCCTGGCTTGGCTGTGCCGGTTGAGGCGCCACCGGCGTTCTGAGATCCGCTGCCAGTCAGACCTGGGCCGTCACCGGCACCATCCTTCATGAACTACAGCAGTGTGTCAGCATTATCAAGCAAAACGAAGGGAGGGTGAACATACCTTCTTAGCACCATCGGGCATAGCGGGCAGGGAGCTCTCGCCCCAGTCACCAAGATCCCAGATGCTGTCCATGGTGGGGCAGGGTACCGATTTAGAGGTCGCGGTGAAACCACCATCACCAGGCGGGGAAGGGTACTTCTTCAGGGCTGCTTTGAAGTTGTCAAAGTCGCTGTCTTCTTTGACCGAGTCGGAGCTGCCGGAAAGTTCGACAATACCGAACTTGTTGCCTTCGCGGCTGTACTCGTACAACAGGCCTCCAGAGTAGACACCCGACATTTGCTTGCTCATCAGGGCGCTGAGCTCCTCGAAATCGCGCGTGTTGTCGGTGCATCCCCACTCGGACAGGAAGACTGTAGAAGTTGACGTCAGCGAATGTCACTGCTGGTCATTCGAGCATTCCCCAAAGTTGGACAGATTCTTCGACGTCACAGATGGTTGACTCAAAAGGAGAAATCAACTTACTCGGGATACCGTAACCGGTGAAGTTCTTGACCTTCTGGTCCCAACCGGACTGTTGGAAGGAAGAGGGAGCACACCAGGAGTAGTCGTTCTATTTTGAGCTCGTGTTAGCAGATTGTGTCCTAAATGATTTGACCGTTATGGCATCAAGGGGCAAGCAAGCCACTCACGAAGGCGAAGAAGTCGCTGCGCTCGTCGTCACTACCGCAGTTGAAGTATTCGGCTGTCTGCATGCGGTTCTCGCTGACGTCGGCGGCCGAGTAACCGACAGGAATCTTTCGGTAACCGCGCGAGCCAATGTACTGTCGCATGTCACGGGTAGTGGCCTTGACAAAAGGCGCAGACTTGACTGTCTTGGGCTTGTCGTTGATGACCTCGTTGCCAGAGAAGAAGGCGAGGGTGTTGTCGTACTTGGCGAACTCGTCAATGGTGGCGAAGACGCTCTGCAGGTAGACGTCGTTGTAGGAGGGCTCGGGCTCTTCGCGGTTGATGGAGTATTTGGGGTTGTTCACGTCGAGGACCAGGTATATGCCGGCATCGTTGAGCTCTTGCATGCAGTCCTTGTGGTCTTTGGAGTTGTCGACCGAGTAGACACGGATGGCGTTGACGCCCAGGTCCTTGAACCTCTTGATGTCGCGGGTGCAGATGGATTTGTCGGCCAGGGGATCGTCGTTAGCGGAGGAGCCGCCTGGCTGATAATCAATGCCACGGACGTAGAACCGTTCCTTTCCGGCCCAGAACGCTGTGTCGATGTGTCAGTCCCTAGGCACGTGGTATTTCCCTTGCTTGCATGCATGCATGCATTGGCTTCGGATCGGAGATCTTACCGTTGCCCGAGGCCGTGACGGTAGGGAGAGACGCAGCTCGGTTAGGCAGCTGCTTGTCCGTGAGGGTCGGGCCGGCGCAGACAGCATCGGCGGCCACCAGGGCGCTTGCCGCTGCCAGTGCGAATGAACGCATGGTGTGGTCTTGGTCTGAATTACGGTTGTTCCGGGGATTAGGTGGTTGGGAATACGATTCCGTCCAAATCTACGAGGCGGTTTTGGTGTTCCAGAAACAGCAACGGAATCTGCCTGTCGAGTAGTAGAGCGACAGCCGGAAAGGAAAACAGCAGCAATAGCGAGTGAACTGCTCGATTTCTCGACAGCAATAACGAGCGTGAGAAAAGTTGAAACTGGGGGAAAAGGGGAATGTGGAAGACAAAGACTGGAGGGAGAGCAGGACAAATAAACACGTGCGAGATCCCCTGAGCACGAGCACGTCGATCTGACCAAACAATTGGAAGTAAGTAGGCGAGTAGGTACCTTAGGTTACTTGGTGGTAGGCACTTGCCCATTTCTACTATGGGGGCAGTACCTAGGGCAGGCGCGCATGAGTCGTCGCATTAATGCACACCTACCTGGCTCGCCTGGCAGTCGTACACGCGCTGGTTTCCAGTGGAGGTGGGCGTGTCCGCAGCAAATTGTGGGTGTAGATCGACGTCATGGCAATGTCCGGAGCAGGTACGGGTGGGTCCTGCATCTGAGAGACTGAGCAGGCGCTCTCGGTGCTGGACATTGGCTGGGGAAAGCAAAGGAGGGGGGCGTGAAACATGGAAGTTGAGGGGCAAGTAAACAAATCGGATTGAGGTACGTACCTAACAGGGATGCGACATCCAATCCAATCCAGATCTGCTGCAGCGCCGCCTTGTACATTCATTCGGTCGGTAGCTCTGCCCAATTCCCAATGTTGACACTCGACAGGCTCGGCAGCACAGTCAGATCGAGACCAAGATCTCTCGATACCCACATCTGCACAGCGCCATGTATGTATGTAGTGGCTCAATGTTTGTTGAATTGAGGTTTGTCTCTTACAACTCCTAGGTAGATGCCTACCTAAAGTACAGGTAAACAAACATCTGCAGGGTGTATATACTATGCACGTATTTATTGTGCCTCAGTGGCTCATTAAGCTTAATTTAAAGCCGCACCTTCGCGTGTGCGGGTAGGTTAGGTACTTGGTACCTACCTACTCGACATTTGCCATTGTGCTCGTGTTGCAAACTGGATGGAGGATGCACTGCCACCACACGCACCACATGCACATTTTCAAACCACGCCATGGCTCGCCATGCCACTCATTTGTTCGTATAGCGATCCGCGCCGCCAATCAGCGCAGTTTCCACGCCGTCCTTGCATCAAAACCTTTAACCCAAGAATGGCAGTAGGTATGTATCTGATTGGCTGATTCGTATTTCATACCCGGGAGTATTTGAATGCTTTCTCACATAGGCAACCGAGAACTAAACACACAAATATCCTGCTTTTCTCGGTAGTACATAGGTACTACCACTTACCACCACTTACAACGTTATCAAAGTTCGTCTCATCCTCCCTCGCTTTCCACTATTGGCTCATCTGAATTTTCAAGTGATGACGACATTGTCATCTACCGAGCGGATGAAAAACACCGTTGCCAAGCGATAGGGGGCGCTTCCCCCGGGCATCCAGGTGCACACCAAACACTAGAGTTTCAGGCACGAAACAGGAAAGAACCAGAGATGCCAGACTCGCCAGACTCGCCAGAGGCTGCCGCTGCCGCTGCCTTGCTTAGCACGGAACCCTCCCGTTCCCGCCAAGCTTGTCCAATTGCGGGAAATCTTTGACGTGATCGCCCACATCTGAGATTAAATATTCCGGGGCCAACTGCAGAGGCTCGAGTGGCAGAGGCCCTAGAAATAAAGAGTGGAGATCGACTAGCCTCAATTAGCAAGATCAAAGGAAGGATCTCTGGTGTACGCGTACGCATTACAAGCCACCATAGCTAAGTGCGCTCGCTACCTAGCCTTATTGGAATAGGGTCTATGACATTCATTTACGTACCGTCAATTGACAGACACAGCGGTATGTTTGGAAATCGTATACTACGTAGGTATCTCTTGCTGTAGTAGTGGTTTATATATAATTATCTGACCTGCATCAGATAGAGGGGAAGCAAGTAAGGGCGTGATAAAGGCATAGTGTCTATCTTATCTGGCCGGCTGGTTAACTTGGGGGACTGGGTGCTGGTAATCTGGTCAAGCCAAACCCAGTTCTCTCAGAAAAGTCCTGTCTCGAGCACGCAGTATGAATATGAAGTACGAATGGAATGTTTATGCGTACACAGACAAGCCTCTGATCTTCATTCTGTCTAAATGGGTTCTATAATCAGATTATACGCAGCATATACAGCCTATTCGACAGGAGGGAACAAACAACCTCGAAATCGTGAATCCCTCACTCCCCATGACACCGAACATTGATATGTCGATAAGCCCTACTGTATTGGTACGATAACATCGCAGCATATGGTGACTTCTATCTCGACATCGCAATCCATCCTCTATAAGCCGCAGACATCATAGAATCCGCTAAAGTGTGACGCTACACAGGATTAACAGCCACACGAAGGATGCTCAGAAATGGCTACCAATAGCAGCGCTTCCGGCGTCTGACCTTGGGGCCAATCGTCCCAGGCTGGAGTCAAGTTGCGCAAGCGGACGCTGAACGCGGGCGTGCCATGATCAACTTTCCACGATGTGTCAATCGATATGACCGTGTCTCTTAGCTAGTTCTATCCTCTTCTGATGCATTCTGCACCCCCTCGGCCTCTATAGGTCCAACTTTCGGCTTTGGAGATGGCCTCGATGACTTTGTTTGCCTATTGTGTTCTTACATTATGCGGGCTATTGGAAGCGCAGGTCGTCCAGCTTGGATGGACTACCAACTTCGACAATCTCCCCGGAGAACATCAAATAGGTCGAAATGGCCCCTGGCAAGCCTTATCACTGACTGTCGGAGCGGTGAGATTGACATGATGACCTCTACTAGATACCTTGACCAGACTTCGCGAGAAGTTTTACTAATGCAACCGGTGTACGCAGGAATCTGGGTTTACGGTTGACGTGTGGCCTACAGATGGGTCGATGGTATACATTGTGGCAAATACAACCAAGGGTGACAATGCCATCGAAAGGTCACCATCGTCGCATAAACTTCCATTCTTTAGCAAACCTGACTGGTCCGTCTACAATACGACATCCTGGAGTTATGGTTACGAGGAACACATAGCTATCTCGACCCACACCAGCAGACCAATATCTTTCAATTACTCCCTTGCAGTGATCAATGATTCTACAATTACTCTGTCTAACGGACATGATTACACGAACAATGTCGGTGTTCTGGGACTCGGACCCCAACCAGTAAACAGTCCTGATTCAGGGGATCCTATCACGGGCAAACCAACCTTACTGGAGCAGCTCAAGGCTTCTGGTACCATATTAAGCGCCTCATTTGGCATGCACATGGGCAGTGTTCAGCATAAACAACCAGGATCCCTTATTTTGGGTGGCTATGAGCAAAACCGAGTATTGGGGGACGTCGGCATCTTCGATATCGACGACTCAGGCTCCCCTCACATCTTCTTGCTTGATGTCATATTGGATACGCAAGTTGGCCACTCTCCTTTCAACAATGCCAGGATCGGCAGTGTGTTTAAAGGATTCGACGACAACTCCTACGAAGCTAATGTAACAAAACTTCTAGGTGGCACCCAAAGTTCAGCCCTTGTGCGGCCTGTCCCCTCCGTCCCCTACATCTATCTGCCCCCAGGGACCTGCGAAACGGCTAGTCAGTATCTCCCAGTCACCTGGAACGACAACCTAGGACTATACTTGTGGAATCAGAATGATACTCAGTACATAAAGATTGTTGATTCACCAGCCTATATGGGCTTCATCCTAGCGGATAGAACTGCGTCGAACATAACAATCAAAGTCCCTTTTTCCCTACTTAATCTCATGCTCGAACCGCCTCTAGTTGACGAACCAGTCCCGTACTTCCCCTGCAAGGCTCTTCCCCCTTCCCCAAATCAGGTTTTTTGTCCCCTCGGCCGAGCGTTTTTGCAAGCGGCCTTTTGGGGAGTCAATTTTGATACACAGAAGATATTCATAGCACAAGCTCCCGGCCCAGAAATGAATCTGTCTGTGATCAAGACATTAAAGTCGGACGACACAAGCATTCTATCGAACCCCATTTCGACGTTCGAAAAGAGCTGGTCACGTCATTGGAAAGTAGCTGACTCAAAAACCGGCTTGTCCAAGACTGCTATTGCCGGTACCGTTGCCGGTAGCATAGTAGTTGGTCTATTAATTGCTGTCACGGCCTCTTGGGCCTGGCGGGGGAGACGCGTACGGCAGACTCGGTACTCAGAGGACACTGCCGAATTATTGGAGCCTCTCAACGGGGACGTCGGCTCTTCGGGGAGTTTATATGAACTTGAAGCAAGTCCACAAACATTGGACAAGAGCGATCCCATGCCACATGAATGTAAATACACGTGACCCCTGTTCAAGTTCGCTCCATTCTTCCCAACCTGGCCCATAAAGCTTGTAAAATGCTAACATTTGATTGTCTACCTAGTGATGGTCCCGGTTGTGGTACACGAGGCCCCTGGAGACTCGATAGCTTCTTGTAAACAAGCCTCTTCACCTCGAGAAGAGGTTTGACTACCATAAATATGTAGTGTGGCACATATAGCTTAGTAAATTACATCGACAAGCTTACTTGAGGCTGTTTGATGCTTTTTCTCAGGCGCTAGACAGCTACCGACTTTGCGCCAAAATGAAGCAAGATACATAACTTGAAACTTTATTCTCTATCAAGGTCTATGGTCTTGATAAATGCCTACTTCTCTCTCGAAACAGGTTCACTCTGCAGCAAGTTCGGAGCAATTCCTTCCATGAGGCAGACATTAGAGCATCCGGAAATGAGGTGATAGAAAACCTCTTCTCTATTGACCGGGCAGTAAACCCTTGCACTTCATTTCCGTTCACAATAAGTTAACTAATTACACCTTTTGATTGAAAATAGTAGATTTTTCTACAAGTACCCTTCACTCTTCCACTTTCCTCCTCTTCCCCCAAGTCCAATGGGCCCGCGGGTCTTCCGCCAGCACCCTCATAGCCCGCGCATCGCCCGACTCGGGCCCCTTCTCGAGACTCAACTCCTCCCCCGCCCGCAGCGCATATTCTTTCGAGCGCGCCTCGTCCCCGAAAAGCGCCGAGTTGAGCGCTGCGCGGGTATATGCTGAACCGAGATGGCCGTGCAGCCCTTCTTGCTCGTGGAGCGCCACGTACTCGGCCCCGGTGTCGGCGTTCACCTTGACCTCTTTGAAATTGTTCAGGTCGGCTTTCAGTTGGTTTATACGATGGAGACGCTTGTCGGACTGTGATTAAAAAGATAAGTAAGTTAGGTCAGCTGAATGATCAAGGTACTTGTAGGTGAGGTGAAACAAGGTGAAGAGATTCTGATGCTTTGGTTGCAATTGTTGAGGCATGGTAAACAACAAATAATAACAACGTATTAACACCTAGTCTTGGTAATAGAGAGCCCCTGAAACCCAGATTCGCGAGTAGGTACGGATTGTGAGGAAGCAAAGCAAACTCACTGCTGCCGTCTCGTTCTTGGGCAACCGACACAGCGCACACCCGCACTCGAAGCCCCAGGTGCGAATGCGCTCTTTCCGCTCTTTGGAAGGCAGGAAGACATCGATGTAGCTCACTGTGAGCTCTTCGCCTTGCTGTATGTTGCGAGACGCAACGGCGGTCATCGTTGCATTGGTGATGCGGTAATGGACACTATGACATTTCAATCAATCATTGACATCTTCGCACACCAGGCCATTTCTCTGTTCTTCTATCTTCCTCATTACTCAAATTGAAGGTCGGAAAAGTAATAAGACTGATAAGACGGGAAAAGGGACCATGCTAATCACTATAGGTAGGAGACTCACTTTGGCCGACAATCGTGGTTCAACCTCGCCACGTCGGGATAGCAACCTAGGTGCCCTCTCCCTGCCTCACCGGCGCCATGGACGAAGAACTGGAAGCTGTTCGTGTCGATCTTGTCATGTATGTTGCGGCCCATCTGCGCTAGGAAGGCATCTCTGCTGCTCTTGGGGAGTCGGGAGAGGGCGATTTCATACACTTTTTACAGCGCCCGCAAGATTAGCTACGATGGGTGTGGCCTATGATGGATTATAGTAAATACGACTGACATGGCAGATCGACTTACTCATGTCCCTGACCCCAACCTCCAGTTCCGCCAGCGCATCCATCTGCGCGACCAGTGTCGGGTTCCTAACCATGAGGATCTCACCCTTACTTCAACAGCTGGAATTAGCCACTGGAATCTAGAGGAAATGAAATGTATAAATATCGAGAGTTTGCATGTGTCTCAGAGGTACAGGTTCTCCGGAGGGCAGTCTATACCCCTGAGACTTGCCTCAAATAATAAGTGACTCGGGAGTTGCATACGCAATCGAGCGATTCGAGAGGAGCCCAATGCCCTTCCCATGCATATGCTCTTCGAAAAATGGCGGATCCACGCCACTCTCCTCGTCCGTGTCGCAATCAAATGTGTACTCTCTTATGATGCGCGCATGCCGTGGGCTTGTGATAAGTGCGCTGCCTCCCGCCGGATTGGAGAACACACACGTATTGTTGACACAATTCTCTGGATCGCTCCATCCTGTCGATGTTGGGGGAGTCGAAGGGGGCAGAATGAGTTTTCGAATGAAGTCTGGACTTGCGCATGCTGGTGGTCGCAAGTTTTGGAGACTCGGGCTCCAGGGACAGGTTTTCGGGAGTGGTGGTGGCGACCTTGTTGTCGTCGCCGCCGCCGCTACTGAGAAGATGCCGAGGGAGTGATAAAAGATGAAGGGTATGGAAACGAGCATATTGAGGAAGGACACAAGTACAATGGTATCCCTATATATGATATAACAGGAAAGACAGAACGGCGAGAAAGTGCTGGTGCTCTCCCGCGCTTCGTATGGAAAAGAACGAAGTTATGAGAGCAAAGGACAAGACTGACTATGCTGGCATTTGGAGACAAGGGCAACATGCTGTTGAACCGATTGAATTTTGATCTATGTGTCCAGATTCGAGATGATATCATTCGTTACCAAGCGTAAGGGAAACACTATACATTTTGCCTAAGATCTGGACCCAGTCCAGTCGACCCAGCACGGTGCAACGGCGGCGACGATTCCGCCTATCTTCAAGGTCTTATACTCCCGATTTGGTATAGCAAAAAGCGAAATACATGATTGATATGCTGAAGCACATGGCACAAGAAGACGCTAGCTCTTCCTTACTTTGCCTTTTCATATGATAGATTTGACTTGAGACTGTTATGATCATGCATGGTCAGAGGATGATTGGTATCATACGGGCGAAGTGCAGCCAATGAAATGCTTTTTGATAGTCAAATGCGAGCATATAGACGTACAACCAACGCATTGTAGACTTTTGTCTTATTTACAACAGTCCATATCTATACTAGGTAAGCTACTACATATATCAATATATAACGGCCACGTTGGGCCAATCCAATCGCTATACAATGTTGTGCCACAGCTCTCATGAATGCCAAGAACAAGCGTCCTATGATAGTCAACTCAAGTGCCTAAGTTAGGGTGTGATTGACTGCTCAAGCAACCTGAACGTAGCTCGCCGGCACGCTTCTCGTTGAGCCGCCCTTCTCTACCTCGACCCAGCCGTCCCCCGGATCCTCTTTAATGAGCACGAAGCGCTCCCCTTCAGTCATGCTGTGTTCCGTCTCACTCTGTGCCGAATACTCGTACAGCGCGATTACGTATCTAAGCACCTTTGCCCCACGCCGAGGCGCAACGGCCGGTCCCTTCTTCTTGACTACCGGCGCTGATGCACCAATGGATGAGCCAGAGTTAGAGTAGGTAGATTCGGGACGAGTTTGGGACGACCCTGTGTCCTGAGGTGCGATGGGCGACGCGCTGATTTCGAGGTAAGTTCCAGGTACGAGCCCTTCCTTGTATCCTGCGCGGACCTTGACCCAGCCAGATCCATCTATAAGTGTGAGTCAGCACATATCGCGCATGTAGAGTCGGGCCCTAAACATACCATCTGGATCTACAATGGTCACATCCTGGCCCGCAGACACGCTGAGCTCGCCGTCCCCGCCCGCCTCAAAACCATAGAGCACCTTGCCTCTCTGTTCAGTCGGTTTGGAAGCGAAAGAGCCGTTCACCGAGCTGCCTGGAAGCTCACTGATATAGGCAGTTGGGGGCGGTGCAACCAGCCTGGGTTTCCTAGCGGTAGGCCTGGGAGCACTTGGGAGCTCAGGGGGGGTGGCGGCGTCTTCGGAAGCGCGTGGATTCGCCGCCTGCCCGCTAATGGACCGATGGGCGCTGGCTGCGTACCCTGAACTCAACGAGTTCATCGTGTTGGACCGAGTCAGATCGGGCAACTCGGCAACATGATCGGGGGTGGCAGTAGCGGGTGTGAGTAGTGTTCCCGTGGAAGCTTGACGTTCCACTTTCATCTTCTTGCGCTCCTCTTTCGACAGTTCCCCAGGACATTCGGCTGGGACTTTCATCTCGCATTTGCTGTGGCAGGTATAGCCACAATCTCTACAGTCGAAGCCCTTTGCGGACAAGCCCCATATCCGCTCACCGCACAGATCGCAGTTGGTCGGGATCTTAAAGGTCTGGCCTTTAAAGTTGTGATTCTTGGCGCCCAATGTGACGTCTCCAACCATGGACGTTATGGTGGACGTCTCAACTTCGGCGGTCAAGCGCTTCCGGTCAACCTGGTGCAGATCTTCTTGCAGGGCAAAGAGATGGTTGACGACGACAACCTCGTCCTTCTGTTCGGTTCCATCGCGAACCCTCTGCTTCAACCGCTTTACCGACTCAACTTCCCTCCTTTTCGTGTCGACCTCTCTCCTCAGGTCTCCCAATTGACTCTTTGATTTATTGAGAACGTTGCGCAGGAAGATCTTGGCTGGCTCGTCCGTCACCATAGCATCATCGTCGTGCCAGACGGGGCTGGGCTCGAACATCTTGTCGGGAGGCTCATTGAAGCCGCCCATGTTGTGGCGTATATACATCATGGAGTCTAGGTGTGGCTGGTTGCGAGAAATCTCCTGGGACAGATGGTCGACCATGGTGTTGCACTGGGTCAGCATCTTGGACTCGAGGGTGGCGGCCATGGTCCATATCGAGTTGAGCTTCATGGTCTTGAACTCGGACAGGTCCTGCAGACTGTCCATGACCTCGGGGATGAACTCGTGGTAGTATTTCTCCTTCTGCTTGTTGGTGACGTTGATGGCGATGAGGTAGGTGTTCTTCATGTTGTTCATCTCATGGAGCTGCTGCTGGTAGTTGCTCTGGGCCTTGGCCTTGTCGAAGGAGCTCTCGGACTTCTTGCGGCGGCTCTCGACCTCCTGGCAGACGGTGTCGTACTTGCCCTTGACCTTGCGCAGGTCGTTGTAGGACGAGTCCCTCTCGGCCTCGAGCTTGGCGGCGTACTCGGCGTGGCGCTTGCGCAGGTCCTCGAACTTGGTGGCGTAGTATTTGATGGGGTCGGCGACCTTGTGTATCAGGTCGTTGCCGTAGCGCTCGTGCTCGTCGGCTCGCGCCTCGAGGGTGGTGAGATGGGTGTTCCATATGGTCAGGGAGGCGCTCTCGAGCGAGCCGGGGGTCATGGTGGGTGTGTCGCCGACACTCAGGCTCGTCGACTTCTTGGTCTTCTTCTCGAAATACTTCTTGGCAAGGGCGTTGAGCCTGGCGCTGTGCTCCTTCTCGAGGACGCTGCGTTCTCGGTAGAAGTTCTGGATGTCGTCGAGCCAGGCGATGCCGTTGGCGACCCAGACGTTGGCGGGTTTCAGGCCATCCTAGAGCGCGAGAGGTTACGTGTCAGTGGTCGGCCACGATGCGCATCTGCTCTCCTCCTCCTCCTCCTCCCCACGATGGCATGAGGGCATGGGGACATGGGGACATGGGGACATCGGGCGCGGCCAGGCGGCGACTGCTCACCTTCAGCTCGGCACCAAAAGTGGGTGCCACGTCCACCTCAGCCATGCCGGAGGCAACAGGAGCAACGACAACCTTGCTTGCACGGTATGGGCGAGGGACGAGGTATTATTGACGATGCAGGACGGCGGAACAAAAGCGCTGAGGTTGCGCGCGTGGGCGGAGGGGCGGGTGTGGGTGTGGGTGTGGGTGTGGGTGGTGGGATGCTCGTGCAGGACTGGCCTCAAACTGCAAGGCCATGCTACAGAGAAGCTTGGAAGGAAGGCGAAGCAATCGTGAGTATGACTAGGTGCAGTGGGTTGGCGTGGCGTCGTCGCTGACCGGAGATCAATCAAGGGATGATGTGTGTGTCATGGTGTGCTGCTTTGGTAGAACGGAATCATTAATACGAGCGAAGTCTACGAGGCAAGTAATTAAGTAATTACACAGCCTCGACTTGGAACCCGCCCGGATGCCCACCCACCTGCGCAGGACCTGGGCACCAACAGAAGTGTTGCAGCTCCTCGGGAGTGTTCAAGGTCCTGGACCAAATGGGAAGAATTACCTAGGTGCCCAGCCCAGCAACCACACCCTAGCCCGCGTGACAAGGGGGTAGGAAGGGGGCTGGGCTAGGGCCAGGCTCGCCAGGCAGTCAGCGGACAGGGGCATGCAATGCATGTACTCCCAGCTGGGTAGGTACTTCATTCAGCTCCGCCAAAGTGCCAGCAACGCGGGGTTGTCGCTGTTCCCAGGTAGGTATTTGTTGAGGGCGTGTACTTATCTGCCAGGGGACAAAGAACGCTGCTAACCTGCAGCTTGCAGCTTGAGGTCCACTTCCCAATGTACAGTACAAACGGGACGCCGATTAAGAATTAATACTGTGCATGCATGCATACCTACCTAGGTGCCTAGGTAGGTACCTACTTGCGTGTTTCCAGCCTAGTGCTTGCAGGTTGCAACTTGGAAGCAACCTTCTTCCAAATCCATGGAACCTGCATGTTGAGCATGCCCTCCGTCGCCTGCACCTGCAAGTATCCTTCTTATAAACAATGTCTGAAGCATAATGTCGTCAAACAACTACAACAATCCATTATGTGATCAGCCTGCCTCAATGTAGCAGGAACACAAGCACCCAGAAACCTAACACTAGTATGAGAACAACTTTCGTCCCACCCGAGCCAGCTAGGGGCTGCCCGCCGCCGGAGCTGGCGCTTTCACTCCCTTCCGTGCTACGACTGCGAAACTCGTCCACAAGCCCTCGGTAGTCTCTTGGGTAGGTGCGCTTTGGCAGCTCACGCCCGCAGGGGCAATCGCATTGGCATCCCAACTGCACCCCGGCTGGGTAGGTGGAGGTGGGTACCTGCCGGAGACACCTACCTACCTAGGGGGCTAGGTACCCCAATCACACTTGTTGTTGCCCCTCCATTTCTCACATGGCTGCCAAGGCTGCCTATCAAAGAGCGCCTAGCAACCCCACTAAAATCTCCGAAGCTGCCCGCCTCATCGTCTGTGTTACTTGTTACCTACTGCACTCTAGTAGCTTCGAGCTCTACCTCCCGTCTCGTCAGACACCTCGCAACTCACTGCGCAGCCCATTAAGCTTGCCCAAACAAACATAGCATCAGCGTCACCTGCTTGCGTACGTGTACGTATTCCTTCCAAAGTCCCCCAAATTCTCAGATTTGGCTCAAGCATCTCGTTCTCACAGCGAAATCAATCATCACAGGCTCACAGCCACAGCAACCTATCCTCCCCGCCCCACCGCGGCCTGCCGCTACGCCTCGAGATAGACGACGTTTCCTCCATTGTATACTCCTGTACTGCGCGACATCCCTACGCCCAAACGCAGTATCGCCATGGCCGAACAACCTGTCTCGCCCCCAGCGGACGCCCCGGCCGATGGCGCCGCGCCCGCCACCAATCTTCAGGAGAACAGCTTCGATGTCGAGGTCGAGCTCAGTGATCTCCAGAAAGACAATGAGCACCCCCTGGGATCTGCTGCCACCTTCCAAGAGCTTGGCCTGTCAGTCGCATCCTGACATGCCCCTTCTCGTCGTCCCCATCGCTGACTTCCGATTCGTAGGCCGAGCGAGGTGCTCGAGGGTCTGAACGCCCTGAAGTTCCTCAAGCCATCCAAAGTGCAGGAGAAGGCTCTGCCTCTCATGCTTGCAGACCCTCCGCGGAACATGATTGCGCAATCCCAGTCAGGAACGGGAAAGACTGCCGCGTTCGTCACCACCGTTCTCTCGAGAGTCGACTTCAGCCAGCCTACAACCCCGCAGGCCCTCCTTCTCGCCCCCAGTCGTGAGCTGGCTCGTCAGATCCAGGCCGTCATCACCACCATCGGCCAATTCATACCCAACTTGGGAGTCGCGGCTGCTATTCCCGGCTCGATCCCGCGAGGCTCTGCCATCGAACAAGCCATTGTTGTTGGCACACCCGGCACTGTCATGGATCTGATCCGCCGCCGTGCCTTCAACCCCAGTGCTTTGAAGCTTCTCGTTATTGACGAGGCCGACAATATGCTGGATCAGCAAGGCCTCGGCGACCAATGCTCCAGAGTCAAGGGGTCCGTCTTCGAAACACCACACCATTGATTGATCTCGCACTGATACGTCATAATAGCATGCTCCCCAAGACTATACAGATCCTCCTGTTCTCTGCCACCTTCCCCGACAAGGTCATGAAATATGCAACTATATTTGCTCCTAGTGCGAACATAATCAAGTTGAAAGTTCAAGAACTTACGGTCAAGGGCATTTCTCAGATGTACATGGACTGCCCTGGGGAGTCTGACAAGTACGACATCCTATGCAAGCTTTATGGCTTGATGAACATCGGCTCTTCCATCATATTTGTCAAGGTATGTGGAAATGCCACGTTGAGTCAACGGCTCCGAGCTGACTCTTTAGACTCGCGAAAGCGCAAGCCGAATTCAAGAGAGAATGAATAAGGATGGCCATAAGGTGTCGGTCTTGCACGGGGCGTACGAGGGTAATGAACGAGACTCCCTGCTCGATGACTTCCGAACTGGCAAATCCAAAGTTCTCATCACCACCAATGTCCTCGCTCGGGGTATCGATGTGTCTACAGTCTCCATGGTTATTAACTACGACATTCCGATGAAGGGCATGGGTGATTCGACTCATGACACGGAAACGTATCTACACCGAATCGGACGAACCGGTCGCTTCGGCCGCGTAGGTGTGAGCATCACATTCATCTCGGACAAGAAGAGCTTCAATTTTTTGCAAGCTATCGCGGGGGATCTTCACATCGACTTGGTCGCGTTGAGCCCTGACGATTGGGACGAGACAGAGAAGCAGGTCCAAAGAGTCATCAAGTCCAGCCGAGCACAGGCTGGCTTCGTTCCCAGCGCCACAGGAGGGCAGGAATGATGATTGCACAATAATGCGGACAGCCACGGGGGTGAAAATTAGTCTTGGGGTCCTAGTTGGTCGATTTGCAGAAAAGTTGCAGAAAAGAACACGTCACGCCAAGATTTTATGAAGAAATGAATGTAATGGAGATTACACACATAAGCAGAAAGAAAGGAGGCGTTGCTGAACTCATCAACAATGTCTGGCTAATCTGAGAGGGGATTCTGCTCACCGCATTCCGATGCGAGCCATTTCTAGATACCAAAAGAACGACGCGAGGATGCTGCAGGGATGCTGCAGGGAGATGGATTTGTTGCGACAGAATGACATCTAGTACTCGCTAGTCCCGTTGCCAATGAAAAGCCATCGGATCATTGCTTCGCTCGTGTACGCAAGGGGACTAGGATGTTCCCAAAGCCTAGTACTAGATTCTGCAAGAAAAGGCATAAGTGGGATCGAATTTTCAAGCTGAGGAGGTGGTTTGCTCATTGCAGCATACACGCTTCGACGATGTCTACGTGAGTGAGCCTATTTCAAGCGACTATAAAGCCGGTAAAGGCGATGCATGTCGACAAGCGAGTGAAGTCGAGGCAAGCACCGCGCCTCGCCTGGGCCCAAGGCTGTTATGTGTTATGCATCGATCGCTGTGTACTGGCTCTCAACTACATACGCATAATGTAGGCACGTCTATATGTAAGTTGCATGCCATAGACGGGCTATGCAGCAGCCAAGTGAGGAATACAATCAGCCCGTGGGCTCGATGGAACACCTCGTCTAGATCAAGGCGAAGGGGCTTATAAAAAGGTGAGCACGGTTGCAATTCGGGGCGGTAACAGTAGGTACCTAGGTAGGCGAGTAGGTAGCATCAGTGTCATTCATGATGCGGATCGCCATGGTGGGATTGGATAGGCGAGATAGGTGAACTCCTGCCTGTGGGGTCGGCATGCACTCGGCTAGTGGTCGTTTTGGCGCCAGACCTGCGAGCCTGGCCGAATCGAAACGCGAAACCCCCGGTGCAACTGCAGTAAGCCCCCACCGAAACACCTATGGATGACGCTGTTAGGCGCGCGCAAATCGAACGTGCAGGAAACGTGGGACGTGCCGAGCGCGGTACGTACCCAGGCACTCAAGCTCCTACAGCACTTACAGCACTTACATGGAACGCAGCGCAGCAGAGATGCGCCATCTCACGACTCAACACCACCACACAGCCCTCGACAGCCGAGAGCCTACCGATTGCAACCCTTTCAACTGAACCCTGCACCTAGGTATACTGTGGGCTACCTCGGCTACTTACCAGTATATGCTAGATTTCTACAGCGGCAGCATCTATAATTGGCTTTGCATAAGCAGTCTTTACAGGGACCGGGAGTTATTGAGCGAGCGAGTTGTTTGAACTGCCAGCTGCAGTCGAGAAAACATCGAGCCAATGAAATTGGAACCTCGCCATGAACCGTCCTCTATTGGGAAAGCATTAAACCAAGGTACCCACGCCCCCAGGCACTCGGCACTCCAGGTATCGTCGCCCGCCGAGATGCAAAGCCCCCACCCGGTCGCTTGTCGGCAGTCGACTGGTCCCCCGTGGCGGCCACCGGTCGTGGTCCATGTCGTGGTCGTTGTTCTCTCTCGCGTCCATTGACCAATCTCGACGAGGTGATGGGTACAGACATCCACGTAGTCGCGATGCGTCCTGTAGGCGCCGGTCCCAGGAGGTGGCCATCGAGGAGCCAGCCGTCTCCTAAATGGCTTGCATTGCCCCAATCTGCAACGGCATCTCTTTCCTCACAGTTTTGCCTTGCCTCACTACCCTCACTTGTTTCCTAGCCTTGTCTCTTTCGTTTTTTTTCTTTCTTTCCGAGCCCCTCTCTGTATTATACTAGGTAATTTCGAGCAATTTCCAACTGGGCTGTGCTGGAGTGTCGATGAGATGCTGGCCGTCTCTATTCGGATTTTCTCAACTTCATAGGTTAGTCATCTCCATCTCCTTGCGCCTCATATATCCGGGTCGACTCAGTGACCAATGCCTGAAACATATTGGATCCTCCTGCTGCCCGCGATATGTGCCTTCTCGACATCCCACAGTCGAGACACAGAATCCGTAGTTACTGGAGGGGCCCTGTGCTGCGCCTCAAGAGACCGACCTGAAAGCAGCCGATCTTATCGTCAAGGGCCCTCTTATGCTGACCTCACTTGAAGACATTTCCTTTTAGGATGGCTCGCAAGCCTTCACTCCTTCACTTTCTCATATGGGCATCTTCAATACCGATAGCCGTCTCTCGTTATGTCGGACTGGATGGCGATATCGCCTCACTTGTCCCTTCTTGTGCTCAATCATGTCTGGTGTCATTCATAGAATCCAACTATCCGATAGAGGCTTGCAAAACGGACGCCAGTCTAGGATGTCTCTGTCCAACTCAATCGGCCTCGGGCTTCACGGTTGGGGAGGCTGCATTACAATGCCTGTTTGGCTATATCCAAGTTGGCTTGTGTGATAAGAAATATGGAGAAGGTGAGTTGAGAGACTGGTGCTGGGACGCCTTTTGAACTCTATCTGACTCGTCTCCCCAGGTTCTTCTCCAGCGAGCATTCTCAACATGTGCAGCGGACACGCGAATGCCTTGCCCAATACCCATCCTACACTCACAGCGACGCTGGTCATACCACCGTCAGGGTCAGGGGCTCCAAGTCTGCTACCACCCACGTCTTCGAGAACAACGCCATTGACTTCAGCGACAACAAGTCGTACAACTTTCAGCACGCGAACCAGTACAAGTACACGCTCCGTCACTTCTACTTCGGTTTCTTCTTCAGCTACTACAACAATGGTGATGACATCATTTCCAACCTCAAGTCTGACTTCAAGTCTGACTTCAAGTCTGACTTCAAGTCCGACCTCAAGCCTCAGTTCAAGTTCAAGTCCGAGTTCGACTTCAAGCTTATCTCAGAGCTCAACTTCAGATCTGGATTCTTCCTCCACTTCGAACCCGACTTCCACTACTACCTCAAGTCCGACCTCGATCCCAGCCTCTGAGCCATCGTCGACAACACAACTCGCGCCAGGGCAGATTGCTGGTATTGCGGTAGGCGTGGGTGGAGTCGTAGCCATTGCAGTGGGCGCCATCTTTCTCGCAAGATGTTTGCGCCGAAGGAAATACCGAGATACGGACTCTGAGAAGCTGTATCTACGAGATGACAACGGCACGGATGGCTTTGACGATTCGTTCGGCTCACGGAATTCTCACGCATTTCATATTTCCCCTCCTCTCCTTCGAACATCACGATATCGGCCTGACTTTTTTGGTCCTCGCCCTGCGCCTTCTGCGCCTGCCGCGCCACCTGCATCACACACGTATCAGTCAGAGCAAGCATACCAGCCGGAGCCGCCAACGCAATCTACGAAAGTAGATCGAGATACCATCGGATTAGCTATCTCACGCCCACGCAGCTTGGTACCTCCAAAACCAGCCCAAATGTTACATTCGCCTGCCATGTCCACACCTCGTGTTGAGGAGGCGCCACTTGAGAGAAAGCACTCTAGACTTTTACCCCCAAAGCCAGCCCTTACGATCGACATTCCATCGAAAGCAAATGCTCCCAGGGCCCCCTCCTCACAAGGACCGCTCACAAAAGATCGAGCAAGCACGATGACAAATATGACTGCCTTTGTGGATCTGGACTTGGAGGCAGCCGAAGGCGAGCAGACCTGGCGACCCCCACCCACTGACCCTCAATCAGCCACTACGCTTTACGTTGCCGATAGGTATGGCAACTGGGTACTGAGCAACGATCACCGTCGCTCACAAATCGCACAAGTGATGGAAGCGGCTGAGTTGGATACCTACACTCCTTTCACAAAGTCGCCTGTCGAAAAACAAGAAGAAGCAGCAAATATGAATTCTGCTATCGCGCCCACCGCGCAACCTCAAGGGTCACAATCAGCATTCTTGTCCCAAAATCCGAAGAACTGGACGTATTCACAGTCCTCGAGCCTTGAGTCACAAGCTGGCTCCGGTAAGCAAGCAGGCCGAAGAAATTCATCAAGTAGAAACAGTGGATCGCGATCTCGCAAAAACAACGGTGCGCCTGACCGTTCTGACTCCAAGGGCTCGATCACTACCATACAAACATCGTCCTCGGGAGGCCGAGAGGACGGATTTCCTTACGACAATGACATCGCTCGATTGTCGCAGCTGTCGCCTGTCAAAGAGTCGCCATCTCCCATAGCTAGCCGATCTCGTGTTGCGTATCCAAAGCTTAATGGCCGGCTAGACGGGGCGACGATTCGATTTGTTCCGCCCCCAAAGAGACCGAACTTCGCGGACCCGCGATTTGACCAACCGAGCCCAACACTAGGGGTTGTGTATCCTTTCCAAGGCTCGCCTTCAGCATACCCTCTGCCTCTCAACCCCAAACGCAAAGACAGAGGATTCACGCCGGAGAGCACTGGGTCCGGCTTCACTCCGGAACCACCAGATCTGCCGAATGTTGAGGTGTACCCGATCCACTACGGTCATCCTGATGAAGCACCGGTATCGCGTCCACTGCCATATCCGCCGCGTAATTTCGCTCCCAGCGTATCACCGGAGCCCTACCAGTATAGAGACTCCCGGCAGCGCGACCCGTTCAGCACACCAACACCACAACATGCTCCTACATTCACACCATCGCCACCATCGGCAGAGCCGCGATCATTGACACCACCACAACCCAGAATCATGGATCGCGGGCGGCCTCACATCGCGTCTCAACAACGTGTAGAATCCGGCACAAGCTTTCAGACTGTCAGCTCAGCTGCGAGCTCCCTGCTGGCAAAACGGATCGGCAGTGACAGAGCCGCCACTTTTGCACTGGACCCTAACGCGAGAAAGGCACAAAAATGGAGGCTGCAGAGCAACGACGGCGATTTTCTGAGCCCGGACGATGTCCTCTCCGGATCACCAAGGGGGACGCTTCCACGCACGCCCATGTGGCACCCTAAACTCACACCGACTCGACGTGGCGGCGATCTCTATCTGAACGTGCAATGATAGAGCGCCTCTGTTCAGGCAAAATGCATTTTCATTCTAACTCGCTTTGTTGGCACACGCACCGCCAAGGCACTATCCTTCCACTATTTATCTTTACTTACGATATATCATATCGGTAATTACTCTACGAAACTCATAGTCCCCAGACGTGGACATCATCTTCCCTATACATAACAGCGTTGACTTTTTTCTATTCTGTAATAATACCCCATCATGCATTATAAGGGCTACGGACAAACAGATACACACGGCGCGGCGTTGGGCAGGTTGCAATTTTGAGATTGGGGCAAGCGGAAGGGAAGTGGATATAAAACGACGATGATAACGAGGATGCGTTGATGGGGATGAGAAACGATTGGATGAAAATTGCAAAACCACTATATATGAATAAGTCAGGCCTCACGTTTGGGCGGGCGTATGTTGGATCAAGCAAGTCGGATAAGATAGTATAATACTTCAATATCTCGCGAGCTGCAAAAGCAAGAAGGAGAGGATTCCAAAAGCATTTAACTTAGGTTACCCTTGAAAAGATTGAAATATGCCATTTCTGCGTTTTCGGCGTGTGTGGCCTTGTGTCAGAAACAAATGAAGATCAATGGTCAATGGTTGGATCTGCACGTCCAGCACCAGCGAGCCCAGGGCTCCAGCTCAAACCCCCAGACCGAGACTCTGGACCCAGGCCGCCAGGGGGCCAGGGATAGATCGGAGTGGGTGTAGGTGGGGCTACCTAACAGAGGTGGGATATGACCCAACTTTTTTTCCTCGTCCCCATTACTTGAACCTCGGGAGGCAGAGCATACGCAGCTTGCGTCAACAACGGACAATTCTCAACAATAACGAACATACTTGATAGACAGCTTGTCAACATAATCACCCGAAACAGCCCGAGAAGCCAGGATTAAGTAACTACCTCAGCAAGCGCAACAGCGCCTGCTCCTTTCCCACCCGACTACTACCTACCTCCACAACACATCACAACAATGGCCCAAGGCGCCATAAAAAAGACGCCCGCCGGCGGTGGGAAACCCGCGCGCGCCAACAAGCCCCAGCCGGCGAAGACGAAGAAGGGCGCGCGCGTGTGCAAGGCGAAAAAGGGCACCAGCGCCGACAAGCTGCAGCGCAAGCTGGCCGCCGGCATCGCGGGCAAGACGGAACGCCTCCTCGGCGAGCGCGCCGGGCATCTCGAGCTCATCGGCCCTGGCAAGAAGGCGAGGGGCCAGAACAAGGACGCCGCCGTCAAGGGGGGGACCAGGAAGTTCGGATGAGGTGAGCGGTGGGAAGGAATGGAGTTGGGGCCGTGGTGTTGAAAGGGAGTCTAGGGATGGGGGCATAGGTTGGTTGACTGGCGGTCTGCCTGCTTGGAATCTCGAGCCAGCATCGGAGGAAGACGGAAGACGCGGATGGACGATTGAAGACATCAGACAGAGATCGGGTACCGAGTGGCTGCGCAGCCCTCTCTCTATTGTCTCGGGACAGAGCGAAGGGCTATTCCCGTCCGTCTTTCTGTCGGGGATACCCCCGACGAGCTGGATAGCTCGCTCACATGTTTCTGAAAGATGCGGTCGGCAGCTAGCCATTCTGCTTGCAAACTCCGTTGTGCTTGCGGCCCCCTACGCATACATACATGCTCCCTTCATTATAACAACACCTCTATGGCAATAGGCGTCGCCGGCATATATTACATCAATGCTTGGGCGGCATGAGCACCCATGCACTCACTACTACCTGTGCTCCAACGAGAGCGACTGTTGTTCTGACCTGCAGACTGTCCATCTCATCTCGGTGCCTTGTTGGCAAGGAGTTTGGGCGTTGGACTTTTCCCGTTGGATTAGTGTATGTGCAAGGTAGACATCCACCCTGTTTCCCTGTCCTTTCCCGGTGTCGCTTGGTCATGATGTTATTGCGCGGGGCTTTCAATATCCCCTCGCCTATCATTCTAGGGAAATAACTACATGATTATAAAAATGGCATAATATGGACGCTCCGAACACCAAACAAAACCCCCTTCCTGTTATTGAGCTGGGACTGTGTTCATAGTACATTGTCAGGCTGTCCACTGTTCGATTCGTCTCGTTGCGTGTGATGGCAATTGTCCCGTGCGCATGGGGATGATTCCTCTGGGATTGAAAACAAATTAAAACCGTATTCAAATACTCGCGTTCTATAAGCATATTCTTGCAAACAGTTCACAAGCCGAAATATAGACTTAAAATCAAGACTTCAATTTTTTTTGTTCTTTTTTACTCCCTTTTATGTTGTTTCTATCTAAAGATAAGGATAATGAAAACGAAAACCGTCGCCTATCCCAAGCCCCTGTACCTTACGTAGCAGCTATTCGGGAATTTCGCACTTACTAGGCTGTACCCCGACACATAAACCTTTTGCTCCTACAGATCCCAGATGCAGGTACTGCAGCAAATGAGCATGTCATACTTGTAAGGTGTAGGCCGAGGAGGCTTGGGTGTAGGACGCGGTCGAACCGGAGGGCACATCTGCGGCTCCTCGACCAGCTTGCCATGCTTATCGAGGCGGGGGTGGAGGAGGAGGCTTCGGTCTAGTAGGCTTTGGTCTAGGCTCCTGGCGAGTGTGATTTTTAGGACAGACATCTTTTCTGACCTTGATGGTGGTTATTGGAGTTGCTTGAATATTCGTGTGATTGGGTTTGATACCGGTGTGAACCCCTAGAGGATAATTTAAATTAGGACGACTGCCGGCTCTTATATAGAAAGCTTTTCACAACTCTGTTTGATAATAATGTATTGCTGTTTGACATCAATGCGATTATGGAAAGTATGTGTTCATTGATTTTATACTATACTTCTGTTCACCAGAGGCGACGTGAACAAAGACTTAAAACACAATGCTTTATGTAGACGTTGCATCTTTAAAAGGTCTTCAGATCATTCACCAAACCACAGCGGGTAAACACTCAAACAATTATCGAGTAGCACCTATTTGATAGTGTTTGTCATGTCGGTTCATGTGAGAGTGAAGACTTCTTATCTAAGGCTAGTAATTTAGTAAAATAAATGTAAGTTTCAATTCTATGAAATTATGGATTTCTCCTAGGTATTCGTGTGCCGCCTAAACCGTATTCTCCGAATCTTCCCCACCAATAATCCCCTACAGGGTAAACCTTAGGTTCTTTGCAATTGGATTTGTACGCACTCGTAAAATATAGGTCAATATAAGGGACTCCTATCTTCTCAGGTCCAGGTGTTGTTGTCATCTTGATCAAGCAAGTCTTGCGTAGATTGACTAGGCTCATCAACCGAGATTCGACTGGCGAATATCTAGAGGTGATCCTCATAGGTTTTTCTCCTGGGGATTTGGCAGCTCAGTTCCAGTGACTTTAGCAGGAGTTTGCAGAGCTCTTGTAGTCGCTCACTGCAGGGTGACGTGGTTAGAGCGGCTGGTCATGCTCCCCAGAAGTTTATTGAGAAACGCCGCAGAACCGTTCTAGCAAAAAAGTGCATACACGGTAGGTATTGCCTGTATACTACCACATGTACTTACTCAGTGATTTTCTAGGTATATATAAAGGAAGATCCGCTCTTACTTAAAACGTTCTTGTCTCTCAGGGGTCCAAGGAGCAGTCAGTTGTAACACATATGACTGGCAAGTCGCTGACTAGTGTCACGAAGTTGGAACAAGGAAAGGGGCAAATCAGGGGTTAGCTAGATTCTATACTGTCCTATATGTAGGAAGAATAACACAATACCATGCGATTCACCATTACTCGGGTATCCCCACAGCTCTTGGGACACGATCTTATGCCTCATCAAGCTCGGAACAAGCAAAGTGGCCCACACACACAAGGCATTGATATAGCTACTGTCATCCTAAGACTGGCGGGGTGTTGCATCAATCGAAAGTGTGAGCTTACCTGGTACGCGTATGTAGCAAAGATTGCGTAGAAAAAAATCATGTGAAGCGACATTTCCCACGCCACTGAATATTATGAATGGGGTATCATAGAAGTCTAATCTAATGCTGTTCAGACCATGCGCCAGGACCTATGCTAATAACCCTATACAGTCGTGATGGCATACATGTTACATATAGTGGTTTTACATATTTACAACGTCTTGCTTAGATTTATCAGAAGTAAGTCTAAGCGCCACCCAGGTAGGCTGAGTCGGAGTTGAGGCTGACCCGGACACGAGCACGTTTGGTCAGACGCCGACTTCTTTGGTGAGGATTTTGCAACAGCTGCCTTTTGTTCAAGTCTTCTTGTCGCCGAGCAAGCTCTTCGAGGCCAGTAGTCATGGCGTTCAAGCGGTGGAGTGGCATATTTGACGAGATGCCTTGAGTTGCTTTTGGGAAATTCGATGCAAGAGGCTCGGTGGTTGTTCGGAGCTGCTCTGGAACCCTCTGCACTTGCTCAAGCCGAGCAATGACCTGCTTGAGCAGAGGCTTTGGGAACATGTTGAGAGCCTTGATCGTTCGGTCGTTGGGCTGGAAGCCAGCTTTCTCGAGTGATACCACTGCTTTCACAGCAGCTTTCACGTCGCGTATTCTGGCGAAACCCTGGATAAGGGTGTTCCACATTGGCAGATTCGGCTTCGTCGCGCTGAGTCTGGCTATGTTGAGAATGGCAATGGCACCACGCATGTCGTTGTGATTTTTTAGACCATTGATCATTATGGCCCATGTATGAATCGATGGAGGGTGATGATATATGTGGCGACCACATTGAGCCTTCTCCTTTTGTGCGGCATATACCATCTTACGGAGGCGACGTATTGCGAAGGGAATCGTAGACTTCATTTGCATCAGGTTGCGTAGAAGTATATCAATCATGAGCGTTTTCCGGTCCTTGAGAAGCTTCAGCGCTATTGGATCCTTCCTGTTTACCAGCCTGAAGTAGTAGTTGTAATAGCGAATCGCGTACTTTGGCGTCGTGATAGATCGCATGTGTGCACCGAACATGAGGCACAGTGTAGTGCTATCTGGTTTCAGAAGCGAATGACTTGGCAGTGGCATCAGGGATTCAGCCAGCCTGATAGAAGTTGTCTGGTGATCTGTCGGTGCACTCCACTGCACCAACATGTTCTCGAGTGGGAAGAGCGTATACTTTTGTAAGGGAGCTAGATCGAAGACTTTGGCGTATAGTCGGAGCATTGGGCGCCAAGCATTGTTCCCTTTCTTCCGCTGCCGTCGTCTTGTCTCCGATTGCAACTCGTTCTCGCGAAGGATGGTATCTAGGAAGTCGTTCATGAGAACTGTGGTCCAAGCGTTGCGAGATGTGATGATGTGACAAATTCGTCCAAACAAATGCATATCCAGATTTTGCTTGCACGCGTTGAGTAGGGTGGAATAGACATGTGGACCTGGTTCTATGCCATGCTGGTGCATCAGCTCAAAGATCTTCTGCGCAGGCTCGAGATGACCACGGACACAGAAGTTGCGCATCAGAGCCGTCAGCCCCAGTACATTTGGTCGAAGACCTCGTTTGAGCAGAAATTCGAAGAGGACATCTGGCGCAACGTTGTCGTCCGGCAACGGTTCGTTTTCGTTCAGGGTTAATAGAGAGGAGCACACACTCGCGGCTGAGGGGGTGTTGAGATCGAATCCCGGCCTGCTTGCGAGCTCGTGAAGCACCTCTACTGCATGCGCTTTTGTGTCTTTGCCCTTCGCAAAGTGGCTTGCGAAGTGCAACATGGTATTCTTGTGAAGCGGATGCTCAACGGCTTGGAGTACTTGGTATTGGAAAACTAGCTCGGAGGTGGACATGCGGGATATCATCGAGTGCAGCACAGCCGAATCCAGAGTCAAATATCTCGGTGGGCAGCAGCCTAGCACGAAGCCCATGATGGCCTCGATTGCTTCCTCGATCTGACCACATTCGGGCGCAGCACCGGCGCTAAGGGCTCGGCGGTGACGACGGACGAGAACATACAGCAGGTCTTCCACGACGTAACTTGGGCACAGGGAGGGGTCGAAGGTGGTTAGGATCAAGGTCGGCAGAGTGTGGGGCTCCAGCTTCAAGGCAGAGAGAATCATTGCTGGCCACATATGCTGTCGCTTCCTGGGGTCCAACCTTTGCCATACCGCCTTCATCGACGCCGCATCGCCCTGGGCCGTGGCGGAGCTGGTGGCGGCTGTGCCCGGTACGGTGGATGCGGATTTGGGCAGCAGAGCTGAAAAGGCCTTCTTCCAGACGTGGTACTGATCGAGCCGTGATGCTACGCTGTTCATGTCCGGTTGAGCCCGGAGCAGGCGTGTCAACTGGCTCACTGCCTGGCGTGTCTCGGAGGGGGACAAGGCGTAGAAGCCGGCCAGGTCACGGCGGACGAGGTCGTACTCGCCCATAGCACGCATGATCCTTCCCTTGAGCTGGCGGTCGTGCTTGGCCGGTGGCAGCGTGGCCAGTCGCGCGATATGATGGCGCATTTCTCTCCTCACGTACTTCTTGAGCTCGCCGTCCCAAGGCTCCATCGTATCGCCCAGCCCATCGTCTAGTCCATGTGGCGGCAGTGAGGGGGCCAGAAGCGCGGCGTCGTGGCTGCTCTCGGGCGTGTCGAGGGCGTCGTGGCTCTGGGGTTGGACCTGCGCAGGATGCGCAGGCGCGGTGCTGTGTGCATGGTCGTATCGGGGGGGCAGAACGAGGGCGTGCGACAGCGGCTCGGCGGGAAATGTAGAGGTGTGCAGTCGCGGGCCATTGGGTGTCAGCCAGCGAGATGTGCTTCGTGCAAGTCGAGTGGTGCATCTGGGGCAGATGAAGGGAGTTGCCATGTTACGATATCTTCGCCGGGGGTTCGGTCCTGACTCCTCATGGCTCCGGTGAGGAAAATGGGGGTGCGATTATTCTCTTCTCTGTCTGGCCATAGCACTGGCATCTGCGGAAATGAAGCTAAGTCACAGAGCAAACCTCGATGTCGATGTCCAGAGCATGGCGGCGTGGCGTGCTGAATTGATGCCGAGCAGCGGGGAGATAGGGTGACGAGGTGGTAGTGACAAGAAAACTAACTGGGCGAGCGAGGCAAGCAAGGGACGAGAGATTTCGAGATCGCCAAGCTTTCCAACAGTTTGTCTCCATAGTAGGTACTTATAGCGGATTAGGCACAGCGCATACAGTATTTCCCCACGACCGACCTCGCCCACCACCCCCTGCCTGGGGCTACCTAGCGAGGTGTCTAGGTAGGTGGGCACCTACTGATGCACCTAGGTAGATACCTACATGTACCTACCTACTGATGCGGCGCAGCCAGGAAGTCGCGAAACACGAATTATTATTTCACCCTGTAGATGCTCTTATCCAACACCACTACTACTACTAGGTACTTTACCGAACCAACTTTCAACCTTTACTCTAAGCTACCTACCAAGCAGACATAACCCAACTAAACCGCACCGGCACATCATCTCAAAGCACCTTGCCTTCAACCCATTGCCGCGACGCAAAGATGTCGGCGTCCCACGCCACCCTCGGCGCTGCCGCCGACGACCGCAAGTCGCGGCTCGCGAGATTGAAGACTCTGAAGCGCAAACAACCCGAACCCGACGATGAGAGTGAGATCGCCGCGCCTACCTCGGAGACCACCATCACAACCATCACCACAACAACAGTCGACCATGTGCCCGTAGTCGACGACGATGTCACCATGAAATATCTATCGGGCCGCAACTACGATGCCGAGGCGCGAGGCCCCAAGCTAGGCTTCGAGGCGCCCCCGACGCTTGGGATGCAGGGGCCGACGCTGGAGGAGCAGGCCGCGCTCAAAGAGGAGGAGGTGCGGCGGCGAGCGGCCGAGGATGCGAAGGACGACCAGGGCATCGACCTGTTCAAGCTGCAGCCGAAAAAGCCCAACTGGGACCTCAAGCGCGACCTGGACAAGAAGCTCGAAACCCTGAATGTGCGCACGGACAACGCCATTGCGAAGCTCGTGAGAGATCGTATCGAGAACGCGCGGGCGGCGGCGACCAAGACGGCCCAGCCTATCACGGCTGGCGGCGATGCCGAAGATGGGAGCAAGGAGGCCGCAGGTATGGATGGCGTTGCCCTGGTGGAGGGACTACGGGTGCGGGAGCGGGAAGAGGAAGAGGAGAGGAAGGAGATGGAGGCTGACGATATGGAATAAATTATACTTCGTTCGCGTGGAAATTACGTAGTTTGCATTGCAAGGCGTTCTTTGGTTACTGGCATCGTCAGGAAGGCAGATCTCATTCAGGAATGTACAGGCTTGTTACATTTCTGGTCCAGCTTAGAAGAAGGCGTAGGGAAAAGCTATTGATACCCATCACTACCTATCGACCACCGTTCATGGCTTGCGTTAGAGCCAGCCGCTTTGAAAAGGGACTTAGACTGCGTTCCCGCGCCTCTCGCTTCGGTGCCCCTCCTCGTCTATGTTCTGGACCACCACTACCGCGAGGCCCACCCATTGGCCTGTCGCTGTATCGTGGGGGGCTGTTGTCTAGCCGTCGAGGCTCGCGGGGAGACCTGGAGCGAAAGCTTCGTGTGGGTGGCGGTGGCGACCGGCTCGGGCTCCTCGAGTAGCCTCCCCGTCGGCTGGCTGTATGTTGAGGAGCGACAGGTCTTTCCTCGTCTTGGAAAGACCTACGTCCTATGCTGCTATCGCGGCTTCGTGATCTTGCTTGTCTTGCCGCTGGTGACCTCGTGCTTCTGCTATGTCGTGACAAGGGTCGCTCATAGTCGCTCCCTGAATCGAACGACCGTCTCCTCGAGGGATTTCGTGCTGGCGATGGACTTAGGGCACCGCCACTCTGCCTTGGCGGAGATACGGACACTCTTCGACGAGCGGGTGACAAGGGTCCTCTCGTCGAGATGGTAGAGACCGAGTCGTATGACGCGGACCTCCTGTGCTGCCTCGATGGCTCAGCGTCACTGTCGTCGTCCCCTTCTAAATCTCGCTGTCTAGCTCTCTCTGCCTCCCTCTTGGCCAGCTCCTGATCCGCCAAACCTTTGCTGTAATGGTCTTAGCGACTAATCATACGCATCGGACAAATGCCACTTGAACTTACACATCTGGTTTGGCAGTGATGGTATCACTATCTAGCTTGGGTACAAGCTTGGGGTTGCGCAGCTGCTGCGTTCGCGACGGCCTAGCAACGTAGGGCCTTTCTTGTGCCGCGGCCTTGCATTCATATGAATAGTGCCGTGCTGGGAAGGTAAGCTTGTGGAACTGGTTCCTGTGGCGAATCACTTATCTCTTTTGAGGCACTTCTGGCACTGGACGCTGGCGGGAGTGCTCTTCGTGGGCGCTCTCCGATACATGATGATAGCTTGGAGAATGAGCAGCTGGAAACCGTTCGGAAATGGGTAGGTAGTGGCGAAAATCACAATGTGACAAACAAAGTCTTAGACACTCATTCAAGTTTGTACCTTTTTTAAAAGACTGAAGCGATGGATCGTACGAGTTGAAGGTGAGGTGTCTATCAATACTGATCGATTGAGATAAATGGTAGCAGCCCCTTTGGAAATGAAGCTGGATTTGAGTCTTCCTCAACCTGCAGCAAGCAAGTTGCCCTACAGTACCTGGTACGCTCCAGTACCCAGGCGTGCCAGGCAGTTGTAGGCTTCAGCCCTGTGCGTATTAGCCTTATGTCACAGTGCTGCAGGGATATGGTTTGCCCACCTAAACTTAGCATGTGAGCCCCAGAGGTACCGTGCATGCACTGTCATATGAATGCAGGTTGCAGGACACCTGCACCGGACGATGTCACCGCCTGGACTGGTACCTCTCAAGTACTTGACCTACCCGAACTCAGATGCATCATCTCTTCTTAAAAGCGGCTTACTAAGTGAGCCTATATCTGCTAGGTATGCGATTGGTATGATGATATCTTCAGGACTGTCAATTGAATGCCTGTGGCATTTGTAGGTACCTTGTACATAGCAACAGTCACCTACTCGTACCTCCCCAGATCTTTCTCACCGACCAGCCCCAAGACTTTGGTGCCCACAACTCGCTAAAGCACTCAGGTCAAAGCGAGCTGGGAATGGAGTACTGACAGCGGAGAGTACCTGTAGGACACGTACTGGGGGGCCTTCTGCTCTAACTGCCGCTGGTCGCGAACTCCCCACAGCAGCTGGTACCTAAGTACCTCGCGCTGAGCAAGCATCTTCCCACCACCCACCACCCGCCATTGGCATCCACCATTGGCATCCACCACCTCTCAACCTACGCACACAGCCAGCAGAACAGCAGAAGCACCGACTCTCCCAGAACACACACACACAGCCAGACAGAGTCAAGTCGCAACCGACTTGGCCTCCACGCACGCCTCTTGCGGCGCCTCCGCACATCTTCGAAGAGCCGACCTCAGCCCTCGACTTTGCCTTCTTTTCCCCTGCGGCAATCCACTGCCTCCACGGCTTTTTCTCGCCTGGTCCTCTCCCGCCCAGTATCAATCCACACACTTGGAGCCAAGCCGGCCGACTCCAGGCCACACTGCATCTGAGGCTGCTCCCCCAGTGCCGGCGAACGCTCTGGTCGAATCATCTCACCTGGCCGCTCGGATCCATGCCAGCCTCGCACCATCTCGCGACCACTCGGCTCCTATTTGCTCGCTCTTGCGACCGCCCGCGACACTACCCCGGCACCGCCCTGACAGCGATACACGCCCGACGCAGCATCCGTCGTCCTTGAGCCCTTGGTCGAGTCTTGTCCTCTTCCGTTCGTCGCAGGTCGCAGGAATCACACATCGGGCAGCCGTTTGAACTGTGTGACTTCGAGCCCGTGCTCTTCATTTCCTCCGCCTCCGGAGGCACCCGACATCACCGACTCTCCACCGCCCACTCTTGTCGTTGCGCCCGACGCAGCCTCACCCCGGTCTCCAGCACTGTACCTATCATCTCTACGCCCAGTTGTTAGCTGCTACTTTCTACGTTGTAAATTATCGAGCTCGCATGACCGACCGTCAGGCCGTCTAGGTATCCGATTACCACCAGCACCACACATACAACTGCCTTACGCGAACAGACACAACGCGATCACATCCAGTACCCTGAATCAAGCGACTTTCTACAACGATGATTAGCCGCATTTCCATCTCCTCGCGGGTTGCGCTTCTTCACCTTATTTCCTGATCTGTTTCACCCGGCATTCTCGTACCGTAGCGCCTATCGTCGCAGCGCAGCCTTTGCAAAGAGATCTAGTCTAATTTACCGTCTTCTCGCGAGACCACTGGCGCAGTTACTGTCCATCCTCTTATTTTTTATCCTGCGTCTAGCGCAACAGGCCGGCTTTCTCGGCGCCTTCTTATAGCCGCGGCATTCTTCAGAAATGGCGACCGTCCCGGCTGCTTCGGCACCTCCAAAGAGGCTGTCATTTGCGAAGGTGCGTTATTCACTCCTGCGCATGTTCTTTTTCAAGCTGCTGCGCAAGCCAAGCCACTTGTAGCATCAACTGCTAACTTTGTCGCTTCTCAGGTTGTCGCATCTCATCCCAAGGAGAGTAGTAATCCCTTAACTGTAAACCGAGTCGCCGTTCCGGCCATGGACAGGCGCGCCCCGACTCCTGTTACCGCTATACACCCTGTCGCAAGCACTCACTCCACTGCTACGCCCGAGTCTGCGAACATGGCCCAGTCCATCGCAGAATTATCGATTTCCGATGAGGGCATCATTGGACCAGGTGAAGTGCGTGGCGACCAAGCTCCCGGTAACAAGGGAGCCAAGGATGCCGGCGTTCCACTCGTCAATGCCAGCGCGAATTCTACGCCGAGTTTAGTTGTCAATGGTTCGTCTTCATTGATAGTAGAATCACAAGCGAAGATCGATAATGTAGCTTCTGCATCGGATAATGTTTCACAGCGTGCGGACTCAAACTCGGAGACGGGCGCTAAGGCCCCTAGCCTCGACGGGAAGAGCATTACCTCTGGGACGACTTTTGCTCTCGATGAGAAGGAATCCCTTCGCCCTGACGACAGCGCAAGCGTCAAGGCCGCTGCAGAGGATGATGAAGCCTTCTCGGTCAGGAGTTCTTTGCTTGCGACATCTCGGATGGGCTCTGAGAATGCCCGCATGCATCGCCTCAGGCTTGGGGACATGCCAGAGAGACGACCTATTCCTGTACTTTCGGAAGCGCAGGAGGCAGGTCTCTCCACGCCGCAGAGCGGCACATCGAGTCAACAGCCCCCTCCCGAGCAACCGCAGACGCTTGGAGGTACAACTGCGCCCAGTGACGCCTTCAGCAGCTCAATATATGGGCAGTATCCTGATGAAAAGCTATTAGAAGCCATGAAATCGCCGAAGGACCGGCTTTTCCTACTACGTCTGGAACAAGAGGTTATCAATTTTGTATTATCGTCTAAGTGAGTGATATTCCATCAAGATGCTTCTGCAACGCCCGACTAACGTACAATTCAAGGGAACCGTACATGGATCTTCCGCCGAACAACTCGTTCTGCCGAATGTTGACGCACAAGCTTGCGGATTACTATCATATGACCCATTCGTTTGAAGTAGTTCAAGGTTCTGTGCGTATTTTCAGGACTCCCTTCTGCCGCGTCCCTGCGTCACTGGCCAGCATCATGGACAATAACACGGAGGAAAAGCCGAAAACTCCGCCTCCAGCAGTACTGCCAAAGAAGATCATGCGACGAGGTGAAGACGGCGGCTCTGGTGCGGTTAGTACCAACGCTTCCAAGGCCACGTCAGAAGTCGGCAGCGATGGCAAGGAGAAAACAATTCCCAAGGAGAAGTAAGTTCAATACCAAATGACGCGAAACGCAAGATATGATAGTTGCGAATTCGCAAGTACTAACAAGCTCTGCCGTAGAATGACGAGAGAGGAACGCGAAGAGGCATACAAGATAGCCAGGGAGAGAATTTTTGGCAATACTGCAGACAAACCAGAGTCGGGAGCAGGTTTGGGACCACACACTTCCTTTTTGATGATATCTGCTAACCCATGACAAAGATACCGATGAGGCAAATGGAGTTTCTCGCGCCAGTTCTGTGTCGGCTAAGGACAAGTCAAACCTCGGGAAGAGAGGCAAGACGGGCAAACAGCGCCGTGACGACTCGGAAAGCTTCGATTCGCGCTCCCAATACGTCAAATATTTCCCACCGCCCCAGCAGATGGAATGGTCGCCTCATTTTGTCCCCACGAACATGCCGTATAATGGCCAGGTACCTCCACCGTACCAGTATATCCCACCCACCTACCAGAACTATCCCGCAGCTCCACAAGGGTATCCTACCATGATGCCCGGCAACGGGTATCCCCAGTACGGCAGTGCCCCAGCAGTCAGTATCACAGCTTCCCCCGCCCCTGACCAAATGTTGACCATGCTGCAGTATCCGCCTCAGCCTCAGCCCCAGCCTATACCATCACGTTATCCGTCTAATGGGTCATTAGCAAGCGCTTTTGGCCCTCCTGCCCAACCTACGCCTCAACAGCCTTGGCAGCCCAGCTTCAACCAAACGCCCCCACCACCAATGTCGTTCCCGAACCGTGGGCCACAAACACAGAACCAACCTCAACCTCAGTCCCAGTCCCAGCCCCAGCTCCAGCCCCAGGGAAACACTGGGCAACTAGGTATTCCTTATGCTTTTGGACAGCTTCCAGCCCACGCCAACCCGCACGACCCCAAGAGTCAACATCCTATCCCTGGCAGTTATAACCGGCATGCTTTCAACCCCAAGACTCAATCTTTCGTGCCTGGCAATGGAATGAGCCCTGTTCAGACGCCAATGGGCCCCTATAACATAGCTGTCCCACCTCACGGCAGTCCGCAGATCGGTTCGCCACACATGGGCTATGCAGCCTTCAATCAAGCTACTCCACCCCAGCCTTACGTGGGGGGAGGGCCCGGGTTCGGCATGAGCCGTCAGAGCTCTAACCAATCTCTTCCGCCATACCATACACCGCAACACATACCTCCACAGCATCCGTCATCGCATATCCCGCAGATGCCCAACAACAAAGCTGGAATTCCGCCATCTCAGGGGCCACCGCCAGCGCCGGCGGCATTTGGTCAACAAAACTTTCCTCACCTCCCGAACTACGGCAACGTCGCTACGCTCCCGCAGAAGCCGCCGACTAACATCTAGATGATGCAGGCGCGCTTGACTTGCGGTGACACGCAACGCACGATGAGATAAGCAAAACATTGCATTAGTGGTGTTATTTACATGTGTTATATGGGCGGCGGCGGCAGCAGCGATATCCTCTACAATCTTCTTGTTCTTGTTCTTCATAGCAAAGCAAAGCGAGCAAAGCAGGGAACGGGACGGGATGGATGAGCGGAATGAATGGATATAACATGAAACGGTATTCATAAAGAATGATGATGACATTGACCATATACCCCTGAACTAAAAACCAGCACTTGGGCGGCTTGGCTTTACATTGCCTTCCCTCGGCTTTTCTCGCATTAGGCATTGTTAATAGGAACAACCATCCATACATCCATCAATGGTGGGATTTATGGGCGCATAAAAGGTGCATAGAGGAGTAGGGGCGTTTTTGTCAATATGAAAAATCTCTATTCCTATTATGTCCGGGTTTGAATTTGCAATTGTTAGGCCCATTCGTTGACCTGGTGCACATTCAGAACATTCCAGTTCAATGGGTACATCGCATAAGATGTCCTTTGGTGCGTGATCGGATCGTGATCTTTGTATAGTTAGTAGAAGCTGCTATTGTTGTATGTTGTGGACATCGCTCCTCTGACTCAGGTATTTACTTCTACGAAATGAAAATCGGAGGGCCAGGCTCGTGTGAAGAGTGATAGGAGGTATGTGACCTCATATGACTTCTTGTCATCTCACAACTGCACATTAGCGGCATTGTTAACCAAATATAGCCAACTCACACATTTTTAGATTTAACTTAGACTCAGACTTGTAGAAGTGGCCACGGGCAGCTCCCACTGGATTATTCAAGCACATACGTCTGAACTCGATTCCTACTCAGCTGAAGTTTACCTGAGGCAGCTATGTACGCTCGGTGTTGTTTCTTGCGCTTCGTGTTCGCTTATTGTCCAATGGTAGCCAATTCCATCTAGTTTATCCTAGCGGAAGTTACCTACGTACTTACAAATACACAACAGTTCCTTACCTACTACGCTACATTTAGCATACACTAGTTGTCGACATTAAGTGCAGATGAGAGCCTGGCATGATGTGGCATCCACATTGTACAGCTTAGATACCTTGCTGAGTTCTACGCAGCGCCGCTGGGTATTATGCAAGTGGTCCATTTCAAACAGGACATTTTAACCAACTGGCAAAACAGTACATTGGAACTGGGTTATTGTTCACGCAACCATACTTTCACATTCTCCTCCTATCTTTGTCCATTGCCAGTCTATTCCCGTGTTTCTATAAGGGATCCTGCCCTTATTCGAAAACTCGACAAAAGTAGTAATGTTGACACCATGCTTCTAAGCTACTCACTCACTCTTTCTGTAGAATTTCCTATCGGTAACGTCATCCACAAGCCATTGTCGCACCCAAGCCATTGTTGCACTTTTCAACCACTTCAAACTTTCTGCATTAACTTATAAATATCTTACCAATCACAATATAACATATAAATCTAGTGAAGCCAATCTACAGCTAGCGATCCAAACTAAGCATCGCAACCCTTATCTTTCTTTTCGGAAGCTTACTAAGATCTTCCACGTTTGCAACCGTACCCTTAAGCGACGCTTCGAAAGCCACCAACCAAGGCATCTTACAAACCAAAGATCACGAAAACTCGATATGTCTAAAGAGGACACGATTGCCAAACGCGTAATCGAGCTAGATTCGCGAGCGTTTCCACCCCGGCTTCGATACATTAAAGAAATAGCTAATATCCTCCGACGCGTCCGATACACAGCACCCGTAGGCAAGAACTAGGCCTCGAACTTTGTACAATAATAACCTAACCTCCAGACGCGTTTAAATCGTTAAATTAATTATTAATAAGCTTTTAATAAAAATCTTATAAGTTATTACGTATAGTTTACGCTTATAGTTAATATAATTACGAAATATAATATTATAATTAAAAATATATATAATTTTAATAAATCGGGGTTTTTAATAGGTATAATTATAATTAGAATAGTTATAATAAGCTTAGAAAAATATAAAAAACCTAGGTAGGCCTAATAAGGAGGTAGGGAATAAGTTATAATAGTTTAAGCTATTAATTCTTAAGGCTAGGCGGTACTACTGTATATTATCTTCGCAGGCGTGTTTTACCTCGCGTCTTAGTATCGTAATACTACTTTACTACTTAATTAGGTTATCGATCTTTTAAATAATAGTTAAACTATAAACGAAATAAGCGTAAAATAGCTATAATACTTCGATTTATATACTTAGAGCTATATAAAGGGTATAAAACGCTTTTTAATCTTTAATAGTTATAAAAGCTACTATTTAATAAAATTCGAAAAATTTTGTAAAAATAATAATATTATTACCCTTTATATATTTACTTATTTATTATATAAACTCTAGCTTTTTAATTTAATACTTTTTAATATAATAAAACGCTTTTATTTATTATATATTAAAAACCTAATATAATAGTATTAAACCTATATTACAAAGGAGGATTTTCTAACTGGGTTTTTTAAAACGTTTATAAATATTTTTATAAAAAAAAACATTTAATTAGGATTTAAAGCTATTAGACTTATTCCTTTAGATATAAAAAAGGTAATTTTTTTATTAGATATAAAAAAAAAACGAAAAAACTCCCTTTATCAAGCCCGAACTACACCTTTT